>JAZDUA010000007.1:2460000-3660000 GCA_038098605.1 Gryllus longicercus
ATGTTACCATTTAATAGATGCGTTCATATTTATGATACGTAAGAGTGAGAAAAAACTTTAACCAAAATCGAAATATTAACATAAAATATTAACGGGGGAAGGGGTGGCTCTCTTTGGTTGATGCCGTGTTACAACCTAAGTCCTTCAAAAGTTTTATTAGTAAAAGACGCAATTTTACCAATCAATAAGAGTTTTTCTGCCGAAAATTCGCCGTTTTCCGACTCACGATTACATAACTTTCTCTTTTTACGATTAACTTAATAAAGCGAGAAAAGAAAAATTAAGAGAATTACAAATATGCGTTTTGTGGTGCGGACATTTTTGGTGCGTTAGAAGCGAAAATATGAACCTGTTTCATGAAAGGAAGGTAAACAGTCAGACGAGCGCTGCTTCTGCGCCTGGCTGAGGGACTCAGCACGAGGCGCCGCCCGCTACCAGAGCGCAGGAGCGTCGCGCTCGCTCCGACGCCGGGAGTATTTATACGCGCTGCACTTCCCGCACGCGCCCTATTTATAGGCCTTAAGGGCGATGCGCTGCCTGGAGGGCCCCGCCCCATCACACAATCTCACGCCACGTGGCTACCCGGCGCCGTTACATTCGTTACGCTTTTATGATGAAAACGGTTTTTGTTTTCTTTCAGTGGTGATGGGGGGGGGGTTGTATCTCAAAAACGTCGATTCTTCATTTCCTGCCTTACAAAGTATCTTTCAAACAAGTTCCATTTACTATCGTACGTCGATTTTGAATTTTTGTAATAAAAATTAATTGCTTTACAAAGAAGGTGTCTCTAAGGAGAGGGGGCGAACAACTACAGGATTCGAAAGTTGTTTAATACGAAAAAATTCTAAATTATTTTGTCTTTCAAACAATTCAAATTTCTCAATCTATGTCCATTCAAAGTTGGTAATTTTTCATAAAGAAATATTCCTTATACAAAGGGAGCCTATCTCTCACGTCCGAAATTTTGATACAAGGAACATTTTCACAAAAATTAATCAAGATGAAAAGCTGAAATTTTGACGATCCTGTATTTATATTATTATATTTACTAAACTGAATCATTCTTTACAGGTATGGAAATCTGAAGACATCCCTGGCAAGAAAAATATTAAAACATTATAAAGAAAATAACAATGGTTTGTAAACAATGAAAATATAATAATTCACGGTTTATCAATAAAACATGCTTAATTTAGTCTATAATAACACTTATTGCCCTTTGAATACTCAGAGACTTCAAGTGATGCAAACGATATTCGTACGTTTGATTTTCTTGAAATTCGTACACAAGCAATACTAGAAATTAGTGGAAAATTTTTCTTGAATTACATGAGTTTTCACTGCAGAGAAGTGAATCAGTCATCTGTATTAAGAAGCTCACCATCGAGTCAAACAGTTATAACTTACTGGCGAAGATTCATCACGAAAGGAACAGAAGAGAAAGGAGTTTCCCATTTAAAGTGAGTTATTACTTTGCCAGGAAGAATAATGGCTTTTCCCCTCTTTCTCACTTCTTTCCTTAATGGAAAACGATAGCTACCGATAATATAAGAAATCTCTCGAGAGACTGGTCTTCCTGATTGTGTCACAATTATTTCTGTGTGCTCAAGAAACAGTTTCTGCTGTTGAAAATTTAATGTAATTTCTTTGATTTTCAATTGGTGGTCACTTGGAAACGACGGAAAATGAGAACATCAAAACTTTGTCCAACACTACCAGTCTTTTTCTACATGTTGTATTCTCGATGTTTTGTTTTAGACGAAGCAATCAATTTATTTCAAAGAAACTGGAGAAATGTTTATAATGTGAATGAAAAAATTAAAAGTTTTATTTTTCCAGAGAGCCATTGTACAAAGGCCACACATTTAATGAAAATAAATGAAACCATAAAATCCAGATTTCCATTTGATTCAGGAAGTTTCTCTAGACACATCTCTATACATTACAAATGCAAACATCCTGCTGAGGATAAATAGCAAATATAGTCGGCAATGTCGGCATTTGCCCTGCTGCGGCACATCCCATCATTTTGATTTTCATGCTGACTTTTTTCCCTTAATTGAATCATATTATCCTACATGTTAACCCTGCGTTCTTTACTTTCAATCGGTTTTAAAACGAAAATAGTTTTGAGAGTTACTGAACTTCGTGGTCATAGAGTTAAAATTTGTTACTTATAGGAACAATTATTTCTATAGTAGTCGCTAATAACTCTATGTAGTTGATGCGACTGTAAATAAATCAAATCAAAATTATTACTATAAATCTCTTTCGATTAATAAATTATTAAATAAGTGTATATATTACACAAATGTTTTTACACTAATTACTTACAATCGAAAATGAATATAAACGATTTACAAAAGACAGGATATTAATTACGAGACCCATTATTTTGTGTGCTATTATATATTCCCTTTTTTATATTCAAAGAATAAATTAAAATCACCTTATTAATATTGCACCAATGAAATATGAAGCACATCTTTTTTGCCTCCAAGTTTCTCAAACACGTTTAGACGTTAGGACAAAGAGTGACCATTACCAACAATTCATTATGAACATTTTGCAATTACGATATGGTCAAGACTGGATACAATTTGACGCTTCAAAATAAATTAATAGAAAATGGAACAAAAAACTAGCCATTATAGGGCAAAATACATATGTAGAAAGAGGTTTGCTAATCGCCCATTGAGCTTCACGTAAATAATTTAGTACTATAGCCCCATAGTTTAAAGAAAAGTTAAAAATTGTTTAAAGGAAAGTTAAAAATTGTTTAAAGGAAAGTTAAAAATTGTTTAAAGGAAAGTTAAAAATTGTTTAAAGGAAAGTTAAAAATTGTTCGTAACTATGGACTCTGTTAGTTCTTTTATCTTATCTCTTCTAACGGTGTACTTCCGCCGCGGGAATCAAAAACACGTCATGACAATGTTTCGTTAAAAACTGTAGCAGCTCGTAATTTCTCGCACTATTAATCACTGGAAAATTGAAAGTTGTACATGGTCTATTTTAAATATATTATTTTTTAGAATGGATTTTATATGAAACAAAAAATCCTTGAATAAATATTTTACATTGAATCTTGAACTATTTTCAACTTTCAAAAATGCACAGTGTGAACCGAAAATTGTACCAGTACGAATCTTTTTACCTTTCTTTGATACTTACAAGGAGAAAATATTTAAAACATTTGAGAGGCCGAAAACAGTTTGAACATTCTCAATGTTTTTAAAAAAAAGTAATTTTAACAAAAATGAGACCTATATCATTCTTTTGTGCATTGTTTACCCTATATAAGGCAAATCTTAGTAAAAAATTGTGTCATTATTTAGAACATTTTAAAAATGTTAATGCTTAATGTAAATACCTTCAAAATCAAAATATCTTTTCTAACAGAGAGGACCATTTAGGACCATTAGTTCCTAAAATCGATCGAGTAATATTAATTTTGAAGAAAATCTATACGTTTTGGAGCTAACGTTGACCACACGCGGGCGAGCGGGACAGACGTTTTGTCGTCAGTCGATTTTTCGGGATCAATAACACCTGACTACACAATGAATTTCAATCTGACAACACAAGTAATTTACTACATAAAAGTGTATGGGATGAAGATTTATCCACTTCTTCGTTAACAGTGCTCAACAATCAGAGTTTCTGTGTCGAAACTTTCGGTGTTCCGGTGTACGATTACAATACTTTCTCTTTTAAAAAACGTAACGCCGAGAAAGTAGAAAAGAAATCAGAATAAAAGTGGGGAATGCGCTTGCAGGGAGGCTTGCCTCTGCGCCCCTCCTCGCCAGCCACGCCCAACGGATACTCATTTTCTTGCAATTGCAATAACACTCAGATTTAAAAAAAAAACTCGGGAATTAAATCCTGTGCAACGGATTCGACGCGCGGCGCTGGCGAGCGCGGGGGAGGAGAAAGCTTCTGGCGCACGGCGTCGCGACGCCTTCACGAACGGCTTCATTCACTACCCCCTCCCCTCCCCTCCCCCACCCCACGAGGCTCCCCCTCCCGACGGCGACGCGCGAATTTCGCTTCGCTTCGCGGCGTCACGTGCGCCGCGCCGCGCTCCGCCCACCCACGGCCCGTCGCAGGCCACTGCCGCCGAATGTGGAGCGACAGATCGAACACGCCCTAATTCTTTTACATTTTATGGTTGGAAGCGATTTCTTACTCTCAAAGTTCTCAACGTAGTGTACATATGTCGTAATAAAGATGTTGAAGTTGACTTTAAACATAGAGAAAGTGGTAAAAAAATGTTAATTTTACTGAAATGACCCCATCCGCATTATTAGAGTTTGTCTAGATGTGAACGTACATTGATCAGCTGTTCCTCGGGTAATAGGGATATTATCTATGCAATGTAATAATATAACATTACTATAGCTTATTTTAGTCAATGTTCATTAGATTACAAAAATAGGCTATTTTTACCATTTATACCCCTCAAATGAGTTTTAAATGTTTGTGACAGTAAGAAACATTGAATTGATAAAACATCTTATTAATGACGACTAAAAAACTTTCCTTTTTCGTACGTTCTTACACATCACATTACACATTCACATACAATTGGTTCTGGACTTTGGAATCATTTTTACTAGTCTGTTGATTGGAAAATATATTTCCCACTGAACATTTTCACTAAAAAACAAAGCTGAGGAATTATTTAGATAGCCATTAAATAGTGTATGTTTTTTTTAATTGGTTGTTATTTTTTTCCCAAATATATTCTACTTTTCACCATTCAAAGGTTATTTGTAAACATTACTATAAACATTGTTGGCAATCACTAGTATATTATGTAAATTGTTTATACTGTAAGATCGTTAACAAGAAGTTTAACACAAGAATAAATCCTGCACTCTCAAGAAAAAATATTAGAAGCAAATGATTTAAATAAAGTAATATCGATTATTAGCGATAATTTTCATGGACCAAATGAAACGATTTTTAGAAACTTTCATTCTTAGAAAACGAGGCGTATAACTATTTTTGAAAGGAACTGAAATGTTTTATATGTTCTTCTAAACATAAACAACTTTATATTGCTTGATTAATCAGCTTTCTAATTCATAGCCATTTAATGATATGTGAATATTGAGGTGCAGATGGTGCGAGAGGTACCTTGCGCGACGAGAAGCACCTGCAGCAGCAAGAACGTGGCAGGCGCCGCCACCGCCGCTGCCATCGCCGCCCCTGCCGTTCCCCAACGGAGCCCACTTGCGCTGCCAATGACACTGACACACACACTCGCACTCGCCGCCGCCCCCACAGCTCTTGCCGCACTGTCACCCGCGCACTTGCACTCGCGCCCGCTCTGCTGCTGCAGTAGCTCGCGCCCGCCGCCGACTGACGCGGCGCCCCCGCACGGCCTCCGCCGCGGGAGGCAGCACCGGCGCCTCCCCCCCCCCGCGCATGCGCACAGCGAGCGCGCGCCGGCGACCTTGAGCCCTTCCGCGCCACTCGCACCCTTGCCACCCTTCCATGAAGCCGTGCACCAGCGGCGTCTTCAGCTCGTTGGGCGTGGGTCATGTAGTATAATACAGTGAGTATATGGAGCACACGGATTATAGGAACGAAAAATAGCACTGCATTATCCTTAAATAATATAATATTTACGTAAAGTTATCCATCACATTCTGTGATTACTCAAATACGTAAATAAAAAATTACAAAGAGTTAAATTAGTACAAACTGAGTTGTTGTTTTTTGTTGTTTGAGATCGCATCGGCATCTACGTCATTAACGACCACTATTGCAATAAACGGTATGGTAACTGTGAAAATGACATGAAATGGTGAAGATAGGGGTAAAAGGACGAATACAAATACAACCATTTCCGAGGCGGGACTCGAACCCGCGATCATTCGGGCCGAGATCTGCGGCACTACCGCCTTAGGGATCTCGGCCACCAGATCGGCTGTGTTTCACCGTGGTACGAAGATTCTCTTTCTTAAGTTGGCAGTTTTTCTTCCACCAAACATAAATTGTTCCATTTGATTGAAAGATGTTAAATTTACTTTCGTCTGTAAAGAGTATTCTTTTTCAAAAAATATTCCTGATAATTGAAGTGAGTTTCAGGAAACATCATTATTTTCTTCTTACGAATTTACTTTATTTATGAAGTTCTTTCTTCGAGCTTTTCCACCATGGTATTCTTTACTTTTCAGATGGTTTCGAACGGTACTTTGATGTACATTTAATTGGAGATAGTTTCTACTGAACTAATAATTTGAGGAAAACTAAGTGGGGATTTTTTCTTTTAATTGTTCTGCCACTGTACTCACCATTTTTTCTTGGTCGTCCATTTCTTGGTGAATTTTCATGTGATCTTCATCCTTCAAACCTGCCGATCACTCCTTGGTCAGAGGATCGAGGTCTGCTCATAATTTTCGAAATTTCACTCAATGTTTTGCACTTATGTGTAACCTAATAACTACCTCTTCCTTAGTGGTTTCTTTTTCTTTGCTGCCCATCTTTATAGGCACGGCGTTTAACGGACAGTGGAAACAGAATCTGTTCACTACAATAATACGTAGCCGTTAACACGTGACCATGAACGGAGGAGAGTCGCTTCAACGCGCCGTTGACGTACCAACACACGGCGCACGACGTACCAACACACCGGTACCAATAGCAAGACGAGTGTACACGTTTTGTTATATTTTTCATTGGAATTTACAAATTTTAGATGCGAGCGTGAGTTGGAGTGACATTTTTAATTTTTTAAAGTTGAATTTATCAAGCTATAAGTAGGTATTACTATGAGACATAATATTTCACTATTACAGAAGTAAAGCTAGAAATTATTCTATATTTTTCAAATTGCAGTGTACTCTTTACAATCGCTTCTGTGTACTGCCATAAAGAATAACTGCAGTTTAAAATCTGTAACCAAATTTTAAACCTACCAATTTCGTGTGAAATGATGGGACGTGGCGAGTTCACTGTGTGTGGCAGTACAGTTATTCGGGCAAAGAAATTGTGACAAAAAAATCTCATTGTGTTACAAAGGTTTTAGTATTAGTCTTCTAGAAAGTTTGTCATCGTGACATATAATTAAACAGTTTGGTAAGTACATCTTTGTATTACAGTGCTGCCGAGTACTGATAACTCACGTATCGTTACGTGCTAAGTCGACATATTGAATCAGGATGAAATTTGTATACGGCCAGCTGGCAAACATGCGCATGTAGTATTGTCAAGCCGGCTTCTCCACGCACCTCTCTACGAAGTGTACAGCCGTGTTTACACGTGACCACTGGGTCTTGGAGATCCTCCGAAAGCAGAGATGGTACTCGGACGACGGGATAGCAAAAGTTTGGGAGAGGGAATATAGATCCACCATTGAGAAGGTCGCGAATCAACAACCATTGGCGTCACCGTCAGTCAAAACCTCTTATCTTGCACACAGTGTAGGCAGTGACTTCAATGACCTCGGAAAACAAGTGAGGCCGAACAAGACTGCTTCTCTTTCCGTGGTGACAAACGCATAACGGAAAGTGTACGCCCAGTAATAACGAAAGTATTTATGGAACAGAGAAATATGCTTAAGGAACAGAAGCATATTGCAACGTACTAGCTAACGAATCTCGATGCCAATATTTTTAGAAGATCATTGATTTTTGATAAAAATATCCGTTTTATTAACATCAAATTAATGCAACCGAAATAACGTAAGATCAATGTTTTGTGTTCGACGTATTTACTTAACGTCGAACGTAATGAATTGGGATCGCCATATTACTTTTATACAGGTTCTTATAGTTTTGAACTGAATCAAAACAACATACATCATTTATACTGTTTCTAAGAATTAATATATACTATTTTTTTTGTAAGTTTGAAAAGACAAAAACTTTGTACTGATACCGGAAACGCACCTCATGAAAATCTGTTAAATATTTTCTATGCTATGATACATCACTCATATATGTACGCTGAGAGAAGGCAGTATCTATAAGATTCTGATTCATTTAAAACTCTAAATGGAAAAGTATTTGTTTTCTAGACGAATTAATGCTTTTATTACTCATAAATTTATTTACACTTGTAGTACTATACCTTTATAGTAAGTTACGCAATGACTTTGACACACGTTCTGGAAAGTCTTGGCCCGGAAGCATAAAATTCTTCAGAGACATCGGTTTTATAGTCATCTAGCATTCACGAATGGCATTCTGGAATGCCACACCTTACTTGTATGTTTCGTTTATGATGTCTACGACAAATTAAGAAATAAAATTCACAAAATTAGTGCCAAAGAAGCAAGTACGAGCTCATCAGAATTGTGTGCCCTCGAAAGAAGAGGCTCAACATTAATGGAATAATACTAAAAACGCATCATACATGTTCTGAAAGAATAACTAAGTATCTTTTACTAGAAATCCTTGATCTATTTCAAGTTTTGATCATATTCATTCTAGATATTATAGAATGTGCAACAAACTGTAAGATTTTATTCCAATCGAAAATTTGTTCAACAAATGAGCAAGATGAAGTTTTCTTGTTTCAAATAACTTAATTTCCTTCCTAACTGGGCACAAGCACGCATTAAATTGCCATCCACTGATTCTACTTTCGGAAAATTGCTTCAAAATTTCATTTCAATGTCAATCAAAAGAAATTTAAACTCATCACAAATTACTTTATACTGTAACATTCTCCACATTATTAAATCGATTGCAGATTGGTGCATCATGTATTTGGAAAGCATTGTGAATGCCTCGGTAAAAAGTACAACTCTTTTATGGTAATTCGATATCAACAAGCTTTTCCGCGCCAACTGCAATTTCAATTCCAGTGTCGAAGGGCTACCTAGGTACGAGACTCACTCGTTCAGCGTGTAAGTTTCTGAACAAGATGGGCCTTCGACAGAAGAAATCAATAGTTGTAAAGAGCTGTGCGCGCGTCCAGGCACGAAGGAAATCTCCGGAAAGTTCGCTGGCCGCCTGCTCTCATGATGCCTTAGTGAAGCTCATCCAATTCTTCCAAAAGAGACTGAGACACCCCCCCCCCCAAAGACAACAATAATTTCTATTACTTTTATTATTCACAAGCAGAGGCGCAACCGAAATTTTCCTGCGTATGAGGGACGAGACTCTGTACTAAGCTTCCGACTTAATGTTTTCTTACAACGAATGTTTCAATTATGCACAATTTTTTAGAGTAGATTTTGTTAAATATAGTTATTTAGAGTACTTGCAAGTAAAATGTTGACTGAATATTTTTCTATAGAAAATGAAAAAAGTTAAAAAAATCATATTGGGAATGGAGAATTTTTCTGTTTCTACGGGGAGGGGGCAGGTATTTGCGCTCTCCCGTCAGTGGGGTCGTTATAAATTTATTTATTTGTGTTTGTAAACCTATTAAACAGTTAAGACCAACGAGATCCATGAGCGATAATGAAATGTGCATATGACAAAGATAATGATGATGAGGTGAATGATATTAGTGGTAGCCGAAATGGCACAACACCAATTCACTGGTTAATTATTTAGTGTTTCCAGCCTAATCAACTAGTATGGTCATTAATTCCAAGTGTAGCGCATGTTAAATTGCGGAAAGTGGCGGTGTTCCTCCCTGGCTGGAACTGAGATCCGGCGCTGACCTACACGTTCTCCAGGTATTTCCGAAGAAAGCATCCCCTAGTCGGGGCAAATGTTCAAAGCTCCCAACATAGAGAGACCGGTACAATAGAGAATTTATGTGCGTGTGTGTGTGTGTGTGTGTGTGTATAAGGTAAAGGGATACAAGCATGAGAAAGGGAAGATCGCGCGCTCTCCCTGGCTCATTTGTTAAAGTACTGCTCCGACATATTTTGCTCAAAATTGACCGGAGTACTCAACTACTGACTAGAGCAACTGGGCACTAGAATTTCTCTCAGAACAATGAGTGATTGCGGCTTACTGTTTGAAAATTCACCACCGTCGACTCGAACCACAGAGACTCCAAGCTGCACAAATACATACAGGAACATATATATTTATCTTTCCACTCTATTTGCAATTCCGTGGAATAATCGTCGATTACGTATGATTCGCGAATCAAAGCAAAAATTCTTATTCACAAGGAATAATCAGCAGCGATACGCGGATTACACACTTCGACAGCACGTCGGTTTTGATTCGGGAATTACACCTGTGATTATGGCCAATACTTCGCGAATTTCACTTTGTTTTTCTTAGTTACCATTGCAAATAATATAGACGAATCCGGCAGGAAACCGTTTTTGCTGTTGATCTGGAGCGCTTTTAACACAAAGAACGACGCTTGTATTTGATTTTGAAAGAAAAAAATAATTAAGATGAATTCTAAGGAAGGTTATCGCAGAATAAATCACTTTGATAAAAGTACTGTTAAAGAATATGAAGGACTTATTTCCTCAATTTTATTATTAGCACCATGAGTTCACAATCCGCAGAAAAAATGCCATCTAAAAATATTATTTGATTAAGGATAAACATTTTTAAATTAAATTGTAATCATATCATTTACTTCTTTGTAAACTAGAAAAAAGTTTATTAAAATATTTCTTCAAGATTTAATATAAGTTCTCTCTTGATATTTGTTATTATAAATTTTAATCAGTAGATAGAAATTTACTAGATTGTCAATCACTTTTGTTAATAATTTAATATTGGTTCCAGTGAGTAATATTATTATTGGTTCTAGTCAAGAGTATAGCTTCATTGTATTTATTATTGTAGAATTAGTATGTCTTAAAATTCTTTTTGGGCGTATTATGTTTTTAAGAAAGTCACATTTTAAGCGTTTCATTTTAATCAAAGGAATTATTACAGTTCATCTTACTTTCATACAGTTGTAAGTCTCTCTTAATTTATACATATCCCATAATAACATCAAAAATATGTAATTCCAACAGCCCAAATTAATGGTGAGTGGTACCGTTAACGTAATCATGCTAATGAACAGAAAATTTCAAACCGTTTCTTTTCAATTAACAGCTGTCAAATGAATTAAATATATTGAAATGGTTTAAAGAAATAATACAATAAAATAGACTAAAGTAAGTAGACCCTGGGTAAATTTGATCTCTAAGATTTTACATTTTTTAACAAATGCATTAAAGATAAATGCAATTCACACACTTTTTCATTTATTTCTATATTGTTCAAATTTCAAATTAATTAACTTTTCTGTAGAATAAATGAAATTTTCGAAAACAATTAATAGACAAATACAGAAATATTTTGAGTGCTAATTTATAGCCAAAATAAACAAAAATAAGAAAGACAAAACATGTCAAAAACTGTTAAATGGTTTCACTGCAATCAATACTATAATTAATTGCTCTACTAAGTAATTGGAGAACAAAAGTAAACTAACAAAGAAAAACTCACATATCTAAAAACAAACAGAATAAATCCAGAATGTAGTGCATTTGATTGCACTTCCTCTTTAGTATGTACACAAAATTCATTGCTCTTTCTCAACTTGACAATATTCCCATTTTGATTTATAATTCTTTAAATTTGTAGATAAACTGTACAACCTTATCTCTAATTCTTCTCTGATTTGTTTATACAGCATCTTTATTGCTGGAAGCTTCCGGGTTTTTGCAGTTTCTTTAAGAGCTACAGATTCTTTTAGTGTTATCGTTATAGAATGTGTTGGCAGAATCCGTGTTATTATGTTTGCATTCTTGGGAATATATCTCATATTCTCAATTTCTGGTCTCTAGCAACTACTGGCCACCTACCTCCAACATTTCCTATTTGGAAATAAAATATTCATATTGATAAACTTATTTATTAGTAGATACTTTTTTACAAGAATTACTGTTATAAATAAGCATATCGTAATATTTAAATAACCGATTTAATCACTACCAAAACTGTTACTTGATAATGTCAAAAAATTGTTTAATTTATCTTCAATGTCAGCAAACCACTAATCCTTCAATCTAGTGGTAAAATTGTAAACATTGCCAAAAAAGTATTGAATTTCAGCAAACTTAAGCGTTTCAATACAATTACAAATGAAAGGGCACATTTAGTTTTAAAAAAATAGAATGTTCACTTCTATACAAATGCTTTTAAGTATGATTCAGACTAGGGGAACGTCTGCGTGTATTAACGCTAAAAATGAATTACACGTATTTTGTGGTGTGTTTGAACTGTTCGAACCTTGATTACTAGTGATTACACCCCATTTAGTGGTTGGTTTATTCCAGAAGGATGGATTCCTCTCACAACAGGGGAGCCCTAACCTAACCCCATACTGAAATGCTACCTAACGCCGCACAGAAATCTTATGCTGAGGCAACGGCAAGTGAAATGTTCCCAACCAAAGATCAAGGTGTTATAATAGAAGCACACGAAGGTCTCTCCATCAAGGATTACATCTCCAAGTTAATCACTGTAATTCAACCAAGCGATATCATATTTATCTCTCGCATATCTTATAAGAGTATATGTGTATATTTGAGTTCAAAGAAAACTGCTGACTCCTTCTCTCATAAATATAATATCTTGAAAATACAGAATTTTGAGGTTGGTATTAGACTAATAAAGGAAACACAAACGAGTCATCATTTCCAATGTATACCCAGTCACACCTCATGAAGAAATTAAAAAATCTTTCAATTAAATGGAATGTAAATTATGTGTCGCTTTTTTAAGAATTCTCTCGTGTAATGAGAGAACACAGAAGGCGATGCATAAAACTTCTCGCCGCAGTTTCTGTTAATTCTCTCGCAATCATCTAAGCAATATTTCGCAACCTCAACTACAATTATTTACCTAACAGTTCTTGGAGATCGCTAAAGGGTAATAATCCGGGTCGAATCCTCCAATCATAGGATTACCTCAGTTTCGGACTAACTACTCAGAGTTAACTGAGTGCTTACCTCAATTTGCGTATTAGTTTCGAAGTACTCATGATTGAGAGTACGACGTTTAAAGTGGTCTTCCTAAATTATTAGTTGAAACCGAAGTAAATTAGTTGCGGTAGAAGCCCTGCTTGGATTGCGCTGCCTCTGCGCATGAACAAGTTGCCTCGTTTCGAAGGTTCCAATGCCAGGAGGCACAGGGTGGGGAGCGTAGAGGCTAGAGTGAAAGCCAGCAGTAGCCTTGATCCCCGTATCATTCAGCTCTTATCGCGTTAATCTTCACTATCTCACAGAATGCCACACGGGAGCAGTTAGACACTGTCACATGAATGAAACAATAGCAGGGTCTTTTACAGATGTTACTCGAAACTCGGGGAACGAATCAAGAACTAATTCTCAATATTATCGTAAACGTCATGACAATTACAGGTGTTGGGTTGATAAGCCACGATATTGTAGGAATAGTTCTTGAAATTGAAATAAATACTTTTGCAGAATATAATATACTCACTCCTTATTTCTGGATCTGTCATAATTCTTTGCCAAGAATTAAATGCTAACTTTAAAATTTGTTTCATTATTCTAATGGAGCATGGTGACGTTTGATAAAGTTGACTCCAGTTTTTTTTCAATCCGAAGGTTACAGGAAAAGAACGTTCATACTAAATTGAAGTGTCTTAAATGTAACGAAATATTAATTTTTATCACTAACTAAATTTTAATGTATCTCTATTCCAAATAATGTTGAAAAGACTTTTTCTGGATCAAAATTTAAGGGGTGATTAAATTTGTAACACCAGCGGACGCGTGTTTCTGGTAGTTGCATCTTTTTCATGGGAAGTGTAGCTTTTCTATTCTTGTCGTTCCCACAATGAGTGAGTTGCAACACTGAATTCTTCTCTGAGTTCTGTAAAAATTAATGATCAATCAAACCTACGGACCATGTTTCCACTACTCGAAGTTTGATGTTTCGGAAACAGCCCCGTCATTTCTAAGACGATTGTTTCGAGACAAACAGCTTGGGAGATGCAAGCTTGTCTGGAACAGTGAGTAAGAAACTCTCCTCTCCCCTCCTCTGCTGTTATCAATAACAGCGGCGCACAAGTTCTTGCCGCGGCGGACTACTTGGACGCTGGAGGCGAGGGGGTGCAAGGGAGGACAGGGCGGGCGCGGAAAGGATCTGAGGGAGAGTGTTGCTGGGGGAGATGGACGAAGAGGTCGAGGCGAGGGCGGACTTGGTTCTGGTGAGGGAGGGGTGGCTGACAAGGGATGGACTAACAGCTGTGGGGTCGGTGTCGTGTGAGAGAAGCGCGCTCCAGGCAGTGAGAAGAGAGGGTGGGAAAGTGTGGTGTATGAGAGTGAGTGGCAGGGTGGGGAGGGTGGAAAGGGGTAAAGAGCTGAGGGAGATGTAAGGAGAGGTGCACTGGTAAGGGATGGCGATGCGGTGTGGGAGGGATGGGGTTCAATGAGGAAGTGAGTTTAGAGGGCGAGCGGCCGGTAATGGAGAGATGACGGGGAGGGAGAGGCGGACTGGTGGGGAGAGGGGGTTGTGTGAGAGAAGCAGGTTAAACAGGCAGGAGAGAATGTTGGTGAATGACAAGGTGTGGTGGGGCGGCGAGGGCCGAGTGGGATGACGAGACGATGGTGAGGAATAGCGGGACGGTGTGGAAGGGATTGGTTGATTAAGTTGCAGAGGGAGGGAACGTTGAGAGAAGGGCAGCTTTAGATGCCCTGTAGCCTTTGAGGCTTCTTCCCAAATCGAGATAAATTTTCGTGGGCAGAGTTGAGTGCAGAGTCTTGTGTGTGGGTTGTGATTTTACAAAATTCTCCTCCCTCTCCGCACACGAACAACTACGCTGCTGTAACCCACCCTCTCTTTTCCTAGGCCCCTTGATAGCGGCACAGGAGTAGTCCGTAACTATGAGACACACACACACAGACGCACACGCTCTCCCTCTCTCCCTCTCTCTCTCTCTCTCTCTCTCTCTCTATATATATATATATATATATATATATATATATATATATATATATATATATAAATTTCCTGTCAA
Organism: Gryllus longicercus; assembly: GCA_038098605.1. Lineage (NCBI taxonomy): Eukaryota > Metazoa > Arthropoda > Insecta > Orthoptera > Gryllidae > Gryllus > Gryllus longicercus. The sequence continues at coordinate 2,474,923 of JAZDUA010000007.1, forward strand.
CCATTTGACGGTATCAATAGGAACTATCGTGCTTTGGTATAGACTTTTAATAGCATTAATAAGATGGAAAGGTAAACCTCTTCTAATGAGTATGCTTCGTAACGTCGGCCTATTTACGCTGTTAAAAGCCTGTTTCAAAAGCAATAAATACCTTCTGAGTTTTCAAGTTCAATTCACTTCAGTTTTCTATGTGTTCGATAGTACATATGGCATATATCGAGCCGCGACCGTTTCTAAATTCCATCTGATCTTCGCCTATTAAACAATCAGCAATTTTTTTCAGCATTTGATTAAGTGTTCTCGCAAACCCTGCTCAAATTAAACTCACCCTTCATGCTTATTCAGATGATGTGGTATGATTCAGCAAATCTAAGCCCTGCTCGAAAGAGGAATGTATATATTGAATAATATATGTGAAGTTTATAACCTTAAAATATCTATTAAAGAACTGAAGTGATGACTTTTCGTGGAAAATGTCCTGTAAGATCACAAATAGCTTTGAATGGGAAGGCTGTAGAGCAAGTGTGCAGTTTTAATTACTTGGTATGTACAGTATTTTTTGTATTTGACGATGATGTCGCAAACAAATTAAACAGGTTTAAACATATTTGTGGAACAATTCGTAGAACCCTGAAACATAAAACAAGAAAAGAAACCAGACTAAAGTTCTACAAGACGATGGCAGTACCATCTTTTTATTTAGAAGAGAGACCTAGACCCTCTCAAAAAGAGAAATAAATAGAGATAGCCGCTGAAATCAGATTTCTTGGAGCTGTAAAAGGGTGTACTCTAGATGACAATATTTGGAAGGAAGACAGGAATTTTAAACAAAACAACACAGCCGCCGGTCAAGTGAGAGAAGTTTGTAGTTTCATTAGATATCTTAGAATGTGGGGAAAATCCGAAAATAATGAAACAGTTACGATTTTGACTGAGAAATAAAAACATTTAGTTTGTCTTATTCCGCCTACTTTCATTGTGCGCTACCGACTCCAATCTCGTACTATGTACGTTAGAGCTACAAAAAACAAATGACGTCTTGCGTCAGCAGGGCTCCAAGGAAGAAAACGTCATCCATTATTTTCTACATACATGTTGAGTTATGGATCTGCACATTTTTTAAAATATTCTTTATATGTAAATAAGTGATGTTCTGTATATTAAGTAAACTATGTTATTGCAATACACGTCAATATTTTTTTGTAAAAATATTTTATTTATTGCAGTGTTAGACCTATGTAGTTTATTTGTTATTCTTGAGAAGTGTGAAGAAAACCAGTTTCAGTGCTTTTTTTCTGCCGAGGATCACTACTTCAAGAAAATGACCATGGCATGTAGAAGTATACTAAACCTTAGGAATATTTTTGTACTGAAAATTGCAAAACACGGAAGATGGAATTACAAATCCTCCCCATAAATTGGTACAAAAACGTATATTTTTATTTATTTTCAATATATATATATATATATATATATATATATATATAGAGAGAGAGAGAGAGAGAGAGAGAGAGAGAGAGAGAGACAAAAAATAACATTGCGAAGACTATTTCAATAAAAAATAACAGTCTCCTTTCTCTTCTGTGGAGAGGTAGCCAATAATGTGGCACATTAAAAGAAATATGTGACCAAAGACCGTGTTACGTTCTGACAGAAGCAAGAGAGTATTTTTTCTAAAGTACTCAGCCTAACAGTTTTTTAAGGGCAATCCAAAGCGGCGCGATGGAATTGGACTAATCAAAAGGAGCAAAACGGTAAACAACGTGGAAAAAGACACGGTGTACTTAAAAGATGTTAGGAAAGGAGTAAAGCTGGCGAAGTCATCAGACGCATTTATCGCGAACTCCGGATTTAAAACAAACAAACATTTGTTTAAAAGATGACAGAATGTCCTGTAAGTTATGAAATACGCAAAAGCACTCAGTATTGATAGGAACAGAAAAGTATTTCGTAAATTTATTTCGAAATTTCCGAATGTGTAGCAAACGCACGGAGCGTGTATTTACGACAAAATTGCACACGCCGTTCAATTATGGAAAGGAAAAAATAGTTATATAGAACGACATCATATTAAATACAGAGTTAAAATAAATCTCGAATTGAATAGAACGATGTTGGTTATTTTTAAAAAAGGTCATGGACGGCAAAGTTGGGATAAAACACACATTTTGTTTAAACTAATTTAAAGGAATAAATTGTTTATAGGTCAGCTGTGTATGTGTGGTTCTCAATTCTATAGTATCATTATAATTATTTCTGTGTCTGTTTTGAATAATGCATTCGAGTAATATGTTTCATTAAAATATTTGCAATTATTTTTCTTTTCCTTTTGTACTATAGAAAAAGAATGCGAGTGGTTCCTTGGTGTCACTGCTAGGATAAGACAAGATATTTAAGAAATGTCAAAGTTATGCGATGGACAACTTTAATTCTGAGTGAGGTAGGTGTGTTTAACTTTGCGAAAAGCGCGAACGATCTCACAAATCACATTTGTACTTTTTTTTCCTGTGTACAGGCGGATGGTATTAATGACTTGTCGGCCCCTTCTATCTGCCTAGATATCAATTTAGATAATACCAATACCGTGGACAACTACAACCTCAACTCAGTAATCGCCGGTTGTGAGCTCCAGACGCCTTTTATTTCTATCTGATACCAGCGTTTGATCTCCTTAGTTTTTTAACTGTTATATATTCTAATTTTTGTATCATATACAAGCTGAATTATTAAGTGCGTCGAGTATTTATTAATCATAGTTATCTTACTTCCCCTGACATGCTGAAGACGTAGAATAAATCAGAACAATGCTGGCAGACGAATGCCAACGACCGTAATCCATAGTTAATTTCGCATATCGACTGATTTCATTGCCACTTAAAGCCAAAGATAAGGGCAGAATAAGGTTTTAAGAGTAGTTCGAGAGGGACTAGAAATGCCCTCACGCCACAAATAATAACTGAAAACATCTATACATTTCCCGGGATTGGATCCCCCAGTCTTAGTAAAACGCGTACTTGATAGCACCGACTCCAACATTCCGTGCTACTCGTCTGAGACGGTTATTAATGAAAGCTGAACTCAACTTCGCCAGTTAAGAAAATGTTGATGTCCCGAGAAAGTACGTACGCATTTATCTGAGCAGTTTACAACATTCGACTATCGATTCCCGATGGCGCTGCTGTCGAAGTATCGATGGGCGATATGAATGCGCCGAAAGGCGAAAGAAAGGCCTTAGTGGTTAACGAGTGCCGTGATAGCGTTAGCTGGCAGAGGCGACGGCATTGAATAGAGGGACGAGACGAAAAGATAAACGGGCGCGGAGGTGAGGAAATAGAAATGAAAAAAGCGATGGGGATGGGGGCCTAGCCCCAGAGCCGCCACGTCCCAGCTTCCACCCCCAACCCTGGCTTTGTAATCGACCCCATACCCGTCCTGCCTCAGTCCCCGTCCTCTCCACTCCCTAATCCCCGTCCCCGCTCCCACTCCGACCCTGCTACCATCTCCATCCCCGGATAGCCGCCAGAGCCTCACTCTGCCTCCGACCCCTTCTTCTTCTGCTGTTCCGTTAATCAAAATAATTGCCGCTCGCATAGAAAGTTGCTGGTGCCGTCACAAGATAAAGCAAGGAACAGGCAGTAGTGAATCATTTACCGTAAATCAGAATTTGGCGAGGGTCTTTCAGATACTGAACGAAGAAGACGACTGGGGAGCGTGGAGGACGAGGAGGAACGAGAAGAGCAAGAAGGGTCGAAAACGGGTCAGAAGCAAAACGTACACAATCCGGAGGGAGCGGGGATATATCAAGTGAAAAATTCGGAGAATGAGACAGATATGGGAATACGAGTATTTCAGGATTAGATAGCAGATTGAAGAGTCGCTACAATTTGACTTAGACTCATAATGTATAAAATACATGTAATAAATAAATAATTAAATATGAATGTGAATTACTGGGTTTTGTTCTTTATAATCGCGGTTAAAATATCGTACTGAACACGGTCAATCGAAATAGTTCGAGTGGCAGCTCATGCGTTTATCGTAAGAGAGTTTAATTTGAAGTTGAGATGTAGTGCAGGTTCGACTCCCACCTTGGTCAGAATGTTTAGGCATTGTGGGCATTTCCGCTCACAATGCGTCACTTTTCCGTCCCCTTGTCCTCTCTTTCTCTGACACTTCGGGTGATGTAAGAGCATGATGTTACACGTACACGTTGCAACTGAGCAGCGTACATTTGTAAGCGCTTGCCTTCCCGGTGCCAATAATTTATCGGCCAGATCGCGCGCAGTGCGGGCCTCCGGGCCACTACCAAGTGTTGCCAGGAGTCTCCCATTTATTAAACACGCGAATTAATCCGGATATCGCGGGTTATATTTGTAAAGTGTCCAAAGAACACTTGGTATGATGATCACATGTTACGACGAAATGGTGATCGAAGTAGGTTTATAGTGCTCCCCCAGATGGGCATCTAGGGGAGCACTTTAAAGAACCACTAAGACTGTAGTTCGCTCTAAACCTCGAACGCTTAGTTATTAACTTTGCAACTGCACACTTATTTTTTGTTACAATACCTGCACACTGGGATCCCACGGGTCTCAAAAATGTTAAATGTTACAAAAGGTTCAGAAAATACTGTATGATTCAAAAGTGTGTTTTATTTTCATTTGTAAATGCATGAAAACAAGAAAAATTTAAAAAGTACCGTTTGTCATATTTTAAACGTATAATCTTTCACCAAATTCAGATGAGATTTTATTAAGATGGAATCAGAAGGGTGAGAAATACTCATTGAAATCGCGTCACCCAAGAATGGAGATGAAACGAAAATGTTATGTATTCTCATTGTTACACTAGGTTAAGCATCATAGGAAGAATACTATTTCTATTTTATTATTTTCGTCCAGAACAATTAGAAACTATACATTAAATTTCAGTAGCTCCCAGTTGTACCAGTGACGAATTAACTTCTATCCGCGACGAAGTAATAGCACCAACTGAGTGTGGAAGAAGCACGTGGGCGAGGTAACTATTTAATTCAAATTTACGTAAAGCGCTAGGTGCCTGTCATCTGAAATTTCCAATCGGTCTGACTTTGGTTGATGGCACCCAGTATGCAATTCCAGGGTTAAAACGAAAACTAAAAAAGAACGACAGATTATGCTTATGGCGAAGATCTTAGGTCCATTGACTCTCTGAATATATTGTCAAATGTTCACGTATATATTTTGAAATCTCATGTACAACGTTGTTAAAACATTTTTTAATATTCTCAGAAACAAATATTTGGTTATAAGCCAGGCAATGAAACTCATAAATTAGTATTAATTTGGGCCCTCTTCCCCTATTTCATGAAAGCGACTGTAGGATATGTGTGCATATCTTAAATTTGAATTATGATTCATTAGCGAGCGAGTGGTTTTTATTTTAGGCCGTTCATTTTTACATTTTTACCTCATTATAGATTACATTCATGGGTATTTAATTTGTGCCGTTCTTGTAAATTATTCAGAGTAGAATGAAAGCGAACCAGAATTTGTATAGCTAAGAACGCTTACCAAGCGCATATTCCTGTTTTTCTCTCGATTGTTTTTATAGGCGCAATCCAATATAATTAACGTCTCGTGAAAGCGTCTATCGCAAGTATGGAAAAGTGCTTCCCAATCAATTACACACTAAATAATGAAAACATTGATTTCTTCCACGGGCTGACAAATGCTATTGTTGCACGGAGGAAAAATATCCGTGATAAAAAACGTAAATGAACGCTGAATAAAACAAAGAAACTGACTGTTGGATATTCACTCATGCGTGACTTCTTTGCAAACAAAAACACACACACGCAAGAAATAGTATCGTGTCGTTGGTTTTTGCTACGTCTCGTTATCACACATGCACCTCGTGTCATATAGAGAGCGTGCCGGTTATTTCTCTTCAGCTGTCACGCTACTCTTCCCTCCGTCAATACTCTCTCTCTCTCTCTCTCTCTCTCTCTCTCTCTCTCTCTCTCTCTCTCTCTCTCTCTCTCTCTCTCTCTCTCACACACACACACACACACACACACACACATGCCACTTTTCTTAGAACGTCGATGAGCGACCGAGCGCGCTACACATAAGGAGACCGCAGCGGGCAGCCCTTCTCTCACAGACACATCTGCAAGACCAAGGATTAGTTTGCGCTATTATCTTAACGGTGCGAGAGATGCGAAATGTATAATTTTTATCCTGCACAATTATTGTTTCCAGTTGGCGAAGATAAAAGCCGAACGAAACTACTACAGAACACACCGAACAATTTTTTCAAAAACATGTAAGGCGAGAGGGCGCAGAAAAACAAATGGAGCGGGTACTTCCCAAATACGGCGAGGTGCCACAAGAAGTATCTTATAAGAATATTGTGGAACTGAGAAAAAACACCCTGTTCCTTCATACAAACGTTATTTATTTAAACATAATAATATTTTGTTATTATTCGTGCTAAAATGTTTATGCTTCGTAACTGCAAAAATATTTTTTGATATGAAACATGGTTACATGGATTAAACTCTTCAAAGGGAGGTTTTGTTCGGTGCCGGAAACACCAGTAAGATCTAGCATTACGAACCAGAGAACCAAACGGAAGCACCGGATAACCGAACGAGAATTGAGAAAGGCCAATTCGATTTACACATTTTTTTAATACAGGAAGCCCAATGGACGAAATTAACGTTAATACCTAAATAAACACATACTTTCACTTTCCATGATAATATTAAATTTTATTGTTTTTATACAAATTGAACAAAAACGAGATATAATAATTTTTTTTACAAGAAGTGTGTCATAATACTAGTACGTATTTTGATTATTACATTTTATACGAATTGTACACATTATGTTCATACAAGAAGGGTATTTGCGAAAAATAAATATCTGTAAGCAAAACGAATTCTACGATCGCTTGCTTTGCGAGATCATATTTCCTCTTATTAATTTAAAAATGTCTGGTAATTTTAGCTTCTTAAATAATTATTCACGACATTACTCACCTACGATTCTGGACTTTTTGTGATTTATTGTTAAGTTCGCACAGCTTACCTGAAATAATAAACAGACTTATTAGATATAGCACTGCTATATGCACAAATATACTACGCACAAAACGACTAAGAAACCCTAACTCAAACGAGTTTTGTGATAGAAAGCACTAAGATGTATTACACGTATTGTCAAAAGAAATCCTTATCTAATCAATCGTAATAGTCATTTACAATTTTAAAGTAATTCCTTCTACATTTCAATGTGAAATATAATTTTAATATTTTAGGAATAACGAGTTTTTGTTGTTGTAAAAATATACCAAAAATGAAGTTTCTTATAAAGGGAGCGAATTTCGCTGTACGCACTTATCAGTCCCCACCCAGGGTATCTAGGCTTTTTATGCCCCATTTCTCTGGTGCATCTGTTTGAGCACGTGATGAAGCTAATAAGTGTCATCTGTTCGATTCACCAAAGAAATTAATAAACGTTCTCTTTACACATTATGATATTTTCTGAGATCTAAAAATGTGTTGCCATCTAGATACAATGTTTTCAATTCTTTAAATTAACTTATTAAAATTCCAAACAATCTTATAATGCTAAGTAGTAAATGTCCATATTTCGTAGGCCTACAAGAGAAATCAGAAGCGAACGGAATATCTTCTGCTCCTTATTCAAGATTGTTCAAAAACATAATATTTATGTGAAACTTTTATCGCTGCCTCGACTGTATCCTCCGCAAACTAAGCAAAGATAACAAGAGGGCCGTGGCTCAAGACGGGGCCGCGCAGCATTGGCAAAAAAATGTGGGGGTTTGAGGGGTGGTGCAGGGAAGGAATTTGAGGGGATCTCAGGAGAAGGAACAACAGAACGCACCAGGCAGAAGGCGTCTGGCCTTTCTGAGGGAGGGAGAGAGGACGGGGACAGAGGAGAAAAGATGTAGAGAGGGGAAGAAGAGAAAAGAAAAAGAGAACGGGAGAGGAAGGGGAAAAGAGAGAGAAGGGGAAGGAGGAGAAAGGGTAGAGTAAAGGGAGGTAGAGGGCAAGAAGAAATGGATAAGAGATAGTGGAGAAAGGGAAGGTGTAGAGAGAGAAGAGGGAGACGGAGGAGAGCAAAGAGAAGAAAGAGAATGAGTAGAAGAAAGGGAGGATGAGAAGTGTGCAGGGGAGAGGACAGGAGGAGGGGCGGAGAAGTGGCGGATGGGAGAGGGGAAAGAGAAGAGGAAGAGAAGAGGAAGAGAAGAGGAAGAGAAGAGGAAGAGAAGAGGAAGAGAAGAGGAAGAGAAGAGGAAGAGAAGAGGAAGAGAAGAGGAAGAGAAGAGGAAGAGTGGGAGGGGAGAGAAGGAGGAAAAAGGAAATGGGGTGGAGAGATGGAGGAAGGGAAGTGTAGAGTGGGAAGGGAAGGGGGAAAGATGAACAGGAGGAGGGGGAAGGGATGGGACTTGGCACGCGTCTTTGGGCCTCCCCAGCGCCGCAAAGGCCTTGTTCGCGCTACAATTATACCCAAATTAATCCCCCGCAGAGCGCGATGCGAATGAGCTCGCGTAATCCCAACTTTCGCCTCTCGGAGACCTGCTTTAATTTTTAATTTCCCGCGTTGGAAGGATAATCTGGGCCACCGACGGGGCCCGCGGAGGCGGGTGTGGGTTTGGCCGAAGGTGAGAGCGTGGAGAACGGGGTAGACTTCGGGACCGCGATTTGCTCGTTCGCTAATCTAGAAGCTACCAAATTAATCTGCCGGTGAAAATTACTTCCCTAAATTTTGTCAAACTTCTATGAAAATGGATATATTACTGGTGCTAACGTTACACATAAAAAAATAAACTTGTATTAAATTGAAGAAGCGTAAAAATAATTAACTCCTATTTTATCACAAGTAATAACTTAGAGTACTTTGGGATACACGAACTTACGATACGTCATCAGTTCCTGGCAATGCCCATGGAATGAAATATAACCTCAATTTTCTATCAATTTCACTGGATACAGAATTAGTATTCGTTCTGTCGTGATCAAACACAACGTTTGAAACACCCGCCGAAATTGTGCCAGCGAAGGACCGGTGGTTCCAGACGGCGCACGGTGGGGCCAAATGCCAAAAAGCTGGTCAAAAGTCGAAAGCGTTGTACGATTTGACTGAAACTTTGTATTCAGAGGTTTATGATCATTCTAATTAATAATCTGTAATAAAAATTCCGAAAAACAAAATGGCGGACCAATATGGCGGATAAAATTATCAAAATTTTGTATTTTTAACACAAAATGTTCATACTTATAAGTAAAAATGAGTTCATTCGGGTTTTTAAGGATGCTGATTAATAATCTTGAATGAAAATGCCAAAAAAACAAAATGGCGGACCAATATGGCGGACAAAATCATCATTTTCTTCATTTTTAACACAAAATGATCGTGTTTAAAATTAAAAATGAGTTCATTCGGGTTTATAAGCATGCTGATTAATAATATTAAATAAAAATGCATAAAAAAACAAAATGGCGGACCAATATGGCGGACAAAATTACCATAAGTTTGTATTTTTAACACAACATTATTATGTTTATAAGTAAAGAAGAGTTAGTTTGAATTTTTAAGGATGCTAATTAATAACCTTGAATGAAAATGCCAAAAAAACAAAATGGCGGACTAATATGGCGGACCAAATCATCAATTTTTTCCATTTTTAACACGAAATGATCGTGTTTATAATTAAAAATGAGTTGATTTGGGTTTATAAGCATGCTGATTAATAAATATTGAATAAAAATGCTAAAAAAACAAAATGGCGGACCAATATGGCGAACAAAATCATCAAAAGTTTGTATTTCTACATGTTGCACGCGCTACGAAAATTTGTCACAGGCACTAAAACGGCAAATACGGTCAGCTGTCTTTTTGTGATTCTCACAGAGAATAACATTTCGAATAATGTCATGTTAAGTTTTTAGCCCCGCACGACGGTGCACATAGTTATTTTTCATTTTAAACACAAATTTTTGATTATAGCATTTTCATTTTTCGCCAACAATCAACGTTAATTATTACATTAACAAATTATTTTAAAAAAAATTAAGTATACATATTATGTTTCTACTTACTCTCAGGAATAGATTCCATTTTGTTTTATTGAATTCGGCCGACTGCACGCTTCTCTATCCTTCGAAACACAAAGGTTCTGAAAACACGTTTCACAGCTGACCGATATCGATCGCTCGAGGCCCAACTTTGAACTGATCTCTTACCTCAAGTATAAGAGAGAAACCGTTACTAATTGCGGAATTCAACGGCCCAAATACCAACCTATTGAAGTAGCAACGACAAAATCCCTATCTAGTAACTTTTTTTTTGGACTTTTGGCCAGCTTTTTGGCATTTGGCCCCACCGTGCGGCGCGGGCAGGGGTCGGTGATCAGGGGTGACCAAGACACAGCGGCCGCGGTCGGGTGAGCACCATCCAAGTGGTCGCCTCTCCCCCTCCCGCCGCCCCCACCGGTGTTCGTGCGAACTCAATATTTCTTCGCGGTCTGGACATATGAGGAATGTTCGGGTTGGTTTTGCCCACATGTGAGAAAATTTCCCATATATGAGGAACGTGTTTCCCCAAAGGCAGAGAGGGTTTCCTGACGTGTAGAGTAGTGTGTGGTGCATCGAGATTGTGCTGAGACAGTGTACGGAAACGGACGGAAATTTGCTCTTGGGACGACTTCTGATGGCTTCGGTGATTACGGCAGCGTCTTTGGGACATCTTTCTGGTAGTATCACGACTAAGCATTGCATACGGTACATCTCCTGGCTACCTATGTTACAGAAAGTATTGGTGCGATTGTCGAATACTGTACTTTGTAAAACAATAAATAACAATAAATCTTGCCTTTTTGAATACTGTTATGTATGTGTATTTTTTACCATATCAGGATCCGAGGTGGTTCTCGTCTATTTGGAATGTACTGATGCGACGAAACGCGTGAGTGTATAAACATTTTACGGTCTTTGATCTAGCTGTTATTAAGTAAACTGGAATAAAAGTCAGAAAGCTCAAGTCTGTCTGAAAAAAGAGTTTTGTGCAAATTGTTCCTAATAGTTTCTAAAGTACACTTTTTTATCGTAATAGAAAGGTTTTTGTGTAGACGTATAAAGAAGGATTTTACATGTAAGGGTTAAAACATTATATACTTTAATAACTTCTGAAAGCAAGCTGCAAGTACCATTAAATTGAACTGATTAGTAAAATTAAAAAAATAAATGGTAGTTCAATTAAAGATAATGTTTGTTTTCATTTTGAGGTTTGGAATAATTTTCAGTAAAGATTGGTAAAATGATTTGTGTGGATTGTACTGTTGAATAGATGCAAACTTCGACAAAGCTCAAAAGAGTCTCATTTGAGATGAGAGTTTCAGTGACGATAGTAAACGTCAAATGAAGAAAAAGGGTGAGATGAGAATATGTTATAAGGATAGTAGGAAAGGAATTAATCTTAATTACAATGGTAAAAAAATGTAAGAAGTGTTACATTAACCATGTGCTAATGTATGTAATGTTTAATGTATGTTCTACAAGGAGAGTGCGTAAGAGAAGAAAGTGGAAGAGAAACAAGACGAGAAGAGAAAGATAATGTTGCAAAGGTAGAACAATCTCAGAAGAAAGATAAATTTAAAAATAAAAATAAAAACAAAAACAAGAAAATGAAGGAGAAGAAGACGAAATTTAGAAAAGCAAATTAGAGTTGCAGGAGGAGGAGGAGAGTTCACTGGCAAATTGGCGCCGTGCCGCAGGAGCAAGATATCGCGCGTCACCGGCGCGCTCTGTTGGCAAGTAGGAGGTGTAGGGATGGGTCAGAGAATGACCTCGCCGCTAAGACAAGGGTCGCAGGGCGGTTGGCAGAGGGGTCAGTTCCAAGCTGCAGACTCCCCCGCCCCTTCCTCTGCGCAAGAAGCACTTGCAAGTGGGCGGGGCGGTGGAGATTAATCAGCTGCGAAATAATTAATCACCCGCGCCATTCATCTCATTAGCCGGTTGACATGACCGGTCCCCCAGTTCTCCAGTGCTTCGCCTCGCACTGCCAAGCTCCGGGCTGTGAGGAATTTTTGTCTCCCTTATGAACTTTTGTGTATTTTTTTTATTCAAAAATATTGTTTTCAGTTGGCTTGTAAATGTAGCTTTTTTCAAACAAAAAAATCAAACACATTTCTTACCAACCGTGTATTGTAATAAGATAAGGAGCTATTTTAGATTACGTTTTATCCACGCCTCCAAAATCGTTATAATTGGTTGAGCTATCTGTAATGAAATATCCGTCACACACCGTTACCTTCATTTATATTAGTGCAGTAGAAGAGTTTGCTAAACTATGCCTGAAAACTAGTCACTTAAGGTAATTTAATGTCTAATCTAAACTGATATTTACATTCCAGGGATTAGTATATGGATGTGTTTGGGTGTAACAAATTAGAGAGTGTACTTAACAAGCGATGGAATGAATTGTTTTCAATGTTCAGGTTTGATGACAAAAAAGAAACCACGAAAAAGCTTATGCGGTTATGTTTCCTGAAGCTTTCGGATGAAGAGAAAACGACGAAGACCCCAAATGGATGTACTTGCGTTTCCCTTCTGACAAAATCATCGAAAAAGAAATATCAATTGGAATTAATGGAGTACTGAAATACAATTTGAATTAGAAATGCAGATTGGTAAAACAGGTGTAATCATAATGTTGCTATTCGTATATTGTATATTCCATTTTCAACACTTTTTAATTCCAAACAAAAAAAATTAATTTAATTCAACAATCTTATTCGTAACGCAGATGTATTAAAGTTATCATTTAGGGAGACTTAGGGGTTTAAGGGGGCATGCTTAATTTCGTTTAAACATGGAGTAGAACGGTTACAATGCAGTAATCTGCAGCTCGTAATCTGTGCGGTTGTCTCCACTGCACTCTTTATTAGGCGAGTGACTAGAAAGATGGATTCTTTTCAATTATTTCATATCCATTTTGAAGAAATTCAATGGCCGTTTTTCGTTTCATGAAATTTCTTGCTGAATTAATATATTGTAAAATAATTATAATTTTAGTATTTCGCTTTTTCGTAACAACGGAAAATTATATTACGACGTTTGTTACTTTGGAATACACATTCACGTATGTGAGTTAATTTCTAGAGATTTTAAACATTTCTAGTTTAAATATTTCTAAACATTCAAATTTATCTTCGCATTTCTGTTTCCAAGTATCTTTATTCAGCTTGTAGCCTGCGAGGAGAAAATAAGTTTTTACACGACAACTCAATTTTAAAAATAAAACATTGCAATAGAATGTTCTTATCATCATAGATAATTCTAAATTATATTTTTATTACAATCAACATTATGATTCATGCATTTTCAACGCCACCGTTTCTGTCAGAAATATCATAGAGTGACATCCGATGATTCCTGACAATATAATAATTAATTTACAAATATTCAAATTTGAATAAAAAGGCTTACTGAACGTGGAATACAAATTAAACCCGCAAAGAAGTGGGTGAATGGGAAACCGTGTTTTAAAGAGAGAGCAGACACAAAACATCCTGCAAACACTGTAATTGGGTCCGGGGTGAACTACGTTTGCATACCAAAGGCCTCTGAGGGAAGAGGTGCAGTTTGCAAAAAGGCAGAGGCAAGAAAATAGAAGACATGAGCTCGAAAAGCTCTAGCAAACATTGGTATGCCCACATGTCTATAGAACTTTAGACTGAAATTCGTGAATTTTAAACTGTCAGACCCATAACACACGTCAGCAAGTGTTCCCTTACAGGATATTTAACAAAGTGTCAATTTTAAAAAAAAACTGCCAACGATAGTATAAATGTTTTCTGTTTTTTTTCTTAAAAAATACAGAACATTAAAGTTTCTGCACATACAAGTTTTAAGAGACAATTTTCAGAACTTTTCGAGAAAAAAATGAATCTGACATTCACATTGAAAATACGTCTACGTGAGAAAATAAAAATAAAATACATCGGAGCGAAAATACCGATAATGTTTCGAAACTTTTAGCTGTTTGGGATTTTAGATATTGTATATATTTCAAATTAAATATAATTTGAGAAAATAAATTCGGTAGAAATTATAGTAACTGAAGATAGTTGGTGCACAAAACTAACTAACATTTTTAACTAACATTTTTACTTTTTTAAAAGTTTTTTTAACTAACATAAAAACTAACATTTTTATTTGATATCTCAAACCATTGAAATACATTCAAATCCTTTTTGGTCAAATAAATATCACAATTAAAATATGTTTAATGTACTTCAGTTCAATAAAAGCAGGCAGCCATCGGTGCTACACAGAGAATCGTCGTTATTTCCTCAAATTTTTTACAGCGGTTTCTCTATCTTTGACAAACTCACGAAGAAAAATGAAGCAAAGGCAGATATTTAATTAAAAAATTAAATATTAAATTAAAATATGCGAAATAAAAAAAGATAAATATCTTCGAACTGCACAAGAAAAGACGGCATCGGAATAAGCCGGAACTCTTAGCGTCTAAACGAATGCAAATGGATGCAGACAGCCGCCAGGCAGCGAACAACTCTCGGAGAAAGAAAAAGCGTTTTCGAAACGCCCTAAAGAGAGAGAGAGAGAGAGAGAGAGAAAGAGAGAGAGAGAGAGAAAGGAAAAGCAAAGGAAGAGTTTGAAGGTCTCTCTCCCTTTCCGTCTCTCGCGGCCACAAATTCTCTTCCGGGCAAGTCACCCTAACGTTATCATAATTGCAGATGTCTTGGGCGCAATATTTTATTCGCAATTGAGATATGTCATTTTAAATTCACATCTTACAACAGCTCGAAATATAAATAAACGCTGAATACAGACGATAAAGTTTTCATGTATATTAAAAGGGGAAGAAACTTTCTGGTTTCGTTCGAAAGAAACCTCGAACAATTTTGCAAGGTTAAAGTTAGCAGCACAAAAAAAACAGAGAAAACATCAGTGATATTTTTTTAGACTATTGGAGAGTATAACCGAAAATAAAGGCACAATAGAGTCGCCTAAAACAAAATAATCTTAACTGCACTAAAGGCCATTACTCTTAATTAAAGGTTTGATGTGAAGCTGAATCCAATATATATATATATATATATATATATATATATATATATATATATATATATATATATATTGACGTACCTGATTGTCGGTACTTTCCACTGCAAATTAAAGGTTATAAAGGACGGGTGTCTTACTCGTGAATGGGTCCCTTGAAGGAATCGATAATGCATTGGTGAATCAAAGCAATAAGTTAGCAAAAGCACAAATACAATTTATTCATGAACCAATATGTTGTATACATGATCAAATACATTAATGCTTTCCGTCTTGGTACCAAGGTTCGGTTTATCATGTGATTTCATCATACCTGGGGCCCCAATAAATACCTCTCTTGTCCTGGATTATCGCCAACGGCGGCGGCGGCTGATGACCTTCACTGCAGCCCGGCGCGTCCGGCGGTTGATGGTGTGGATTCGCCTCAGGCCGGCGGCAACGCGAACTCCTCGGCTTCAGCCCTGGGTGTTTTGACGTGCAGTCCCACTTACGCATTCACAGCCTTTCGGCAATGTCCATCTCGTTCCCGCGATGTGCTCGAATTATGTCGCCGCACTTCCCTCTAGTTATTGTTCACTTCCCTAATGTGACCGCGGAGCACGTGGTCACTACTCGCGCCGGCGTCGATTACACTACTCACAGTTTTATTGTTATTTCCACAATGTTTGATGGCACATACACGATCTACAGTTCTCTGCGTACCAACCTCTCCGAACTTCCAATTTACCGACTTCTAACCGGCATTTCCATAAATCTTGCACTGTTTAATTTCCTTCGTCGCTGACAACGTTTTACCCTGCCCGCAGCCAACGGTGAACTCTACTCGACTGCTCGCGCTCGGCTCGTAACGGCCAAATTCTCGTTCCTTCTCGCTGCTCACGGCGGCGGGCGGCGGCGGACTCGGTCACAGTTCCCCCCCCCCCCCACCGCCGATCGTCGCACCTGCCGCTTATGCCGCGCAGTTCAAAATGAGCTGTAGTTATTATTGTGCTCAATGTTTCTATTTGCATATAGAAACGCTCCGCGTTTCAATATATATATATATATATATATATATATATATATATATATATATTTAAACAATGCGGTAATCAATGTTAATACTTCACATTATTTATAGACATTCATTCTCAGGTGTTATGTTTACTTTTGATTAAGACACTGAAACATTCATATATTAAAATAATATGAAATTTTTTTAAAGATAATATCAAATTGGTCTCATACTTGCATTTCTAATTTGCGAGTCAACTGCGCTGGAGCGGGAAAATAGGATCTTAGGGAACTTGAATTTTTTGACGCTTGCTCATCGTCAACCCTCACGAGCGGAAAAGTAACTTCAGAGAAGGAATCGGTGCCAATAGAAACGAATATATTGAGACATACCTATGTAGGACGAGCCTGTGTTCACTTTAAGTTTGATGTCGGCAACATAAACTACTGTTGTGTACATCAGATAGTGTTATAAGGCGATCTTTTAAATAGTATACCGCGCGAGCGCACCTTACACAACGCGCGCTCTGTGGGCCGTTAGTAACGGCTGCCAGCGTCACCGGCACCCCCTAGCAAAGCGCGAGTTTATGCCAGCGCTGCGCCTCCTATCAAACGGGCCAGCCAGCGCCGAGAAAGCAGTTCTTATATAGGTGTTGTGGTGAGTTATCGTTGGCATTTCTAATGAAATAATAATATGCGTCGTCATTGCCAACAATATTAATTATTAATAAATAATATTGTTGGCAATGACGACGCATATAATTATTTGAAGCAGTTCTTAGTTCAGAGTTGGTAGTGTAGAGTACACAGTTCCAGGCAGCGGTTCCCCTATACATGGCCGGAGGTGACGGCCT
The DNA here is from genome assembly GCA_038098605.1 of Gryllus longicercus. Classification (NCBI taxonomy): domain Eukaryota; kingdom Metazoa; phylum Arthropoda; class Insecta; order Orthoptera; family Gryllidae; genus Gryllus; species Gryllus longicercus. Next base: position 2,491,870 of record JAZDUA010000007.1, read on the forward strand.
GGCGTGACGAGTAAAGCTCCACACTGCTAAGAAGTTGGAAGATTATTTTGGGGAAAGACATTTGAGTTGTATAAAGAATTTTATCAAATATACAGTTAGATTGAATAAAGTTATGTTTAGCCGAAGAACATCTTATTTTTTTAATATAACAATAATCACCTCGTAAATGTGCATAACAAATGCATGCAACGTAATCTAGGTATGTAAAATAGGAAGCAACAACAAACGAACTTAAACAAAATATTAATACTATTATTTTACAAATAATAATAATAATAATAATAATAATTATTATTATTATTATTATTATTATTATATATTTATATTACACAATATTAAAATATTATTTTACGAAAATTATTAATTTCTAAACTTTTGTTTTAAGCTTTTGTAGTTGACTGTCAACATTCAGAAGTAAGCGAAGGACATGAAAATATAGACGTCAATACTTGAAGTAAACAGACAGTAGTGAGCATGGATAATAATTGATGCGTTACTCAAACTTTCAACAAGGTTTATTGCTCACATTTTACTATTAAATATCCTAATCGCATTATTTATTTCGCCGTTTTATTGATTACTCCGTATATACGTACTTTTACGAGAACGTAAAAAACAAACTTTCTTTTCTACCCACTTCCTCTTGAAGGCATTCTTGTCTATCAAAATTACATAGAGTATATTATTCATAATCTGTCACTTTTTGTTCAACGATCGTGAAGAATTCGGTTCAAAAGACGAATAAACTCTTTGTATAAGATCCTTTTAGTAAACCATACTGCGATATGAAATCGTAGGTGACACTTCTCTTTCCAACGTCACTTTATTATTATTATTACTAAATCGCACTTGTAATCAGACCAATGCACAACTCAGTGAATGGAAAATCAACTCTAATTTCGGTCTCGAATCGTAAATCTTACCTTAAGACTTTCATGTTATCTTACTAACATAGCACACAAAGGCAGTGATCCTGCAACTCTACCTCAGAATCGGGATGTTCTCGTAAATTATTATTTGCGTAGAGTGAATTTTCCTTCTAACAACCTTTGTTGACTGGACAAACACAACCAAGCAAACCAAATATTAAGATTAACACCATCAGAAACCTCTCGTCAATGTTTGCTGGTTTGTATTGGCCTCCAACGCTTGCCGTAATGAGCTCGAGTGCACTGTGAGTCTACATTTCAGTCCCAAGAGATTGTAACGTAGGATTTGAGTCTCTCTGATATGCACAACACAACTCACACAACGAAAACAGAAGTAAACGGATCTAGCATTTTACAATGCAATATTCTGAGAACTCTACCGTTCTCTAATAAATATCAGAACTCACATTTTGCCAGTCTCCACAAATATTTAAATAATCATAATAAGTCAAGGGTTCTCACTTATTTCTTTCAAAGCGTATATTGCTTAGATTTACTTACCATATTCTGAGACACGTATGGTATTCGTATTATGCAAAACTAAATTGGCACCATAATTGTGAAACGGAAGTACAAAATAAAGTTAATCAAAGAAACTTTCAAACGTGCAGCCACAACGCATTTATTAAATTGTGAAACATAAAAAAGGACAAAGTTTGATTAAATTTCTAGTCTACCGAACCGAACTCATTTTCCCGCTCCCTTTGCAGAGGTTCAATTTTCGTCATGGTGGCTGGAGGGACATCAAAGGAAATTCCTTCCCAAATTGGTTCCTGTAAGGGACAGACAGGACCTGACAGCCCGCCCCCTCCCCTGACCTGACCGCCGCTTCCTCCGTGCAGTGGCCAGGACCTGCACTCCTCCTCCTGGTGGCAAATGTTCTTCTCGGAAATTTTCTTCTCAGAAATCAACCTAGGATATGTCGTATAGTATAAATCGCTGGACACGTGTAATAAGTATGTCATCCAATAACTGGAAATTCAAGAATAAAAAGTGAGGTCAGGAAAGAGTGAAAAAAGCGAGGGGCGACAAATGAAAGTAATAAATGTAAAATGCCAGTTGATCACCCGAATGATATCTGAGGCCTGTCTTTCAAAAATGCTGTAGTGAGACTCTTAAGAGTATAACGTACAACTTCAGGTACATTTTCATTTTAAAATTGTATGGAATCGTCAGATCTTTATCTAAGCCAGAGAAGAGTTCGCAAAAATCATTATTTGAACAGCCACTAGCAAAAGCTGTTATTTCAGGGCATGCAGAGAGTGCTAAAAGTTCCATTTTAGCACTAGTCCTAAAAGTGTTTTATCCTGAAGTGATCAGAGAAATATGTAAATGCATGAAAGAAAAACAATACCTTCATCTGGTCGCATAACGTATCTTAATGTATCATTAAATGATTTGTATACTTGAATAAAAAGCAATGAAAGTCATTTAGAGTGCGTAAAAATATTGTCACGTGGTAAAAATGATTATATTTTTCTCGTACTCGTAGGATTGCGCTTCTAGGTCTGTCGGTCTCGGATCACAATAATTTCTACTCGCAAAATCAAATGACAATTTTCACACACGTACCATAAATAACTACTTTAGCTTCAGAAATCCAGTTAAATGGTATCACGGAATGTTACGTGTCGAATTTCAATTTTCCCCTCATTTTCATTTATCCCTTTTGTTATTTCCAAAACAAGTTAATTTAATAAAAAAGTTTTTCATTCAAAATTTCTGAACATACGGAGAAAGCCGTTAACATGCGTAGGCACAAAAGACCAGGAGATTTACCGGGGACTGGCCAGATTTACCAAAAGCCGAAGTGATGTCCAACAACAATGCCGTAGTCACGAACCAAAGACCAGAGGTCCGTTATACTGACCGTCAGCGTAGTCACTAGCTTGTACACTCGTAGCTCGCACAATGATTGAATGACGAACTGCCTTCACTGGTCACTGCGCGCTATTTTATACACGGTCAGGGCTAAAGACTCGTCGACTGGCACGGCCGTATGGCCGGTGGTAGGTACGACAGCGTGACTGTGACAGGACCGAAGCGTGACTGCTCCGCTGAACCCGACTTCAGCAAATCTCTAGTGAACGGTGGCCGTATTTTCCTGGGATGTCACTGCCTAGCTGCTGCGTCCCGGTGCCGATTCTTTCAAAAGGGGTGCGGGCGACTACTACACCTTTAGCAATTCATACACCATAATTGTCAGCCAAATATGTTTAACACTAGCAAAGTGAGATATGCAGAGAGCGAAGTCAAAGGCTGACTAATTTGTCAGTAGTTTTTCGTGTTTTTCATCATCACTTTCAGGAGTATGCCTCGCAATTGAAAACGTGCCACAGACCGAGTGCAATCGTCCCTCCTTGGGTTCCATTTTCATGCTTGTGACGGAGTAACGGATTAATCATCTTCACTCGTATGCCGCCCCCACTGATCTATCGAGTTCCAGACAAAACGTCGGGGCGGTCATAGTTGGTGTAGAAGGCTATAGGACTAGAAATACCTCCAAAATTTTCCTCATTAGTTTCATTTTTATAATGCAATGTGGCGCCTTTTCCAATCTTTCTCTTCTCCATGGATATCTATATAAACGAGAAAAACTTTCTTAAGTTATTCAAGAATAAGGCAGTTACAAGTATATAAATCCTCGCTAGTAGAGAGATACGTAGAGAGAGAAGTACTCAAAGATTGGACTGGGGAAAGGGGAAGAGACTTACCCTTTGCACTGGTCTTGTCACCGTTATGAAATATCCTACACAGAGTATCTTTCTTAATGTCTTCCAGAACAATAAGGCAGTGAGAAAAACATAGTTATCTTTGATAGCAAGGAAACGGAAAGGCAGGTCGTAAAGCTCTACCCATCGACATACCCCTGTCAGTGTTTGGAAGTGGCCTGTGCAGTGTATCCGAACATGGACGGCGGTCGACCCTGGCGACCAGCAGCCGCAGCAGTCGATAGTCGCCAGCGACCGCCTTCGCCCTCCTCCTGCGCCAGAGGCAGATTAATGCGCGCGCCAGTCATCCGTCTTGGCGCGTGCGGCGAGCAGGTGGCCGCCTGGCCGGCGTGGGCGGGACAGGGCCGAGGGGGGGGGGCAAAGAGAGTCGTGGCGGAAAGGGTGGGGACCGGGATGGTGTGATGACAGTGGTGGAGCTGATGACGGCTGGAAACGGGAAAGAACGAATAGAGCGGGGGCGTGTCTTTTACGGGAGAGTGCGTTGGGTAGAAATGAGGGAGTGGAGGTCAGGCTACATGCAAAAGTGTTAGAGGGAAATGAAATGAGTGGGCCGCGAATCCTCTTCTCAGTGAACAATAAAATCCTCTCTCAATGTGTGAGCCTTTAAGAGGCTTCCAAGAGGAGAAGGATCTAAGAGGAAATCTATGGGGACGACAAAGAGTGGTCGAAGTACAGAGCGTGTCGCAACGTCGTAGGCCGCGCTGATTGATTAATGTTTCCCGGCACGTCGACTGCTATGATCAATAATCCCGTTGGTGCGGTGAAGGGGTTTTTCTTCTTACTCCGTGAGGTGACAGTGTTACTCCACCGCTAAATGGTGAAAATCGGCGCCCGACAACACGCCCGCTTACGGAGGACTTCCACCTACAGGTGTCTCCCCCAGTGGGGCACCTTCCCATCCAGGTCCTCTGAGTGTAGTTCCTGATTTTATCACTGCAGATGGCGGTGATTTTTCCTCGCTGGATGTTGAGATCCGACGCTGACCTGCCGGTAGGTTTGCGGGTTTTCTCTAACCAGATATCTCCCACACCTCGGCCCCAGCCGAGATAAGCTCTAAGGTCCCGGCTGGTCCTTTGGCATGTATGGTTGTGTAGTGCATGTACATGTGAGTGTAAGTGGTAAATATAAAAGTAAGGGGTGAATGTAGGAAAAGGAAGAGTGAGGGAACATCGCTTACGGGTCATGGTCCGTTTGTTAGAATATTGCTCCGGTACAATTAATTGGTACATATTGTTTGTATCACTTACTATTAATCAATTATTGAGTATATTATATTTTATATGTGGTTAGAGAAAACTTCGAGCTTGACGTTCCAAGCCTCATCATATTAATAAAGCCTTTATAATAATAATAATAATAATAATAATAATAATAATAATAATAATAATAATAATAATAATAATAATAATAATAAACAATAATATTTATTGTTATTTAACGAGCGTTGATCAACAACGATTTGACACTAAAATGTAGGCAGTAACTCACCCTTCTCTGACAAGCGCAAAAAGTATTAAGGGTTTGGAGTGTACTCGTAACAAATTTGAAAACATTGTTGTTTTGTATAAAGAATTAATATGGTGAAACGTATCTATTTAAATATTTATTTCGTATTGGGATGGGTTTTTTATTGTGCTTATTTTGTTGTTATACTATTGTACACTGTATTTCAATTCCGTGATTAATAAACCAAATTATTATTATTACTATTATTGTTATTAAAAGAGACTAAATGGAAACCAATTTGAATATGTGTGAAATACTTGCGCTCGCGGCTGGGGTTAGAGCTGGGCTTAGACGTGACGGGGGAGCATCCACGACTCCCAGCGAATGGCAATAACGCGCTCTTTGCATTCGAGGAATTAATATTTCAAACAAAAGCTGTGCCTAGCGGACGCCGAAGTTTCTAAGATTTCTTCCCCTCTGCCGCCATCGAGGCGTGCTCTGCATGCTAAGTAGGTGTTTCTGTTCCTTCGGCTTCAGAGGGGACGTTTCGCCCAACTGAAATCCCTCCGTGCTCGCCTTCCCCATTTTCCAAACGAGGCCCTTTCCTAGCTGCCACGCCGCGCCGACGTGGCTTCCTATGGTTCCCACTCAAACCCAAATGGCGGATCCATTATAATCCACGGCGAATATTAATTACTGTTATTACTAAACATATCACGACCATTTGTGCAGTAGTTTATAATAAATTCATGTACAAATAGAAAACTACTGGATGTAAGAAAATTATGTGTTCGAACAACTATTTAAAATAAGTATTAACCAGAATGTAAAATGTAAGTTCTGTCATCAGCCTTGAGGAAAATCGCAATAAGACGGTCGAAACGTCGGCATCGCAGCCTTCGACGCGGCGCCCCCCGACTACCAAGAACACTCATGTGTTTCTGTGTAAGGGGAGAGATGAGACTGTGATGAGACAAAGATCGTGCGCTGGCCGTGTTCCTTAGGATATTAGCATTCGATTAGATTTATAGCAGAAATCACAGAAAACAACCAATCAGACCTGCCGGATGCTAACATTATCCTGTAGTCTGTTATTAATTTAAACTCAGCTATGAATATAGTCTCGAAAATCTACCGCCATGAGAGCTTGAATCCTAGGCCGAGGACAAAAGTACTACACCCTATCCCTTTGGTAGTTCGTGTAACATATACGTAAATAGTTTTCACTAAAACTGAATACATCACAATACATCTGTTGTTATCATGAAATAATTGAAGTCACCCTCAACTTAGTCGGGAGAAAGTGTGCAGAATGAGTTCCCCTCTGTACTGTCTGCCGATTTTCGCCACATTTAGGGAGAGTGTTGATGACAAGACTGTCAAAATCCGGTTCCCTGAGTAAATCTAATAAATTGACAAAGGTGACTCTCCCGATGGAAACCATGCACTACACTTACGGGACAAACGACCTTAGCAGTTGACTCATCTGAAATGACCTATCAATTAAAATAAAAACAAAACATGAACCTGAACTTGTCATTTTGTGTATCAATTTTGCAGCAGCAATAATAACGACAAAGGCTTGTCGTCCTGCGGCGCCGTTGAACACGTGGCAGCCACGAACAAACGCCGCAAGCGACGCACATGACGGCAGGAGATCTGCATTTGCATTTTAATGGAATCTAACGCCTCGCGAGCTTTCTGCCTCCGTCTCTGCCAGTTGACGGCGTCAACGGCTGACAACACGCGAGTCGCGACCACCGAACACGACGCCTCGTGTCGTCGCGCGACGTCATTTACAGGTGGGGAGCATTTTCAAATCGCCGCGAGTCGCGTTGGCTACGTGATTTTCAGAAGTTGAATTTTAATGAGAACCGAAAATTCTCTTTTAGGTTTTAGGAGACGCACTCTCTCATTGAGAGAACCCAGGTTTAAAAAAATGTAGAGAATATTTTAAATATTAATCGTAGAGAAATCATTATAATTGAACACAGTTTAAAGACATTAATTTAAAAATGCATAATTGAAAAGAAGTTTAGAATCTTGAAAACTACACTAAAACATAACACAAAATATTCGTTGGAAAAACGTAAAGACAGTCGGCAATGTAAAATTAATGGAATGTATTTGTAGCCAAATAAGAAATGATGTATGGTGTAGACATTTTTAGCACTTTTATGTTCTATAAAAAAAACGAAAAATAGTCCATAATGAAACATATGGAAAAAATAGTAGCTGAATTAGTTTTTCAAAAAAATTATGAAAATGCAAATAAATTTCAGGAATCGGATGATTTCTAAATTAAATTCTCTAAAAAATGTGAATATAACTGTTTGTTTCGAGAATAGTGAAATCGTAGTTTAGTTACTGTTTCCATCAAATGTTTTTTTGGTTCCAAGAACACACTGTATGTTCTGAAGTGTATCGAATGTACATAATGATTATAAATTTTTTTGTTATTTAAGGTCGCGTCAACTTCAAGGTCATTAGCGACTACTATTTCGTGAAACGGTATGGTAACTATGAAAATGACACGATATGATGATGCCCGAGGCGGGATTCGAACCCGCGATCCTTCGGTCCGAGTTCGCTATGGCACTACTGCTTTAGCGATCTCGGCCATCGGGACCGCCGATTTTCTATTTTTTCTTTTTATGAATTCTTTTGAATTCCCTGTCTTCTCCTATGTGTGATAAGTTTCTATATTTGAATGCATGTCAGAACAAATCCTGGTGCTTCATGTCATATAGATTAAGACGTTTTACAAAAATTCAACATATTATGTCACACTCAATATACTAAAATATATAAACACATATTTTTCATTTTAGTATAAAAATGCTTGAGTTGAAACTACATTTTTCTCAAGGAGGGGTTATATTGTTAAGTAGAGCTGAAGCGTAAAAATGTGAAAGGTTGCGAATGCAGAATGTGAAAACATTTATTATTAATCAAAAGTACATATTTTATTCATAATAAAATAAAAAATAGATCTTTTAGATATAGAGAGTTTAAATTTATGACATTTTTTCATAATTCGAGCATACATGGATGAAAAAAAAGTGGTTTAGTCAAATTTCCCTATCTTTTATGGCATGACTTCAAAATTTTGCACAGTTTAGTAAAATCGTAATTTTGTACGAGTAATAAATCGACATAATTAGGTAAATTATGTTAGTAATTTCATAACGTTACTGTCGTCAGAAATGTAATGAGCCGAATCCGAAATGAGAAAGGTTGTGTCCAGAAAAGCGGGGAAATTTGACTTAACCACTTATTCATCACGCCTCCAGATGAGATTTTTAAAACGAATCTCTTGGTGGTACGCACTGTAAAAGTGCCGCTGCTAAAGCATCCGCTTGCCTCCGTCCGCCTATCGCCCCATGCTTCCGTTCCGCACCTCGAATCACTCCTCACTGAGCGGCGGCACGCGCTCAGCCATTCGACGCACGCGCTCGGGACTCGATCGGAACCTCTTGCCCCGGAGGGCGTTTCTCTCGCCGGCACCGCCCCCTCGGGAAACAAACGAGCAGCGTGCGGCGGCGCCGACCAAACAAGTGAGTCGCGCGCAGCGGTGCGGCGCGGCGCGGCGCGTGCGGAGATTAATCGCAACCCTCGGCCCCCGCCTGCGCATTCCAACCCACCCTTCGCCGCCCTGCCCCGCACAGATATTTCTTCGCCCCAAATCAGGTCCCGCGCCTCCGCAGCGCAGCCGCAGCCTTCACCGCCGACCGCCCCCCTCCGTCCCGACGCCTCACCCGACGCCGCCGTCGGGCGCCAGAGACGCAACCTGCGGAGATAGCTCGGTGCACCGCCTGGATCCGGAGATTCTATGGATCGAGCTGCCATGGTGGCAGAAGTTCTACACTAGCTAGATAGCTAGGTCGGATTCGTTCTATGTCTAGAGGAGAATTCTAGCGGGTGGCGGCGGATCTGAGTGCTAGATTTTCGCGGTTTTTTCAGTCCATACCTAGCAAACTTCTTACTAGTACTTTTACAAACTTTCCCCGGAGTGTGCGCTTCCTCATCCTAGAAACTTCATTTCCACTTTCCCCACAAATGCAATGGTGCACTACACTGCCAGACAAGGCTTGAGAAAGTTTGTCGAGAGACTGTTTCTGTTAATGCTGTACCTCACTGGTGCCGTCCCATTAACGGAGAAAACCCCGCTTGCGCACATGTAGTTCGGCGCCGGACTTGACCTTCTAGCGGAGGAGGCACATCGCATACTCCCTGAACGTAACAGGAACTTCTTTTACGAACAGCCGAAGTAGTAGACGCGCCCTGGAACTCGAAACAATCGCACAATCTCTCACTCACTGTCCAGAACCACTGCGCTCGTTGCGGCCTCCCCGCAGCCCCCGGCGCCGTGCCCACGTGCCTGTCGACATCGACCGTTTGCGCAGGCGCCGAAGCGGGTGTCGGCCTCTGCCTCTCCCACACAGCTCCCGTCCTTCCACCTCACCTCATCTCATGGCATCGCATCTGCATCTGCGCTGCGTTTCGTAGCAAGTGAGGCTCCCTACAACCTGCTCATCGCCCCGATCGAACCAACCTACTGCAAACGCCACTGATTCATATGTCATAGCCGTAATGGAGAAGTGCAGGGGCAGCGACTGGCTTGCCTTATAAGCTGGAATTTCCACACGGCGAGGGAGAGGAATTGCCCCAAGTACAATGCGGAGATTTACAATTCCCGCATTGTATCCCATATTCCCCTTCCGCTCCTTCGAGCGTTCTCTGAGAGGTTCTTAACGTATTCGCCTGAGGCGCCGACAGCTGGTCACGAAAACAGCTGATAATGATGCATTTTTAGTGTTTATCGGATTACCAGTGTATTAAAGCGAATCGGGGACAGAGGTCATTCTTGTTGAAATGAAGATGGATTATAATATGTGTTTCATTACAAAATTTGTATTAAAGTAGAAAGATCGTGTCTGCACGGAAAATAAGAACCCTGTTAATGAGCCTCCCAAATTTATATTTCTCACATTAAAGAAGCAAAATTAAACTAGAGGTGCTACAACAGCACATATTTGCATCATTTGTAATCGTGTAACATAAATTGCACTGTTTGTAATGGCGACGCAACATTATACTCGTAATAACACATGTACCTAGAGGTTAGAAAATATTTTTCATTACAAAATTTGTACAAAAATGGAACATCGTGTATACAAGGAGAGTACGATCACTGTTAATGAGTCAACCAAAATTATAATTCCTACATTCAATGAAAAGAGGAAACATAAACTAGAGAAGCTACAACATCACATACTGCATCTTTTGTAATCGTCGCATTATTCGTAACGACTACCTTTTTATTATGCTTATATGAGCCTACAAAAGTCTTTCCGACCAGCAAAAGTTGTTTTTCCTCGCCCAGACTCGATTTCAGGTCCAAGGTGATCATTCGGAAAGCACTTCTTGGTAACTCCACGCAGTGATTCGGATGTACTCACTTTTTCTGTCTTTCAAAAACTAATGGTATTTCCCATTATTTAGAACTTATTCATTTTCCAAAAATTCAGAGAGTTCAACGAAAGTAAGACCTACGACATTCTTTTAAATACCATCTTGCTCTTTCCGTTAAAAAATGTAGCCATGTTAGAGAAAATATTTTTTTATAAATTTCATTAACTTCAAACATAAATTTCGCGAAAACGTCTCAGTTTTTTAAAACATCGCTCATTATTTTTATAACAATTTCAATTCATACAGAAAACATCCATCTCTGATTTTGCAATTTTTGCAAGTAAAGAATGTGACGCAAATGGGTACAGCACCACCTTTTTATTTCCATTTTAGAACAGGCAAGAAATTTTAAGAAAAATTTTGGATCTGTTTTTATGAAAATAATTTCTTAAAAAGTGCCTTATTTCACGAAAAAATTACGTGAAAACGACTCACATTTACGAAAAATTATACGATGGCTGTTCCAAAAGTAATGATAAAATGCTCTACAGAAAAAAATATTTATTCAATCTTCCAAATTGATATACTCTATTTCTAAGTAATCTCCTCCGTCAGTATTAATACACTTTTGCTATCGTTCCTGCTACTTTTTTGACACGAACGCCAAGCCATCTTTCGCGAGCTCCTTGCAGCGCGCCTCCACAGCATTGATGACGCCTTCATTAGCCTTTAATTTTCGTCCTCTGACCGGAAACTTGATTTCAGGGAACTTCCAGAAGTCGCAAGGAGCCAAATCTGGACTGTACTGTGGATGGGGTAGAGTTGCAATGCCTCGAGCGTTCAAGATATCCACTACAGTGCGATTGACGTGCGACCTCGCGTTGTAATGATGCGCGGCACCCGTTTGCATGATACGCGTCGCATTGCCAAATCATCGTGAATGATTGATCGAAAATGTGCGGCCGATTGAAATGTCTAAGACTGCATCAAACTCTCTAATGGTAATTAGTTGATCTTCGCAAATAATAGTGGCAGCGGTATTTTGTAGAACCATGGTGCGAGACGTTGAAGTTCGCCCCTCGCACGGCTCGTTGACGATGCTCTCTCTACAGTTCTCGAACGCTCCATACCACTTGTAGGTCACCTTATTCATAACATCTTCACTGTACACGTTAGTCAATAATTCATATGCATATTTTCAGTTCTTCCAGAGTTTCGCCAAAAATGTCACGTTACATCGTTGCTCGAACGTTTAATTCATGCTGGACACGGTAGGCGAATATTTAACACACGTTACATGAAGCGCCACATACGTTTTCTCAATACACCGGTCAACTTGAAACTAACGGTATTGTTGGCGAAGCGAATAGGTTGCGCGATGGTATTCAGTGCACCTACCATTCGCAAACACATTTTCCCTCGCGGTCCCTATTATCATTACTTTTTGAACAGCCCTCGTACTTAATTTAAAATCAAGATCTGTCTTTCATTAAATCTTTAACATCATTATTGCAGTTGTAGGAAGACGCCGAAAAAGTTTCCCAGAAGATCGTTGTACAGACTTATAATGCATGGATCATTTTACATTACTGACTAATGACCACTTTATTTCATACTTTCATGAATCTACTCCAGACATACCTCGTTCTACCACTTGACTAACTTGCCTCTTCAACAACTCTAAAGTTATTCGGACACAGTTTCAACAATAAACATAAATCAATCTCACACAACTAATAGGTAGAACACACATACCAATAGATGTTTCCATTTATGGGAAATCTGTAAATTTCTAAAAAGATAATTTTGATAATGGCTGCTTCTTCAAGATTGCACTCGAGACCTGGTCGGGAACATCAATCTCCATTAACGATAAAAACTTCTACCGCCAGCGTGAGCATTAATAAGTCTCCGGTAAATTTTTACTGCACAATGCCTAAGTCATCACAGCTTCAAGCAGTATTCCATTAAGCATACAGAAAAATCAGTGGAATATGGTGATTAGATTTACAGACACATCGACAAAATTGTTGGTCCATTATAACGACCTTCGATCTCTGACAAAAATATTAGAAATCAAAATCGAGTACACAGGGACTTTCTTTGCCCCCGCAATCACCCATACCTCCGTTTCACACCCAGTTCCCCCTGCCTTGGCCTGCTTCATCTCCCCCACCCCTGTTTCCATTTCCACCTCGTTTACCCCCGATTCTCCCTTCCCCGTCTCTCGGCCGCTCATCCGCCCACGCGCCCGTCCTCGCCCCCACCCTCACCCCGACTGCGTCGCCGCCCCGAAGACCTCATAAATTGCAGCGCCCGGTCTCGAACGCGCGACATCCGCCGTCATATTGTATTTTATTGTCACTGGGAGGGAGAGCGTGTTCATGAATTATGAAACGCCCGGCGGAAAGAGGGTAAGCGGCCGGGTTATGCGAAGTCGCTGCTGGTAAACTGCCTGATTTATTATTAGCACAGCGTCGTTAGAATCCAGGAGAGTTTGTTTTCTAATTTTTTTTCGAGTGAGCTTCAGAGGAACATTTATTAAAAATGTGTAGCGACCAGTGTCGCGAGAGATATTTATAGAGTGTGCGGGTGGAGAAGAACATGTTAAGCCCGCCCACACTTCACGTCGGCGCCCAGTAGGGGTGGTGTTATTCTGAACCGCAAGCGACTTCGCAGTGATCACAGGATTCCGAAAGAGAACTCCGGTCCCACGCGGAGGGTGAGGACGATTTGCAGAAGAGCGATTCTCTCTAAATTGCGCTGCACACACGTTCTGACATCATGAAAGATGAAACAAAAATGACAAAACTTGTCAGTATAAAATACATTAATAGAATAATTGCAGGCCTATGTAATAAAATGTGTCTGCAAATAAATTTCAATAAAGATGGCACAAAAAATGTACACAAACACTGATTTATATACAAGAACTTTCATTTCACCAAACCCGTCCATCCGTAAACTCTCTTAGTGATTAGTGTGAATATCAAATGCTATAAACAATTTTTTTTAAGTTCAGATCATTTTCCAGGAATCTTGATATTGAATGTTGTGTATCACAAGCTTACCTAACAACGGTAAATTCTTTCCGTAATCAGACAGACCTGTCAGCACTCACCCCAGCGATAGCGTTTCTTTATTCCTGAATTGGTCATAGAAGCGTCGGAAAGCTCAAATCACACTTCTTGACCCACCTGGTTCCCAGTTCGTTTCCTCTCAGAGCAACTAACTTCTCTCGTCGATTTAGTTATTTATACGTTTTGTTGAACTCTCTTTTTGGTTGTAGTGGTAGGAGTGGAGGTAACGGCGAATTACTATTTTGTTAGCAATGCAGAAAATATAAATATAATTTGCAGTTCCTTTACCGTTTTCCGTAACCGTACAGTTTTCTGTAACTCTCTATAGCTTCTATTACTATAATGTCTAGTTTTTCAAATGTCACTAATCTCGCGCTTTTTTTTAATTGTATTTTATTCATTTATTTATCTTTAACTTTTAATTATCTTTCAATTATTTATAGTTTAAATTATGGGAAGGGATTCTGGAACTCCAAAAAACGAGTGCAGATTATATTCTCCCCCATACGTCATATACAGTTTTTACTGTTTTTTTTACCAAAAAAATCTAAATCTATACGATATTTTATCAATGTTCCTTTAGCGGATTATGTTCAAACTCAAAGAAATGAAGACCGTCAGTTGGGACTTATATTGCAACGAAACTTGTGTTCTCAAGTTGTTCACATGTAGCTTTGTTCGACTTTTTTTTTGTAACATGAATCGTTGCGAGGCGTTGGTGTGTTCGTGTTTGGAGCCAAATATGGAGGTCGTTGAAAAACGATCTGCGCAGTGACATCAAGAGCGCACTTTCGGTCGTGTATTTAACCTCTTGATATGACTTTCTTCTGGACATCTCATTATACGAGGGTACGTTAATAAGTATCTGCAATCAATTTTTATATTTTACTACAGTAAGAGAACACACAATGTTTATTGATATCATTATCAACATAGTCACCCTACTTTTCAATGCACTTTGTTCACCGTTGCTCAAACTTTCTGATACCTTTTGAACAAAAAAAGGTTTTTTGGTTATCCAGCGAGCTACGTATGTATCGCTTACTTCACCTGCGATTTGGAACTGAATCGACGTTCTCTTGAAGCATCTTTCAGTGGACCAAAGAGATGGTAACCCGGGAAAAAATCGAGACTGGGTTTAGGATACTCCAGTAAAACATTCTCATGCAACTGAGCTCTTCATTGAGTTGTTTTGGAACCCATTTCGCACAATGTTTGTGAAAATGAAGCTTGTCATGTATGATTTCATAAGCAGAGCCATGACTAATGTACAGATGGTTTGTGTCACAACCACGCCATCATTCTCGTCTGCTATTAAGGATCAAGGAACGCAAAGATTCAATATTGGCATACGAGTTGTTGGGATTGTAGTTGGACGCCACGTTCTTTTATCATCATTCACGCTTGTTCGACGTTTGAACTGTTTATGTAACTGGTACAAGCTTCGCTTCGGCAAAACATTGTCTCCCTATTGTACTGAAGATCTGCTGCTGGTACACCATCAGACCGTAAAAAATGGATTACGGAACGATGTTCTTCTTTAGTGCAAATAGAGAGCCTCGTAGTCATCTTTACGTCCCAACATAGCAAGCCTGGGTAATCAGATAACGCTGAAACGTCCCACAGACAAAGACAATGGTACAATCTAGTGGAAGGTGAGCACAAAAAAGTACAGTCAGCCTAAAGACAGAGCAAAATAGCAGAATTTTGTTGACTTACCTATGTACATTATGACATTGGCCATAATGGATAATAGAAGTCAGATTATTGAGCCACACAATATGACTTGTCTGTTCTCAATAATTTTGGAGGAGACGTTACCTTTTCGTACCAAAAAATATACCTATTCTGAAGGACTGAAAAATTTTCAGGTTAACGATGTAACTAAAATACTTTATAACACTCTGATTACTTATTACTGTGTTACAAACAATAAATGCTGACACATTTTTTCAAATGAATGGTGCGTCATTCATTTCGAGTAACTTTATTCACAAAGTTTCATTACCGTTTGGTATTTGTGGTTCAAATCTCAACTTCTTGCATTTGATTATTATCAGCGTGTGATTATTTCAAGACGAAGGAAACCCACCGCATCCGGTTTTTATTCAGAAGTTGAAGAAGGCATCAGGAATAGTAGTTTTATTCGGGGGTTAAAGAATAGTTTGGAAAGAGGATTGGCACCTCGTTTTTTTGTAGACAAACACGCAAGATTTCAACGTTCAATACCAGTTGATAAAATGTAAGAAATAGGGCATAAACGCAAGATGCAATCGCTAACTACGACATAAATGTAGTATTACATTTCAAAACATGTGAACCACAAAACTATAGATGCAAATGAAATCCAACACATGTGAATTTCAGGACAAACGTAATAGAACAAATGTATTGAAAGATAATAAAATAGTTGACGTATTACAAATACCACAAATAATATTAAACTGTAAGAGAGTTATATTTCAAAACTGTCAGCTCTCAAATAATATGAAAAATATTGTCTGAAACGAGCACAAATTGTTTTATTCCTGTATGTAATTATCATCAATACTAGTCTATAATAATAATATTATATATCTTGAACAAGATTTATACGATTCCATTTGAACTAGACATAACAAAATTTTTAAAAAATGTAATCCGCTTCAGACTCTACTCTGCTTCTGTGCCCACTCTCCCCGTCAGTCTTTCTTAGATGCATACGCCTCCGACATTTAGCTCAGAAATCGCATTCCCACGATAAGAATCTTTATTTAAAAGAAAGAAAATAATGTGAATTATATCAAAGTTTCAAATTAGTTTCCTTACCACGAGTAATCATGGAAGAAAACATTCATCATTACCGTAATCCAAAATATGATGCACTTAGAAACAATTAGGAATATTTAGATGTTTCATTAGACGTTCTAGCCCAAATATGTAAATGTAAATTACAAAAACAGAATTATTTTCTCATATACATGTAGTTTTCTTTACCTATTCCTTACCAGTCCTTATTTTGGACACAACTGCTGTCGCTGCATTGCGTGATAATAGAGTTATTTTTGGGATTAATGTTAACACGATCGTGTAAGACTTTACTATTCACACCAGTGTACCATTGATGATAAATAAAAATGTATGAGGACCTAGTACTAATTATGGAATCATAAGGAATTATTAATATTTAAAAATGTTTTATTTCTAATTACACTACCGTATTTGTGAAGCCAGCTACAAATAAGAAAATTGACAGAATTACATTTCTCTTTACTGCAATACGCGAATGAGTAATCTGTGTAGCGGGAAGGCAGACAGCAGAGAACCTTCACGCAGTAACAACCTCTTCATGCAAAGCAAAACACGTCCTTGCACTCACGGAGCTTCAGTGCCAGTTCACCAGCAAAAGAAAGAGTACCTTTTACAGCTGAGCACAGACCGTGGTCGCAACATTAATAGCAAAATGTGATATTTGGTTTTACGTTAATTTTTATCAGTCTTAGTTGATGTGTTTTTCTAGTTCATGACAACCTATTTATAACTCTGAAATGTATTAATAACATAATATTTTATAATTCACGAGAAATTTATTCTCAATTAATGTATGTAAATCTGGAGTTGAAATAAATGAGAGAGAATTACTTTTGGATATATAACGATCATCAACACCCTACATTAGTACATCAAGTTCAAAAGCGATATTTATTTCCACTTTCTCTACTAAAGCAAAGAAAGAAACCATTACACTATGAACTTATCAACTGAGAGTACAATTAATTATTTTGAATGGAGATCTTGATTTCATAATAACGTTTACTTCAGATTAAAATCATTATATTTAATTCCTACTTTAGAGTTAGAAGCAAAGCTTATATTCAGTGAAAAGACCTACCTTCTAAAACTAACGAAAACATATAAATTTAAGAAAACGTTTTACTAAAGAGATAGACTACATGGAGATTTGTTAGTTTATTTTATTCACATTATTGCTACACACAATACAATAATTAAACGCAACCCCAACTGCAAAACAGACACGGTATGAAATTTTCCATTACTTGTCTTCTTTGTTACAAGGGCAACAAAGGACCGCTGGGTTATTGGGACAGCAGAGAAGAACCGCGAAGGGCATGGAAGGGCGCACAGAACTGAGGGGGACGTTTCTTCCATAAGCGCAATTATATTTCCATTTTAATTCCGAACTTTTCCTAATAATTATTCATAATAAAGTCAGTACTAATTAAGGAGGCTATCATCCGCGTACAAAACTATTGCTTTAAAAATGCAAGTTAAGATTTCAATTTTAACTGAACAACATCGAAGTTATCCTCAACTTTTTTTTTCATTCTGCGCGCCCTTCATTTGTCCCAGAGCCCTGCGCGAACTAGTACACAAACGCGTCTCTTCTTGCTTCTTCAGCGCATGTCATTCGAATACTGGAACACTGTTTATTTTCTGATTGGTAACTCAAGCTTATGTACTTTATTTGCTTATTCTCTGGTTCTTGTAATAATTTTAATAATTCATTTTTACCTTCACGGAATTTGCTCACGTGTTCTTACGTTATTTCAACTTATCACGATATTTTCTATTTTCTTCACTGTCATTTACATTAACATTTCCTTGTTAATACAAGGAAATATTATGAAATATATGCTTCACATCTTTGTTTACTTTCCAGTCCTCCATTGTTACTATCGTCGTATTTACTTTTATTAAGAATTTAACTGTTCACATTTATTTTCATTTGTGATAACTTATCATGATACATAGAATTTACTCAGACACTAATTATTTTCAATATTCCAAAGATGATTATATTAGTCCAAGTGCAAATTTACAAACAATTAACAACGTGAATAATACGAGGTTTTTGAGAAAGATCATACAACCAATTTTAAAGAATGTTATCACATACACTTCACGGTATTGCAACAACAAAAATTCAGACAATGCAACGTTTATCTCTTCGGCAACAGACTGTCTTTCTCAATATAACCGCTGAAATCATTAGACAGACTCACAGCCCTTCAACAGTCATCATTCCATTCTCCATTTACTTCATTTTTTCTAAAACAGCAATGAGCTTTTACGTGTAATGGGGTATAATTATTTTATCCAAGCACGAATGCTTCCATAAAATAATCATTTTACAAAGCCATGCGCATGGAAATTGAACAAACGCTTTGTAGGTTATATTTCATTAAGAAAATTAAATAAATCGTATATTTTCCTATTAAAATATTATTCAGTCATTTCCTTTGACCAAGATAAACCTGCTAATGGGGTTTTGTTTCACCAGTCGAATAATCATCGAAAAAATCTGAGAGTCGTAATTACCGCTGCGGCCGGTTATTTGATTCGCTTAATTTAGCTTTATGGTCAGAGCAGTTAACGGATCCGCTCAGCTATTTATTGCATTATTCATGCTGGCAGGGCTTTGAAGCGTCGCTGACTCGAAGTCAACAGAGGCCCAAAGCAGTAACTCGAAAGTAAAACTCCCCGACATATTACAGGGGTAAGAGAACTACGCAGCACGTCTTCGGAGCTCAATGTTAATGAAAGACCATTTTTTCAGAGATTTATACATAATGTACATATTTGTAACTATGGATTTGGTGGGAAATGTGTCAGTGTTTCGGAAACTTCATAAAACTTTTCAAATTAATAAAACTTCAGAATTATTTTTTATTATTGCACATTTTTTTAAAATAGCTATTTTTGTATTCTATCCATTCAGTAGCTAAATTTTTCATGTCATGTACGAAACTTGTTTCATTCTTAAGGGGAAAGGGTAGCATGTATACTGGTTATGTTAAATTTGTTACTATTGATGTACCTTTCCCAGAAAATGATTAACTAAAAATTGTTCACATACTGAAAAATATAACTTTTGTATTATTTTGAAATTTTATAAGTTGATTAAAAATAATTAGTATTTTTTCAATTATAAATTTTACTTTATTTTTTCAGAATTTTTCGACAAGCATTTTTTATTGTTCAAGAATTTAAAAAAATGACAGTTTATTGACAATACTATAACAAATGTATCCTGTAAATTTCAATAAATTGTGTATAATAATTTGAGAGAAAAGGTACCATTGATCGGATTCACCGCACATTAATTACAAAATAAGTACATTTTCAGGAAACGCATTGTGAAAAATATCTGAACTTGCCGCTATTCTACTATAACATTCCTACTCCGTATTCTGGATCAAGTTCTTCAGTGGAAAATACCAATGCTACCAATGTATGAACAAGAGTATGTTTCAATAACTCACTTCAATAACCCAACAACTTTTTTCTTGGATAGGGGAAATACGTATAAAAATGGCGCATGCCTAATTTTTGTGTTAATTATAATTTTCAAAAATTGCCAAACTTTATTATTTTTTGTCTTTTCTTACAATTAAAATATAGAATACAGAGTGCTTATTGCGGCTCAGCCATTCGGAATATCCAAGTAAAGTAGAAGGCAATATATGCTAAAAATTGTCTTAAGATCTTATTTGCAAAGTTGTGACGTTACCTCCCCTAATACCCTGTATAGATGTGTATATGTGTATCTATTTATTTTCTATATATACATATATTAATTTCAATATTATTGAATTTAACAATTTTCAAATTCATAAACATGTTTTTAGAATTTAATTTAGTACACAATTTTTTTAAAATTTTCAAAATAGTTTTTAATATGTGACTATATGTGTATCAACACGACAGTGCAAGCACATCTTTAAGTAGTCATAACTCGTAAAAAGCGTTTCACAGAACAAACAACTTCAAAAAACTTTTAAAAAAAACATCTGAAAGTTAATTATGCCAAGTTCACATGACGTTCTGAGACATACAGTTTCCATTAGTAATTTCTAAATAGTGACTAGGACACATGTATCTCGGTAGTACTGAAAGGGTACTACCAAGTACAAAAGTAATAACAATGATTTTGAGAGGGGTTAGAGTCCATATTTTTGGACAGACGAATTCTAGTAACAATTATTTATTTTATAAACTTGTATCAGTCTCGGGGATAGTCCCTGGTATAACTTAAGCAAATAACAGATGCGACAGCCTAACGTCTTTCAAATTATTGTACAGCTCAAACTATTTAACTACTTTACTATATAAAGCAGACTACAAATTTCAATATTAAAATCCCCGCAAAGGTGTATAATTATTTTTAACTACAACTCACAATTATTTCCCCTTTAATCTCATCAGAGTTTTCAAGCAATCGCCTATTGGTTAATACTAAAATCGGCGCTAAGCGCAGATCGCGTTATCTGCCACGCGTCGCCTCAGCTTCAGTCGAACTTCAGTTTTCCTACCGAGCACACTGCCGTGTCTCGTGAGCTGCTGGGGCTCACACTCACGGTGCATGATCTTCACTTTGCAATGTCCGTAGTATACGCATGTGTAAGATTGCTTTAAAATGTTACTCCAATAGATCAGTGAATGTTACGATGAACTAATTCGTTTCATTTCAATTACACGGACTTGAAACGTTTTCCTCATACGTAAATGTGTGTGTGTGTGTGTGTGTTGCAAAACTTTTGATTCATTATAGCAGTGTCTTGGTTACTGCCATACTTTCATGATGCACAATGTACTGTGTTAAATGTTTGTGCTGAAACAGTGACTGTGTGTGCGGGCAATCACTTATTTGGGACGTACTTTCATGATGTCAGCCATTCACTTCCGTCAGAGAGGCAATGGACACGTATCGATGACATGGTGAATACTTTAAACCATAGTGAACGTCTGCTAGTTTTAGGGCATTCAGCCACAGTCGTGCATTCTCGTGAGCCCAAACAACGCTTGCGCAGACGCACAATCCTTAAGTAACGCTTGTGCTGACCTCTGCGTGAGCGGCCGTGGCTCTGCGGGCGCCCCCTTCGCGCCTATCACGCTGTAGAATTCGGCGCCGCTTCAAAACGTCGAATGTAAAATGTCTTGTTCGCATTTCTCCCAGAATTATGGGTAAATTCTGTCCAATCCTTTATCTTTGTGACAATTCTATAAATTGATATTTTTAAGATGCTTCATAATGGCACATAATTCTGAAGCTTAGTTGCACCGTGTGTTTCATAATTCATGCTTTCGCAAGGTATTGCAATATTTTTTAATTTCATTTTCTTTGTAACGTTTGCATAGTTTAATTATATCAAATTCAAGAATGTGTATTCTGATTCCCCTGAGAAATGCCAGAAATTCCTGAAAAAACTCAGTTTCAGAAAAACAGGCTGTATCTTTCCGTTCAAAACAGGTGCGTTTCTTTCGATGAAAAGGTAATCTATTTAAGAAGAATAATAGAAATGGTATAAAACCAGGTCACCGCCTGGAAACAGTCCACAGCTTACATACCAACTCCAACAGAGGGAACGATATTGAAAAGTTGTTACGTAGAGAGTTATCGTTGCCAGTTATCTTCCTCCTGCAACGAGTGTTATCATAGAAGACTCTAAAAATATAAGCAGAATCCTTTGCGAGGCCATAAATACTTATTTCGAAAGAATGGCTCATCTACAGGAATTTGAATTTAAAGAAATGTATGTATGTTATGTTACATTTATTAATAGTTATAAATTCAGTGATTGGTTAAGAAATGCTAATTAATGAAATGTAAGACACAATTCTTGAAAATATTTTTTTTATCGCGAAAGATCTTTATTTTCTGAAAGAAGAAGCGATCGACGGAAAGTCGATGTTACGTAACTGGGGCACTTTTAACGCTCGAGACGTTACAATATTTAACATGAGAAAAGTGCGAAAAGTATATTCTTATTTTTTGTCTTACCTGTTGATTAATATTTCAAGGCATATTCACGGTAATGAACAAGGTGAAAAAATTCAACGCCTACGTACACAGCACCTTGTGCATATCAAAGCTGCAGCGGTGGCCACTATAAAGTGACTGCCACTTAAAGAAGCTGGATTCAACATGTTTTAAGCAAGACATCCACAGAGTTTTAGTAGGAAGCTCTTATATCCGCTCTAAGATATATCTGAAGTTCCAAACAGTCTGAAGTCGTCAAACAACTTAAGAAACTCAAAAAGTCAGAAACTCGCCTTTGCTGTCATGCCGTTTTAAATTGTTTGAAATGATGCTTCACCTTGTCCATCAAGGGCTTTGCCACCACCATCACAAACACAAACACAATCGACCATCTCCTAAATCTAACATACCCTACACGCGAAGTTGAATTGATGCGTTTGGTGGTGTCTTGTCATTATCAAGCTAATAGTAATTGTGAGTAGTTCCTTTCTTCCATCTAACTTTTCAGGCGGCCTTTATGGAGAAGAAATGTGTCCATAACCCTAGCAGCAGGATGTGAAGGATCCTTCTTCCTACTGACCACGCATTTCATCCAGACATTCTGTGCACAAAGGAAGACGGTCTGTGAAATGGAAACAAAAGGAGAGCGTGGCGCTATCAGGCGGAGAGGGCAGTGCGAGTGTCGGGGATAGGGGTGTCAGGTGGGCAGCTCTCAAAGCGGGCTGACTGACGGCCCGAGCACTGCCACCGCAGGAAGTGGGGAGGGACCGGAAGGGGCGGAAGGAATGAGGGACGTTCTGCGAGGCGACGTCCGCCGGGGGCTCTTATCACCGGCGCCGTCCTCCGTCTGAGGGCACGTGCGGGCGACGAACGGGACGAGCCCGGTTAGGAGAAGGAGCGGGGCAGATGAAGAGGCAGGGCAGTGGAGGGAACTGGGCAAGGGAACAATTGAAACAGGGAAGGAAATGCATAGACGCAAGGATATTTTTAAGAAAGGAAAGGGACAGGAAATGGGAGGGGTAAAGAAGAGACCGAGGTAGTGAAAGAGCATTAAAAAGAGAGTTCGGGGCAGAAAAAAGGGGAGGTAGAGAAATGAACGAGCAGGAATAAGCGAGGAGCACACAAATACATGGGGCAGCATGGAAGATGACAGGGAAGGAGGGTAATGGTCAAGCAAAATAAAGAAGGTGGGAATGGGATAAGAAAAAGGAGGAAGCGAAAGAGACAGGGCAGGAATCAGAAGTAGCAATGATAAAGTGGGGGAAAAACAGGAAGAAAGAAGGATGCAGGGTGAGGGTAAGAAAATGTACTGGAAGGAAAAAGGCGGGGGAGAGAGAAGAAGAAGAGGGAAGAGACCATTACTTTGAATACATCTTCTCAAGTAGGCAAAAATGAAAGATTTGCAGCGACTGTTGCTAAAAAGAAAGTGGACAGTTAAAACTGAAAACTTTCTGTAATTTAAATAAAACCTGCAAAGTTGCTCCTTGTATACTATTAACTAGCTGTTTGAGCGGTTAATTAAAAGTGCTCCATATGAAGTGTAAATTGGCTTTCATTGATAATAACTGCCTCAAAATAAATAAAAAATATCAAGATCAAATGCTACAAAAAACTGCACCAATTTCAACACCAATTTTCCCTTCCCACACTTTCTTTGGTCTCCCGGTATCGCTCTTATCTATCTCCGCCAATCGCGGGCCACGCGCCCTTCTCCTATTGGTCGCCGATGCAGCCAATCGGCCCATGCACCCTCTCCTATAATAATGCGTCGCGCTAGCCTCTCGGCAGTGCTGTGGGTATGAATGAATGAATGAATGAATTAATGTGATTGTAAATAGCCAAGAATGAATGCATGTGAAAATGTACAAAAAAAGAAGAAACAAGAACATTATAGAGAACTAACCCGAAAATCATTATAACTAAATAAAAAACAAACAATTCCCAAAGAGGAAATGTAATTAGTTTTTAAGTTAGCATAAGTTAGTTTGCTTAAGATACTGCCCTTACAACCTGCAAAAGCCTCATCGGCTGCAGGTATTATGTATTCCCAATGCAAATAAATTCCCGCCCCTACAGGCTAACTGGAGAGGGGAAACAAAAAACAAAAAAAAACACCTCTCGGCAGCAGTATAGTTCTGAATAATGCCACAACACGATGGCCGAAACGTCAGCTCAATCGGCTGACAAGCCAAAGCCAAGGCAACTTGCATCCGCGAATTAATTTAACATAATTTACTGAATCATATGAAGTACCAAAAAGTCGAGTATAATACGTGAGCACTTGAAATCTATTCTAACGGCAAGCAAGAGCGCAAATATCAAGAATATCCCACTGACAACATTGAGCCCGAAGACATCCGAGAAGGAAATCTGAGAAGTCATCGTAGTAAACTTACGAACTTTATTCAAAACCGTACGGTACTTTAATGTTGTAGAGAGGAATAATGAATAATTTCATTCATGAGATCAATACAATTTTATGAGAGTGTCAGAATAAAGGTTAAATTTTATTATAGAGAAAAGAAAAGGCTGATAATTTATAGTAACTGCCATTAAGTTCACGGATCTTTGAGGAAACGTAATTCTGTATAGAATTACACATTCACATGCAGCAGGTAAGGAGAGAAATGTTGTATGATGGAACTCAGGATTAAACTTAAAAGTGAAATTAATGTAATAATATTTTAATATTCAGAGAATTTATGAACATAGCAGGGCAAAGAAAGAATTAATAATATTGATACTCGGGGAGGAAGTAATTTCTTCATAATATCTATAAGATTGTTTTTAAATAGTATAAACGTTTATTAACATTAATATCAGTACGGGAAGTAGGTATATCACATTATATATAAAATCTTTGTTGCAAAAGAAGAAATTATGCATACCATGAAACTCCCAACGGAGGTCTGCAGAGTGCCTACACATTCGTCACCCACCACTGTACCGTGAGCAGGCGCAACTAGAAACAGTTTAGTCGGTGGTAACACATGCTACACGCGATGCCACTGATTATGACGCACTATGCCCAGTCGGGGCGCTGTGTCTGATCTTATCGTTGAGAATTAGTTTTTGCAGAATATCGGGCTGTCTCCCTTACCGAGCTCCGTTTTCGTGATCTTGAAGAGGATTACCGCTACTACGAGGACCACCAGGGCCAGTGACCGGTGGTACAAAGGACAGCAGGAAAACGATAAACATTTTCTCGTCGTGTAGCCGCCGACAAAAATTTGTATAATCCCCGAACGGCGTGTGTCTGCCTCTTGCGAAATGTGTAACAACCTGATATAGCGTAGCGCTCTTAAAAATTATTTGATGACTTCATAGTTTGCGAACATCACAATGCGTTGTTTCAATTTTGCGCGAGGAAGTCTGTATTCCTGTATTCTGAACATCGTATTCCTTTCAGTCAGTATTCCGGCAAAGCGAAAGGAAGGGTTTTTGGCATATGTGCTCAAGGTTTTTCGCCTCCGATCCACCACGAGAACAACACAGAGCAAATGGAACTCGTTCCATTTGCTCTGTGTTTGCTCTGTGTTTGTGTGTGTCATTTGCTCTGTGTTTCACTTTCCGTGACGCTTCTCCCCCGCTGCATCTCTCACGCTTACCTTCCTATCATTGGTTGATTACTTGGTGGGTTCGTTTTTAGACATACACTTACACGCATTACACTAGCGCACATGTCGGAAGACCACTCGGGGGTATACTTCTTATCCCATTTGGGGCGGTGTTCCGCTGGGGGGAGACACCTGGGTGGTGAAATTTCACACCAAACCGACGGATAGGTCAGCGCCGGACCTTAGCGTCCAACGGGGGAGGAACACCGTGACAACACACTTGGGATAAATCCGACACTACATTAACAGGAGTATTGACCGCAGTAGTAGATGTGCCTGGAAACATCAATTAATCAATTTCTACGTGTTCTCTGACTGCTTTCCCGTGAAGCCATCTTCACTTCCCACACTCCACGCCATCCCCACGTCGTCCGCCGTCTTCTGGCGCGCCACGAGGCAGCAGCCGCTTCATTTCATTGAACACGGGCGCCCCCCCCCTCCCCGTCGCGTTTCCCCCGCAAGCGCCTTGCCTCTGCCTCGCTCCTGCCGCTTCCTCCCCCCTTCTCCCAGGGAGACCAGTTCCACAAACACTCTTTCTTGCTGACCACACGCTTCGACGCCTCTCTACAAGATCAATATGTTACATTGTTTAGATAAGCAGAAAGAGATGTAATTGGTGTAGATCTGTTCAAAAAACTGG
The DNA here is from genome assembly GCA_038098605.1 of Gryllus longicercus. NCBI lineage: Eukaryota > Metazoa > Arthropoda > Insecta > Orthoptera > Gryllidae > Gryllus > Gryllus longicercus. The sequence goes on from JAZDUA010000007.1 coordinate 2,518,490, forward strand.
CAAAGAACAGAATAAATTTGCTAGAAGGAAATGAGGAGAACATTAAGTACGTTTATGAAAATAGTGGTCACAAAAGGAAATATGTTTAGAGATTATGTAAAGGAAGAAAGGAAATGTAAATATATGTAATTGAATAATGCAAGAGACGTAACTCTGTAACGTTCATGTGTCAGAGTAATTATGAAAGAAAAACGGAGATAAAGATAATTTACGAGAACGCAAACTGTGAATCCAACAGGGCCCAGTGTACGCAATTATAAATAAATATGCATCACACACTTCAACACCTACGTGAGTCATGCAAAATTTGCATTTTTAATAATGTTTGCGGTAGATTCCTTTTCTCTGTATCCAAGAAATATCCACTGCAGTATAAAAAGAGGCATGTAACGTTCACATTTTATAAAACACGAATATAAATAAAGAAATATTTTACTTTGTTTGATCTCTTTGCAGAAATGTTATCATTCATTTCCATCAACAAACCTGTTTCAACATTCAACATTTTCCACATCAACAACTTTACGTGCACGCAAAACGTTTTTACTGTCGCTTCACTCGCAAACGTAGGTGAGCCCCAGAAAAGGAGACGGGAGAGCTGAATAAATCCTTCATAACTACTGACCTATATCATCAATCGCGGCTGCATTATTGACAGTATTTTCAACATCCTATTAATGTAATTACGTTAAAATTATAATGAAAATTAATAAAATATTATTAGTTTTTCCGTACGCTAACGTTTAACGTTATTACACGCCATTACAGTAATCAAAAAATGCTATGAACTCTTGTTTTAAAAATACATTTGATAAGGTTTACTGCGATAAATTTCTCAGTTCAAGTAGCCATTGCGACATTCCCAGTTCAAGTAGCCATTCAAAAAATATAGTGCTTGTTCCTAACGAATCCGGCTATTTTTAACGCGGGATACTAGAATATGAATTACACGAGTTATGGGAATTATTCGTATAACTGCTCAGATAACTACCTGAAATTATCAACAAAAACAATACATTTTCACCTTTTGGATTATTATTTTGCATTTTTACTTTTCATAATGCATCTCAGTAAGAGGTCTAGACTGGTTTAACCTTTTTTAAAAGTTAGGCAGGACACATCGACAGACAAACGTTGTAGAAACAAGTCTCTAGATTTTAATATCACGTAATAACTACAAAAGCTTACAATAACATCAGTTACATGAAATCACCATCAGTTCAATTTTATTACCGTAGATTAAAACATTCCTCGCCCAAGCTTACGTCGGTCTGCAAAGTTGTTCGAAAAGGAACACTCAAACTTTTCATGAGATTCCAGTCACATTTGTGACATTCTCTGGAATGCGGCAACAACTACACATACGCTCTCATGCACGCCCCTATTACTCACGCACAAGCACGTTAAGCCACACACGTAGCACAGCACTAGCGTCCTCAGTCCTCACGCAACACGAGCCAGTGCTGCGTCTGGAATACACACGGGAGTGTTCATGCTCTGGCAACACGTGCTAGCTCACTCCGTCAGCAATCGTTCTCTTGCATTTGTTATATCAAAATAAAATAAATAACAAACGTTTTATTAAAGGTAAGTAAAACGTATTTAATTATTACTTTTCATTACTTAGATCGCTGGTGAGGTAGATACCTTCTAATAAATAAATTGGTGAATAAAAGATGTTGCCTGGTGTCAAAAAATATATTATGCTAAAGAGCTTTTTGATCAATTTTGTTTTCGACCCGGAAGCTGCAAGCTCTGAGGATGATCACAACGCAATCGAAAAGATCTTTAGCATAATATATTTTTTGATACCAGATAACATCTTTTACCTACCGTATTAGTTATTACTTTTCAGTTTAGTATTTCATTATTAGCAACAATTTGTATAACAGTACATTTCTTTATGTATTAAAAATAAAGTTTATCATAAACATAACCCCGGATATGTAAGGATATCGCAATTACTTCTTGGCTACTGCAGTGGGAGGGCAATGAAAGGGAAGGAAAGAGAGAGAGAGAGAGAGAGAGAGAGAGAAAAAGAGAGAAAGAGAGATGAATATTAGCAGAAACGGTGGAAGGGACGAAGATAAGAAGGGCGGAAGAGAAAAACGAAGAGATAGAAGGGTATATGGACAAGGGAAAGGGTATGGAAGGAAATTGATTAAGATGGTTTGATGAAGAGGAGAAACGAGACAGATAGAGTGAGCAACCCGAGATGATGAGAAAGGGGAGGAAAAGGAGGGAAAACAAATGTTGACGAGGAAGGAGGAGATGGAGGGATGGAAAGAAATGAGTAGGGAAGGAGAGTAAGAGTGGGATAGAGTGAGAGGAGTAATTATTTTATTAAGTGATTCCGGGCGAGTCAAATAACGAGTTCATTAGCCCCGTAAGTGTAGTTAATGTTTATCTTGTCTCGCTGGATGGTAAGATCCGACGCCGACTTACTGTTGGCTAGCGGGGTTTTCCGCAAATAGGTATCTCTCACCATCAGAGCACCGTCCCAGCCGGGTCAAGTTATAAGCGCCCGACCGGTCTCTCGACATGATGTGTGGTAGTGTAGTGCAAAGGAGTAGTGGAGAGAGAGAGAGAGAGAGAGAGAGAGAGAGAGAGAGAGAGAGAGATGGGGAGATACTCGGATAGACAGAGATATGGAAGGTGGAGAGGGATGGAGGGAGATGGAGGGATGGAGGCAAAAATAAGAAGGAAAGAGAAGGAGGAAAAGAAAGAGGAAATGAGAAGCAGGAATGTTAAGTGCCAAAGGAATGAGAGAGATAAGAGGAAGGGAGGAGAGAGAGAGAGAGAGAGAGAGAGGGAAGATGAAGAGGAGGGAGCGATGAAGTGAGAAGAAGAGATGGACGATAGGGGAGGGAAGGAATGGAGACAGAGGACAAACGAGAGATGAAAGGAGAGGGGAACTGAAAGGGAAGGAAAAGTAAAGGAGTGTTAGAGAGGGAGGAGGGGATCGCGCACGGAGGGGCCTGTTCTCATTTGGGGCGTGGGGCGGCAGGGCGCTGCCAGCCAGCAGCGCGGAGCAAGACAAATGGGTCTCGCCTGCGCTTTTGCAGGCGCCGCCTAGCGCCCGACGCCTACCGCCTGCAGCGCGTGCGGGAACGCAGAGTCACCCGCGGCATACCAATGCTCAAGAGAGATTCTGGCTGCAGCTCAAAGCGCGCCTGGCGCCCCCCGAGGAAGCTCAGCTAAGCGCACAGAGCAAACGGAGGCTGATCCTAGACTCCCTCTCCCTCTCGCGCACTACTTCTATGACCAACATTTACAAAATCGGCCTGGTATTCGCAACCACCTATATTTATTTGACAGCAATTCACGTAATGCAACAAAATGACCGTTTCTGAAAGGTATGATACCTACACAACTGCCATAAAGCTGCCCAGTTTTTATCATCGTTTGATAGAGTTTTTGGCCATCACATTCATTCACGAGAATTTTCCACCACACTATCTCATCCCCATCCTCAACACAGTTGCACTGCAACGAATATGCAGCGCAGCGCGAGAAATTGGATTGGAAATTGGATTTGTAAGAGGTACTTGTCAATTTGATGTAAACACATATTACATTTTCACATGAACGTTGAATCAAACCAATGCTCAGTAACACTTTGCGAATTACATTCGATATTCAGATAATTGACTCACGAAAACAGCGAAGGAACGGAACGGAATGTACCTTCACAAATAGAAACACAGCGAGAAAATATACGATAATTATTAAACAATAATTTCAAGGTCAACATTTGCAGAAAAAAACACTAAGGCCTTGACGTGAAATCATCGTTGCGGTTTCAACAAACGCCCTTTCTCTGCCCTCAATATATTTCGATTTTGACAACTATCGGTCGGTCGGACAAGATACTACGCGATGTTGAGGCAGATTTCTCTCAACTATGCATTGAGAATATTTGTAAGTATTCGATAAATAGCAGTTTATAACCGTATACAACAAGGATGTTAAGAACGCATTAAGCAGTTTTGAACATTGAGAGCCATTTTGGGGGATAATTTTAACCAATTCAGTGAAATGAATAGCAATAGACAAGCTGAAAGCTAAGCAACCAATAAAGCAAGATTGTGGTGGGGTGCGTGGGAAAAGTACTCCTCGGATCACATTTAAATAAACGAACAAATTAAAAAAACAAAAAACAACAAAAACAAATGAAATCAACACAGGTAACAATGAACTAATGGTGCAGGCTCACGCGAGGATGTCTTTCAAAGGGAAGGCGGGGATTCGTTTGATTAGTGATTTAGTTAGCTTCAGCTGCAAAGGTCATTAGTCCCGTAAGTTTAGTGTGTGTTTAAAGATCAACATTTGCAGAAAAATGAGCACCAAGATACTGTCGTGAAATCGTTGCTGTTTCAACAAACACTCTTTTCTCTGCCTTCAATATTTTTCGATTTTGTCGGCCGGACTATTTGTCGGCCGGACAAGATACTACACGACGCTGAGGGACATTTCGTTCAACTATGCAGTCGAGTCATGTTTTATCGCAGGAGATGGCAGTGCTAATTTCCTCTGGATGGTGAGTTCGAGTGAAGACCTGCCTGTCGGCTAGCAGAGTTCTCCCCAACCAGGTGCCTCTCAACAGTGGGTCACCGCCCCAGCTGGGACAAGCTCCGAGTTGCCGACCGGTCTTCCGACATGTGTGGTAGTGTGGTGCAATGCACGTGTGTGTCAATGTACGGAGTGAGGATATGACACGGAATTTTACATTCCTTTCCTTCATATCTTCACAATCATCTACCAATAACAACATTCTATTGATTTAGATTATTCCCTGCCGGATTTAGATTCTTTCCTTTACGGAAAGATCGCGTGCGGTCCGTGACACGTTTGTTACAGTACTGGTCCGGTATTCCTCTGGTATTGATAGGAGATATCACGGAAAACTACCAATCAGAGCGGCGTCTGATTTCGACATAGCTATGTAACTAGTGTCGAAAATCCTGCCTCCCGCGGAAAACAGTGAACGGATTTTCGACAGTAGGTTTGAACCCAGGACCTTCCAGACAGAGGAACTGCGGTGACATCAGTTGATACTCTGACCCACCACTCACGGTCGGTGATTCCGTGTAATGTGTATAGTCAAGAGTAAATGAAAAATCTAAAAGTATAAAAGTTATTTTCCCACAGTGCAACCTCGGACGTAACCATAATACAGGAAATGTAGTAATTGTGCTCTGGCCATGGAAATGGCAAATGTCACTGTAAAAGCTAGTTTGTCATCGCCGTACGGACGTTTGACATCAACGTACTGGTAACACATAGCTAGAAATAAAACATAAAAACATTACTTGTGAATACCAAATTAATTCAATGTGATCCACTGATAGTGACTTGACTTTAACACAAAATATCGAAGACAGTAATAGCCACACAGAAATGCTAAAGGCATTAGAACTAAAATTTAAAAAAACGAAAGTTCAAATACTACGAAAAGTACCGAAGAGCATATTTGATGAAATTGAATAATTCTGCACGCAGGCGCTGACGCCATTACCTGCCAATGCTTTCACATGAAGTCGTAGGCTTCCACGGCCGGAGTCATGTGAATGACCTTGGCTGTCCGGGTGACGCCGCGTCGAAGGCTGTGTTACCGATGTTTCGACTATCTTATTGTGGTCTTCCTCAGGGCTGGTGTATCAAGACCAAAGTAACACCGAAACACAGACCAGACTTGAGGAGGACCAATATAAGATGGTCGAAACGTCGGCAACACAGCCTTCGATGCGGCGTCAACCGAATAGCCAAGATCATATTCAAATGCTTTCACATTTTGCGACGACGTTTGTACATCGATGATTGCCGGTATCGCTCCTCTAGGGAAACATCCCGAGAGAACATTTACTTTATCTGGATGCGCTGACTACTTTGAACGTTAGTCCCGTGAGTGTAGTGCATGTCATAGCCTGAAAGTTGATATGTACCTTACACCTGCAACGTGCAATTCTGCGCAAACTCTGCATGGGAGGTTGCGTAGTTTTTCCACCTCCAGATACCTCCTCAGCCAGGACTAACTCTAAACTCCAGACTGGTCTCGCGGCATGTGTGGTCTAATCATGTTCGTGTATGTATATAAAAGGGGAGAGGATAAGTGAGGGGGCGAGATAGTACGGATAGCTCACATCCTTTACCCGTTTGTTTGTGCTACCGCTCCGTTATTTGGCTGCGAAAGACCGAAGAAATAACAAAAATCTATCTGAGGGACCGGCCTGTAAATTCTAGTAAGCCGCTAGAATTTAGAGAGAGGTAGAATGTGACCCTGAAGATGCAGTTAGTGTCAATTACTGATTAAATTTAAACATTTTTTTAAATTATTATAGTATATGTGTAACTGCATTACTTGGTCACTCTGTGGCTACACCGAAGGCTTTTAAGCCATACAATAACAACATCCTACCGCGTTTTAACCTTTTGAATTCTGGCATTCACCAAAAATGGGAGAATCCGTTATTTGACTGGTAAAGGCCGGAGAAATCACGAAAATATATCTAAAAGAGAAACCGGCTGATAAATTCTAGTCAGCCGCTAGAATTTAGACAGGGGTATAATGTGACCCCTGTAATGAAGTCAGTGCCATTTTTTAATTTACTAGGTAATTATTATAGTGTATGTATAATTTCATTACTATCTCACTATGCGGCTAGACCGAAGACCTTTAAACCATAAACCATCCTACCGTTTTTCAACCTTTTGAATTCTGGCATTCACCCCAAATGGTCTCTCCTTCGCGTCAAAGCTGCGGAAAAGAGATCATAAGGTAGGGCTGAGGGAAAAACCCTGAAGTGGGAATATTCACCGCTGACTGGCTACGAATCATATGACGCCTGGACAAAGACGAAACACCTCGGGCGTGACAGGGTGATTCGGGGGGAAGGTTTCGGTTGAGAGTGTCGGGGGGGGGGGGCATATGTGACCGGGAGGTGCCCAGTCCGCGTACGCAGCGAGGGAGCTGTAATGGAGCGCGGAGAGCGCGGAGGGAAACGTCAGGGGGGGGAGCTAAGAGCTTTCTCCTGTTTACATTCGCTGCCGCGGCGCGACTGACGGCGCAAATGAGACTTATTGGGGGCGCGTGAGCTGCGTTTTTTTTTTTTTGCGAGTTCACAACTCCCCCCGGAGCGGAAATTAACTTCGTTAGGATACTTTCAGAGACCCTGTGGTGCTCTTTCACGGCTATTGAAAGAGCAGTCTTTTGCATTCAGAATCCTTCGGCGGATAAATAGACAGGCACAGGAAAACGAAACACTACTCAAAGACCGCTCATAGTTGATAGATATTCTGCGGTATTTGTATTCATTCCGCAGCTTTTAACTTTTTATCAATAATTTATTCTAAAGCATTTATAGTTCAGATAAAAACGTGGCTTGGTCTTTTGGCTTGATGTTCATTTAAGAAGCAACATTCCATCCGTTACGAATTTTCACTTCATTGCGTTAAATGAAAAAAATACTTATCTTCATGAAGCAGAGGGGGACCAGATGGTAGTAGATGGAGGGGACGGGGTAGGGGCCGAAGACTGACCCCGTACTGCGTTAACAACTGCTGGCGCCACTTCCCGTCCCTTCTTTATCGCCCTCTAACTTGTTCTCTCCTCCCTGGGAAGTCCCAGCCAGCCGGCGCGGCCTGCCGGGGTTGCGACATACGGCAGCGCTGTCGGGGTGCCCTTTCACGTTCCCGGACACGTTTTCTTAAATTATGATGCCTGTGACAAAACTCTATGTACATACGAGGAATGTATGAATGATATGAGTGAATATTGAACCCAGAGGCGTAAATTACTGATGTCATTAGTGCCATAAGTGTTCGTTTTATATTCCGGCAGGTGATTCTATTCCTCCTCCACTGGAATGAAAGAACACTTACACGTCATTACACAAGGGATTTTGTCCCGCAGGTGCCCGGCAGGGAATAATCTAAATCAATAGAATGTTGTTATTGGTAGATGATTGTGAAGATATGAAATGAATAGTGAAATGAAGGGTGGAAAGAGAAGCCAGGGAAAACGGGAGAACCCGGTGGAATCTATCGCGAACACATCGTCTCTCACAATTTTCACGTACATCTCCCGGAAATTGATGTCTGACCCCAGCAATGACAATGAATGACAGTGATGGTTTACTGCGTTTGCAATCTAAGGCCCTACATTATACTAACTCATTGACTCATTTCTCCCTAAAAGATCGGGAGCCTTTGCAACTAGAATATTTCACTAACTTAATGTTGAAGTTGCCCATAGGGTGGCTCATGGAGATCATAGGACCGCAACTCTGGATTCGATTCCTGAACTATCGTCTCAGTTTTTGTTGCTGTCTGAGGAAAGAAAAGAATCAACTGCACTAAATACGGCTATAGGAATTCATCATGTGCACCATATGTCTCCCTTATTCTCAGCCGTGGATTATAAATACAAACAGCCCAGGCCTTAGCTGGCAAAATCATTAATCCAATCCTAAAATGTGAAATACATATATGATATTGCAGTTACTCATATATAAAACATCCATCAATTTTGCTTAATTTTAATCCTGTTTATTGAATTTTAGTTAGAATTAAAATGAAGTGTCACATTGAAATAATCACGCAATGCCATTTAAAATGTACTGTAATATTTTTTTCACGAATTCACGAAACTTATTACAAGCAAAACTAACGTGATAAACGTACGAAATATTCTTGCAAAAATAGTGAATCTTTAAAATTGAACATCAAATGGACGAGCAGAAGAAATCTAATAATCTTGATAATTTCGTTATTTACGCCCTTTTATTTTCAATGATTCATAGATTTCCGGGCGCAACTGATAAGGTCATTAGTTCCAAAAATTCAGTCCATGTTTTATCTCTGGGATGGTGGTGATCTTCCTGCACTAAATGGCAAGATCCGTCCTACACGACGGGTCTGGTCTTTTTCCCACGCCAGGTAAAATAACTCCCACCAGCCGCGACAAGCTTCCCACTGCTCTCCTGTCAAGCGTGGTATCGTACAACATGTAAGGAAGGGATGAAGATAGGACAAGGAATGCTGACTGATTAATTATTAGAGATTCCGGGCGCGTCTACTACTTAGGTCCGTAAGTGTAGTGCAGGTTTTGCTCCGAAGCTGGCGGTGGTCTTCCCTCGCTGTATTGTGAGATCCGGCGCCAACCTATCATCGGCGAGCGGGATTCTCTCCAACTAGGTATCTCCCACCAGTGGGGCACCACCCCAGCCTGGTCACGCTCTAACCTCCCGACCTCCCCTTTTTATTCATTCGGTTGGTGTTCAATTTAATATTTTCATCGGCCTTTTCACCTCTTCCATTCTTCTTAGATGTACGTACCACATCGGTATCTTGTATTTTATTGTATCAATTATATCCCTGCTTAGATTCATTTTCTGTTTTATAAATATATTTATTATATTTAAAAAAAACTCTTATTTTTATCAACTACGCTGGTCGGCTAACGATAGCTATGCAAACGTCATTGAAAATAAAATTGCATGTTTGTTCCCTCAATTTAGATGGAAATTCTGAAAAATATGTATCAGTTATCAGTATCAGAAAAACGATCGTAGAATCCAGAAAACAGGTACTGTAGACTCTGAACAGGGCCATAGTGCTCAAATACTCCGACAAATATGGCGTCGAGTAAAGACGTCGTCCGGTGCTGAAATGTTTTCGGCAGTTGACTCATAACAAAAATTCTAAATGCAGCGTTCGTTGGATTCCGAAAACAATAGAGCAGCAGTCAGTTCTTAGTGCGGCGTAATTGTCCATGTTCTGCACCGTAGCATCTTTTAATTATTTTAGTTTTCGTGCGCTCCTTATTATGGTATAATGACGGATGCTGTTGCTGATTACTGTTTTATAATACTCAATGCTTTACAAATATGAGAGGTAACCAATTAATACCGATTGGAAAAATATGTAGTTTTAAGTGTGTTTTCTAGTATGACTGAGAAAATCCGTCATCGACCGTTAAAGAGATTGCTGAACGCACGCCATGGAGCACGGGAGTGTCTTCAAGTCTAATGAATGCTTCAAGTCTAAGAGAGGTGAGTATGCTCAGAAAAGAGAGCATCTTAGTGCTGAACTTGTTCCGGATGCGTTTGCAATGGATAGGGCGGATAATCTTTTTTTGGTATTTAAGGTCGCATAAACATCTAGGTCTTTAGCGACCAATATTGCTTGTAACGGTATGGTAACTATAAGAATGACACGATTTGATGATGATAGGGGTGAAAGGACGAACACAAGACAACCATGCTCGAGGCGAGACTCTAACCCACGATCCTTTGGTCCGAGATCGCTATGACACTACTGCCTGAGTGATCTCGGCCATTTGGGCCGGCTAGGGCCGTTAGTGATACGGGATACTTTATTCTTATCACAGGCGAGACTGCTGTAGCCACGTACGCTTCTGATAGTTCGTATACACGCGTACTTTTAAGGAGGTGCCTAGAGCAATCAGCCAATGAGGTTAGTAGTCGCCAATGAATACTAGGCTTCTTTGTTTATATCAGGATAATTCTTAGGATGAACAAAGATTAGTAATCCGTCCATCGCCCCAGCTACTTCACTTCCCCGCCTATCCTCCGGAAGCTTACCACTGTTCGCGTCGTACCAAAAGGAGCGGCCGTTTCTCATAACCTTCATATGTTCCAGTGGCTTATTTCAGGCGAGAATTATTCACTTTCGTTACATAGGAATTATTTAAGTATGGAAAGATGTTTTTTCATCTCTTAATTTTTATAAGGAAGATAAATAGAAGATTAATAATTTTCGCTCATAATGACAGTAAATTAATGAACATGATGCCCCGAAGTATTAGAAGTCTCAACAATCAGTTAGGAAAGTAGTGTTAAAAAAATTTAAAAAATCTTTCTTTCATTCAACAATATGGAAACAATTTTATTTACTGTTAGCAAATGATATACCAGTCGCGTCGCAAATGACATTTGAAGCGTACTTTTCAGAATATTGTATAGAAAGAAAACAAAATAGTGTTGTTAGAATTCCAATCCACGTTTTATCCGATGTGACCTTGCCATCCGATGCTTCATTAACAATAAAATACATGCGACAGGGGATGTATTTAAATTGTCATATTTTTGTTAATTTCTATGAATAATAATCAATGTGATAATTTAGAGTCATAAATATATTATAGTAACTAGCACTTTCTTTCTGTTACACAGTACGCATTTTATAAGGGACACAATATAAGTACCCTTTTAATAGAGGAGGAATTGCCAGAATTGGGAAGGGCGATGACGGGGATCAATGAATTTAATTTGAAACACAGTTGCGGTTTTGTGCAAATGCATTTTACGCAATTTCAAAAATGTGTTATTATTAGCAAAGCAATCTCTTTCCTGTACATACACGTACAATAGAAAATTTGCAATACAATTTACCTTCCAAATGGCTTCAAGGACACAAAGTTTTTTTATACTTACGATAACAATCTATTTTAAAGTCTTTGGCATTTACATATTTGCGAACTATTATTGTCTTTCTTCTATGACAATTGTTTCACTTTTTGCTCATTCGAATCGATTATATTTGGTTTATGGTAATATAATATGCTGTAACAAAATACAGTTCTAATACGATTTAACATTCATTTGTAATAACGTAAATTTGTTCGAATTATCTCCCTATGCAGATGATCAATACTCAACTGCATCATTCAAAATTCAATCATTACGGAATGGAAGGGAAAATGTTTTATAATAAATTGAGGATTATTATGCATATTAATTATGTAACATGAAGTACAAAGATGATATGCTAAAGAAAACGCATATCTACGCCACTGAGGCCTGCCGACATTTTTAGGAACTGATCTTGAGAGTTTTATTGTCGGGACAGAACCCTGATATTTTAACATTGTTTTCCTAATATCAAAGTAAAGAAATTTAACGGCAAGTCTGTGTTCTAGAATGTGAAAGTAGTGCATCATGCAGACTTCAATTGGAGTAGATTTGCGCGAACTACAACGCACGTCCGAGGCTCGAGTCTTAAATTCAGGTACAGTGTGGAGAAGATGTGTGGCTGCCGCCTGCTCTGATAGGGTAGTTTTCAGTGGTTTCTTCGATCAATACCGGGTGAAGAGTGGAGCCTAATATTAACAAACGGTTCACGAATAGTGATGGCAAATTGTAAAATATCATACGTTACATACGTTTTTTAAAACATCGATGTTTTTAGCCCATTTCTAGTCATGAGCCGCGCGCAATCATCTTTCCCTTATCCTTGTTCTCTCTCACCCTTTACACAGATACAAGCTACCATGAACAATACTACCAGACATATTGGGGGGCCAGTCAGAAGCTTAGAGTTTGCCTCTGCTGGGAGAGATACCTAGAGGTGAGACCCTGCGAGCGGACGAGTAGGTCGGCACCACAACTCACGTTCCAGCAATGTAGGAACGTTTCCACTATCCAAATTTAACATGGACAACTACACTCACGGGGACAATGGGTGAAGGGCACGTATACACTCGCTCATGGTGCGCTTCCATCCGCGCTCGCGAGACCGCGCCACCGACGCCAGGAGGGCGGGGAGGCGTCGTTCCCCTCCGGAGCCGCCCCCCGCCGCGCTCCACGGCCCTCGCGGTCGCCGGGGGCGGAGCCGGACACGACGTCACGTGCTCCGCGAACAACTGCCGCCCGCTCGCTGCCTCATGAATATCCAAAGGGTGAAGACACGCACCTGCCCTCGGGGCCTCGGCCCAACCCCTGCCCCCCGCAAGGCGAGAGACAGGCCGTGGGCGGAACTATTAGGGCTTAGCTCGTGGCCTGCAGCCCCTGCCGAGCAAAGATGACATTCACAAAAGTAGCACGTGCACAAATCGATAACAATAAATGAAATACTCTTGCATAACACTACAATATATTTTTACGAAAGCTGTCTTCACAAACTGTGGAACAGTATATTGTATACCAACACAACGGCTTTTTCCATACCAAGAAATATTTTTTAAAAGTTGCTTCTTCACAACACAACAGGTGAATGGCAAATATGTAACGGCCAGTACTCTCTTCCTTAATGCCTTTCTGTCGCTTGATATCAGTTGTGTGCTATTCAATGACACAGTATGAGAACGCTCGAGATTCGGTACGCGCAGTATGAGAATTGACGTTATATAGCACAATCACATATTCGCACTTCTCAGTAAAAAAATATTTCTTTTGGAATTTTCTTCCAGTTCCTGGGTATGTAACAACTCTCACAGGGTCAGAGACTGCATAGTTTTCTTTCGATTTCTGTGAGCATTCGAAATTAATAACACCTTTTTAAAGTGCCATGCACAAAACACAGAGTCTTGTGCTAGCTTTCCATGAATGAAACTGCTATTATTTATTCTAAACTAAAAGTGTGCAGAACATTACGTAACGCGCGTGAAACACTGCCATGTCTGTGCGAAACATCACATGGCGTGTTGGACTAAACCGAGAACCCACCCGTAACCGGTCGGAGTTCGTTATGGAATTTAACAGTTCGCCATCTGTTGATTAAAATGAACACAAATGAAATGAAGATAAAGATCGCAAATACATTTCTGTATTCAAATAAAATTTATTTCTTTTTTTACATTTTTTTCTAATAAACTGGTATATGAAGTACCCAACGACCCACAACGAATCATAAACAAGAGGCATTTGTTCTGTATCCCTCTAAAATCGTTCATATTTTTATTTGTTAAGAATCTTTTGAAAAGAGGGACACATGAAATGTGAGTTTCTCTTTAGAGCTACTCCGAACCGCTGCGACTACACTTGAGACTAGACGCGTCGGCCGGCAGAGACCCCGGGGCATTGTAACTTAGAGGGCGTAACGTTGTCAGTTATCTTCTCCTAGCAACGGAGTGTTATGGCAGAAGTCCCTAAATAAACACACAGAATGCTTTGCAAAGTCGTGGCTACTGGTTGCAAAGGCTCTCAGATCTCCGGGAATGAGGGTTTATGCAAATGTCCGCATGTTATGCTAGGAAGATTAGCAGTAATAACTTCTATGTAGTTACGACGTTGTAACATGTGAACTGTGAGACAGAAGTTCTGAAATTAAATTATTTGTTGTTGATGTTGTTGTTGTTGTTGTTGAAAAAGACCCTTATTTGTCAAAGAAGAAATGATCGACGGAAAATCGACGATAATGTATATTTGACGCTCTGACGACTGAGACGTTGCAGAAGCGACGAGGACAGGTTGACGCGAAATTGGCCTTGCAGGTGATAAGGAGGGGACGTCAGGGGCGTAAGCGGTTGACGAGAGGGCGGGGTCACAGGGGGGCGAGGGCGGTAGAGTCGTTGGGGTTACTGAAGACACACAGTCATGCTTCGTGAGACTTGTGTTTGAAGGATATATTTTGTTCGTGTTCTGCAATAGTGGCAATTGCTTATCTTAACAATGTTATTTCTTTCCAGGGAGACAACCCGTTTAATGATTGCAGCAACCTACAAGGACACTAATGGAACCGCGACCTTGTTGGAAATTTTACATTGCATTACTTAGATACCACATACAGATTCATCGTTTAAAAAGTTCTTCAATTCAATAAACGCTTTTTGCCCAAGCAAACTTCACGAACTATGTTGCGATTAGTAAGTATACCCATCGAACACGAACCTCAAGAAACGTACCTCTCTTCAATCCAAGTCTACATAGTATCATAACAGAATTATATACGATATACACGAAATAAAATGAAAGTACAACCAAATACAATACGATTTAATTTGTTGGTGGGAGTGAAGTAGGACGAGAGGGTCGGCGCGGGCGGCGGGTTGGAGGGCGAAGGTGCCGAGGGCGCGCCACCGTAGGAGTCAAGGGCAAGGGAGCGCTGCGAAGGCGGCGGAAGACAAACTGCCCTCGATGTTCTATCGATTGCGGCTGGCGCGACGGCGTGAAACCCAGCTAATCGCGGCAAGCAGTGAGAAGAGCAGGGGAGGGGCAGGTCACTTCCTCTTAACTATCACCTTCACGTCTGTACGCTGGAGATTTGGATTAACTCCTCCTTGTAGGAGTGCGATTTAGTTTTCATTAATGTTCACTTCTTAGTGCTGCTGCAAATATATTATATTTACAACCAGATAAGGATAATTGGAAAAAATGGACAATATTATTAAAAATAGATTAATTTCTTGTTATACGCCAAATTATTTAAGTTCACATTGTTTAAGAACGTTTTTAAGTGCGGAAAACGCATGGATTTGTTTTTTATGATTTGTTGAAATATGATCACTACAGAAATTGTATTCTTCTTGATGAACAAGAAATATATTACTCCTGCAACCTATTCAAGTTTTGAAAGCAAGACGAGTTTTTACTAGGCAGAGGAATTGAGATTCTTAATAAGCTTCACATCAGGGTAAAGAAATATCTGAAATTAAAAATACCCATTACTTGATTGCCTTACAACACTTTATTTACTGTAAGTAAAGCAATATCAGGGTAAGATCATCGAAAAATATTAAAGGACGTAAGTCCCTCAGGATACATCAGTTAACAAATTGAGTCATAAATGTTTAAGGTTTCATGTTTTATAGTCACATCAAATATTTTAGGTTCACTGAAATTAACATATGACTTTCGAGAACGACTTGCTTCATTTTTTAATTGCTTTATTTTTAGCTAAATATGTTGTAAAGTTGGTGTGATAGCTAACTTTATTCCTAATTTTTATTTTACTTTGTTTATTTGTGTCTTTTTTCTTATGCGTGATGCAGTTGAGTAGGTGTAGAAAAAACAGTAGGTTTATATGACGCGCTTTCTTGCATTTCTTTCCAATATTCTGTTCATATCATAATTTCCTTCGCCTTTACCTTGAAATTATGTGTGAATTGATATTTCTAAATGTGTGTTCTAAATTTAGACTTATGTTGCACAACATTTGCATTAATTCGCATGTTCTGGAATTTATCAATATCAATGGGGTAATACTTTATTTTCAATGAAACGGTAAGATTGATAATCATTCGGGTGTGTATTTTATTATCATGGTCAGTATTAACCCAAAATTAATCTCATTGTCTATTAGCATCAGAGACTTTTATGGAGTGTATATACATCTTAGGATCTACATTATCTCCAAACACTGTCTTTACATGTCGAGCTATAGATATTTTTTAAAATTGCCCATTTCTTACATTTCTACGCTTTTAATTAAAAAAATCTTTGTTACGTACAACGCATTACAACACGTTAACAAAAACGTGTTTGAGAAGCTGATCACAATGGTTCTATATAATTATAAATCTTGTAAGGAATTCTTCCTGTCACTTCTACCGAGCATGCATGACATACTTAACCATAAGTCGCCGCCCTGATGGGTGTTTTCGTGGCAGAAGAGGGGACGTGATGTCGGAGACGAAACGGCGGAGTGGAAGAAGAAAAAGAAAGAAGGAAGAATGAAGAACAAGAGGAGGAAAGAGGAGAAGAGCAAAGGTCAGGGGTGGCGGGTCGGGCGGCGCTCGGGTGGCCGTGATTAGTCGCCCCAGTACACCTGAGCCCTGCGACCGCGCCGGGGCTGCGGCTGAGCAGGGCTGAGCCGCGTTGAGCTTCGGCCCCGCCGCCAGGGCCCCCTACCCCACCGGTGAGCGACTCGGCTCTTGGCAGTTGGGCCTCGCATCGGGCAGTGGCCATTATGCTATCGGTCACGGCGGCCATTGCGTGTGCTACCTCAAAACAATCGCCGCTCAACCACTGGATTTATTAGTACACGTAAAAAAAGAATCGTTGGAGTATACCAGATCCTAACAAGGATCCTTGTTACAGGATCATGAATCTGGTATACTCCAACGGTTCTTTTTTTCGGTGCAGAGACCGGAAAAATATGAAGTATGAAATGTCGCAACATGTGCATAACTATGTAATGAAAACACAGAGAATACGTAATTGTTCGTGCAAGCTGTCTATAATTATTTTTATATATTGTAACACCACCGGGCATCTGGACAATGCACGGTTAGCGGCCCGGTTGTAGCTCAGTCGGTGATGGAAGGAATTGTTAATCAGATGCAACGGAAGTACGAAATAAACACTTTGATCACTGGTAGAAAAATTACTCTTATTCCTGGGCAAGAAAAGGAATGCACCAGGGAAGTTACATTTGTAAATTAAATAAAATGAAGAGATTAAATGAAAAAGAAAAGAAAAAATTAAAAATCAGAATTAACAGTAAGGCTTATAACTAGGAAGAGTACAAAATTGTTATAACTAAAATTACAATGGTGAAAAATTGACAATTCGATGTGCCTTGGCGCGGCACCGCGTTACAAAATTACACAGAGGTGAATACCCTGGGTTATACTGCCTGGGAAAGTTCTTTGTGTGCCCGGACGGGCGCGGCGACGGTCGAAGGGGCGGTTGCGACCTTCACTGGAGGTCGGCAGGGGCCTATGACCCACTTCGTCGACAGCTGGGCGGCCGTCTGGTGACGTCAGCAAGGGAGCAGCTGGCGTCTGGCGGCGCCTAACGGCGTCTGGCGGCGTCTGGTAGAACTCGTAGATCGCCGGGATTTTCTCCCGATCTCAGGAGCGGAGTAATCGACCATGCGTCCCTCTGATTCTCATGACAATTGTTCTCAAGCACGACTTCAGAAAATTGAGAAATCCTTCAGAGACACGTTCGCCTCTCTCCGCGACTAATTCCCACTCCAGAGAAGTTTCTCTGTCTACTGCAGTCGGCCCAATACTCAAGCCCGCACTGAAATTTTTATAAGTCCTTCAGAGGCGCACTCGCCTCTGACCGACGAATAGTTCCCCCCCAGAGAAGTTTCTCTGCCTGCTGCAGTCAGCCCAATGTTCAAGCCCCTTCTGGCCGAATAGCTCCCCCCCCAGAGAAGTTTCTCTCCCGACTGCCCTCCGTCTAATGTAATTCTGTAAATCGAAAACGTAGCAAGTAAACTTTTACCCCCACCCTTTTTCTCATGTGCTCCAGTTCCTTATAATGGTCGCGTCGCTATTGGCCAAAGGTAATGGTGTAGTACACTATTTTCGACCAATAGCGACGTGGGAAGCAAAGGAAATTTCCACACTCTGTGCCTCTGTGAGGGTACAGTGTTTTTCTTGTTCCTTCTGGAACATAGGCCATGTCTGTGAAAGGGGCGCTGTCCGGTGAAAGAATTATCGTTCTGGGTTTCCCCGAATACGAGCAGGCGTTCTAGAGATTTCCCAGATGTGCCTGCGTCCGAGCGCTTTTCGGTTAATCTTTTGACACCGGCTCTCATAAAATTTTCGTAATGGGCCGGGGGCGCAAGTGGTTGTCACTAGAAGAGGGGTTGCGCGCGTAACGCCGTCTGTTTATTCTCCCAGTAAGTTTCCTTTGGTCCGGTTTATTTTATTTAATTTGTACGAGGAAATCTGTATCGCTACAATATGTTTAATACGCACATCTGTGTAAGTGAAAGATCCAGCGCATTTCATCACTGTATCATTTCCTATGCCCGCACGCTCCAACAGACCCAGGGAATTCTAGGAATTCCTCACCCCACTTCTTTTCGCAGAAGCCGCAGCTCGGCCGCACGTGGCGGTTGCAGCAGCTACGCAAGATAATGCAATCTCATTGCGTCTTTCTTCTAAGCACAAAACGAACACCATACATTTGGTAATTTAAAATGTCAAAAAATGATGTAATTCATTTTAATTCTAAAATAGCCATTGTCCTAATCTTTTAATAACAATTTGAATCGACTGATCTCATTGGTTACCATTCCAAATGGCCGAACTCGCGCCACCGGCCTCAGCCGGCAGCAGCGCCGGCCAACCAGCCTGTTGCAAATGTTCACGGAGTAACAGTGTTGCCATATCGGCGGAATTCCCGCGTTTTCAGCGGATTTTGAACTCGTAAGGCGGAAAAAAATTGGTTCCGCGGACAGCGGAATAAACGGCGGAAATTAATAAAGACGGTGGAAAATAAGCCGAATTTCAAATCTTCACTATTAAGGCCTGGACACATATAGCTTGTTCTAGCAGAAACATTTTAAAATAATAATAATAAAAGACAGAAAATTCAGTCCACATAAATGCGTCTTTTATTATTATTATTATTATTATTATTATTATTATTATTATTATTATTATTTTAAAATATTGGTGCTCGAATACGCCAATAATACAAGTATGAATCCAAGAAAACTAGTGATAATGTGAACGATGATGAGTTATCAGTTTTCGTTAATCTTTATCAATAAGTTATTTTGCACAGAAGTTGTATATTTTTAAAATTTCTAAATCCATATTACTATCAAGAATAAATAATATAATACTTATATAATAAATTATATAATAGTTGAAATCAATTGTTATTATTTTGTAAATTTTCACCCAAGTAATGCATTCTATATTATCTAAAATTTGAATTGCATGTTCAATATAGCCACTATATTTCGCAATCATATTTTTGTTTTAATATAATATATTAATACAATATTTAAATTTGGAAAAATAATTTATTTTACGTTTAGCGGATTTAGGCGGGAAATTTAAAACTAGTTCAACGGATTTTCGGCGGAAACTGAAACGAACATGGCGGAATCCCTCTAAACACATTTGGCAACTCTGCGGGGTAAACCTCGTCTCGCTCCAGCGACGGCTCACATCTTACCTTCGCAATGTGCCTTGCACGCGTTCGTAACTTCTGTGCAACAAATCATTAATGCACCGTCTGTTAGTCGTGTTATGTTATAGCACAAGGCATTGCATCATCAGCGGCCAGATCTACAGGAATCACACAAACAACCTTCCCTTTGGGCACTACATGGTTATTTTCTGTAAATTTCATACAGTGTATTCATATAATTGTATTTACTATTATCCACATGCTTATCAAGCATGGCACTAATTGCCAATCTTTAACGGGTTCCTTCATTATTAAATTCATTGAAATATGCTTATATACTGCATTATGGAGTCATCTTTTAATTTGTAACTATTCAATCTGTTTAGTTATACATCTTATTTCACATTTATTTGTTTAATTATGCTTGATGGTGACTATTTCCCATTCAGTTAGCTTTATAGCTAGAAACAGGTTCCATGGACCTTATTATATGGTGGTTCGTTAGAGTTATGGAAGGAGTGACGGAGAATTGATGTGTATTTAAAAGTATGTAAATGTTTGACTTC
This sequence comes from Gryllus longicercus, assembly GCA_038098605.1. Classification (NCBI taxonomy): domain Eukaryota; kingdom Metazoa; phylum Arthropoda; class Insecta; order Orthoptera; family Gryllidae; genus Gryllus; species Gryllus longicercus. Next base: position 2,538,618 of record JAZDUA010000007.1, read on the forward strand.
TCACAGCCGATTATACCTCCTCCGCCAGTAATAAATACGTAAAATCGGGTATAATGTATAATATTAAAATACGCTACTTATAAAACACATTTACATAAAACTACATTCTATTTACCAAAAATTTACTAAAAAAGTTCCAAAAATAATTTAAATGTTTTAAAAATTATTTGGAGAGCACATGTTGATGCATATTTTGTGCCATACACCTTTCCCGTCTGTAATGAAACCTTCAGCTATTGCTATCCAGGACCGAAGTTTAGCAGCCAGACTAGACGCAATAGAAGCCATCGTACAAACTGGCGATATCTACAAGCAAACAATCACTGTAGTAAGGAGCATTCTCATCGAAGTCTTTACACGTCGGCGATAGCCACAGTTTCTCAGAAATTAAGGTAAAATATCACGAAACCCGGCGCCAGTGCTTCTTTTCACCCCTAAAGGTGAAAATGATCTCAGTAGCTGACGCGCACTTCTCGACACTAAGGTAACTGAAGGAGGTGCGCTGGACTGTGAGAACATTCGACCGCGTCTTAACGAAGCGCACCTCCATTCCACAGCATTTTGTAATTTTGCAGGAAAAATTCTGATTTTTTCAAAAATACCACTTTTCATAAATAAATAAGTGTAACATTGAAGAAAATTAATAAAATAAGAAAGTATTTTGTGAATATAGCAAAATATGTAGTATATTTCCAAATACGTAAAAATATTTAACGAAAAAATGGATATTGTGTTAGGACGGCGACGATTCTCAAAGTTTACAATTTTGAGAACGGTAAGTAGAAAGACGGAAAATATGTAATTACATAAAACTCCAGTCTCCATTTAAAGCGTACTCCCTCAAGATGACTAAGGAACTTCAGTGCGTCACAAAAGTCTTTCCGTCTCGAAACGAGTGAGGGCCTCCTTCTAAAAATTGCATTTATGTTAGTAGCAAACAGATCTCTGTGAAAAAAGTGAAGGGGACACCACGGCGAGCACTTGTTATGATTGTGGTGCGTGAGTACGCAATTCACGTTTTCATTTGTTATAAAATGCTGTTCGTGCTACCACCATAATTTGTGTTGCTAGTGCTCTCTGGTACTCGCACCAGCAAGGTGCTACTGCGGAAATGGTTTCCTAGCGAACTGTAGATGGGTTTTCTTAACTCTTCGATTACTGCGGGACATAAGAGAGTTTATCTTCGTAAATTCCAATGTATAGTTAATTTGTGTATCAAAAATGCAGTAACATAGTTTTGGATAGATAGATTAAACATTAATGTGAGTTATGGGTACATTTATTATCGATTATTAACAATAAAGAATATGTAGTATATTCTCCAAGATGAATTCACGATACACGTAGAAAATTCTGCTGTAGCCAATAACCTGAAATCTGACTAAAAAATTTAAAAAAACGATATTAACAGGAGTAAGATTGATGTAAGATGATTGATAATAAGGATGATTGATAATAAGGATTGCGACCTCGATGTTGGATTAAGAAAATTATTAGGTGCAGGAGCTTAATATATTGGTCTGTTCGACCATTAAATTCTTACATGATCTGAGTTCAAACCGGTGTAAGATAGTAAGTAAGAATAAATGACGTAAAAAATGCAAGACATAAGACAACAGGCCAAAAAAACTGTTTTTAACCGAATGTTACTGGTAGTTAAGTAAAAAAATAACTACAAAAGATATCAAAATTGTAAAACAAAGAGGTAATAAAAAATATGAAATGTGCGTTGAGGTAAATAAGTTATTCCCCTCGGCCGTCGACGTAATTGTAATACAACAGCAAATGCGGATAAATTCCATTCCCCAACTTTTTACTTTTCTTTTTCTCATCCCCAGAAAATTCAATCCAATGCGATACACTTTTTTCGAGTTTATGTCCACGATAACGAGTTTATGTCCAAATATTTCAATAACATCAAACATTAGAATTTCAGTTTTGATGTTTACTTTTTGATAGACAGTATTGTGCAATCGGATCTCACTTAGCATTTGGTCATGTAAGTAAAATCTCTAAGTGGAACTAGGCTTTGTTATTAGATGTATTTGTACATTGAGAATCTAACGTAGCTATTTTTAAAATATATTCATATTTAGTTTGGATATACTACTAGGTGAGAAAATTGGATGCAAAAAGATAGCATTGGATACAATGTGAAGGAAAGAAAACCTAAATAACCAGTATCAAGTGATATTAATGTTTTAAATTTGTAAACAACAAAACACATAATGTAATAATACATGTTACGTGTGAAAGTGAAGATGTAATCTACTGAAACGAATAATTTTAGAACTTTTTCTAAATGAATTCATATGAAGCGTCAATACATGATTTTTTTCATTTACATATTTAAAATAAATTATTTCAGAAAATTATTCAAACGTATTTTTTATACTTTATGTTGAACATTACAACAATATTGGTTACCATAGAATCAAATTTTTTTAAAACATTGTTTTGTTTAGTAACCAAAAGTTAGAAATAACTCTAGTAAACGGAATTCACCACGTGACTAAGAATAATGCAAGTAAAAGGCGAAGTCTATCTAGATTTAAAAGTATACGTATTCAGTGCTCTCTCCTACTGTTGAGCAATTTTCCCCTCTTGTCCTGCCCAACGCGCTCTCCAGATGCTTTTTTGGCCCGTTCATCCTGTACGCGAGCGAGAGCACGACGTGCGCGTTCTGCGTACTTCCCCTCTGCTAGGAGTGTGACGGCAAAAATTTGATGCCGCGACAAAAAAATGCGTTCGAAACTTGTCAACCGAGGGTTGAAATTCCCCACGGAACTCCACAAGCTCCGTCACAAAAGAGTGGACGGCGCAAACAGCCCAAGGAACGATCGCGGGAGAAAGGAAACGAACTCATTGAAACTCATTCACAATTTGCGAGTTGCTCGCTCCGAGGAAAGGGCGCGCAGATATTAAAATCACAAGCGGACGAGAAGCCGTGGAGGCAGGGGTGCTGCGACCGAAGGGAGGGTGGGGGAGGGGGTGGGGTGGAAAGTGTCGACAGCGCAATTTCCGGTCCTGCCTCCGACGGTCGCACCCCTGCGTCCGGTGCAGACGGCTCCTTCTAAGCAGCAGCCTCTCTGACTCCTACCACGAGCTCGCCGATCCTCTTCGACGCAGAAGGACGGTTTGAATCTAAATGTACGCGCTGGCTAATTTTTGAAGCCCCTATTGAATGAATATCGAGAACGGTCTATGTTTTTGCTGAAACTCATAGCCGTCTTATTTATAAAGACGTTTATAACGCTAAGATGCAAAATGATACTTCTTTAATCATCAGCTTGCTTTACAATGTTACATGGACCATAAGAACTAGAAAGTTCTATAATTAAAACTAGTAATATTCCAATGTCTATGTCTAACAATTACTTTGCTATCAGTGGCCTCAACTAAGTTACGTATTTGTAATCTTCTTTCTGAACGTAGGAAAGTCTACCGTGTCCGCTGGAAATATCATTTTGAGATGGATAACCTACTTTTGCTTTATACATGGTTCAAACCATGTCTTAACCCTTCTAATTTTGAGTGACTACCATTATTAAAGCATGCTTAAATCCTGATTCAAAAGCGAATATTTATTAGTGAATACGATAGTTAGCCGAAATCACGTATATGATACAATGAGGTTCACCCTCCGTGACTTTCCGTTTTATTTCATTTTATTCCTTTTTGCAAAGCTTTGTCATCTCTGTTAATCTTACTTTACACTAACGCGCTAGATAGATGAGTGAAATATTTATCGTACCCGTCGAAAGTTGGAAAAAAGAGTCATAAATAAATGAATAGTTGAATTAGAAGAACAAAATATACGCACCCCTCCTCTCACTCACTCACCTTGTCTGACAATATCGCATAGTGTAACTATCGCTTCATTGGAAACCTGCTCTATCTCGCATTGCCTGCATTGAACATTTGCCGAGCGCAAAGCGAATTGGCATTTCCTACCAGGACAAAACAGAAGCGACTGCATGGAGGGCTGTCGCAGGCAGCGCTGAACTTCCGCTTGCCTATTGGCCAGGCAAATCTAGACGGGGGAGGGGGGATGGAACGAGGAATAAAGGGCGTTTATTCATAAATTCTAATTCACTTTACTTCAATGACACAAAAAGGTAAACAATCTGTTTTTAGAAAAATGTGCAAATAGGACAAGCGGTGAAAGCGGGATGAGATCAGCTTGAACCATAATGCATGATTTTGAACAGTCTTATGATAGACAAAATGCCTCTAATTTCCAATACAATTGGTGTGGCAATGATTGTCGCTTCACTAGATCTTAAGAGGTGACTCAGGTCATCAACTGATGCCATTGCATTGCCTCTGAAAGCGAGAAGACAAAGTAGGATCGAGTCCCAACGCTAGCAGTATTTTCGACGCTAGTTAGGTTGCGTTCTGTCGCTACCTGGAGGAGAATTCTAGTAACTGGCTGCTCTCATAGGAAGTTTTCCGTAGTTTCTCCAATCAATCAATACCAGTCGAATGCAGAACCCCACCAAACAGGCCACAGACCTCGCGCGACTTTTCCTTCTCATTCCATCCATATCCATCATCAAATCACTACTTGCCAAGAAAGCCCCTGGACATCATAAAATGAACAATTTAATATTAAAAAACCTTCCCCAAACAGCCATTGCATATATAACTAATATGTTCAACTCATGCCAGAGACTAGGTTACTTTCCGCAGGCATGGAAACATGCAATCATTCTTCCAGTGTAAAAACCAAACAAGAATGCATCTGTCGCTATTAGAAACGCTATAAAAGCATTTAACCGGTATAAAAAAAGAAGAGATGATGATAGCCGAATCAACTATAAGAGAACTAGAGCTATTGCCCGCAGAACTGTAAAAATAAGCAAAGCTAGATCATGGACTATCTCCGCAATAAACTGCCAATCGAACTCAACAGAGAGCTGGAAAAAAATCAAATCCATACGTGGTATGAAGACTAATAGTACTACACATTTCTTGCGTTGCAATGACCAGATAATTAGCGACCCCAAAATTATTGCTGAGGAATTTGCCGAAACCTTCATGAAAAATTCCAGCACTTCCAATTACCATACGGAATTCATCACTTATAAAGAAAAAGCTGAAAGTGAACCAAATATGACACCTTTTGATGACAGAATCTATGATAATGACATGAATTCTCCAATTTTCATGCACGAACTACAACAAGTTTTAAAAAATATCAACAACTCAGCTCCTGGCCCAGACAAAATTCCTAACTGCCTAATAAAAAATCTCCCAAAGAGAGGTATTAACATTTTATTAAAAATATATAACCATATATGGCTAAATAATGTTTTTCCTGAACTCTGGAAGACTGCCACAGTCATTCCGATTCCCAAACCTGGCAAGGACCAGTCAAATAGCTATAATTACCGACCAATCTCACTGACCTGCAACCTATGCAAAATATTAGAAAAAATTGTCAACAAAAGAATAAGGTGGTTCCTTGAATCTCAACATTTAATAAAAGACAACCAATTTGGATTCAGAACTGGACACTCCACCACCTCACATCTTATCAGCACGACAACGATAATCCAAGAAGCCTTTCTTCAAGGACAGCATGTTATCTTAGTAAATCTAGACATCGAAAAAGCATACGATATGGTATGGACACACCGCATAGCTGCTAAATTACTTAGTATTGGTATCAAGGGCAATATGTTTAAGTTCCTTACCAACTTTATTATCAACAGATGTATTCAAGTACGTGTAGGTAATAATTTATCAACAATTACGAAACTTAATAATGGGCTACCGCAAGGATCAGTGCTCAGTATGACTCTATTTTTAATCGCCATAAACGATGCTGATGATGATATTGTAAGCCCAGTTGTCGTGCGGAAATACGCCGATGATATGGTGTTACTATGCAAAGGAAGGAACTTCGATTCAACCAATAAATTAATGCAAAATGCTGTAAACTGTATTTACAAATGGTCAATGAAAACCGGTTTCAAATTCTCGACTGATAAATCTGAATGTATGATTTTTTCTAAAAAATTAAGTCCCGTCTACCCGAAACTATTCCTGGGCAACAAAGCCATTAAGACTGTCACACATACAAAAATCTTGGGCCTTATATTTGACCACAGGTTCACATGGCAAGAACATATCTCTAAAACATACGCAGAAAGCAAAAATCGACTTAACATCCTGAAGTGTCTAAATCACAACAACTGGGGATCAGACAAAAATACCTTACTACTTACATACAAAGCCTTAATAAGAAGTAAGATAGATTACGGATCTATTGTATATAATTCAGCGTGCAACTCAACTCTCAAGAAACTGGACACACTGCACAATTGCGGACTCAGAATAAGCACTGGTTGCTTTCACACAAGTCCAATTGGTAGTATTCTCATCGAAGCGGCTGAAACTAACCTCACATATCGAAGACAAACTGTCAATCAAATACGCAATTAAAGCCAAAACATCCTTAAATAAGATAATACGTAATGATGTATCTCCTGGAATTAGAAGTGGAAATCCACAGTGTTCTACACCTTTCTATAATAAAGTAGCTACGCTTTTCAGCTCCCTCAACATTTCGAGGCTTCCTATAGAAAGTCAAAAGATCCCCGCTGTAAATCCCTGGACCGTCAACATCATTAAAGTCGATAAATCCATGGTTGAAGCTCAGCAGAACAACCTTGACTTAGACGAATTGAAACTCGAATACTGCGAAGCGTATGATAAATACAAAAATAACTACAATATCTTCATTGACGGACGCAATAATACATCATTTTCTGAGGCCATTGAGAAGGATCCCAAATCTTTGGTGAAATTCCGGTTTATGAACATTGCTAGTCAGGAAAACATGTTCAACCATGCAATTCTGGAAGCGCTTAAAAAGATAACCCATAACAGTACCGATGCCACTATCATCACTAATAAAATTCCTAAAGATATCTTCAAAATATATGATGAAACACAATCCAAAACGACGGCTCGAATTAAAGAACTTCATTTGATTAAACTCCAAGGCTTATCAGTAATTTTTCTTCTTTTACCCAATCAGCTGTATCAAATTATTATGACAGAAATACATAACAATGAAACTAACACAAAGATAATAATTGATCTCCAAGGAAACAATGTAAGACCTAACCCTGGATACTCCAAGCAAGATGTCATAAGATTCGTACATAGGAAGATGCTCCAGCAATGGGAACCGATATGGCTATGTCATAAGTCTAGTAATACCCATAAATCAATCGATTTATTCCTATCACTACAATCGGACCCCAAGATGACTAGACGCGAACAAGTTTTAATTACACGAATCAGAACTGGTCATTCTAAAATTACACACAGGTACTTGCTGGAGAATACCTCACCACCACTATGTGATATGTGTGAAGTAAGACTATCAATCGAACATATTATTATGTCCTGTCGTAAATATGATCACATTAGAACTATGTATTTTAATCCAAATGAAATGGAGAAAATCCTGTACTCTGTCCCCTTTCAAAACCAGATTGTCAAATTTTACAAAAACACAAATGTCATGCTTGAAATATAACGTTATGGTAAGCCCGCCCGTATCTTTAAGAGTTGATGTGTTATGATCCTACCCCGATGATATTGTATGTCTGTGTTACAAGTATGTAAGATAATAGTATGTTATAACTTTTATGTTATTATGTCATATTATGTTATGTTATTATGTTAGATTATGTAAATGTAATGATGTGTAACCCTCGAAAAGATGTTTTGACCATGCCCTGATTGTTCTGTATGATGATGGTAAGTAAGATACGTAATTTGTGATACTGTATTTTGTTATGACCAATACATTCTGATACTTTTGTTTATGTAATGACAGATAAAGTCATAATTGTCTGTAAACACCTGTAATTAAAAATGTTGTCGCTAATAACCTTAGCCGTTGATGCGACAAAAAATAAAGAGAGAAAAAAAGAATGCATCTCTAACCAATAGTTACCGCCCTCGCTTGCTTGCTTCCCACGCGCTCAGTTTGCTTCCCACGCTATTTAAATTAATAGAAAAATTAATATTGAAACTATTAAAACACACTTCCATAACAGAAAGGTCATACTCGCGATGGGATTCACCGAAAAAAAGTCCACGCATCACCAACTTCTCAGAATCACTGGAAACATTCATAAGGAATTTCAAAAACACTATCACACAATAACAATCTTTCTCGTAATTTTTCAGGCCTTTGATAGAACAAGGCATGTAGCTTTAAACTACGAAATAAAAAAAGAGGCATTTCAGATTATCTTACTCAAATCATTTCCAGCTTCCTTAACAATAGAACGTTTGCCGTTTCAGTCGATAACCAACATTCTAATCCAAAAACAGTCAAAGCAAGCCTTCCCCATGGTTCACCGCTATCTCCCGCTTTTTATATCTTGTTTGTAGCCAAGCTACCAAAACATAGCAATACCAATTGCAGATGACACCGCTATATATTCTTCAGATCCCTCCATAAACACAATAAAAAGCAATGAACAGTACCGACACCAAATCAACATCTGGGCAGCTAAAACAAAATTAAAATCAACCCGTCAAAAACTTCAGCCAAAATATTTTCCTCAAAACTTTACCTCCCCCCACCCCCCTTACAATTGAACCAAGAACCCGTACAATGGCATCCTCGTCACAAACCCATAAAATACCTAGGCCTTTTCTTAGATACCCGACTCAGGTGGAAAAATCACATCGACAATAAAGTAATATAAGCAAAAATTAAATTACAAAAACTAAAACCAATAATAAATAGATCTGCTAAATTACCATACAATACCGCCTGACTGATTTACAAAACTGTCATTCGACCACTACTTTTATATGCATGGCCAGAATGGATCAGCACACTCAAACGAATACCAAAACACTGCAAATAGTCCACAATCAGTTCCCCTGCACCATCACGAATGCACCATAGTTCATCTCAAATTCATAATTTCATAAAGAATTCCAGTTAGAATCGATAACAAACCACATAATTTTTTTATCCATCCACGTCTTCCCCAACATTCCAAATATACCCAATCTAACCCCTCTAAGGCTCTGTCAAAAAAAATTCCGTTTCAAACATTTCTCAATAAGTTGTCAGATTTTAACGGAATGTAGAGTTATATAGATACCTCTATCACCCTTGTAGTAGTGTAAGTTGTATTTTAAGATTGGTAGTAAGTTTATTGGAAACTAATTATAAGTAGATTTAAGCAATCTTAACAAATGCAGTGTTTTAACACTGATCTTCATATTACTCAATCCAAAAGAAAATAAATTTTAATAAAGGAAGACTAATACTAAGTGTATCCGAATGTGTGCTGCTGCTGAGGCACCACAGTCGGTGGGAAGGAGGAGAGGCGAAAAGTGATGATGATGATAGGGTCAAGAGTGGTGAGGGGTAAGCAGAATCGGGACGTAGAGGTGCGTGACCAGGAAAAAGAAGTGAAGGGGGTAGAACGGAGTTTGGAGAGGGAGAGAAGCGGGGCCAAGGGAAAGGGTCGAGGAAGAGCAGGGAGAGAAGGAGCGGGGCGGGGATAGGCGGAGCGAAAAAGAACAGAAGGAGCGGGGTGAGGAGGAGAAGGGTAAGGAGCGGCGCGAGGAAGATGGAAGCGAGAAATAGACGGGTGTGGTGGAGAGAAATGAGTAGAGGGACGAGTAGGAACGAGCCGAGGAGGAGTGTGGCGAAGAGGAGTGGAATGTAGAGGAGCGTTGTACGGACGAGCGGAGCGACGAGAGCTTGACCTGTGGCCGTGGGCCAAAACGCACGGCGGCGGGGCGTGGCGAGGTGGGGTCGGGTGGAGGCGGAGGCGGAGGCGGGGGCGGCGCAGCTGTCAGGGCGCGGTCCAGCGTCGCTATGAAGAGCGCGCGCGCCCTCGCTCCTCTCGGCCCGGGTGAGATGGATGGCGGGCAGCGGCCGGCGCCGCCCCGGCGACACACATCCATCTCGTGATCACCCGCCGCCCCTACCCCCCCCCCCCCACTGTGATCGATGGACGGCAGAGCCTCTGATCCCACGGCGGCGGCGGCGGAGGTATCATCAACATCGCCGGCGGCGGCGCCTCGGGACCTCGGCAACTGACCGCTCCGTCTGTCTGCCTCCTGCTCCTTGCCCGTCTGACAAAACCATTCCAGATGGACTACTCCTTGTGATACTTGCAGCTGTCGGAGTCACTTTCCAACTCCAATCGACATTGCCCAATGTTTGGCACTCAGCCAATACGCGCCTGAAGTGCAACTCTCTGAGAGTACTGTTCGACAAGATATATACTATACCGAAATTCAATATATAAAGTTCATTGAGAATTGTATATCAAATTCTTTAACATCGGCATTTTCTCAATTTACTACGGCTTCTAGAAAATTTCAGCTGATTAGTCAACATGTTTAATGTGTATGTTCGACAGTAACGTGGTGTGAACGAAGGCATGTTGAACTGTCGTCCAACTGTATAAAAATGCAAAGAAAACAAATGTATGCTACACAAAATTCTGTGTGTACATCGCAGTAATTAGCCTTATTAAAGACGAAAGACATATAATTTCAGCTAATCAGGATGGATATGTTGGATGTGTCAGGATGAAAATCTTTGTCTCTGTCTGGAAGGTCCTCAGGTTTGATTCCTGATGTACGCGGATTTTTGATAGTCCTTACATAGCTGGATGTAATTCAGACGATGTTTGGAGAAGAATTCTAAAAATCGGCTGCTCTTCAAATAGGTTTTCTAGGTTTCTTTGCTCAAAACCAGACGAATGCCGGGTTAAAGGTTAACAAACGGGCCACGGGCCACGCGAAATTATTTCTACCACATCCTTGACTTCTACTCTCCCCTACACACATTTATATGCACTACACTGCCACACAAGTCGGGATATTATAACTTAGTTCGACGGCAGCGGTAACCCGCTTGGGGAGATATCTGGAGTGGGGAAACCTCTGCTAGCCAACGTGCAGGTTAGCAAGAAATATCACGTTCCAACAGGAGAAAGAACACTACCACTCGTCTCGATAGAACATACGAATCACCTGTGGAGTTCATGACTAGTTGTCGCACCCAGAAACATAAACAAACAAACAACCAACAACCTTCCTTGCTCGCGAGCGTTTCAGTTCGAGTGCCACATTAAACTAGAGGTGCTACGACAGCCTATACTTTCTTGAATGATCAAAAAGTTACGTAATATTAACATACTGTAATTTCTGACATACTAAGAACTCAAAAAATTTAATTTAAATGAATCGCCTCTCGTGCGTATCTGCATTTATTTCTATTGGGAGGAATTGTAGTCATTTCTTACTTTTAGAAATGAAACTGATATTAATAAATAAAAAGGTTACAGTATTTACAGAACAAAATACAGAAAAGTATGAATAATTTCACGCAAGCCTACCTTAATTGCATTTGAAGTGAGTTTTAATATTTTAAACCATAATCAGCGATTAAAACTTCTTAAAGAATACAAGTGTTTTCGTTAGTTCTCAGTTAAAATTTATTACCTTCCTTCAATCTATTTCCTTTCATAAAAATCTAATTATCTACATCATTCAATCATCATGACCGACAACAATAGGATGAATTCAAAGAATTTTGAAATTCTGTGTTGCTATTTTCCGAACTCGCAACGTCTGAAACGAAGTGCGCTAAATTCAAACTTACAAATTTACAAACTCACTTTCCCTTTTTTTAAATGCAGAGTGTGCGAAAATAGGACCATCACCCCAATTTTTACAATTCTTTGCTACATACAAGTACGAAAATAAAATACAAAATTTGAGACCGTTTCTGAGAAAATTGTTTAAATGGTTTTAAAAGTGTCTATTTTTCATCTAAAATTACGTATTAATTACTCATATTTTCGAAGTATTGAACTTGACCTCTTTTGAAGAACAATTTTTGATGCACATATTTCATTAAAAAAGAAAAGTAAATGTGTAAAATGTAATCTGTAATCTGTAAAATTGTATATGTAGGAAGACGATAATTTTTTTTTTTTTTTGAATTTTTGAACAATCAGAGGTTTTAACGAAAATGAGACTTGTACCATTCTCTTAAACGTATTTTACACTATCCAGCAAGAAAATTTAATCAAAAGCGATGGAGCCATTTTTAAAAAATTTGAATATGTCCTGAGGCTTCATGTAAAGTACCCTCCCAAAATTAAAATATCTGGAAATATTCAGCCCTACTAATAAAAGCTTGGTGTAACTTCGTTAAAACACGCTTATTCAAGAAATAGTTACTTTCAGCGTAAGTTCGGAATAAGGATGGATTAAATTTTTACCAATAATGGCCGCTAAACCGTAGCTCTTGTAGCTCCGTAGTTCTTGTTAAAAACGGAATCAATGCTTGGCCACGTTGCTTCATACACAGTCGTTGGCGTATTTTGTTTATTCTTCGGTGCCTCTGTAAGGACTCGGCAGAACTTTGCGTCATGTTTGAATAGAATATTTCACATTTTTTCCTGAATTGTGTTATTGCATTGGTAGTTAGTGAAATAATATTGATAAACAAATTGTTTTGGAAATACGATAAATTTGAATGCTGGTGTCCGTTTAAAAAAAATTTAATTAATGACCGAAAGCGCGTGTGCAGGTTAAGGATAGATAAATGATTGCAGAAAAAGCAGTTTGAAAATGAAATCTGACGAATATCATGCGAAAAAGATGTGAATTCGGTGAAATTAATAAACTACGTATTCAGTAAGTTTATGAATATAAAACACATAATGCATTTATAACCCTGTTTTAATGTTTCAATTGTGAAAATTTTAAAAATTTGTCCCTAAATCCGAATAATAATATAATTATTCCAAAAAACACATTCTAAAGAACTTAAAATTGTTTTTTTTAAATCCTGTATTCATCTCACAAACAACTTTTATAATTTACTTATTTCACATGCATCTAAAAAGTTTGCTTTAGGTCCTAATTATTTGCCCAGTTCTTGAATACATCAATGTTTCCTTAAAAGCATTTCCCATTCTCCGTAATTTAAATCATTATTTTTCCCCTTTTCAATTTATTTATTTTTAAACAGAATGATATTTATTCAAATTTATGTTATTCTTTTAAAATGTGGGTAATATTTTTTATCTTCAAATTATATGCTGGAATCTTGCCATATATAATTATTGTAAACAAAGTTTAAATACAAATAAATATAATAAAACAGAAGAAGTTTATTCTAACTTGATTGGAAAATGTTTATATGATTGTCGAACAATAATTGTTAGAGAAAAAAAATCATCCATTCAACTTTATTACCAATTAAAACTGCAGTTTCAATTCATTTTACTCACATGCCATTAGGAACACTTAATTCTGATATAAGGATAGAACATTATTTAATTTTTGTGCTGAATAATTGGACAATAGTACTGCTTGTGATCTAATTTATATTGAATTTATTACTATTTGATTTAATCCCACTTATATGAATTATTTAAAGTTAAAATGTTCAAAGCAAGCCCATGTCAAGTTGAATTTTCCCTTTCTCATCAAAAAAATTAATTATTTTTCATTTTTGTTAACATACAACTAATTGAAAATATGTGTAAACAATAGTGAGTGAATGAAATTAGTTTCTGACCCATATTAGAAGATTTATCTTCTCAAGAATATCTGTTTTTTATTCATTCATTTTCTGAACCATTACCATCCGAAACTTAATATAAAAAATATATCACTAAAATTCTTTCACTTGAAGGAAATAGTTTTGCCTTTTCTTACTACAGTATATCTTAAAGGCAGGGATCAACTTAAAACAGCATGCTAAAATACCCCAATATCAAGATTATTTTTTCTATTTTAAGACAGTAGTTGAATATTTTGAATATTTTTATAGTATGAATATTTTTTATTAATGACCAACTTTGACATGTTCATAACTATTGCTTACCAAATTCACATTAAAACATTATGACAATATTTTTTTTATTAATCTGGTATTGTCCTAAAAGATTTGTTAGAACTTCAAATCTATTAATTTGAGTTCATAATGAACCAATTTTTTAGTCCAATACCTGGGGAAGGCTCAATATTTGTGACATTTTTTTCACTGTTTTATGTAAATTTGCTATGCAACTTTTAGTTATAAAATGTTGGTTAAAAGAATAATAATATATACATGTAGTTGGATACAATTAATGCTTTAAGTAAAGTTGAAGAGTAGGTTCTGCAGAATTATATTTGGCATAACATTTTTTTATTCACATTGAAAACCAATCCACTCCTTTCTTATATTTTTCCTAAAGGTAATTTCTGTTACTGTGCTTTGCTAGAGATTGTTGATGTTGCAGAGAGCTAGAATACAAGACAAGTTCTTGTATTTTTTTGTAGAAAAAATAGTAAATTCAGATTTAAAACAGGTAAGAAATTAGCAGTATAGAAATTAATTTTAAAATACAAAGCTTTCTCAGAACACTCAATGAAAATAAATTTTCAGTATTCTTGAACATAAAGAAGAATTTATTACCTAAAAATTTTAATGTTCAATAGCTGCAACACTGGAACATATTTATAAAATAAAAATATATCTATTATCAGACATACAAGTATAACTTTTATTTGAAATTAGTACATTCATAAAATGTTAAGTCAATTACGTATCATACATTTTATTTTAATTGTTCTCTTTAAGTGCTCTCCAAACTGCTGCTGCTCATCGAACACTATTGGTGCTGCTACTATTGGTAGTATAAGTAGTCGATTGCTTCTTCCTCCACATAAAATTCTGACTTTTGAAAGCAATGGCGCTGCATAATTTCTGCAGTCTCTTCTGAGCATTGAAAGCAGCTTTTCAATATAACAAACATCTTTAAACAGTATTTTTTTTCTTGTTTCTCATGTGTTTTGTGGAGTCATAAATTATTTCTAGAGGAAAAAGTAGATTCCAAAAAAAATCTGCCATGAAATTTCTCATCTTCAGTCTTTGTTGAATAATTGAAAATATGAGAACAGTGTGTCATGTCATTTTATTTATTTAATTGATCATGGATAACACTATTTACTTCATTAAATAAAACAATGTATATCCTTAATTTTCTATGAGGTATTGTAGGTATGCACAATTAATGATTAAAAATACTTATAATGAACTCGCTATGGGCCTATTAGAGATATTGTTGCTTACTGTTAATGACACTCTTGAACACACTTGGTTAACACCTGCATACCGTCCCACGTAAACTCATTTTTATTTCGAAATTCTGCCCAAATACCCTTCAAAAAGATTGACACGTGTCCGGTTACTTTTTTTCCCTCGGCTGTCTATACATTTCATCAATGTTGTTTAACGTCTATTCCTAATAAGAAACGCCAACAAAATCACTTCGAAGTTTCCAATGCCAAAAGTCCAAGAAAATACGAACAAATTAATGATTCACGAAATGAACTAGGTTGCCAAATATTCTAGAAAACACAAGAAAAGATAGTACAGGCGAATTAGAAATACAATGAAGCGAAACGCACAAACAGTTCGTGCTTGTTCGCCTCTGTTTTCGTATTTCTAGGTTATTTCCAGGTTATTCCACACTTAAACTACGTGTCTCCGGTGTTCAGCGGTTGCTATGGAAACTATACCTCTCTTATTCCGTGCTCGAGTTAGTCCATATTTATTGGTAGATGTTTTCGCTATTCTCCTGCTATTCTGGGCTTAAGTACAGAATAAACGTTACACCACGTTTATTGGTAGGTCTGATTAAGTTTAGAGAACATCGGTTGAACTGTTTAACCACTAGCTTTGTTCACAGACGGACAGACAGAGACGTCTTGCGGTCATACGATTTTTTGGTATCACGAATCCACAAAACATGGATTCTGACTACAACGCGTGTTAGAGAATTTTGTTTCTTAATGTATCATCTAGATTTATCCACTTTTTCTTTGCCAGTGCCCGATAATAATAGTTGTTCGGTCGAGAATTCGCCTTTTTCCCCACAGCATTACATAACTTTCTTTTCTTAAGAATTATCTTCTTAAGGGCGAGAAAGTAAAAAATATAATCTGTTATACATTAGTAGCAGGCTGATGTTATATAAATTGTTAACTAAGGAAACTGGATGGTAAATCACCTCTTTAAAATGTCCTACTCTTAGGCTGTCGTCTACCTTCCAACTAATTTATACCCTCTCGCTTGACGTCCCAGTCATATGTACCTAGTATTCAATAATGCCTTGAAACAATAAATGCATAATGTTTCATATGCACTCGCAATTCTACCATCATTACGTAATTGAAAGCACAAGGGATGTAACTATATAGACCAAATTCGCCATTCACACGAAATTCAGGCAAATTTCGTTGAACGATTCACCTCTTTCCGTAGCTTAAAATGCCCGTCAACTGTCTTTAAACTAAAACTACTTACCTAAGTAGACCCATGAAAGTTAAATGAATAACGAGAAATTATGATGGCCCGCTCAGAGATTGGGAAAAAAATTAACGACTTTCGTAAGATGTTTTAAGTACGAGTAGATCGTATCACACGGTATGTATATTAACGTGAAATAATTCCTCTGGCATTAACATGAATTGTTACTTGTTCTGAAATAATGATTTTTTTATTGTTCTGGCCATATACAAATATTATTCAATATATATATATATATATATATATATATATATATATATATATATATATATTTTGAAACGCGGAGCGTTTCTTCAATTAATTAGAGACACACAGCGTGCTATTATAATCACGACCATTTTGAACTGCGCGGCATAGCGGCGAGCAGCGACGGGAACTAGGGAACGAATCAGGCGCGAAGGCGGCGAGAGCGGACGAGACAACGGCAGTTGGCAGTGTGAGGTAGGACTTGGGAGAGGTCGGCACGATATTGGTGTGCGTGGTAAAGAGGACAAAATCAAGTGGACTAGGGTAAGGAAAACTATCAGGAAGTTAGTGAAACGTGATAGTGGCAGATGTTGAACAGTGCAAGCTAATGATCGTGTTCATAGTGTCAGAAACAGTGGAGAAATGGGGCAAAACTATAAATCGCGTAGCTGGTACCTGCACGAGTGGTGGCCACGTGCTCACATTGTGGTAATTAGGAAAGTGAAGGAGAATCAACGAACTGTGTTACAATAAAGCAACGAGATATATTGCAAGGACTAGACGAACAGTAAGCTAGAAGCAGTGCACACACCAGTGGAACAACACGTGCAACGGTTGGCGTCAACGCAGAAGGATTTGCGCAACCGCCGCCGTGGGCCGGCGATGTGGGAGCCCGCCCTGCCGACCGCCCGAACGAGCGACGAGCCGCACCGAAGGTCACCGATCGTGGCAGCCGTTGAAAATCATCAGAGAACAAACGACATATTATCGGTGCCTGAGGTATTGTGAAATCTACAATTGTAAGCTAAGTTTTGGTACCAAAACGGGGAATAATTGTATTTAAGGCAATGTACTAAATGTGTGATTCGAGAAATAAATAAGTTTGTTTTGCCAATGTGTTGCCGAATCCATAAGAGACCCATTCACGAGACAAGACACCCGTCCTTTCCAAATTTTATTGCAGTGAAAAGTACCGCCAACCAGGTACGTCACAATATTGTGGCGTCACCAATAATATTGTAATAATTCTATTGTGGCGTCGCCAATAATATTGTAATAATTCCATCTAGAGATAGCTTCCATCGCGGAAAAGTAGGTCACGGGACGAAGCCTTTGTCGCGAAGACCCCTCTAACGGCCACCAGGCCACGCCCATCACTTGACAGAGTCTGCACCGACCGCGCTCAGGCCCCATTAGGGGCGGACACGTTTATGACCCCTCGTCAAAGCCGTCCGAACCATCGGGAAACCCCCCAACGAACAATACACGCCCCCGCACCCCTTTTTTGCCACGCGCCCGCGTAAAGCGCCCAAATCCCCAGAGGGGTTATTTATAAATTAACCGTCGCAGGCTGCCGATCAGCCTCCGCCGACCATTTATGGCCCATGAGAATACGCCACCGCTTGAACACGTGTCCGGACAGCTGCAAGAAGCTTCTGGAATCACTTACAATGGAAGAGAGAGAGAGAAGGGGGGCCAGAGATAGAAAGAGAGAGATCTCTGGAAAATTCCACGAAAACTGCAACTTGATTGGTGAACTATAAAGTTAAAACGCAGTTACTCTCAGCCAATGGGAAGTTTCATTATGAGGGAAGGAGTAAATTTACAGATTTGGAAACATTTTGGGAGGGGGGAAGAGAGCTTTCTTGAACGCGAGACGGGCAGAGGAAGTTTATTATTATTAGGACGCGACTAGTGGAAAGACGTTCCTAGAGTGGAGATTATTATTATTAGGACGCGACTAGTGGAAAGACGTTCCAAGAGTGGAGATTATTCTTATTAGGACGCGACATTCCCAGAGAGGAAGATGATTACGATTAGAACGTGACTAAGGGAAAGACATTATCAGAGAGAAGTTATTCTGATCAGGCCGGTACTAGTGGAAAGACATTCGTAGAATGACAGTGTTACTCTTATAGAATTCTTCGTAGGAAGACATTCTTAAAACGGCACCGTAGATTTGCCGCGGAGGAAACTCGGGCGGGAGACAGCAAGATCTCGCGTAACTTCCGCGTAGGCCCGTCTGCCTCTGCCGCCTTTCGCCACATCGGGCCCATTCATGCCCGCACTGCACTACGGCCAGCGCTCGTGGGCCCTTGACCGACTGAGTCCGCACGATCTGGCGACTCCGTCGCCGCGCCACGCCGCCAGCTGAGGAGGAACGCACCGCGGGAGGTCGGCGACCTGAGACTGCCCGCCGCCTCCGCATCTGAGGGCCGCCACCCGGCCGGTCCGCGGAGCCAACACAGCCAGCGGTGAAAGTTATGACGCGGGGCTCCCTCGCAGGACATTTTGGGCGAGAGATTAAAAGTGGCCGCGCTCAGGCCCTGCAGATTGTAGATGGTAGATAGAATGTTGCATGCATTATTAGAAATTAAGCCTTTTATGTTAGCTTTAAGAGAATTAGTTTATTAATGGTCAAAGTAACGAGCTCGCAAAATAGATAAAAGAAGAAACCTGTGTCGCCCTTAGCGACCTGTAACTTCCCTGGCAGCTCATGGTGCCAGGAATAAACCTCAGTTTGTTACAAAATGATTCAGTGTATCAATTCATGACCTCCCAACACTTCCATCCAACCACGTTGCAGGAACTGAACCTGGCGCCCTCCCCCCCGCGGTGTGTGTGTTTACAATATATATATTTCAATGCACATACAAGTTTAAAAAAATTAAGAACTATGTTGCTCTGGCATCTCAATGAACTCCCATATTTGAAGCACGATTCAGAATGAAAAAAAACTGTTTTATCTCCTCGTATTTGATACACAATTAAAAATGGAAAAAAAACTGTTGTGCTCCCTTACGTTTCAATACAATTTTAAAAGAAGATATGTGCATTGCCTTCTTATTGTTACATGGATGAAAATTATGTATCGTCATTATTATCTAGTTTTTGAAGCAGAATTGGAAATGGATGTACCATTTTTTCCATCCTTCATATTTGAAGCACGACTAAGAAAGAAGTAACATTCATTTCTCTCGCACTGGTGTTCCGATTAAGAATGATACACGGGCAGGAAGTGCTGAGAGCAAATAATTCTCTGCATCCACCGGTTCTTTGAGCGCGGCCATTTTCAGCTAGCAATTGGTGCGCCCGCTTTGGATTCGTCACTTATTCCGACAAGTGAATGGCAACGGAAACAGCCACGCTGTTTGACTCCGCCCCGCGACGAGGCCGATCTGGCGCCAAGACACGGGCGGTCGGTGATATCCTGCTCGCTCAACACAACACAGCTCAAATTACATTTCACTCAAACGACTCGTTGACTCTCTGCGGCGCGATAGAGAGCAAATGCGTTGTTGAACTCAATTACGTAGCGCGGATGACCAGTGCTTGTTGCATCGTAAATTAATATTTGTTTCATTGGTCAAAGGTTGAAGAGTATAATTGAAGGTCCATCACCTATTAGGTCCTAAAAATAACGTTGTGCAAAAACTATATGACTCAATTGTCATAATTCTGCATATTCTATAGCAATACTATCAGTTTCCAGGAAATTGATATTCTGCATGAACCCACGGGTCAGAGTACAAAAATTCCCGGAGAGATACCACAAATCAAACCTCCGTGGTTAATATAACGCGTGATGTTCACATTTGCGAGGTTATATTACATCAGATTCCGAAAGGTGACACGGTGGTGTTAAAACGGCTTGCGAACATGGGACAGGTGCGGCCATGATTGTGGAATATGGTCCCATTTATAATATGTAGTTCTAATTGCCAGATTCCAATATGTTGATAAAATGATAGAGTATGACAAATACATGCAGAAAAAATATTAAGTATGCAGAAGTGACTTTTTGGTATGGGTTCTGTTTAAAAGTTACGTAAATATTTATTTTAAAAGAAGTACGCCCCCAGATGGCCTTCGTGCCTAGCTCTTGTTCAGTGTGTACGCTTTCCACTGCACGCAGCCCCGGGTTCGATTCCAGGTCTGGCAAGATTATGGTGAGCGTTTTCCTTGATATGTTCTAGTATATGTTGCAGTGTGACGATGAGAAAATTCATTTCTCAAGTTGAGAAGACCGGAAGACCTGTAGTTAGCACGTATATATCCCCACGGGGATATACACGTACCCCTTGACCTATGACCACGAGGCTGAAACAACGCCGGTAGGCCTGATCCCATTCACGGGCTGTCACGCCAAGTCCATAGATCGAGTTAAAGGATTAATTCTTAAAGCGACCAGGGCTTGATGGTAGCAAGGGAGGGTGATCGACCCATTGCTCGACCCTGAGGATGAGAAAAGGTCGAGATAGGGAAGGAAGGATTTTACACGGTCCTTCTTCAGTATCCTAGGGTTCTACCGACATTCACCGTCATCAGATAAACATAAAATCTGAGCATAACACTCGGACAACGAATTAAATTCTGACCGGCTCTAATACCTCACCGGTAGTAAAGTCATCTATTTAATTGCGCCGACCAGAATGACAGAAGTGGCTAAGAGGACTACCGACACAGCGCTTCAGTCCGAAGGGTTGCGGGTTCGAGTATCGCCTTGGAAGTAGTTCTTTGTTCCTTGTCTCCCATGTGTGTGTTGTTGCATAAGGGCTCGCATGACACCAAACACACCAATACTCTCCTGACCGATGGAGCCTGCAAGTGTGTTGGTGTCTAATGGAGGGTCAAATATGCATTCCACCGGGACGTAAAGAGTAACCTGCTGTCGGCTGGATATAGCCCCAAGTGGCAAAAGCTAATTGCTCCCCCTTTGTCTAATTTGAACTCGTTGCCTCACAAGTACGCTGGGGTCGACCGAAAGCAGCTCGAAAGGCCCACCCCGCCACCGCAACCCTGTTTCCCTTCGCTCGCCGTACCCTGTGAGCTTTCGCGATTCGTACCTTGCTGTTGCCCCTCCCTGCCTCGTCGTGTTCCTCCCTGCTCCTTCCCGCTCCGCGTCACCTTTCCCCGCCCTGCCCCATACTCCGCAGGGGAAATCGTGGCCGCGTAGGCCGTGGGAGGCAGTGCTGAGAAGGAAAGGGGGCCTCGAGCCACCCGGACTTTAGTTCGGGTGCCCCCCCATCCGTTGGGCTTTTAGCTTCGTTGTGGCACTGGCCCGGTAATCTGGGCATAGAGGAGGGACTTGTTCCCGGCACATTGTGAGTGGCGCATTGTTTCGACTCCGGCACCGTCCTGGAGAGCCGGTAGCTCTGATCTGGCAGGGCGGCCCGACCCAGGCATTGAATGGGAAGGCGCCCGAGCGGAGTAACTGCGTTCTCGCGGGCTCCAGATACCAGTCTGTTCGCGTACTTGCGCGCATACTGATAAAGGCTAACGCTAGATGTCCAACCCGTGGAGCAATTTCCCTGAGAGAGCAACAGAGTGGTAGGTACACCGTGCGAGGCATATATCCCGCCTCGCCAAAGGGGAGGGAGCCAAATTGTCACTAGGACTGAGGTTCTTGGTGGAGAAGGTGACGTCCATTCGGACACGAGTTACTCGGTGGTACTCACGTCGTTTGTGCCAAGGTGGGCGCAGTCAATAGGCTGTGCTGAGATTCGTGTTGCCGGGCTCGCACGGCGACGCACCAGTTAAGCTCCTACCCGCCGACCTTTGGGCAGGGTTGGGTGAGGAACTTGCTCCCGATCTCATAAATAATCGTCCGACGGGGAGCGTGAATCCTCCTGTCAGGTTGCCTGACCGTTGGTACTCACGTCGTTTTGCGGCGATACTCACGTCGATAGCTTCAAAATGGAGGCAGTGAGGACACGTGTTGAGGGCTTCAAACCTCGCGGGTACCGGGAGGCCCTCAGATTGGTTCTTGGCTTCGGCGTGGCACTGCCCGATACTTAATTAAGACTAGTCGCGGCGTATTGTTAGCCTAGAAAGCTGAGTGGGCCCCATCCGGGGTAAATTGGGGTTTCCTGTTAAGGGTAACTGCGTTCCGGCGGGATATGCATACCAGCCTGAAGGTGATCATGGCACTGACAGGGGAAGCGGATAAACCCACTGAGCTTGGCTACTCAACCCGGGGAGCAATCCCACTGGTAGAACAAGAAATAGTGTGGGGTTGTAGCTCGTGTGAGGAATACGATGCCCTGTCCTGCCCCTCATCACCCCACTCTATTGAGTTGATGCCTCCCTGAAGGGAATCTGCTGCTTCCCAAATCCATGCTCTGCTATGGCTCACGACTTCGGCTGATGAACTAAATCAGGAGCGGGCAAGCAAACGGCTGGAAAGAGCAACATATATGCTCGCGGGCAAACCCGCAGGTACCTCGAGAAACAGACGCCACGTCGATAAGCACAAGCATCAGAATTCGCATCCTATATAACGTTACTATATGGCGTCGCTATTGCTGTAAACTGTTTTAAAAGTATTTCCACGCGTGTAAATTATCCAAATATCTTAGCTTTCTTCAAATAAGTTCTTATAGTTTCTAGCATTGGACGTACCAATGAATCGTAGAATCTAATAATGTTATAATCCCGATCAAAAATGTACAACCCCCAATGACCCTGTATGTTACTCCCCTAGGGGATAAGAACTGGTAATAATGAAATTTCAAAATGTAATTGCCATAAAAAATACTTGCAGGTATAGACGATGCAAATAGCTACAATTTAATACAACTACATTTTTTACGCTATTTTGCTAATATGTACAAAAATGAACTTTAAAGATCACATGTAAGCCGTTCTTCTCTAATCCTAATTTAAGATAATTCTCATTTAGTTCCAAAAACTGTGGCAAAATCTTCAACAATTCCATTTGATTCTTTCCCGAATGTGCTTAACACTTCCACATCCCCCCCCCCCTAATTTTTGAAGAGAATAAATCTCCACAATCTCTCAGTCGAATGTGTTCAATTATTCTTAAATTGCTCTATTTATAGTTTTGAAGACGAATTTATAAACACATTAAAAGGCGATTGCTTTGTATGTTTTGTGAATAAGGTTTTAGTTAAGTATAACAAGTTGTTAGTGAAATTAATTTGTAAACCGGTAAATTAACGCTTAAGAATGTAAATGTGAAAAGACGAACGTAAAAACATAATTTAATTCTCTACTATCATTCACAGTTCGGTTTTCTTTGTATTCATTCTCCAAATTTAATAAATTCCATGGTAATACTGTTTTTTGTTTTTTGCAAATTTATTTTTTAAATACGGTTATACGGATGAAAATGTAATGAAATCTACTACGCATTTGTTGAATATAGATGCGAAAACAATTAGTGTTACAATCCTTGTGAAAGAAAATTATGGCGTCATGGGGTAAAAATTGCTGCTGGGCTCTGCGCAATAAATCTATTCAGGGGGGGTTGGTTCAATTCCTGACCTATCCAATAAAATCACAGCACCAAAACACACCAAAACAAGTTTTTGGAAATTTCATAGAATTTCCAAAACAAGTTTCTGGAAATTTCATCGTTTTGTCAGATTCGAAAAGAAATTATCAGTTCCCCACCACAAGACCGAGACGCGTCGAGTGATCCTTACACGTCTCGATTGGTGCACGAGAAGGCGACAATTATGTGTGACGGACTCAGAGATGGACGCTCAAACGCTCAACTCGCATTTACTCAAATACTATATAGGGATTACATTTACAGTCATTACAGTTATTTCTTATCACTTTATGGAGATGTAATGAAAATCAGTCGCGAGTTCTCCTTTACAAGATTTTACAATGTGGGAGATGGAAGTTTGTAAATTTGCTATTGCATATTCAGTTGACATTGAAATAGTACTTACATATTTCCAAGAAGAAATAATAATTTCAGGCGAAACAACTAAAATATAGATTATAATGTGCAAACATGGTTTTAATATTTATAGATATTTCCCTCAAACACTATTTTCCGCATGGTTCAAATCTGCAGAAAACATCATATCTAGTTTTGGTCTAGTTACATATGTAAACAAATTTCTTCCCTGAGGAGAGTAACATCAAATCCCAGAAGTGACCTGTGATCAAAATCTTAAATACTCAGTAATTCTTATTAATCAAATTGTTGTTCCAAATTCAGATAAACTCATTATGAATATGTCATAAACAAAAATAATTCTATTTAGTATCAATTTCCATATCACATTCCACTATTTTCAATTTAATAAGTGCATTTCATTACTGTTTGTATGTTTTTGAACATGTTTATGAGAAAATTATACTAAAATTGGCATAAATAAACCAATTTTAAAAAATATTTCTTTAAAATATTTTTATTCACTTATCGAGCGATGTTTCCGCAATCAAATAATCTTGCTTGTCCGCCGCAGCTATGACTTAATATGACTGTGCCTGCGGCAAAGGTGGGACTACAACGGCCCGACGAAACAAAACCATGCCCACCCCTGAACTAAACGATCTGTAGCAGGTAAAAAGAGATGGCAGCGATAAGCAGCAAAATGCTTAGTCATTTTCCTCTGTTGTTTGCATGCAGAGAAAGTGGTGTGCGTCTTATCGAAATAATGATTCTACGAAAGCAAGAATTCAGTGAACTTTCGCGTTCTTCAGACATGTTCCCTGAATTGAAAATTGAAATATCAGTCCGAATCATTTTATTTCAAGCTGGTCAGTTCCGTACTTTCATAATATAGTATTAGGTAAAACAGCTTTTCATTAACTAAAGTAATAGAGTATGCGCAATCGTGTACAGTGTTTTTTAACCTTAGGATAAACTGTATTAATATGCATATTGCAAAAATGACATATTTATAGTCCTCTGAAATATATAAAATAAAATAAACAAGTAACTGCAACTCTCAAATAAAAATGTGAACTCACCATGTTTTTCGAAGCAGCCATCATTGAAAAAAATGAAAGTCATTCAAACGATCTCTTACCTGTAACATATAACACAAAAATAAAAGTAATTATAACATTCAGCTAGCAAATATCTGAAATATCTACACATACAAAAGATCAATAATTTTACTTCTCTTCTTATACTATACAGGTACAGGGAGGGAAAATATAGGAATCAACAACAATACAATCACAAATATTATAGATTCGAAGAAGAAGCGATACTATACATTCAAAATTTGAAACACTCTTTCACAGAACATTTTTGAGATTTCGAAGAACATCAAAAGAAGTTATTTGAAGCACTTTAACTCACAAGTAAAATAGCGTTTACAAATTTCTGGAAATGTGCATATCAACGGCGTGAGAGGTCATTCAATGTAATTTTTAGAAAACAAAAGAACACACCAAAGTGAACTTTACGTCATATTAGAGAGTGCAATTAGCACTACCCGTTCGAAACGTTTGAAGAAATAATTGGAAGCCATGTTTGAAAATACGGAATTTCGAGAAAATTTCTATGACATTATTTAAATGTCATGTATAAATAAAATACTGTGAACAAATTGGTACTAATACAAATATTAACAACGTGAGTGACAAGACAAAAAGGAATATATTATTTTTGTAATTTTATAAAATTTCACATATTGCAAAAATGCATAAAATTGGAAAAATGTACGTAACCATATGGAATGAAATGTGGAGAATAATTTTTTTAAAACTGTAGGAAGACTCCCCAAAATTTTTGCAATTTTGCAATTTTCGAAAATTTAGAGTTAACCGTGAAAGTCAGACTTCTCCCACCTTTTGTGTTGTACTCTATTCTTAATTTAAAGAAAAAAATCGTTCCGTTTTTTGAGAAAATTTTGAATATGCCCGAGGTGCTTCATGTAAAGTACCTCCAAATTTTAAAAAACTTTTTCAAAATCTCAAAGCTTCGATTCGAGCCAGATTAACAGGAGTTTATTCAATTTGGAAAAAAATCCTACGTATGGTTTAGAAGCAAGTTGTGTTCACAGACGGACAGTCATACGGACACACGGACAGACGGACTTTTTTAAAACAACCACTTTCTCGGTATTAAGGGACCCCAAAATTTGTATTTCCGAAGAAATTTCGAAATCGATTTTCCGCACCATTCCGCACCGAAACTTTTCCCACCCTACTTATAACATTCCGTATACACGTACGTATAAGTGAAAGTAAAAGTGATACCTTCTTATTTGTTTTCAAAGGAATTAAATTAAGTTGATTCCATGGGCAGAATACTAAAAATCTTGCATGTTATCATAGCAAGCAGAAACAGAAATATACTACAAAAACGTTTAAAACTTACATGGAAAATTCGCATGTAAAATGGAAAGAAAAGAAAGAACGCAAGGGCCAAGGCAGGACAGAAAGCAAGAGCGAAGGCAAGATCGAAGGTAGGGGATTGGGGTTAAAGAAAGGTACGAGTGAAGATAAGAGAAAGGCAAGAGCGGCGAAGTTGAAGACCAGGATTGGGATACAAAGGGCTGCACACGAAAATTTCTTTAAAAGATCGTTTTTTAAGGGTTAGAAGTAGATTCAATAATGCGAAAATATTGCCAGGAAGAGTACGAACGAATGCTTGAACACACGTTCGGAGAAACATGTGGTGGGAGGAAGGTTAGAACAGGACAAAACATAAGAGAAAACACTCATCTCGGAAGGCATTGAAGTCACGGACAAATATTAAATTGATGGACAAGATAAAATAAAAATAAAGAGTGGTACTCGTGCTGCATAGTGGATGTTCGGCAACAGCGTCCGTCTCTTCGACCTCATACTTTCTTGTCGTTCCACCGCAGTTGTCACTGACATTTCCCAAAGCTCTTGAGCATTCTGACGACTGCGTACTGACACTGAGAGCCAAGATAAACAAGCCCGTGTTCCAGAAGCGGGAACGGGATAGACCCTACTTCAGAGTAACCCTTATCTCCACATTTCATCCCCTGGCTATGGAGCACAACCCCGAAGAATTACTGAGGCTGAATTAGCTCAGGGCAACAACTATAGCCTCCTTGCCCTGTGCAAGAGGCCCTTGCCTAATAGGGACTAAACGCGCTAATAATAATAATAATAATAATAATAATAATAATAATAATAATAATAATAATAATAAAGCAGTTCCTTAACAAATGGAGCATCGAACACATTTTTCTTTCTCATCCTTGTCCCTTCCATGTTCCCTTACAATCACACTTCCATGTGTTACACCACCACACTACCGGAGCCCAATCGAAAGCTTAGTACCTGATGGAGCGGTGCTCCTTGGGGAGAAGTACCTCACAAGCCGTCATTTCGGTCGCACCAGAACTCACACTCCATCTTGGGAGCTACCACGTCACTCCCGGGATGTAACAAGCACAACACGTAGGAAGAATAATCACCACAGCAGTTGACGCGCTGGGAAATATCAGTCGCCAAGAAGTCACCGTGTCGTTTACAGACAGTGGCCAATACGACGGTGGTAACAGCTTTGACATGTGAGAGACGCAGATACAGAGTACATTTCATAGCCTGGCTGCGAGGCAGAGCCCCGAGGAGTCGCCCTGTCGGCCAGTATTGGCGGCGACGGATCCTACGAAAGCGCCCGAGACGGCGACGGGCAGGGAGGGGGGAGGAAAGCTTCGACAGGGACGGCGGCGAAGACAGCTTCGGTGTTGGGTGGGGGCGGGGGCGCTGTCAACGCCACCTGCGCCCGGGGCGGAGGCGGAGAGGGGCGGGGCAAGACGGGGAAGGGACCTTCAGTAATTGATAGGGCGAGACGGGAAGCGTCCTCTGCTTTGGAGGCGGCGGTGACAGAGTTAGCGCTGCCTGTGGTGCGCTGCGACCGCCACGAAGACTTCTCAAGGGCGATTTTTATTGCTTTCTTTACTTCAGAGAAGTCGCTCTATTGTTGAAATTGCAACAACTGTCAAGCAATTTCGTTTGGACAGCTTCTTCTTTTTCGCCCATTAATTTCTTATTATTATCTTCATCATGTAAATAATCCGTAACTTTTATACCGGTTCCTATTTAACTTCCACGCAAATAACAAAGACTTCCTGACATGCTGATGCACGGTGTGAGCGATGCCCAGTAAATCAGTCTAATGCAGTTGTTATCGTAGAGACGTGTTTCCTCAGGCTACTATACATGGCCTCGAGAGCACCAATTACTTCAGGTATACCTGTGACTCTCCTTTTCCAAAGTCTTTCGAACTGTACCAGGATATCAGAACATTTCGTCATTAAACTATTACGGGAATCAAGATAAAGTTACAGATTGAAGCTGGTTTGCTAATATACACTAGACAATACGAATTCACAGACACCAGAAAATGTTTGGTTTTTATAAGATTTTATATGTAGTTCTGTTCTAACATTGTATAGCTGGCAAAAAAGCTAACAAAGTCATGAAAACATTCCAAACTTCCCATGAAAAATGAAGACATGTATGAGAAGCAATGAAAGGGTATAAATATTGGTAAGTAAAAAAAAACAAAAACAAATCACTGCCGACACACGTTTGCTATTGCGTACTTTTTAGAATGGGTAAACACAACTGACCTTAACACTTTTTACACTAAGTTCACTAGTTACACTTGGTAACTACGATCAAATATTTTTCATGTAAAACATTTAATTTATTCACGTTAATAGTTCACATTGTTACTTTAGTCAGCTAGCTTACCGTTTACTTAGTCAATGTAGTTTTATTCATTCTTCCTTTATATGTAGTAGTTGTTTGTATGTGTAGGTAAGTCATCATCATCATCAGCAGCAACAAGGTTTGGGCCTAGTGGCCCGTTCCGCTCTCAAGAGTCTCTTTCCATCTTGTGTGGGGTCTGCCTCTGGATCGTTTCCCCTTTGGTTTGTATTGGAGGATAGTCTTGGGAAGCCGTTCTTGTGGCATTCTGGTTAGGTGTTCGAACCAATTCTTCCTCGTTGAGTCGATCTTCTCCAGTATGCTGGAGATCTGTAGTTCATGTGTAGGTAAGTAATTTGTGATATATATTTTCCTTCATGATTCAAAGCCGACTAAAAAAACTGTTGCTACATATGCGTTGTAGTGCTTAATTAAACGATTTTGCTCCTTTTCGTAATTCTGACTGGTAGACGTAGAGGTTTAATTGCATGGTAAAATTTCAATTGCACGCGTGCTAATAATATAGAGATAATAGACGATTTTTCATGAAATTAATGAGCATATTCAGTTAAATAAACGAAAAAATATAATCACTGTCATATATGCATATAATCTTATATACATATTAATGGTGCCAACCTGATGTTGTGTCATGAGAATATATAGTTACAAGGTAGCTCCCTGTGGAGGCACAGTGGACAACAAATTCCAATTAGCGTTATCACGGGACTTGTTAGAGTTTGCCACAATCCGATAGATTACACTCACCAATTCTGATAGAATGGCGTTTTCGCTATCACTTTAGTATAGCATTCGAGCTTGCGCATGCGCAGAGGCTCAAAATGGGCCCATGCGTGTACGTTTAGGTACTACCTGCTGTACAAAAACCCTCTAATCTGCCTTGTGCGTCGCCAAACTCTGCGTTCGCTCCGATCCTTCTCTCCCCATCCGCTTTCAAGACCAGAACTACCTTCCGTCCGCTTCGGTTAATCTCATATCCTTTCTTATTTTTATTCCATGCTCTTCCAATTAGCACATTTTCTCCTTCTCCCTCGTCTCTCCTGCGTTCCTTACCGTTGTAGCCCACATCAATCACCTGCACCTGTCCGGAGACCTGCCATCCATAATTCAAGGGAAGCCCATTCAGATACTGCGTGAGAGGGCGAAGGGTTGAGCCTGATTGGGAGGATATTGAAATGAAGGGCTGTAGTGACGAGGTCCCGTGTAATCTAAGCTCATAATGGCCGGCGCCTGGCGGAGCCTTAAGGGCTCAGCCCTCGAAGGTGTCGACGGTGGGCGAGTCAAGGGCGGAAAGTCAAGAACGAAAGAGGCCTCCGAAAACAAGGACGTGAAGGTCCTGCTAAAGGGCTCTTGTTTAGCCTTATAATGTTCCAGAACGTGTGGGAAGTCAGTCAAGTAAAGAAAAAACCCTCATTCTTTCTTTACGACTCTTACTACCTTTTTATAAGTGTTAGCTCTGAACCCACATTTCGTGAACAGTTAAGTACATCATTGACAAGGGAAAATGTAAGAAAATCGTAGTTAAAGATATTGTAGTTTCACGGAGATCAAAAATGTATATTGATCTAATTAAATCGGTTTGGAAAACAATTTTAAATATCCTGTATAAAGATAATATTTACTCCAATACTCCCAGGAAAATTAAGGTATGATAATCAGCCCTTTCATTTAGAAAGCCATGTTATCACACTTAAGAGCATACTGGAAAACAAAATCAGGCAGAAATATCATTACGCTCAAGAACGCACTGAAATTTGAATTGCCTGAAACCTATAACAACATGCATGAGCTCGCAACAGATATTTCAATCATGTAAATTGGAATTCACTATTATAACTCATAATCATTCAATTTCAATTCCAATGCATTCTGTAACATCAGCAGGGAATTCAAATTTCAGACCTATCCTTTCGTGTTATCAGACACAGAAGAGTGGGTTGCGATTTTGTTAGTAATACTATAATATTATATCTGTAGTTGTTAAAGTGAAATTGGTATCCATCAGCCAACCATATAAATAGTTTAACACAAAATCAATTGTAACTATTAATTGAATATCTAAACTTTTCAAAGTTATAATTTATTTCTCATTTTTAGATCGTATTATTCATTTAGTGGTTAAAGAAATCTTTTGGAAAGAAAAATTGAAATGATAAAGGGAGTCCAGAAAGGTTGTTACTCCCTCTTATTTGGAGCTGCACACACCTATGGTCAGAGGTCACTAGTGTGGATGACTTATCTTTAAAATGAGATGAACCGACAGTGTTGCACTTACACTCTTGCCCGAACTGGCGCATCTGACCCCAGGCGCAGAAGCCCCCGCGTGCGCACGGTGCTTTGGCCGGAGGCAGCCTTTCTCTGCAATCACGAAAGTTGGAGAGGCGGGGGCTTACGACTGCGTCGACGCTCACGAGCGGTGATGGAAAGTGTGGGTTCGCCGGAAACGTGGCTGAACGCCGTTCTTGGAAACCGAACACAGCCCTCGAGTCAGGGTTGGTGGTCGCCGAGAATGACGTGAGGGAGCGTGGGTGGGATGGTGTGGGGGCAGCTGACTGACGTGGAAACGTGGGATGTTTCGAATAAATGCGGCTGACTTCGCATCCGCTGCTATGAGCCACTCTCCCAGATTCGCTTCTAAAACTTATCGACTTATTGTTCGTGTACATATATTTGTGTCAGTTTTTGCCATATTTCGGTTGTAATGCTTTTGGTTATGATGCAATTTAGAAAGTACGTTTGAGAATAATTTATAGAAGGGAGGTAAATAGCAATTTAAATAATGTACATTGAATTTCTTCCATTATACTTTTTTTAGTTCTATTTACACAAGTGATATTACAGAATATTCGAATGAAGGTAAATTGTGAAATAATTCTATCGAATATATTTTAAACCATCATATCGTAGGAAGAGTTCTTTTAGTTGTTCATTTGCTCTAATTTAAGACCATTGTTTTATTTGTGCTCATCAAATGCAGTTATTTAATACGCTGATATTGAAAGAAATGAACCGCAACCTATTGGCAACTCAGAGCTTCCTCATCTTCCGTGAAAAATTATTTCAATATAAATAATTTAACTTATTACGGGAAATAAAATCAAAAGATTGTGAATTTACTGGAAATGCATCATTAAAAACGTAGGAATTTCTCCAAATTTTCCAAATGGAACTCTAAATAGCGATATCGTTTTGAGCAAAAATAGGACGTCCGTTCTCCTGCGTGAATGAAGTGGGGGGAGAGGAGAGGATGGAGGGGGAAGAGGGCGGTTGATGTAGTTTCGGCTGCGTCCGACTGCTGCGCCCCACGCGTCGTCCATTGCGAGCGCCGAGCGGAGGCCGTTGGGCTTTTACGCCGCTTTAAACACCTCCTCCGACCAGGGCAGTGGGAGGGGAGGGGGAAGGGGGGAGGTGCTCTTCGGCAACGCAGCCGTTCGCTGCCCCTCGGCTCCGGTTCCCATTGGAAGCGGCCACTGCCCGGCGGCCACGGCTGCGACAGCGACTGCTCGCTTGCGCTCTCTCCTCCTCGTCTGCGCACGGTCACCTGTGCCATCACCAGCTCTCCCAGCGCCCCACTCCCATCCCTGCTAACCCCGCCTCATCCCGCTTCAACCCACCTCACAGGCCTCACAAGCCACACCCATCCTCATCTAGCCAGACCCATAGAAACTCAAGTCTCACACAGTCACATCAAGCCTCACACTATCACACCTTGCATATCACAGCCACACAAATCCTCATATAGCTTCTCTCATATACCCAGCAACACCCAGCATCACACCCACACACCGCCATACCCAGCCTCACACAGTCTCACGTAGCCACATTTAGCCTTAGCCACACAACGAATCAATCAAATTATAACCACCATCGCAAAGGTTCATACAGTCTCAAACTATTTGTATAGAGATACATTTTATGGTAACGCAGCCGTTCGCTGTTTTTCCCCCGGTTCCCACTGCCAATGACCACCTACAGTAGCTCACACGCCCCACCAACCACCCCCAAAACGCGCTTGCTCCCCTCTCTGATTCCTTGCCGGTCCTCTTCTCTCGTGTCCATTGCACGCCGCGTTCACGCTCGTGTTTTGTCCTCCCCCCCCGGCCACACTCTCCGTCTGCCTTTCACTGACCGCTAACATCGCGGCGTGTCCTGCGTTCTGCTGCGCTCTGCACAGCCTTTTCCAATAGCTCTGCGCACGCGCGGCCTGGCCTTGTAATCACGCACACATTGGCACACGAGTGAGAGGGCGAGATAAGGCTCATGATCAGTTTACTTAAAAGATGTTGAATTTCGTTACCTACAGATAGATTGAGAATGATTATGTCAAAATATAAGAAAACCATTGTTTATGTTAGAATTGGTCACAATTACTATAAAAGGTTTCGAAAATACTAGTAATTTACAATAAATTTCGCGAATTCCATTATTAAAAGGTGAGTCACTGATGCTTTTTGATAATGTCTGCCTCGGAGGCAGATATTCCCAATGAAGGAGAAAAATCATTCCCACCAGATGGTTAAATAATGTATTTACGATTATTTACGGCTATTATCAAAACACTTCTTTCACAGGTTACTTACAAATCCTTTGTATCAAACTTGTGATAAAATGTACTTAACAATAATGACAACAGAAATCCTTCAACAAGGTATTCACGTATAGTCATGCACTGAAAATCTACGTATAACAAGAAACCGATATTGTTCAAAGAAAAAGATAATATCTGAAGAATACACTAGAGGTCAGTTATATTTTCTGGTTTCTACTGTACACCTCCTCGTCTTCGAAAAATGCCGGTGAGCGTCCTGCGCCAACAACGGTCTCTTCAGACGAAATAGATGCTTTAAACGAGCTTCAAACCGATGGTCACGATTTTTTCTCGAAAATGAAACATCAGCAGGTAAACTTACAAATTCATACGAAACATACGCTCATGTGGGTCGATATGACTGAGAATTTACGTTGACTTCGACAATTATTGGACATTCTCAGTAGTGAAAAGGAAATAATTCTTCATGTCAGATTTCGTTACTTGAAATCATTTAAATATTAATGAAGAAGGTTGAAAACCTACAAATAAAGCAAACTTCATCATCATCATCATCATCATCATCATCATCATTTACTCTTTTCTTTGTCATGGTTGCCAAATGATTCGTACGGCGTGGATTTGTTTGTAGAATTCGAGTACAATAGATGTTCCCTGGAGGGGTTGCCGGCCTTTCGCAGAGTAAGATCTCGATGGGATAGCCATCTCGGGGCTTTTGATCATTGCTCTTCTGTGTATTAACCCCTACAGAAAGTGCTGCATCTATCACCTCTTCCTCTTTTAAGGGAATATATTTTCTGATCCGGTCCAACAGTTGAGGTCTTCGACGTTACTCTGTCAAGGGACCCTTACAAAGTGCTTCCAGCCGGAACCAGCTGGACCATGGTATTTTAAAGAGGTGTTACTGCTCTATCACTCCCCTCTTTGTTCTGACTTGCGTCAGGCAGAGCTTGGCAACCCTAATCCATGTTGGCGGGGTCAAGCAAACTTAATACTACAAATCCATTTTTTCAGTTCATTTTCAGTTATATTTTAGAAATAAAATTTTATTTATTTCAAGTCGCTTTATAATTAAATTAAAAATAATATAATTTTAGATTCTTTGTGAAGTAAAATTCTTGCAAATTCTGAATACGTTGCCGTGTTTTTGAAGGTTGGAACATCTAAGCCCGAAAATGCAGTTTTTAACGTAGTGTGAACGTATAATATGGCTTAGAGTAGCGAAAATTTATTTATTGTTAATTAAGTTCTACTAGAAAAAGAAAATCAGAAATTTGGATAAATTAATAATACTAATATTAAAAGTTATAAAACAATAATAATAATAAAGTAATGTATTCCTTTCTCTTTAAAACTAACAACATATAGAATATTTCTTTTTTAATTGATATGCTTCTTACTTGCATAGATTATCATCTATTATATAAAATGGAGAAAATATATGGAGATCCAAATTTACGGAGCGTATCGTGGCAAGGTGTGATAGATGCAAAAAGCTATGGAATATCCCTTGTTAAGGAACTCGTTTGGGACAACGGATTAACTCAGATAGTTGATGTTCCTACAAGAGCTAGCGCGGTGCTTGACGTATTTTTAATTCGCCCACAGCAGATGTTGATAGCTCAAGCAACAATACCAGGTATAAGTGACCATGAGGGAGTTCTTTTGCAGGTGACAGTGGCAGGGAACCAGGTACTCGAAGAACACAAGCAAACTATTATTTCAGTACAGTCGTGCTGATACACAAGGTTTTCAGGAATACTTACTAGGGAACTACTGCGTCTGGAAATCACATGGAAAAAACGTAGAAGAAATATAGAACTTATTTAAACAAATAATGTTTATAGGCAGAGAGTTGTTTCTGCCAACTAAGATAGTTAAAGACAATAGTTATCCAGCGTATTACACGGGTAATATCAGAAAACTAAAAAAAAAGTCGGCCGGTCCGGATGGCTGAGATCGCTAAGACAGTAGTGCCGTAGCAATCTCGGACCGAAGGATCGCGGATTCGAGTCCCGCCTCGGGCATGGTTGTATTGTGTTCGTCCTTTCACCCCCTATCATCATCATATCGTGTTATCCTCATAGTTACCATACCGTTACACGCAATAGTGGTCGCTAATGGCCTAGACGTTGGTGCTACCTTAAATTGAAAGAAATATCAGTATTAGAGCAAGCAAAGCTAACTTACCATTATTATATAATTTATTATCAATATAATTATCACTGTTCCTCTGTGCCAAACTTCCTTCCTTTGTGTAGGACTCCAGAGACGTCTCCGCGTGACGTGGCAGATGCTTGACCGCTCTCGCCTGGCAGACGAGTAACCGACGCACCTTTGTACGAGGCTGCTCGCTCACTTCCCGTTGCAACATGACCTTCGGCCCGTCCAGACGTGTTCGCGTGCTGCTGCCGCACGTCTCTGATGCTGCGTGCCCTAGCAAGCTAGTAGTTCTTGTGTGAACAGTTGCACTATCGTGCTTTTAGCGTTTTGCATGAGGCGCAGCTGTGTTGCGCGAATGATTGCAGACGCTTCGCTTTCGCCAACGGCGCTCCGCCCGTTCACGCTCTCCTGTCTGTTCCAACGTGTACACGAGAAGTCGAACAACTAAAGGTGCTGCCTTCCAGTGAGTCTGCGCCGCAAGACTTCTGCGAACTCTCCGCCTGTCTGCGACGGGCCTGGGTTCATTACCCTCCCGTCAGCCTGCCGTCTCACGCACTGAGCGGTGTGCCACTTTTGCTGGCATTCGCCAATTCACCTGAGCTGATGCACAGCGCGCCAGTCTGTCCTGCAATAATGACTCTGTTTTCATTGTAACATTTGTCTAATTTCATATTTGTAGGTTATGTAGGATAGTGTATCTTTGATTCATACAAATATATACATTAACGTATTTGATTCACTATCTAATGGTAACAAGTACCCTCTCAAGATTCCCTCCTTGCAGTCCCAGACCTGCTGTAGTGATGGTAGCCATTGTTATTATTATTACAGGTGTCTGGGTGGTCCTTCGTGCCTGAATTGATGAGTTGTCTTGGGAATGTTTGGGAAGGGTCAAACTAACTGCATTCCATGCACGTCCACCCGCTCGATCCAGCCCATCCAATCAGTACAGCGTACGCTAATCGCCAAAAAGGTTCTACTCTCCACGACTCTCTTCAGAGATATGCGTAATAAATGAATGCAGCAAAAACGTATAGCGCTAAAAAATTATCTCCGTACAATTCTATTAAACGAGCAAAGAAGTTAAAGAAATTTGTATAGATACATAAAACAAAAAAGGGGTAATAAATAATCTATTCCGCCTTTTAAAACGAAAATCGGAAATTTGTACTAACATATAAAGAAAAAGCCGACCATTTTAGTGCATATTTCCAATCGGTATTCGGGTTACGATCGGATACTTCCTGTACTTTTGGAACAAATGAAGGAGAAACATTTCAAGTACAATCACGACTCATTAGACAAATAATTCGCGATATAAGAAGTAATAAATCCATAGGGTATGATGGTATGGCCGGTTAACTATTAAAAATTGGAGGGAATCTGATGATTACATACTTGACGTGATTATTTGAAATAATTGCAGCGTGCGTCACGATTGGAAAAGGGCAATAGTGGTTCCAATATTAAAAACGGGAAGTCGTTCTTGCATTTCCAATTATAGACCAGTAGCCCTAACGTCTGTGATTTACAAACAAATGGAACATCTGGTAGCTGAGTTCTTGCGTCGGGAATGGGACAAATTAGGGTGGTTATACGAAGTGCAACATGGATTTCGAAAATCCTTCTCTTGTGAAAGCCAAATTATTACGAGTCAAGATATTGCTGAAACTTTAGATTCGGGAAAGAGAACAGACGCAATTGTTATACAGTTTTCAAAAGCATTCGATCTTGTTTCGCACGATACACTAACAAAAACTGCATCTACGGGAGTTGACCATCGCGTAGTAGCATGTATACGGGAATTCCTGATAAATCGGGTTCAACAAGTTCGAGTTGGACATGAACATTCAGAGGAAACCTTAATTACGTCCGGAGTCCCCCAGGGAAGTGTTTTAGGACCGCTGTTATTTATGGCATTCATCAACAATCTGCGATCTTGTATTAAGTCAGTCTAGCGTGAAGAGAGAGAGTGGGTGGGGAACAAATTTTGATGTTGAAAGGGCTAACGTAAAAAATCCACATTGTGTTTCAATTTTAAAAAAAGAAATTGTATAACTGGTTAATTTGATGTATACGTATATCTATGCATGTTTACTAGGCGTTACTAAGTGTATGTTGCTTCATATAAATGTAGGCATGTATACTATGTAGGGCAAGTGTGTGTTCGTGTTATGTGTGAACGTGAGAGTGAGCATTCATGTATAAGAATGTGAGTGTGAGTAGGTGTGTTAATGTATATATACATTTATGTATGTATACGACTACCACCTGGAAATCAGCCAATTTCAGCCAAATAAATATTATTATCAGAAAAGTGATGTTGTTTGCAACAGTTCGTGTCCACAAAAGATTAGTACCAATAGAGTGATTGCTCCCATGTTTGACACGGTTAATTTCCAGCGACCAACAATCAAACATTACATATTTCCCATTCAAAATGTTACTCCAAAACTGCTATCCAACCAAATAATTCTCGGAAGTTCACTTAGCCTAACTATAGAATCTAACCCGTTATTAAAATCTTGCACAAAACGCGGGCTACGTCAAAGTCCTGTAACCTGTCTATGTCAAAGCAATACCAGGTTTCTAAAGCTAGTTACTAATAAAACAGGCACAATTATGGTTTCTTTGGAAAAGTTAAAATTGTTTCGGGATGGCATTTTGAAGATATTGAATGGGAAGTTGGGGCGGGCGACAGTGAGCAATAGCACAGGCTCGGAAAGAGAAAACGACGAACGCGAAGGATGTTCAAGCAGAGCAAGAAATAGAGCAAGAATTTGAAGCGTTTCAGCGCAACCGGAGAATGCAGCCCGACTGCGACTCTACAGGAGCTGTCTGTGCAGGGGGCTGCTGGGGTGGGGGTGGGGAGTGCGCGGTGAGGAGGCGGAACCTGTCCGAATCGAAAGAGTTACAACGTGGAACTTCTGGATCCATCAAGAACATTTTAAGAATTTATCGCCGCCAGTTCCGCTCGCCGCGAGCTGTCTAAGCCACGTCCCCTCACCCTGGCTTTGTACGCCATCGTATCCCCCCCCTGTGCCGTCGCTCGTTGCACATCGCTCGGTGACAACCCCTGCCACGACCGGTGCTCGCCTCTCAGCCTTTTTCTATATTCTGCACCTGATGTCAGCCCAACCCACGCATCTCTCTTTTCCGTTCCACTCTTCTCTCCCCACCCTTTACATATACTCTTCACGCCCGCCTCTGCCATCTCTACTTACTAGCAGTACCTTATGAATACAAGACGAAAAGAGCGTTGGGCAGAGATGGAGTGAGAGAGGGAGAGAGTCAGGGAGAGGGAGAGAGAGAGAAAGAGAGAGAGAAATAAGGAGAGAAACAGGATATTTGAAATCAGGAGGTACTCTGTGACACGAAAAAATTGAAGGGTAGGTGGCCTCTAGTACACAGTGCCTCACTCTTAATATTTATTTGAATGTAAGCTGGGCGTTTACACGATAGTGATTTGCTATTAGGCAGTTGTTTAGGGAGGTTTAATGCTTTAGCAAGTACAGATATTTACAGTACTTTACCATAAATTTGGTGTTAAACTAATTGTTGAATTTGTCGTTTTAAATAATCTCTTCAGTTTATTAGTTATGATTTATACTACTTTTGCCTAAAAATATCTGACAGGCATTGTATTTAATTAACAAATAATGAATTTTATTGTTTAGACAATGAATGTAGGTTATAGTTTATAACTACGTCACATATCAGTTTATCGCCTAATTCCATTTTCACTTTAGTTTCTGTCCATCATCCTCCCTTTTCCCATATCTTCCCTCCCCCTTGCCTCGTTTCTTCCTTTCATTTCCTCTCCTCCAGGTGCGGTGCCGTCTCTCTGAACCGTCGCGTTTGGCTCCTCTGCGCAGCTGGCGCTCAGGCGAAAATCAAACCCGACATTAGTTTCGTTTCCTCGGCTACTTGTGATGGAGAAGCAGCTGAGACAAGACAAAGGTGGTGACGGAGGCGGTATCGCGAGGTCGGCCATCAAATACAACCCACCAAAATTAGTGGGCGAGAGTGAGTTGTTCATGTCTCCGGTATAGACAACTACTTGTGTCCCTATTCCTGTAAGTGTAGTGAAAATAATTCCCGGAAGGAGACCGTGTTACTTACCATTTAAATTCTTTTCTTGACGTCATGAATACTAAATACCGAAACTATTGTCTTCACAGGCAACTTGCAGTGTGGCGAGTGGCGCCTCCTAGGATGCGATGTGCTCATTGATGCATTTGATTGGGATGATGGAGCTTCGCGGAGTGACCAGTAGCGAAGAGCATCTTCACGCACACACCACGTTCAGATTGATTGATTGATTGATTGATGTTTCCGGGCGAGGCACCGTCTCACCCGTTAAAAGCTCTTAGTTGCGGTTTGGTGTTCCGAGTGTTGTGCATGTAAGTGTGAATGTAAGGGGAAAGGATAGGGCGGGCAAAAAGA
Organism: Gryllus longicercus; assembly: GCA_038098605.1. Lineage (NCBI taxonomy): Eukaryota > Metazoa > Arthropoda > Insecta > Orthoptera > Gryllidae > Gryllus > Gryllus longicercus. Next base: position 2,578,781 of record JAZDUA010000007.1, read on the forward strand.
AGAAAAGATCGGGTGCGGTTCGAGGCCCATTATTAGGGTACTGCTCCGGACGTTCAATCACGAATACTATTGGCAGCTCAAATTACTTCAATTTATACTTCAATTTATACTTCAATTTATACTTCAATTTATACTTCAATTTATACTTCAATTTATACTTCAATTTATACTTCAATTTATACTTCAATTTATACTTCAATTTATACTTCAATTTATACTTCAATTTATACTTCAATTTATACTTCAATTTATACTTCAATTTATACTTCAATTTATACTTCAATTTATACTTCAATTTATACTTCAATTTATACTTCAATTTATACTTCAATTTATACTTCAATTTATACTTCAATTTATACTTCAATTTATACTTCAATTTATACTTCAATTTATACTTCAATATATACTTCAATTTATACTTCAATTTATACTTCAATTTATACTTCAATTTATACTTCAATTTATACTTCAATTTATACTTCAATTTATACTTCAATTTATACTTCAATTTATACTTCAATTTATACTTCAATTTATACTTCAATTTACACTTCAATATACACTTCATTTTATATTTCAATTTATACTTCTATCTATCTATCTATTCACTAATAAAAACTATTATAATGAAAGCAAAGACACCTTTTATATCTCATGCATCATTTGTACACAAACTTCAGCGCATTCTCATCCATAATCGACCAGAAAGTGCGACAAATACCAATATCCTTTCCCCCTCCTCTCAAAGCGTGTTCCTTGCAACCGCGACATCGGCAGCTTCCTGCCCGTGTCGCAGCGGGTGTGGCGGCGTGGCAGTCTGCGGTGGGGTTTAGGCAGGGAAGTGACGTGGCGGGGGTGGGGAGGGAAGGGTAGCGGAGATGCCGGGGCAGGTGACGACGCCAATCACATGTCAGATGTCACGACACGGCCCTCACCCAACCCCTCCGACCCACTCCACTTCCCTCGCAAGGTGGCAGGGAGAGCTAGCGACCGCGACACATGCAATGAAATACGCTGCATGCTTTGGTGACGATGAATTTCAGCGATCATTGTTCTGTATATTTCACGTTGCACTAATAAAACAGGATATTGTGGCGTATTTCTACGTAGGTTATATGAAAGAATATCCCCGTCCCGTGGTGCTACGCTTTGTCACTTGTAACCGTTCTTTGCTGACACCGCGTTGCGCCCTGAGAATATTACATTTATTTTTCTACTTTGTACTAACATCCAACTCCATCGTAACTGTTAGTTACGTTTACCCAACACAACAATTGGCATACATTCATGAAATTAGGTCACACTATTACAACATATAAACGACCTTGTGTTTTACATATCAGATTATTTAGAATCAAAATAGGAAATTAAAAACTAAAAATACTATTTTGTTGAAGTGTATAATGAATCAATGCGTGTTAGGTAGCTGTATTTAACTATGTTTCTCGTAGTGTAATGTAATTGTCTGGTTGTAGAATAACATAGTGTCAAAAATCTGCTACTGTCAGGTCTCGAACACCTTATACGATCTTCCGGTCAGTGACGATACTCCTGCAATTGTCTCAAACGCTTAAAGCTCAGTTCGCACCGAGCAGCCGTGCCGTGAACATCGAACGCCACAGCTCTCTCACTGCGTAGTGTGTTTAGATTGAGTGTCAAACTAGTTTCGCTTGCACAGCAATCTACGTGTATATTTTAAATATTATACATTGTTTCATCAAAAACAGTTTAATTTTGCAAACAGTATTATAAATATTTACCACAAGTGAGTGAAAACCAACCCGTGACCGCAAGTGGCGAAATGAACGTTCAAGGTAGCCCCGAGTCGGGGCTACACAGCACATCACAAGTGTTAGTGAACGCTATGGATACCTTATATGCAAACAACAGCGATCAGTGCATTCTCCCAACAGCATAATTTCAACTATTACAACAACAGCAGCAACATCTGCAACTCCTTCATCAGCAACAACAGCAGCAACTACTGCTACTGCAACAGAATCAACCCACAGCGCAGCAAGGGCAACCGTTAATGCAGCAGCAACCGCCCCAAACGACCCTGCCCCAAGAACACCAAAGCGAGGAGATGCACGCAACAACTTCCAACGAAACGCTTTCAAACGTAAGTAAACGAAAGAGAAATGATGATGAAAACTCTATGCCATTATACAATGTTCAAACTTCATCGCGTTTCGAAGTGCTTCAAAATCTTAAAGACAGTGATCTAAGTACTCCAGAACAAACATTAAAAATTCCGCCCATAATTATGCACAACGTACTTGACTACAACCAAATGATTTCCGACATTAAATCAGTCGTCAAATGTGATTTCACAACCAAGACAGCCGGTGATCAACTAAAAATCATGCTCACTACAATAGAAGATTACCGTAACTTTAGACATCACTGTGTTGAGAAGAACAGACAATTCTATTCTTTCCGCGACCCTTCTATTAAAATCTTTAATGCTGTGTTGAAGGGCATCCCCACATGTTACTCGGAAGCTGACATTTTAAAAGAACTTGAACTCAAATACCCTGTTACCAAAGTGACTAGATTATATGACAAAAAGAAAAATCCAATTGAAATTTGTGCTCTAGAAATAAAAGACAATAGAGACGGGAAGTCAATATTAACTTTAAATCGCCTGATGCATTGCGTCATACAAGTTCAACCTAGAACAAACCGAAACTACCCAATACAATGTAAACGTTGTCAAAGGTATGGACACTCGCAAGCAAACTGCCGACTCACTCCGAGGTGCGTTAGATGTAAAGAATCACACCTCTATTCTCAATGCACAAAACCAAAAAGTGACAAACCGAATTGCGTTAACTGTGGCTTGGAGCACACGGCCAATTACAAAGGCTGTCGCATTTTCAAAGAAACTCAGCAAGCACGTTCAAACCTAAATGAACGCAGGTCAGGGTCAGAGCAACAACTGCCGCCGCGCAACAATCCCTCTCGTAGCCCTCCAACATTTAGCCCTCGCGAATTTCCTCCCCTTCCCAAAACCAATACCCCGTGGTCACCGGCTCAATCTTTGCAAACCCAAATGCCAACTGATGTATCCCAACTAATAACCACAATAGTATCACAAGTAATCTCAGCTATAATCCCGCAAATTCAAAATATTGTACAGTCAGTGCTAATAAATTTCCATAATGGCAAATAAAATCACTTTATTGAATTGGAATGCAAACGGAATTAAAAGACAACAATCAGAAATAGAAATTTTTCTTCACGAACACAAAATCGATATTGCATGCATAACCGAAACCCACTTGGTTCTAAATGAAAAATTCAAAATTTCCGGTTATAAAATATATAGAGGTGACAGAATTTCAAATGTTGCAGCAGGGGGTGTTTTGATTGCTCTTTCAACCCGAGTCAAACATCAACGGTCACTTAGCCCCAACACTTCTAACCTGGAAACAGTGTCAGTCACCGTAACCATAGATAATAAAGATTACATAATAATAACAGCATATAAACCTCCGAATAAACAATTTCCAGTAAAAGAATACAAGGAAATATTTAATAACAACGCCAACGTTATTCTACTAGGAGACCTAAACAGTAAAAACCAAGCCTGGGGATGCAATTGCACAACCCAGCAAGGCACTAAATTGCAATCTTTTGCAGTAAACAATAACTTAGATGTAATAGCACCTTGGCAGCCAACACACTACCCGTACAATAGTAATATTATCCCAGATATTTTAGACATAATGGTGTCTAAAAAACTTCCACTTACCTACATCTCAAACCGTACTTCCTGAATTAGATTCAGATCATTGCCCAGTCATCATTGAACTAAAATCTTCAAACCTCTTGCAGTCTAATAATCCCTTCACAGTTTTGGGCACGAAAGGGCACGTCAACTGGAATAAATTTAGAGACCTATTAGAAGTAAACCTTCAATACCCGGAACAGATACTAACAACAAATGAAATAGACAACCAGGTAACTAATATCACACAAAAAATCTACGTTGCATTGCTACAATCAACAACTCCTTTCGCAAGACCTTTCACTAACAATAGAAATCCGATCCCAAGGAATATTCTAAACCTAATTAAAAGTAAACGTAACCTTCGACGGCTCTGGCAAATCAACCGCAGACACGACCTTAAAGCAAAAATCAACAAATTAGGGAGAACAATCAAAAACAAATTAAATCAAATTCGAATTAACAATTTTCAAAGATCCATAGCTCAAATACACCCTAATAGTAGACCACTCTGGTCAACCATAAAAAGACTATGTAAAGAAACTACTGACATTCCTATCCTGAAACACAACTCAAATGTAGCTTATACGGATCATATGAAAGCCAATATGTTAGGTAAATATCTGCAAAATAGTTTTACTCCAAACCCAAATACAAATTCTTCCTTTACTAATTATATCACAAAAAACGTCCTGTTACCAGACTATAATGTCCCAGATAAAATAAAATTTATATCCCCATCCGAAACATCTAAAATTATTAAGCAATTGAAAACCCGAAAATCAGCAGGTCACGACCATATTAACAACAGAGCTCTTAAAGAATTACCCAAAAGAGCTATAACTATTTTATCCGCCTTATTTAATTCCTGTCTAAGACTGGGCCACTTTCCAAAAGATTGGAAATTATCTATAATCTTACCCTTCTGTAAACCAGGCAAAGATCCTCGCCTTCCTGCAAGCTACAGACCAATAAGCCTCCTACCCTCAATCGCAAAGATATTTGAAAAGTTAATTCACAGCAGATTATCTACTTACCTAACAAAGATTAGCGCTATCCCAGACTTTCAGTTCGGATTCAGATCTCAACATAGCACCACCCACCAATTGCTCCGTTTAACTGAATATATTGCAAATTCATTTCACAGCAAAAAATACACAATTGCAGTTTTCCTAGATATTGAGAAAGCCTTTGATAAACTCTGGCATGAAGGTCTTTTATACAAACTGCGCCTACTAGGAACTCCCAAGTATCTACTCCATCTAATCAGAAGTTTTCTAAAAGATAGATATTTTTCCGTCCGTATTAACTCAAGTCTCTCAAACAGATTTGAAATCAATGCAGGAGTCCCTCAAGGTTCTTGCCTCTCTCCACTTCTCTTTTCTGTTTACATGTCGGATTTACTACAGTCAAACTATACAGAAATTGCCCTTTACGCAGATGACACAGCACTTTTTACCTCCCATTCAGACATTAGCTGCGCCTTCGACAACATACAGATTGACCTAAACAACTACATTAAATGGGCTTCAAACTGGAAAATAAAGATTAACGCATCTAAAACACAAGCAAAAATATTCACACTCCGCAAACTTCCTCAACCACCCCTCCTCAGCTTCCAAAACAGAAATATAGAATGGATGAGTGGAAATACACCAGCAAAATACTTAGGAGTACTACTTGACACCAAACTAAACTGGAAACAACATATCAAATCTATAGCAGATAAAACTTATGCAAAAATATCCAAACTATATCCAATAATAAATAGAAATTCCGGACTTAGCACTGACTGCGGCTTAATCATCTATAAAACAATAATAAGACCAACCCTCACATATGCCTGCCCGATCTGGAATAACGCCGCAAAAACAAACCTAAATAAAATAGAAATAGTACAAAATAAATTTCTCAGAAAGATTATTAAAGCTCCTTGGTTCATAAGCAACATACAAATCCAAAATGAACTAAATATATCATCCATTAACGAATATATAAATCTTATGACTCATAAATTCTTCTCATCCCTTCCCCAATCGCGCAGTACAACAATATTCAAGCTAGGTAAAACGTATGGTTCATCAAAAAGAATAAGATCACGATTCCCTAAAGACTCCCTTCGTCCACCTTAAATCACCTACCCATCTTCCACTTTCCAAAAATTCCACCCACTTACACCCTCTCCTCAAAATTATCACATATAACTTCAAAAACTGTTATCCACAGTTTCTTCTCAAAGTACAACGTTTCATCAGACCCCTGAGAGAGGAGGTAACGCATGCGGATGTCCATCCCTAAATGTTATTGTGTAGAATATTGTATAATGAACACCCCTGAAAGGCAGAAATGCCGAGCAGGTAGAAATAAATTAAAAATAAACGCTTAAAGCTACTGAGCCGACGTCTCAGAGCATACCCCAATACCTTCCTTCTGCTCTTGACCATGGCCGTGTGTACTCGCGCTGTTCAAAGCAGGTCATGGCCTCCCAAAGCCTTCTGCGGCGTTCTTTGCCTCTAGCACATGTGTCTCTTCTTAACTCTTTATGATCAGATGAAATCGTTCCAGTGGGGTAACATCAAAAGTGTTGTAAGAGTATTAAATGAGTATGCGGCTAAATACCTCTGAACAAGCTATTAAAGGACATTGCTAACGAAGCGTGGCTCTTTTTAAATGAAAATACTCAAACTAATACATGGACTCAGTCCACTGGACAACTGCAGTCTATAATTTACTACCTAAATAATAGACAAATGTCTATCATAAAGTGGAGCGGTGTTCGGGTATATAAAGATATTTCCTGAGGAACAGAATACTACTTACTAAAGGAACAGCTTACCTTCTGAATAAAAATAAATTTAGTAGATATGAAAACATGAAACCATCTAAAGAAGATAAAAATCAGTCAGATGTGGACAAAATTAAAAACCTTCAAGATGATTTTATTTCGATTTTATACAAACTTCGTAAGGCAGAAAAATTAAAGTACATCCCAATAGAAAATGCCGAAGTAAAAATAAAATTTTACAAAAATGCATTCATGAAACAGAGAAGAAGCACTTGGAGAAAAGTGAAATTGTAAAAATAAAACTAGAAACATGTGGTGGATAGAATATATAAAGAATCTAGTTGAAGGAAGAAGAAGGTCATCATTGATGGCTTTTAACAAAATATTTAGAAGGCAAGAGAGTATATAAATATGAAGCATTTGTTCAAGAATGAAGTACGGAAGGCAAAAGAGTACGTTGCGAACAAAAATGTGACAGATTAGACAAATGAATTGTTAGTGCCAAATTCAGAGAGGCATTGAAAATGTTACGTTCTATAAAAACGAATACTACCCCAAAATGATATTTGGCAGACTTTTGACATTTAGTAATCTTTTGACAAATGTAGAACTGAATTCCAGGGAATAGTTAACGATATTACATTATATATATATATATATATATATATATATATATATATATATATATATATATATATATATATATATATATATATATATATATGGGAGTCACACTAATACTAGATGACAGAGATGAACATGATGTGAAAAATAATAATTAAAGAAGAAAAATTGCCACAAGATATTTGAATGCTGTATTACAGTTAATTAAAATAAAGAAGGAGAATAAAAAAGATAATGCTTTAAAGACTTAATTTCTGTTTTATAGAATTTTCAATTTACTTTTTAAAAAACATAATACTTTTCGTTTCAATCACAGAAGGTCACAACAAATTAATGTCATTAAATAAAAGGCAACTACGAGTCACATACGTAAAGGGAACGGAAATTGTACAATCGATCTCTTTGATAATGTCCTGAATCAAACAGGATTTGGGATACCGGAACTGCTTTTCGACACTTGAACGCACTGTATTGAAGTGCACCAAAATGAATGAGGAAGGAAATTACTCAACACCAGCTACACGAAACACTAATTTGCATGCGTTATAGCTGATCTTAGTTTAGCTATGGGTATTCTTCAGTTCTCTTCTACTCGTCATTTGAATGTGTTGCTTCTCTTAATGAATTTCATCAGTTTGAAAGTTGCATTTTTACTACAGTATAAAAACCCACTATTTCTGAATATTACTATCACTAACTGATAATCAATATCACTTTTGTCCCATAATTGTATATCGTTTTTGTTACTTCATTGCCTTTTCAGTTATTATTTTCAAGATAGACAAACCCTTTCACAATTTCTCCTCACCTCTATATTTAAATGCAACCATATTTTCCTTCACCCAAACTTCAAAACGGCGCAAACAGCGTACGGAAGAGCAAAATCCTCTCCCCACCCCGAACGGCCCACCGCTCCTGCCCCGCTCCGCCTTGCGGCGAGGAAATGAACCAGATCGCCTCCACGCAAATGAGGCATAAGAAATGCTAATGCCCGGCCCCCGCTCCCCGCGCCCGCCAAAGACCAGCTCAGCAGCGTTTTCCTCGCTCTAATGAAGAGAAAACATGTTGACTCCCCAACGTTCGATTTATTATTAAACTTCCGAGGCGACGTGAAAAACACCCAACAGCTTGCCCGATACTTAGTTGGGAGCGTAAAAAGAGCGCCCGCTGCCATCCATCAAGAATCGATCTGCGAGGGAGGGAAAACTCCGCAGCCTCCGAGATTCAGAGCCCCGAAACGGGCGCGCAGCCTGCCAATATTAACAAAATGACAAAGTGTGTTGTTCTAAATTGCAGAAAAATGTCGTGAAAGACGAATGGTCGGCTGTCGAAAAGTAAATTATTAACACGATTCAGACGTTAATACGCAGGAATGGAAGCGTTTCTGGAGCGGTTTTAAGTTACTTCGCAGCGTCTCGGTCTCTAGTGAATATTCGCTTCGACGTATCAGTGACTATATGTGTTCCGAAACGCATAAATATCCCGACAAAAAAGAATGAGGGGAGAGCAGGAGCAGAGGAAAAGCGTGCGGGGAGGGAGAGAGCTCGGTCTCCTCTGAACACCGCTCTCGGCATCGCCACTTTCGCGCCCGTCTGAGGGGATTTGACACTGTATCTCTTCTCTAGAGAGAAAGAAATATGCACTGATGACATTTACTGAAGGAGCATGAACGTATTTAGCTCAAGAACACAGCTGGAGTTCCATATTTGGGTGAGTGAGAGTTAGAAATTAGAAACTTCATTCGCAGTTAAATTAATTACAAAATTTTAATTGCGTAGGTATATATTAAAATATGAACAAAAATGTTGATGCCTCAAACCAGGGAGAGAAGAGAGAGAGAGAGAGAGAGAGAGAGAGAGAGAGAGAGAGAGAGAGAGAGAGAGAGAGAGAGAGAGAGAGAGGGAGGTGGAAGAAAGAAACTTTGTATATTGTGCGTAAACAAAAAAAAAAAAACAAAAAAAAAAAAAAAAAAAAAAACAACTGAACATTCCATAGACTGTGCCCTTCACGTATAGTAACTATGATGATGATAATGATGAAAATTAATGGATAATTTAAAAAAAATATTTGATTATTTGTGCGCAAATTGAACGCTGACTAATTGAAAGAAAGACAAAAATCTCTCATTTAAGCATTCTCCTTTTTCATCATATGGCTCTTCTCTGTGAGTTCATGACCAAGAATATTCGTTTAAAAGCAAAAAACGCGAGAGATAATATTTGAGTCTAAGTTTGCTTCATTTTTATTCAGATTTCATATCATTTACTGGCTAAAAGCATTTGCTTAGATTTAAAGTGTGGATTAAACCAAAATACGATATATTCCGTGTTGTAGAGGTAAACTCACTTAAACCAAGATCCAACAAAAACCTTTTACAAGATTTCCTACACAGGACGAGCTCGTCAATCTATTTCTAAGGAAACGTGTTTTATATTAAAAAGAGGAGACGACAATTAATATACATCCGAGCACCAATACTTCACAATGGAGAATTACATAATAACTGGATATTTGCCATTATAACCAGAATTGCCTCGTATGTATTGACAATTTTGAACAATTTTTTTCTGCGCAGCTTCATTTGCGAAACCGCCTATGAAATATTGTTTTTAAAAAATTAAGGGTGTGGTTAGCAATATCATTTTAAATAATTTTCGCAATTTGGTTATTGACCTCTTAACCCTGACGTAATCTTCCATAAGACAATTGGCCCGAAAAGAAACAAGGCTAACTTGGTGTTCGCGCAGTGCTTGGGGAGAGAGAACGCGCGACCACGGCTGCCGGGGAGCGATCGCCGCAGCTGGGATTTTCATCGGCGGGAGGGGGAGAGGGGAGAAGGGAGTGGGGGCGAGTAATGGCTGCGCGAGACGCGGGGCGGAGAACGGCGATGGTGGCTGGTAATCTCGGCTGTGACGTCACGCAGCAGGTGGATTACGAGGGCATTAGAGGCGCCCGCGTGTGGCCCCCGCCCCACGTTCAACCCCGACGTCTCCTCTCGGTCCCGCTCGGCCCCGCCTCGCCACTTTCCGCCCTGCACGTCCCAACACCTCTGTCGGAACCACTCACCGTACCCACCCGAACCTCAACAAATTTCTCTACTCCCCCCTCCCTTTCCCTCGCCCTCACTACACCTCGCCCAAACGCAGCCCCATCAACTTACCCCGCCCCCACCTCTCTGGTATACTTCGACCGAATAACCCTCTTCCCCGCCCCGCCCCCTAACCTTCCTCCACACCGCCATCTCCCTGCCTCCCCCTCAGCCTTGCCACTGTAGACTTGCCCCTCCCCCTTACCTATCCTCGGCACCTCCCGCCCAGGTCCCAACACCTCTATCGGACCTCTCACCGTACCCACCCGAACCTCACCAAATTTCTCTACTCCTCCCTTCCTTTCCCTCGCCCTCACTACACCTCGCCCAAACGCAGCCCCATCAACTTGCCCCGCCCCCACCTCTCTGATATACTTCGACCGAATAACCCTCTTCCCCGCCCCGCCCCCTAACCTTCCTCCACACCGCCATCTCCCTGCCTCCCCCTCAGACTTGCCACTGTAGACTTGCCCCACCCCCTTACCTATCCTCGGCACCTCCCGCCCAGGTCCCAACACCTCTATCGGACCTCTCACCGTACCCACCCGAACCTCACCAAATTTCTCTACTCCCCCCTCCCTTTCCCTCGCCCTCACTACACCTCGCCCAAGCGCAGCCCCATCAACTTGCCTCGCTCCCACCTCTCTGGTATACTTCGACCGAATAGCCCCCTTCCCAACCCCGCCCCCCCAAACTTCCTCCACACCACCATCTCCCCGCCTCGCCCTCAGCCTTGCCACCACAGAATTGTCCCGCTCGTACCTCTCCTCGGACCCCCCCGCCCAGCATTTCTCCTCACACGCTCCGCTTCCTCCCACAAAATCAACCAGCTCTCGCCTCGCTCTCTTCATCAACTGTCCCACTTTCTCTTTTCTTCATCAGCTCTACCCCTTTCTATCCCTACATCACCTCATCCGGTGCCATCCCCACACATAAAATCGTCATAGTTAATTCATTGCATTTGGAACTGTAATCTTGGCAAATTTCCACTAGAATTAATTTGTCAGGACAGATATTGCTGACCTGATAATCTACTTATATCATTGTTGAGAATTGAATTGGACAAATTAAGCAAAAAAAAATATTTTTGTTATTAATTTCAATTTTTTGTGACTCGTGTTAACGAATATTGTACCGCCCCGAGCGTGTTTAGCAGGGAGAGCGCCGGGTAACCTTGGGGGTGGACTGTTACATTCAAAATATCCGTTAAATACTACTTGCAAAAAATATAAATTATTAAAAAATGCTTTTCAACCATATAACAATCTATATATAATTAGATTCGTCTTTTTACGCTCATCATGATAATGTACAAAAATGTGTATAGTTATATTTGAATAAAAGCGAAGTTACCTCAATACATTGTAAAATACAAGTGATAAAATGGAACGAATACATACGACAATTAGCTTCATTCCGTCACGCATTTCTGTGGAAACTGCATTGTAATAACTTTAACCGTTCTAAAATTACAGGAGGTGCTAAAAGATATGTGACTCATGCTGTTTAAAATAAGCAGCACATACGAGCTCGTACATAGTACCTCCTCCGTTTCTGCTCCTTTCGTCAGCCCCGCGTCATTTTCGTGACCAACCAATCTCTCTTTCCTGCGTATGAAGAAACGCTCGGCTACCCAAGCAGCAAGACGCACTGCTTCTTTTATAGGACGCAATCGATCTTCACAACTTCTATGCTGAGGGCGGTGACTTCGGCGTGCCATAGGGTAAATGTGTAGAAATGTTTGATAACGATGTAGTTGGGATCACGGTTAAACGCATAACAAGTAGAATAGCGTACACGTAACCTTCCGCGACTCGATTCCATCTGACCTGAGGAAGCCTGCGACATGTCAGGCAAAACGTCGGCTTCTCAGCCAACGACGCGGCGTCTCCCAGATAGCCAAGAATTTAAGTAGAATAGCGAACGTGATTCAGGAATTAAGTTACTGATTAATTACCTGATCGATTTTTTCCGCACAGGTCAACTGCTATGATCATTACAGCCGTTGGTGTAGTGATCGATTTATCAATGAAAGTGGCGTTGTTCCTCTTAGTTGTGCACTAAATGGTGAGATCCGGCGATGACCTACACGTCAACACGCAGTGGAACTCCCCTCCAGATATCTTCCTCAAAAGGCATCGCCCCAGACGGACAAGCTCTACGCTCCCGATGTGTGTGGTAGTGTGGTGCATTTAAATGTGTTTCCAAGTAAAGGTTGGAGAAACTGGACGAAGACGAAGGAAAAATCAGAGGCGGTTTGTAGCACGTTTGTTAGGGCACCGTTTGGGCATTCGCGTGGAATTAATCAAAGAAACCATGGGCCTCTCTGTCCGAGTTCTGCACGAAATACGAATGCTGGCTCTGAGACAAACCCCGACGGTCCTCCAGTTGCTGAGAATTTCCTCCTCAAACACTTGTTTTTTCTCTACACTCTTTGACTATTTTAAAATTTCACAAAATGATTTTGCATAAGACAAGCAAACTCCGTGTAAGGAGTGTTTGTACATTCTTGAGAAAGAAATTATTTTAAATATATTTTTTGGTTGCAATAAAACTATTCAAAGTTGGATATATTGCGATGAATATTGTTTCCTAACAATTAAAATGATTTTCCAATGGAACACCTTACTAATCGGATTTTAATTTATAAAGCCCAAGAGATATATGAAATTATTGAAAATCAGATTAAGAGTAAAATGTTGAACCAATGCATTTAAAAAAAGTATTGCACAGCGGATTACGAACCAATTTAATAATACATTTAGTTTAATAAAATAAACTATTTTTATAAAAGCCTTACAATAGACATCTAAACATGTTATTTTTACTGTTTAATAATTGTATTACTTATTATTAACTTCCAATACGCTTAGAAATTGAAAGAAATCTATGCTGTCAAAAATCATTCGGGCAGAACTGTATTGAATTAAAGCCATTTTATAGTGCGTTTTATATGTGAAAAAATTGAATAGCCCTAAAATTGAATATATATATATATATATATATATATATATATATATATATATATATTGGTATATTCAATATTAATTAATTAATATTGAAAATTGAATATTTTGCACACTTTTAGGTTTTCTCCTATATCTCAAATTCTACATTTCATCGAAGCAAACAATATTTACAAAATTAAGTTTTACTACACACCCCGTACATTACTAATTATTTTTTTTAATTTTTAATTACATTAGTTATGAAAGCAAATTCAATAGCTATTATTAATTTATTATTAATATTATTTAATATAAATTTATTATTAATATTATTTATTTTAAATTGATTATACAACATTTATTAAATTTCATTTTGTGGAGAAGATTTAGGAGCGTTCTGAAAATAAACTTTTGGATCACTGGCCAAAGTGGAAGAATATCTTACTCCCACCTTTTAACTCAGAGTTTCTACAACGCAAAATAAAATAGTATTGCGCGTTATCTAGAAATTTGCTGTTTGAAATTGATCAAGAGCTCATAATTTTGAAATTCGATATACTGCTGCAGTGAATGAAAAATTCGTTCGAGATATCACTATTTCATGTTATCGGTGTTCATGATAAGGCGATTTGATTCTTTTCACTGATTTTCTGTTACCTTAAAGGCCAAAATTTAAATTTTTCGAATTATGAAAGATGTCTGTGAGCAACATGAAACAAGAATTAAATATAAGAAGAAGTGGTCGAGCAGGGGGGTCAGAGGGAGAGAAGGCGAGACAGGGGGACATCGCAGGGTGAAATTATCATGCCATTTACATTTGTTTTCCCGCTCCAGTTTACCTCCTCTCTTATCTGCTTCCCCTCCAACATGAAGGCCTCGGCCATTCATCTAACAAATAGCGTCTTTAAGAAGCCTTTGATACGGCTAGCACCACGAAAACATGGGCATAAACAGGAAGACGAGGGCACTAAAGATGCAATCGAAATCTTGGCCAAGGTTTCTAAGCTGTGTTCGCATAGCACAGGAAGTACGTGGCAGTTTGGTAGATGGTACACCAAAACATTCATTAAAATATTATCACGCTAGCACTATTTCATTTCAAAACTATACGATAAGGGATAAGAAATGAGCCTTTGAATGGAAAGAACTATTTTTGTATCTTACGCAATTTTAAACGTTGGTATTTACGTTAGTGGCAGTACACCAGAGGTCATTATTTAAAAACTTCGTCGCTAAAAATATATTTTTTTCATATTTTCTCAATTTTCCTTCTCTAATTGTAGATTAGTGTATTAGATTAGGATAGTAATAGTAGGGCATTCGCCATTTCTACATGCGTATTTTCTTAGCCGATAAAATAATTTAATCAAAAAATTGTCAACAGTTTTTTAGAAAAAAATAAAAATGTTCGCAATTGTTTATATAAAGTACCGCAAAAAATGAAAATATGCATTTCAAATTCAAGGGCCCATGATATCAGTGAGATTGATCAGGGAATCAATAAATTTAGATGAACATCCTGCTTACGATTTATGTGCTAGCCACGTTCACAACGTCTTCGAAGAAGTAACATATAACAAAGAATTACCAATTTTTTTTTGGTATCAGGCCTACAATGTGTATTTTTCTGCACTGCCAATTTTCTATACTAAGTATGTAGTATGCGGGAAAATAAAAATAATTGACTTTCACACAACAATACAAATATTTAATGGCAAAACTTATTTCATGTTTATGTCAAAAAAGCGAGATGTATCTTTAAAACATAGTAATATATTAAACATTATATTAAGAATGAAAATTCTGTTAAGAGGGGACTTTTGTGCCACGTAGTGAATTTTTCGTATTTCGAACCTCTCGTCGCGATTTATGATGCCACGAAAATAAAATAACAGCACTACGGCTTGCCTGTAATCCTCTACAAGAGACTGTGACTTAAAGCTTCTGTTTAGCCACGCTGGCGACAAACTTGTTAAAACCTTCTCCTGCGCTGTTAACTTTAACTTCGACAAGTTTGTCTGCTGGAGCGAAGAAACTCATACAAGCTATTACAGGTAATGTGTTGACCCAACACTGCTAATGTGTTGACTTTAATGAAGAGAAGTTCGAGTTTTGTGTAACATTTATGTTAGTGTGTGCCCACATGGAAGTCGCAATCTTCAATATTCTGACGATAGCATAAATTTCTCGATCAACGAGCACTGGAACAGCTGATGGTACAAGTCACAGGGCTCATGTTGCAGGGCTCCGACATACTTTGGATTGCGCAGAAATATTAGGCTGATTTGAGTCACATAGTACAGACGCACGGTAAGAGCAGTGCGATAAAGTAGGAAAGAACGGCCATTTGTTGTTATGGCTAAAATGTGCTACAGAGCACCGCTTTTTGCTGTGGAATATTAGTTTAAAAATAACTAATCTCTCATTTCCGAGCAAAGAATCTTTCGTAACCATTTCGGACCGAGAATTCACGACAAAGTTCATGATCACCGAAATTGGTTCATTCATTGTGAAGTATCCAGGGAATAGTCGGAAGCATTTTCATCCACAGCTCTAATACCTCAAACGATTACAAACGCTCGCGACCAACCCTCGTATAATTGGAGTAACCTGCGTGCATCCGTTCGTCCCCCACGGTTAGACCACTTCCCGTGCTATCGAAACATACGAGCTGCCATTCGACGCATCCTGATCTCTTTGAGTAGGACTAACGATGTGTTTGTGAATCCATTCGGAGGCTTACAAGAAAGTTCTCCACAAACGTGTTTTTTTTAGTATTTTAGTCAACTAAAAACGTGTTTTGAGCAACATACGGCACCTAGACTGCTTAGTTGACTCCTCTCAATGAAGGAAAGACACTTGCTTTGTTTTTAGGTGGATCATATTGTTACATAAAAAAAACTAACAAAAATAGGTTTTGGCACATACCATGGTAAAAGACTTTGAATTACCAGTCACTGCCTTTCCGGCATAAGTTCATGATTCGTAAGTTTTACAGTATTTAAAGCTAATTGAGAGGAAATAATCATCAGATAGATCAATCAAATAGAGATCTGGTTATTAGGAGACGCTAATGACATATACCCAATTATAACATAATAATTGCAAAAAAATCTGTTAATTTTCTTTTAAGTTCATGGCTTTATTTAAAACTGTTTAAACAGTAGGCGACACCTTAGTTAATTGCTTCATATTTTGAACAAAAAGATCCTACACAATATCAGTTTTTTACTTTTCTAAAAATTGGTAAAAATTGGTAATTGGTTAATTATTCAAATAAAAAAGAAATATTTAGCCACCTATATAAAACACGAGCAGATTTACATGATAAAATGTGATATAATTGTTTGAATAAACGTCGCAAATTGATCGATTTGGGTTAAATTCATGAACTTAATTTGTTGGAAGAAATAATCTCTGAAATTAAATGTGGAATGAAACCAGCAGTAGCAGCAATAGGAATAATCCATATTGTTGGAAGTTTCAAAATTAAATATTAAATCAAATACTTGTTTACTAACCACAACAAACCGTTATTTGCTCTTTGAGTACCCTTTCTTCTGTTGCTAGCAGGTGAACACGCAAAAGAGCGAAGATTTGGGGGAACAGTATCTACTATCGTTTTTCGAAGTTGTCACCTGTTGCAATATCACTTCAGCAGATCTTAGAAAATGCAGTAAGTAATAAAGCAAAAATGAAATAGATGCCTTAAATTATGACTATGCAGAAGTAGCCCCATGGCAATAACATTTATAAATGGTTAAACATAAATATGAATACATGAATGCGTAGATCTAAAAGATTTTAAATTGTGAGCTCTAATTTTTAGATTTCAATATTATTTTGTTTCTAACATGTTAAGCCGTGTCGCTGTCTGTTCCGCTGCGTTCATTAATAAAAATTATATACTAACACACACACACACACACACTGGCTTTATATAATCGAGAAAACAAATGTCCTCCATAATCTTTCCCAGAAGAACATTTCGCTCATTTTCTGACACTTACAAACTTTTCCTTATGGAATAAATATAAACTCGCCAAACTTTTTTCATTACACAAGTGAGCCCCGGAGACCGATGGTGAAGGGCGTACGAACGAACTGTTGCTCTTTGCCTCCAGAGACGTATTACACGAAGCAGAATTTGCAGAATACCTCTTAAGCGAGTAAATTTGAAAAAAAATATTTTTGAATAATGCATTCGAACCACCTTAACAAGGAGTTTGTGTAATATTTAAATTAAGTTGAAAGTCGAAATGCAGCTCTCACTTTGTTGAATGTCTTTGTTGTTCTTTTTCTTCTTTCTCTTCATCATCTTCATGTCCGTCTCCTTCTCGTCCATATTCACCTTCTTCTCCTTCATCTTCATCTTCTTTTTCATTTTCATCTTCATCTTCTTTTTCATCTTCATCTTCTTTTTCATTTTCATCTTCATCTTCTTTTTCATTTTCATCTTCATCTTCTTTTTCATTTTCATCTTCATCTTCTTTTTCATTTTCATCTTCATCTTCTTTTTCATTTTCATCTTCATCTTCTTTTTCATTTTCATCTTCATCTTCTTTTTCATTTTCATCTTCATCTTCTTTTTCATTTTCATCTTCATCTTCTTTTTCATTTTCATCTTCATCTTCTTTTTCATTTTCATCTTCATCTTCTTTTTCATTTTCATCTTCATCTTCTTTTTCATTTTCATCTTCATCTTCTTTTTCATTTTCATCTTCATCTTCTTTTTCATTTTCATCTTCATCTTCTTTTTCATTTTCATCTTCATCTTCTTTTTCATTTTCATCTTCATCTTCTTTTTCATTTTCATCTTCATCTTCTTTTTCATTTTCATCTTCATCTTCTTTTTCATTTTCATCTTCATCTTCTTTTTCATTTTCATCTTCATCTTCTTTTTCATTTTCATCTTCATCTTCTTTTTCATTTTCATCTTCATCTTCTTTTTCATTTTCATCTTCATCTTCTTTTTCATTTTCATCTTCTTTTTCATTTTCATCTTCTTTTTCATTTTCATCTTCATCTTCTTTTTCATTTTCATCTTCATCTTCTTTTTCATTTTCATCTTCATCTTCATTTTCATCTTCATCTTCTTTTTCATTTTCATCTTCATCTTCTTTTTCATTTTCATCTTCATCTTCTTTTTCATTTTCATCTTCATCTTCTTTTTCATTTTCATCTTCATCTTCTTTTTCATTTTCATCTTCATCTTCTTTTTCATTTTCATCTTCATCTTCTTTTTCATTTTCATCTTCATCTTCTTTTTCATTTTCATCTTCATCTTCTTTTTCATTTTCATCTTCATCTTCTTTTTCATTTTCATCTTCATCTTCTTTTTCATTTTCATCTTCATCTTCTTTTTCATTTTCATCTTCATCTTCTTTTTCATTTTCATCTTCATCTTCTTTTTCATTTTCATCTTCATCTTCTTTTTCATTTTCATCTTCATCTTCTTTTTCATTTTCATCTTCATCTTCTTTTTCATTTTCATCTTCATCTTCTTTTTCATTTTCATCTTCATCTTCTTTTTCATTTTCATCTTCATCTTCTTTTTCATTTTCATCTTCATCTTCTTTTTCATTTTCATCTTCATCTTTTTCATTTTCATCTTCATCTTCTTTTTCATTTTCATCTTCATCTTCTTTTTCATTTTCATCTTCATCTTCTTTTTCATTTTCATCTTCATCTTCTTTTTTCATTTTCATCTTCATCTTCTTTTTCATTTTCATCTTCATCTTCTTTTTCATTTTCATCTTCAACTTCTTTTTCATTTTCATCTTCAACTTTTTCATTTTCATCTTCAACTTCTTCTTTATCTTCTCTTTCGTCTTTGTCTCTTTCATCTTCGTCTTCTTCTTCTTTTTCTTCAAGGGAAGGGAGGTCCGGTCGAGCAGTCAGCAGCAGAAGTGACGACCAAAGAGGTAAAGCAGAGAAGGGGGCAGTGATCACGCGACGAGAGTTTAATGCAACCGTACTCCATAAATGAAACCCCCCTTTCAGACTTTGTTGGAGATTATACCTCTCTGAACTCAATTTAAACAGTAACAGAAGTACTTCATTAACAGTCATTTTTTCACAAAGTTTCGGTTCAATGTTCATTAAATATTTTTATATCATTATCCGAGAAATGAATGGTCTTTTTTCATCACGTTCTGGAATAAAAGCATGTCATGTTTAATTTCCAGCCTCATTCACAAATGACACAGTATTTAAAATGTTAACCATCGCTACAATGAAGAGAATAATGAAAGCGGTCGTAAAACGTTCATGATACATGCATTTACTTTGATGACGGACTTTGAAATATTAAAGAATACTCCAATAATACCAGAGTATTGTAACAAGCCATGACAGTCATGAAAGAAGTGTGAATGACGATATCTGACAAAATGCTTCCTAGACGTAAAATGAATGGTTTTAATGAAGGGATGGATGAATGATAATGATGATGGTATGATTTCAATGATAATGAAACAAATGTGGTATGACGTCCAGATGAAATGGGAAAACCTCGAGTAAATATGCCGCGAAATCCATTTGTCCCACACAAATTCTTCATTGATCAATCGAGATTTAAAGCTAGATACCCAGTCCGGGGAGGTGGTTCAGTGTATCAAATTGTATCACTACAGTGCCTCTGGCCACGCGGTTCTACGTTCGGGACCCGACAGTGACAGGATTTCCTACATTAGCTAGATAGCTAGGTCGAATTCAGTCGCTATCAGGAGGAGAATTCCAACGGCCAGCTGTTATCGTTAGTTTTCCGTGGTTTCTTCAATTAACAGCAAGCGAGTGTCGGAGCAGCACCCTAACAAATGCGCCATGAACTGCGCGCGATCTTTCCTTCATCTTCCTCGCCATATCCTCATCCCTTCTTTATACACACTTACGTATAATACACTACCACATATGCCCGGAGTTCAGAGCTTACTAAGGCTGAGGCGATACCCAGCCATGTTGGGAGATACCTTGTTGAGGAAAACGCCGCCGACAGGAAGGTCGGTGTCAGACCTCCAGCGGGGGAAGATCACCGCCACCTCCCGGGGGAAACCGGGCTCTACTCTTATGGAACTAATGACTTAGCAGCAGACGCGTCCGGAATCATTAATCAATCGATTCCCAGGGCTGGAAGGTGAGCGACCTAACCACCACAGGAGATTGCGCTCAAGATTTTTTAACTATTCTCGGATATATCTAATATTGCTCGCCGAGGTACCTCCGCAATCTATCGGCTTCCTACGCAGGTTGTATGCATCCACGGCACGTTGCACACATCCACACACTTGCACGTACGTTTACTTCCGACTACATGAACAGCCGAATTGAAAGAAGGCGTCTCTCTTAGTCCACATCGAACGTCTTGTGTATGAAAGATTGTCTCCGATGGCACTTAAAGTAATGCAGGGGACGAGGTTTTTTATTTTATACCGACGATTTAATCATCGTACCGATTCGATTTATAGCTGATATTATTGTTCCTTTTTACCTTCACATCGATTTTCCACTTACAATAAATCTTTTTCACATATCAAGGAAGATTTAAAAATATTCTTTCTGCATTAAATATCAGAAAGTGACGTTCACTAAAATAATTTAATAACCGCATTAAATCGGCATTGAAAGTTATTTTATTATATTGTGAGTTAAACTAAAATAACTCACGACCTTACTTGCAATAGTGAAGTATATGTCTCGACCCTACGACACTTTTTGATAAATGGAGCAGTCTATAGGAAATAGAAGATATATATGTGTATATGTTTTATTAAGACTTATTAAGTCTCTTTTTAAGACTTTACATTGTAATGAAACTTTCATCATAAGCACTCTCTCTCTGATGTTAACAATAAAAGCAAAGTTTAACTTTGTTTTGATATTGAGATCAGTTACACTCTATTTTTTTCTTTTAATTTAACTGATTTGATCACAAAGTTTCTCATACAAACTCATTCATTTAAGCAACGTTATAGATGAGTTGAAAACAAAGTGAAATATTTTTGACCCAAAGTTTACTTCACAATCTGCGAGAGAAGTTGAGCAATTGGATTCATGTGATATTAGAATTAACAAAATATGTAAATAGTAAACGGAATTTAATATTTATCGTAGGACTATACATTTTATTGTAGTGGTAGTAATGAAAGAGGATTTTTCGGAATGAATATTGTCTTCCAAATCATGAAGTCAAATTATGTCTTATTGAAATTAAATACGATGTTAACTTTGCAAATAAACACTTTAAATTCAACGATGTTATTCATATTTGACGATATTCATTGATGGCGACATAAATGAGAAAGGCAATGAAAAATAATTTCTAAATTGAAAACTTTAGCATTTCTATGATCTAATACTAAAGTTTGCACGATAAAATTGTTGAATAAAAGTCATTATGATTTCCTACATTTAAAATGAAGATATTACAAAAATGAGTAGGACTATTTTTAGATACTGCAAGAAAATATTTAATTAAATATATACATGGCAAATAAATTAACTTGAAATCGCAACAAAAATGAAAATGTTTGAGACAATGCTGCCTCAGATGCGGCCCGAATGGCTGTCGCCTCAGAAGTCTTTTACGCCGGCATGCCAGAACCAGAGCACCGCGATTGGCGAACGGTAAAATTTCGAAAAGAGCGCAGCGACGTGATTCGTCGAAGGTGTCACACCCCCATCAAAGAAACTACGGGTAGAGACTGTGTCACATAACAACCGGTCGCCAAGTTCACTCCGGCGACAAACTAAAATTCTTTACTTTGTGCGCCAGCACCCAGGAGAAGCAGTCGTTTCCTTTGCGAGACGCCCGCGCGCCCGTCGAACCCCGGCTCCACGAAGACGATACGCAGTTTGTGACTTAGCGTCAGCAGTAGTGATCTTCTGCGCATGCGCTGATGCGCTAAAATGGTGCGAAACGTGAGCTGCGCACGAGCAGAAGACCCATAGTGCTTTCCAGGTTCGATGATGCACAAACTGCATGATGTATCCTACATCACGATGTATCCTACATCACGCTAGGTTGTCCCGCTTTAGACGCCCGCGTCGCTGGACGAGTAGTCGATAGGTA
Organism: Gryllus longicercus; assembly: GCA_038098605.1. Classification (NCBI taxonomy): domain Eukaryota; kingdom Metazoa; phylum Arthropoda; class Insecta; order Orthoptera; family Gryllidae; genus Gryllus; species Gryllus longicercus. The sequence continues at coordinate 2,601,032 of JAZDUA010000007.1, forward strand.
GGGCAAGCAGCTGCAAAACTTACGTGCTAATTAAGTGGGAGCACACTTAATATTTGTAATTTATTGATTTGTGTTTCCGGGCGCGTTATCTGAGACGGTCATTATCCCTGTAAGTATAGAGCGTGTGTTTATCTCGGAAGACGGTAATAATCTTCTATCAATGAATGGCGAGATCCGACGCCAACCTAAATGTCAACTTTGTGGAATTTTCAGGTATTTCACCCAGCAGTGCACCACCCCAGTCGGGACAATGTGTAAGCTCCCGACTGGTCTCCCAGCATTTGAAGTAGTGTAGGGCAACGAAGTGTGTGTGTGTGTGTGTGTGTGTAAGAAAGATGAGAGATTATGACGGAAGAACGCGCGCGGTCCGTGGCCGGTTTGATAAGGTACTGCTCCGATATTCGCCTGATGTTTGATCGGAAAAACTACGGAAAACTACTGATCAGAGAAGCGGGCCGCTAGAGTTTTCTTTCAGGCAGCTGCTGAATTTGACTTAGCTACCTAACTAGTGTCGAAAAACCTGTCACTAGCCAGACTCACTCTGTTAGAACAAGCAAGCTAATTATATAATTATTACTAATTCAGTATAGTTTATTTAATTTACTGTGCACGCCTCTTAATCAGGTTCTTGTACAAATGAATTATGTTAATGAATATCATTTCACCATTGTACAATTTCCTAAGCCTGCAAGCTCCAACAGGCACGGCGAATTCTTGGTATTCCTTACTCCACTTCCTTTCGCAATAAACGTGCTGACACACTGCGCTGACACGTGGCGGTTGCGGTTCGTGTCTTCCTAGCAGCGGCTCACTTACTTCACATCGCAATGCACAATGTGCGCGAATGTAAATTGTTACTTTCGCAATGAGCCATACACGCGTTCATACCTTCTGTGCAACAAATTATTAATCATGTTATGTTATAGCAGAAGGCATTACAAGGCACAAGGCAATATATATATATATATATATATATATATATATATATATATATATATAACCAAATACATTCATTCAAGGTGATTACACGTTATCGTATTTATACGCGAATATGTTACTGCCTCCGCTGCATACTTCTTGAATATTGCAACCGCAGTCATTTGAACTGCTTCACTGACAACATTTAAGCTGTGCTATTGTTATCAATCTTAACTGTATTAGTACATCCGTGACGCAATGTGTTAATTAATATTGGAACAGCAATTATTTCAATCACATTGTTCAATGTGTGAACTATTGCTGCAACACGAGCATCAGTGCCCGTGCAACCTGCCACGGCAGGTCTGCCAATCTGCCTCTCAACTTTTCTGCCAACGACGCTCCCTCAGCTGGGGCGCTGTGTTCGTCCAGCCTGGAACATCATCAGCTGCCAGATCTACTGGACAACACACGTAAACTCTGTATTTTCTCTTTCAGCACTACATGGTTATTTTTATGTAAACTTCATACAGTGTAATGTACATACATATGTAAATGCATTTACTATTTCTCACATGCTTATCAAGCGTGGTACTAATTGCCAACCTTGGTTCTTTTATTATTAAATTCACCAAAATATGCTAAATGCAGCATAGGGAACTCATCTTTTAATTTGTAACTATTCAATTAGTTTAATTATACATCTTAATTTACATCTCGTGTGTTTGATTCTGTGTGATGGTAATTATTTCCCACTCAATTAGCTTTCCAGCTAGAAACAAGTTCCATAGACTTCAATCTATTGTGGTCTTTCAGAGTTCTGAAAGGAGTGACGGAAAATTGGTGAAAATTCACCTCTCGAGCTATAGTCCGCTGCTTACACCACCTCCGCCAGCTTCCTTAACCGGAGAGGGATCCGAATTAAGAATCACGCGTTCAAATTAATGTTTATAGGTCGCTTGGGCACATGATGATTATTTACTAAGCGCTGAGATTGATTTGCTTCGCTGAGAAGCCAACGGCGCGCGACCAGACAAAGAAAACCATGGAACAGTAGACAGTCAGATGGCCGACCAGGGCTTTGTGTAAGGCCTGAGGGCTCGGTGTACACAACCGCGTATTTGCTGCTGCCGCCACCGCCATCGCTGCTGTCGCCGTCCACGGAGCTGATGCCGCAGGCGCAGCCACTTGTCCTGCACCTACTAAGGTGGGCCGATTGTGTGCCTGACGCGTGCTCCACCGGTATCAACGATCCACTGACGTAAATTTGGTTTAGACCAAGTTATCAGAAAATGATTAGTAAATTCATCATACCCTTTCTACATGGTAACACCTTTCCCCCATCTTTTTCTGTTCAACCAGTTAATTCATTCTTCTTATTTGGTTCTATCTTCCATATACCGAAGTCAGGTGACCCATAACGGATTTTCTTGGGATAAATTATTCAGGGTGGTTTCCCGTTGCCTTCCCTGATATGATGATGATAGGGGGTGAAAGGACGAACACAATACAACCATGCCCGAGGCGGGACTCGAACCCGCGATCTTTGGGTACGAGATCGCTACGGCACTACTGCCTTAGCGATCTCGGCCACCGGATCGCCGAGTTAATTAATTTGTTCTAATTTATTCCATGTTTTTAACCGTACCATGGGAGGTGGCTCAGGGCATCACCTAATGTCCCTACAGTACCTCTGACCTGGAGATTTTAGGGTTCAAATCCCGACGTTGGTAGGATTTTCGACACTAGATAGTCTGCTAGGTCGAATTCGGTCTGGTGAAGAATTATGGCGGCTGGCTGCACTGATAGGTAGTTTTCCGTGGTTTCTCCGATCAGCATTAGGCGTATACCAGAGCAGTACCCTAAGAAACAGCCGCGGACCGCGCGCGATCTTACCAACTCTTCCTCGTACTATCCTCACCCATACTAACACACACTTACACTAATATGCACTACACTACCACAGATGCCGGAAGACCGGTCGGCAGATTAGAGGTTGTCTCGACTGGGTGGTGCTTCACTGGGGGGAGATATTTGGTTGAGGAAAATCCCGTTAGCCCGATCACCGCGGGATATCATCTAGCGGGGATATATCATCGCCACTTCTCGGACAAACATGCATTACTCTTACGGGACTTATGACTTAAGCAGATGAAGCTCCCGAAATCACTAGCACTCAATCATCAATCGATCATTTTTAACTGTTATGCATGACACCGCCTGTATTCTCGCATTGTTCCATTCCAATTCCAATTTCATTTCCGAGCATCCTGGCAAACTGACGAGATCCACCATACTGAGGTAAATCAGCTAAGTGGATCGCCCGAGTATGACATTACTCGGGCGAATTTCGCAATTTATTCTGGGATGTGCTGTCCTCCCCGTTGGTGTCCAGCGGGCGCCGTAATGGCATTGGTATGCGGCTGCGAACCGGAAGCGGTGATGAGGGAGCGTTTGAAGTTCGAATGACGAACCACAACGCACACGGCATCCTCTCAGGCCCCGGGTGGACGAGCGGTGAGGCGCAAACTGCGGTAACCGGCAGCGGGAGGCCGCGCAGCGCGAATACAGGCTCCCACGGACCGGCGCGGAAGACCCGCTGCCCACGCGGAATGGCCGCAGTTGAAATTTCGCGTCACGTGTGGCCTTATGAGCACGTTCAGGCCTACGCGGCAGGCGAGCGTCGCGGTAGCGGATTGGCAGCGTTTTATTACCTGCGGATTTTGGTTATTTATTACCTGCTCAAGTTTCGTGGAAGTCCTCCCGCCTCCGGGAGTCTTCGTTCTGTGGCGTCATATCAGTCGCCTTGTACAAACGTACCAAATATCAGCCACGTGCATTTCGTGCTCATGGACAGCGCTGGCGGAAGAGACGCTGGGCTGAACAAAGGCAAACCTAGGGAGCGGAAGGGAAGGGAAGCCGTGTCGTGGGTGGCAAACTTGGGAACCCCGTAGGCAGGTCGGCGGCGGAAACGCGTCGGCGCAAACAGCGAGATGACGCAGTTCCGTCAGCCGGCCCAGAAGGTAATATAAACGGACCCCGGGCCTAAACTCCTTCTTCTGATTCTTGGGCGCGTCGGTAGGAAGTCGTGTGGGTTGTGCGCGGCGCTGCATTTTAATGCATCGGCTTCTGAGGCAGGGAACTGAAGCCGGCGTGCTACGTCGAGACGGGAGTTGTGGCATACTCGCTTGTATGCTCACGTAGGCTACTGGTGCATCACACCGAATATGATACCTAATTATCAGGCCAGCGGTGGTGGTAACCAGGGAATATTCCTTCTAGTAACGGGTAAATATTGTTTATTGTAATTATTGTACATAGTATTCAGGTGTTGGAGCATTTTTTCAAATGAATACTTAATAATTTACAAACCGTTTACGTCTGTAAATTATTGCCCCGGCAAAGACGCCACAGCTTCCATCTGGATCGATCTCCCCTTGCCTTTGTTTCTCGGATGCGGAAAAGTGTCACCAAACGCTGAGTCATAACTGACGCTCCGGTGTGAACGGTCTCGCGGATTCCGCCGCTGCGTCTACGGCGGAGCGTTCCGCGCCGCGCCCGCTGCGGATCTCCCGAGCCTTGAGTCATCGCACGAATCCCATTTCGGCGATGGGCCCCGCGCCGCCCAACTTGCGCAATCCCTGCGCGAGGTAACTGACAGCGAGGGTGGGAGGCAATTCCTGAGCGCCGCCCCTTACCCTGTCACTGCCCGCCCCGCTCACTTTCCGCCCTTGTGCACCCTGCCACTTGCTTCCTAACTCGCCAACGACTTTTCTATCCGCCAATTTCATCCCCTGCCACTTACTACTACTACTGCATTCCCTACTTACTCTTCGCTACGTTAATAATACTCCAGCTGGTCTCTGGTACTGGCCGAGGTCGCTAAGGCTGAAGCGCCGTGGCTGCCTCGTCTCGAAGGGTCGCTGGTTTGATTTCCGCCCCGGGTATGGATGTTTGTTCATGTCGTACTTATATGTATTCCTTACAGTTACCTCAATGTTAAAAATCACAGTGATCACTATATGATCAAGCAATTAAAAAGTGGTATTAAATAAATAAATGTTGCAAAAAAAAGATTTCTACTTCTGAGAGCACCACTTAGCAATGTTTATCTGTGCAAGGACTTAATCTCAAAAAGTAGGTAAACAATGAGTTCAAACTTTCACGAGAAGTAGGAATGTTGTTAGGTATATTGATGTAGTTTTATACCAAGTCAGTTAGCAAAATAAAACGTGCTATCTTTGTAACTTCTGAAATTTTCGAAAATTTAAAGAAATAGTGTTCTATTAAAAATCAGACCTGCGCCATTTTTGTGAGCAACTAAATAGTATTGAAAAGAAAAAGAACCTTTTTTCAAACAAACGCAAAGTTACTTTATTTGCCGGTTACTGGCCTATTTACCGGCTATTTTACGCACAGTTACCCTAAAACTAATCATTACTTGAAACTTTGTTTATTACCCCTAATCTGAAAAAACAGATTTCATTAAGAAAAAAGTTTTCTTCAACTTTGTTGCTGTAGGAAGTCAACGAAAAAATAAACTTTTGCGAATTTCGAAAACTCCAACAACGACGAAAATTAAGCATGCAGTATGTATATAAAAATGAAAGAAAGAACTTGGAGTTTTATTTTGTGAAAATATGGAAAATGTCATTAAAACTTGTGAAATATCTAAAAAAATTCAAATTTCCATTTTAAATTGAAGGGACATCAGCCAGATTGGTCAGAAAATACAAATTTTGGTGAAAATCCTAGCAGTGATATAGCTGCGGGCGTTGTTCTCAGACGAGAGCGTATTTGACTGTAAACACATTTTATTTACATCCCACAAAATGTGGATTCACACTATTGTGAGAGAAAGTAATTTAATACACCTAGGAAGAATAATTATCCAATTTGTTCGTAGCACGAACTCACAAAATACGTTTTTCCTCATAAAATTGCCGGATTTTGCTTCAGAATTACAATTTTTCTCTAAACTAGGCCAATAGATTGCGAGGAAGTAAGAATTAGCTGCTTCGCACACGAAAACTTCAGAAGAAACCGTGTTTCATGGTCATGTATTGCAATAATTTTTTTCATTCATAGTTTCAACAATTATCACTAGTGCTTGATACTCTTTGTAAAGAGTCCAATTTTTTAGATCCTTTAGATAGAAACGATACATGATTTTTTGATTTTTATCTTGCCACCTCGTTACCAAAAAGGAGTTTTTATTGAATGTTGTTGTTATGGTACCTATTTTCTTAATAGCTATCACGTTGTGTTTTTTCCGGTAACTATAACAACCTCATAAGTTAAAGGGAATACTTCTGTGGCCGAGATGGGGTGACTAACGCGTAGATCATCGACAAATATAATTAAATTTACATACTTAACTCTATTCCTGCTTATATTAAATTAAATAACTTTGTTCGTAAAATTCATCGTATGTACCACTTGATTTTGAGTGAGTCTCATTAATTCACTGGCAGCTGTGCAATTTGTGAATGTATCGGAGAAATAAGAATCTGAACGTTCTATCTATAATTTTTTTAATTGCAAAACCTTTTCTAAGACCCTAGTGCCGCTGGAGAGAATAAATATAATTTGCCCCTGCTTAGTTGAGGCTGTTCTCCAACAGAGAGTGCTTTTCGTGACAGGGGAGGTCTCGCTTGCGTTTACTCGGGGGAAAGGTCCTTGGGAAAGAGGCACAGCTGCTGAGGGTCGCGATAAGCGTCGAGTCTCTGCGCCGCACGTGGGAGGGGGGTGAGGGGAAGAGGAGGGGGAGAAAGGGGAGGAGGTTGGCGGGGTGCATATCAGAACAATTAAGCGCTCAGCGCACAGAGGCCGGTAAATCCAAGCAAGTTGCGGCATAAATCGCTTCTCCCTCAAAACGAAAGTGGGGAGGAGTACGAGTGGAGGAGAAGGAACAAGGATGTGTGGAACATGGAGTTCAGTAGACTGGAATATAATGTTATGTTACTCGAAAACCAAAGTCAAAAACGCATGTCGTTCAAGCTCTGCATTAAATGTGTATTACTTGGCCAAGTACTTCACCTACTGTGCTATTGAGTAACTTTAAAAAAAATAATTTTAAAGTTTTAATAATCTTTGAAAGGGAAGTACGAGTTCTAGAAATTTTTTTTTAAATTCATTTAATATATTTGATAAGGACGACCAGGGCATGTCACAACTCGTCCAAGAGAGAAACATTGCCTACAGTAGAGACGGGGGCATGGGGTGGGAGAGAGCAACAAAGGTATTTGGGTGAGGGAGCGGAGACGGAATCCGAAAAGTGCTTGGCCTCTGAAAACTGAGCATAACCACACCCAAAATTGGAAGAAAAGCTAAGCACATGTGTAATGTTGCATTACAGGATTTAATGTAAATTAGTAAATTAAAATTCTTGCAGGATTACAAGGATTATTTTGAATGATGAGGCATTTTGCAAATCATGACATTCCATTTCTACATTGCACAGGTCGTGGAGCTCTATTGAAGTATTCATGTTTTGTTTTTTTAAGTAAAGCAATGAAATTACTGTTTGAAGGCAAAGAGGTTCTTCTTTTCCGAGAATCGGACGATGATGGTGAGTGACAAAGGGTCGAGAGTAGAGATGAAATGCGAGGCTGATGAGGTAAATAAATAAAAATTCCAAAAATTTAAAACAATAGAATATAATAAAACAAAGATATTAAAGGAACATTCGTACGCAATTAGGGGAAAGGGTTTCTCACATGTGTGACAGAAGTGAAAAAGAGGGAGGAGGTGGTTGATAGAAAAGATTGTATTTATTAATTTTGAGATAGAGATGGATATAAAATTAACCGTATATATACCGTGATTACCAGGGAAAGGATTTTGAGGTGCAAATTATAATCATAAAAGGGGAGAAAGGGTTCTGAAAATACAAAAAAATGTGCAAAAAGGGTGCTGTTGGGAAAACTGTATTTAAGTTTAAACCAGTTACACGAACTAAGTTTCTATACCTTACACGTATAATTTTTCGACAACTTTTTCTTCTTCATAGAGTCCGCAAGATGTGATTCATAATCTTTTATGCAACACTGTAGTAGATAGAAAAATGTTAAACAATTGCCAGTACTAACTCAACTTATTTTTTCCCCGGATCGCGTAGTAGAACGTACGTGCCCGCGTGCACATGCCTACGTAAGATCTTCGGTGCTTTTGCTTCCCCAAATCCACAAGCGCTGCCAATGCTCTTTTAGTATTGACAGTTGTAGGATGTCAATATAAAATATGTAAATATTTGGTATTGTATGTTAAAATATGTAAATATTTTCCTCATGTCACAGACAGAATTTTTTTGCACATCCTTGTAAACGTCGTGATTTGCCAACCAGAGCAGCAGTTTAAATGCAATGGGAAAGGGTAAAGCTGGTGCAACAACACTGTTGAAATTGAAATTTGAATTTACAGTTGCAGATTGACCATTGTTTCTGGAATATAAATTACTGGTGGTTTACGTAAATGCTATTTTAGTGTTTATATAAAATTGCTGACTTCTGTTAAAATAAGATAATAAAAAGCTGCCCCAAAACCGAAAAAGTACATAGTTTTGCTCAGTCGTTGTTGAGGCTGCAAAATATTCGTTGGATACGTTGGAAGAGCAATTAGCAGAAACTGCGAGATCATTTTTCATCAAACAAGGGTGTTCTGGAAAAGAAACGACACACAAATGACGAAGATTGTTACTTCAGAGAAAGAATCAACGAGTATTGAAGAGATTCTGATTTCTGCCCAGACGAAATCAAACGTTTCGTTACGAATTTCGTCTTTTTTCGTCATGTAAGATTGCATAACGGTTGCTTGGCCCACCCATAATCGAACCTTGAATGCGTCCATAACGTTTTTGCAAGCTCGTGGCGTCTAAAGTGGAAATAGGTGTATTCCAAGAATTTCGACCACATGTTTTCGTACGAGCTGCTGAGGAGCTGATGTAATTTTTCGGTGACGCTCCAAACTAACAGGAAGCAGTTGACAATCTACGTCAAGGAACTTTGTACGAAATAAGTGAGAATTTGGTCAACTGTAAAAAAAATTGCTCAGCTTTTTCTGGATTGAAATAACCTCCTTGGCGCGAAGTTTGAAATGTATGATCTGAAATGCCTTCAAAGAACAGCAATACTGCGCTCGAAATGTAGCGCCAAATTTGATACAATTTGGCGGTCAATGTGCCAACAGGTTGTTCAAAAACCCAGAAAGGAGTCGAAAAAAGCGTTGAATCATAAAAAAGAAGAAAAAGGTGTTAAAATGTAATAATTTCACGAAAAGGTGCTACAAATTTTATTCATTTTGCTTTGTTTCATCCACCCAAATACATACACTAAACTATCTGTAAGAAAACAGCTATATTTTGAAAGGTGTCGCACCTTAAAATCCTTTCCATAGCGATTACATTAGAAAATTTAACCCAAATATAGTGAAATTACCTTTGTGTTTCTCATCAAGGTGGGAGTAGATCATTGGAAATAAAGCCTTACACTCTCTTTTTAAGTACTAATTTAATAATAATAATAATAATAATAATAATAATAATAATAATAATAATAATAATAATAATAATAAGCCGAACCGGATAGTCGATATCGCTAAGGCAATAGTGCAGTGGCGATCTCGAACGGAACATCACGGGTTCGAGTCCTACCTCTGGCATAGGTGTGTTTGCGTGTCTGTATGTGTGTCGTTTATTCATCCTTCATTACCATCATTCCATCTCCCTAGAACTAGAAGGATAAAAATTGGATTCTGCATAATGCAGATTCGTCGTAGACATCGTAATTGTGATTGTCCCTTAACCCCTCATCATCATGCAATTCACACTTTAAGGCGTAACAACCTTGTCGTACTGAAAGATACAGCTAAAAAGCTGAACCTCGAAGAATTAAACACGTTAATCGTGAAGCGTGGTCAGTAATGACCTATACAACAACTACCATAATAATAATAATAATAATAATAATAATAATAATAATAATAATAATAATAATAATATGTTGGTATATATGGAGACAACGATCTATGCGTTGCGCTGGTGGGGGTGTGCACGTACCTAGAGTGAATGTGAGGTCGATGACTTCCACGTGGCGATGACGGTGGGTTGAGAGGCGAGGAGGCGTTTCGCAGTGCCAGCAGAACTTTCGTTATCTGATACTACGTCTTATTTATTGACTGCTGGCTGTTCCCAAACCAGTTATTACGTTGGGAGCTTGAGAGTAGGCAACGAGTGCAAGTGCCATGAGGGCGATGAGAAAACAACCCACCGGCGCGTTGGGGCGATGGAAGGGTCAGTTAAAGGGCGGAGAGAGGGCGGAGGGGGAGTCGTGTGAGGGCGGCGAGGGATCAGTGAGAGAGCGATAGGTGACAAATGTATCTTTTTTTAAAAAAAATTTTGTTCAGATTTAAGTGTTATTCACACTGGTGCAATCAACAGTTGGGAAATATCTAAAGTTTGACCGGCTTAGGTGGCTCAGGGCTACAACTGATCATTGTAGTGCTTAAATTCCGTGGTTAACCATTCTTTTAACCATTCCGTTAACCATTCTTTTGACCCCATTTATAATTTTAAAATTCTTCACCTAGTCAACAAAGGCACAAAAATGAACATTTTAGAGAACTTGGAAATTCTAAAACTTTTCAAAAACACTAATTTTTCTGTCTTGAATGAACATTCCTTGATTAAAAGCAGTCCCATTCTAAATATTTTATTAGCTATCCCCTAATCATTCTTTTGAGTAGTCCTTTTATGACTACCCTTTCTTCTCTTCTTCCCCCACTCCCTTTCCCTTCATTGTTAGGCTTCCTCTTCATTCGTAAAGATGTCTGCCATCCATCTGTTACCACCTTGTTATTTTGACCATTTGTGAACGTTCGTGGGAGATCCACGTTGCTTGAGCAGTAAGTTATTTTCTTTTCTTTTTGTATTTATATGATATTATTTATTTTTCCACTATATTCACAGTACCCCCCCCCCCCCCGTTTTGTGTTCAACTTATGTTTGTTTCATTTCTCCATTTGCTAGAGATCCACTGAGGATGGGAAAATTCATTCCCGAAAGTTAACTATGGAATATTGTTAATAAAACTATTAAAAACTTTTGTGGAGATTATTTCCTTTACAATACCATTGTAGTGCTTGTAACTGGAAGATCCTAAGGTTGGAACACCGACGGTGAGAAGATTTTCGACGCTAACTACTAGCCAGGTAAGTCGAATTCAGTTGGTAGGGAGAATTTCAGAGGCCGGCTGCTCTGCTCAGTAGTTTCCCTTGGTTTCTCCAATCAACACCGGGCGAATGCCGAATGAGTCACTCACGATAGGCGAGAGATCTTTCTTTCCTCTTCCTTGTTTTCTTTCTTTCGTAATCCCTTGCTTACTTCCACACTTCCACAAATGCACTACGCTTCTACATATAGAGAGAGACCATTCGGGACATTAGGGGTTGTCCCGGTTGGGGCAGGGGCTTGAGGAGAAAATACGAAATAATCAATCAATTTAAATTTTGGATGATGGGACGTGGGTTTAGGGTGGCATCGCAACTTCGGCTATATTCGGCTATACCCTTTGGAAACATGTAACTGAAACAACTGAAATGTTCATTTCTTGATACCACAATTATCATTATGACCCATTTACTAGGCAAAATCCATGAAATTGGGATGGAGTAGAGTAGTGTAGATTGACACAGTTTGTCTGCAACACATGCAAGACACTTTCCGAGACGGCTCCATCGTCCTCCATCTCACCTCAACTACCTCCGCGCCCCAATTCGCTGTGACCCCGCCCCCGCCCCCCCCACCCAACCCCTCGGCGCGGCCGAGCGAAGGTCCAACGTAGCGCGATGCTCTGTTGCCTCCGCGAGTAATTACGCGCGCGTCCGCCCGCCGCCCTCTCCCACGCCCCGTCCCGGCCGCCGGGAAATTGCGTGTGCGTCGCTGATGCGCAGGCGGTCGCGCAACGGCGAGGGCGTAGGCGGGGCCGCTGGTGGGAGGGGGCAGGACGGGGGCGAGTCGAAGGTGACTGACTCTCCTTTGCTAATGGCCCCGCCATCACCTTCGGTACTGCTGTCACAACATCCACTACCACTGCCTCCGCCACCCTCGCCGCCCCCTCCAACATTGTTCCTGTCACACCCACCATAGCTGATCACTACTACCACCCCTACCACCACTGCCGCTGCCCACACGGTTATCTGCGACACCATTCCCACCGCCTCCACCACCGCCGTCGCCACCGCCACCGTCGGAACAAACCACGACCACCACTGTCGCCGCCGCCAACCACCTGCTGGCAATGTCGCCGCCTCTACCAGCAATACAGCAAGTGACATACCTCTGGTGACTGAGAAAGACCAAGACTTGCGCTGATACAGATACATTTATCAAAATGTTGATTTTATTTAAAGCTGCCAATTTATTATAGCTCGAAACAAATTTCATTTTATACAGCCGCAATTTTGAAGCTCCAACGGCCGTCCCTCGTCACGCACATCGAGATTATCGCGAATGCCTCACAAGTCGACGCTGCGGGCGATGACAAAAGTTAATCGCTTGACAGGCACGCCATGGAACAAACATTCACAGCTACTTCGCAGTTCTGCTCATTAAACTGGCCGTTCTTGGTTAAGGAATCATGTTATGAAATGTGAAGTAAGGTCAATTCTTGCTTATTCAAGAAACCGCGTCAAAGTTAAACGCAGCAATTCCACTCAAAACATTAAATAGTTTGATGGGACTTTCCAGAGACCATATGTACGGAGTAATATACGAAGCATTCAGAAGTTTACGAAATGCTACGCAAAACTGATTTCGAGATTTCAGTTGCATCTTGGGGACTCCGGATTTCGTTACAGCGTTTATTTCGAAACGTCCGTCTGTGTATTAACAACACTTGCGCCTAAAGAATTTCTAAGATCTTTTCTGACAAATGTTGAAATCCGAAAAGAGTTGATTGCATTGGGCGCATAAAATAAAACCATTTAAAATATTGTCAATAATTCAGCCTACATCTGGAACGCACAGCTCGATAAGTTTTCAAAATTATGGTACTGGATAAACATAAATAACAAAAAACTACACCAGTTTCGAGTATTTTATGTTCCTAATACTGTGGAATGAACTGGGAAAATATATAGTTGCACGAAAGATTAAATATTTTTAATAAAAATGAAAATTGCATGGGCAAATGAGGCGCCATGAAGTTTCGAAGACATGTACAAAGCTGCAGAGTGAGACGTCCTCGAACCCCTTCCGCCACCAGTCGTTTCTCGTTAGCGCTTGCAGTCGCACAGAGTCGCGGCCTTTGACTCAAGCGACTAAGCGCAGCGTCCATTCACAGCGCGCAAACCAGTGCAGGCTGCAACTAACGCGGGAGGGGGCAACTACATAACTAGAAGGGGTGAGGAGAGGATACAAGGATAGTGTGGGGAGGAGACCAGTGCGGAAGAAGAGGCGATATAAGAGGAGGAAGTGGGGTGTCTGGGGAGGGTAGAGGTGCGGAGAGGACAGGAGGGAACCGGTGGAGATGGGAGAATGGAGAGGAGGAGTGGCGTGAGAACAAAATGGGAGGGGACAAAAGAGGATGACGGGAAGAGGAAGGGAGAGGAAGATAGAGAATTTGATCAGAGGATATAAGGGGTTAGGGGAGTAGAGAGGGAGAGAGGAAGGGAGAGGAGAGAAGGGTACTGAAGAGAAAGGGAGAGACGTGAGAACAAAATGGGAGTGGACATAAGAGGATGAAGGGAAGAGGAAGGGTAGGAGAGAGAAGGTGATCAGAGGAGATAAGGGGTTAGGGAAGTAGAGAAGAAGAGAGGAAGGGAGAGGAGAGAAGGGTACTGAAGAGAAAGGGAGAGGGGATAGAATGTAAGGGGAGAGCAGCTATCGTAGCATGCCCGACGCGCCGTCCCGCTCCAACGGCGCGTTTGTCGCAGCAGTTTGCAGCCTCACTCGCCCCATTGCGGCCTCTGCGACCGGCCCTCGTCCCCTCTACCTCCCTCGACGGCCCTGCTCCCGGCTCGCGCAGCCCTTTCTCAGTACGCTCCAACAGCATTCGTGTCCACTCCTTCCGATCCGCGCGTTTGCCCTTGTCCACAACACGCCATCGGTTCTCCAGATTCTCCTGACGACCGCTCCAGACTCTCAGCGCAGCCACGTGAACTCGCCACCCGCTTTCTTTCTCCGCTTTAAATAAGATAGGGAAAGTGGAGTGCACACTCACATGAAAAGAGTTTTTTTTGCGTAGGGAGAGAATTCTTGAAAAGAAAAAGGAAAAAAATCCAACCCAGAAACTCTGTTTTAAAACTGCAGAATAGCACTTTACTTATACAGTTTTAACAATTTGAAAGTAAATTTTAATAAAATTGGTGTAATAGTAGTAGTGCTTTGTTGAGGAGAAGAGTGACGACAATTCAAATCAAGTAATTCAATTAATTAATGTATCCCAGTTACAAAATTATGTCAAATGTTTTTCGGTGCATCAGTCTACAATAACGAAATATTACCTCGACACGTGGATTGCTGCCTTGGGCATCTATCAAGGTTCCCTGAGAGACTTCTTGGGTTAATACACCTCTGAATCACAGCTGTTGGATGTGATGAGGACAGATAGCTCTAAACCAAATGGAATGTCAAGAGCGAGATGACGAATGAATTTGGAATCATCTGCTCTCTCACGATGGCATGCGTAATTTAAAATTATTACCAAATGCGTTTGGCACACGCGCTATAGCAAGATAATCCATTATACAGAAACGTACTCCCCACTTTCCATCTTTGCGCGCCTCTTCGCTCTCTGGGATGAATCGCAGTAGTTTGAGCCAGTGTTTTCACCACCTTGTTGGAGCATTCTTCAGTTGTATTGGACACATGCGGACAATTCTGGATAAGCAACAGCAAATACGTCCACAGAAGACCAAGCAACAATTTCCGACCGATACCGTAGAGCTTTCCTTCTTTCTGGCTTTTTACGCCATCATTTTTTCGATTTGACTCTTCATTTTCATAGTGATGTAGACGTGATAAAGACCCCAGAACGAAAAAACGATGTTCAAGTATACTGTTCAAGTATACTCTTCAAGTATACTGTTCAACTATACTGTTTAAGCGGAGAAAAATATGTAGAGAGTATGTTAAGGTAGAGAGTTTTTGAACTGCATATTATTCAATTAAACTATAATAAATCTACATTAGACTTAAAATACGTTACAAATGTTTTGATATTTTTCATTTCAAACTAGCATGTTACGGAAATGTTTAGAGATAAAATGTAATGTATTGTGTCCTGCATTCTCCATAGACTGATTTGTGGTGTACTCAATACACTGTACGATAACAGCATTAGAACCAAAATTGAAGAGCATCGCTCATGACATTCAGATTAACTATTCTTCACTCTGCTTCTCTATACGTCACATTCGCATTCTCTTTTCTTCATCCCGGTTCTGTGATGAGTAACACCTGGCCAGTAATCCTTAGCTGTGTAAAATAAACACTATTTCATGATAAAAATATATTTGTTGGATTTACCATTCTCATGAGCATTTTTGACTTAAATAAGGTGATACTTTTGTTTTACATAATATGCATGAGTTTTTGTTTAATTAGAGAAAATGAAAACAATTTAATACACCAATATTTGTGTGTTCTGAATTACTTCCTATTCGATAGAGTATCGAACTGATAATCGATAAAGAAATAACTAAAAATAATTGATGTCGGTACAATCGAATTCAACATACTACACATTATTATTACACGAGTTTTCCTTTAACGGTGTTGTCACGATTTCTATGTTCATTGTACACTGACAGTATTGAACATTAGCTCCGCAAACAGCAATTTCAATTACAAACATTACAACACGCACCGGCAAATGTTTCCCTTTCTATGCATCAGATAACTCTGATGGACATATCGTAACATCTGCAGCACGATTTCACACAGCACTCGTGTAACAATTTGCAGCTAATGAGCGTGTGATAAATGTTCTAAGTGTGAGAAAACAGGAACGCAATTGAAAGATTGATATAAAAGGCAATGAAAAAATCAGTTCAAATTTATATTATACAATTTTAAACATATATTGGTTTATTTAATTTGAAGATTAAATCAATTCTATTTTATGTGAAAACTGAACTGAAATAAATATATATTTTTGTACACCAGCATTATAAGCGACCTCTTCTGTTGCAAGAACTCGCTCATAATTGGGCATTTTACGACTCATTTCATGACATTATGAGCATTTTACTGCGTAAATGATTGCTAGAGAATCGTGGAGAGCTAGAGGTAAACTGAACAACCGACCACCGTTTTCTCTCTCATATGTCACATTCCCGAGACAACACAAGAAAGTTGTTTTGCAAAATTAAATTTGATACTCTTATAAATGTATAATGCTGCTATACAAAAGCATAGCGTATGCAACTCGTTTATAATGTTGCTTTGTTGCATTCGAACAAATGTGAAAACCCGCTTCTACCTTCGCTCAAAACGGGTCCGTCGTCCAATTAAGCTAAATATGATAAACTAATTGCATAAACTACTATTTTAGGCAGCCACTACTGAAAGGAATTCTTGCTAGCATAGGATACTAAAAGCCCAATTTTTATCACAAATCCTAAACGTTAGTCGTTTCTCAAATATTCATTCATCTTTGTGTAAATAAAACAAAGAAAACAAAATACTTACGTGCGACCTATTAATATTGAATTATCGTTCAGCAATTTTCATACTTGAATAAAAATAAAACGAAAGACAGTTAGGCAGTCTATATAATAGTGTATGACACACGTGGTAAGAGAGAGTTTATTTAGCTCGTAGAATTGCGCCACTAGGCCTTTTGGCCTTGTGACGCAGCCATTCCTACTCACAAAATAAAATGACTATGACCACTCCAGTTATAAATACCTATTTTAACTTTTACTTAAATGGCTTCATAGCAAAGATCGTTCTCTATAAGAACCTATCAACATGTGACAGTGAAAATTGAGGGAAATATGAAAATAACTTAACAGAGATATTTTCATACCGAGATTTATGTTATAAAAATAAGTAAAAACTAACGTATTGTGAGTTAATTCAATTTTTGCATTTTTGCAGATAAAGACACTGCCAGTTATTATGCGATACAAAATTAGTGAAGTGTGTAAAATATCCTTCTGATTTCTAATGGTATGTTACATAAAAGTACTTTTGTTTTACCGTTTAATAAACAAGTATATCTGACTAGTCGTACGTAAAAATAGATGTCACATCAAAACCCAAGTGTTTCAATGAGAAAGAACAAACAATGTGATTTTGATGGTATTTTGGGTAATTTCTCTCTCCTTGTCTTTCTCTCTCTCCTTGTCTTTCTCTCTCCTTGTCTTTCTCTCTCTTTGTCTTCCTCTCTCTTAGCCTCTTCTCTCTCTCTCTCTCTCTCTCTCTCTCAGCCTCTCTCTTAGCCTCTCTCTCATAGCCTCTCTTAGCCTCTCTATGTCTCTCTTTTTCTTTACCTTTCTCTCTTTGCCTTACTCTCGTTGCCTCTCTCTTCCTCAGTGTTCCGTTTATGACCTTAATGTATTGCACAAGTGTGCGGGAAGAAGTCGAACTGATCGAAAGTTGCTTCTGAAAATGTAATGTATAACGCACAGACAAAACAGCTATCGATTTTTAGATTGATGGAGATGGGTAATTGCTTTTAAACAAGGTAAATCACTAGAAATAAGCAAACATTTTCTCAGAAGCTGCAAGGTAGGTACAACCCAGTTTGCTTACGCATCTTGCATACAATAACTACAACCTGTTAATAATATTTGTATTTCACATTTTAGCTCTGAGGATGATCGCTATGCGATCGAAACGATCATAAGCTGAATAAAAAGTATAGATACCAGACAATATCTTCATTTATTAATCATAAAACATTTTCTTTTTTACGTAATTAATTTTCTCCGTAAGTATTAAACGTTATGTAATGTTCAGCATTCATGCTTTTGAAACAACACAAATAAAACACGGAAGGATACATAAACAAATACTTATATAGCTTGAATCGAGAACGTTAGAACCCAGGGGATACGCGCAGCATAGCAACGGACTAATAAACATATAGGCGTGCCGCGCTGGATGATAGAAACGAATAATATAATGGGATGGCCTGGTGGTTTTAACATGGGATTCATAAAGGGAGGTCGTTGGAAATTTAGATAAAGCAAGGAGAAACAAATTAACGGGAAGAGAAACGCGAGGAGAAATAAACATTTTCACGGAAGACGCCGAGCTGTTCAGATGATAATGAACTTAACGACAAAGTAATTTTGCCGTAATTAACTTGTGTAGTGAGTGAATGTTTGTTTGAATAGTTCATAATAGTATAACCTAAGGCATTTATTTGGGTTCAAGTTGGTAAATGTATGCATTTTTTATGATAGTTAAAACATGTAGTTTGGGAATTTTGCATATTAAATATTTAGACTTCGTGTTCGTGGGTGTTTGCGAGGATTGTTCCGTAAGGGGGAACTATAATTTGTTAATTGAAAGAAAACTAGCAGTCGCGAAAAGGGATTGCACCAGAAGCCTAGTGAGGGAAAGTCGCGACGCGATAATATTAAAGCAGATTCAGGGATTTCCGAATAGCGGACTGATTAGTTAGGAAACATTAATAATTTACACGGACAATAGGCTCATAAACTACACTACAGAAAATTCTGGAACATCCCCTTTTGGAAAAGAAGGCGGCATCAAATCAACAGAGAAGACATTCCGTAAGCTAACGAACTTTATTAAAGCCGTACGGTTAAATAATGATACATGGCCATAGAATCATTAATTAATAACGAGCTCAAGACATGTTATAAGAATGTTACAATAAATATTAATTGTTGTTTGAATAGTCAGATATTTCATTGGATTGCCATCAATTCACATATAGTCACACGTGCAACACGTAAGATGACGTATGTTGTACGCCGAACTTGTGCAAGATCTTTAAAAAAAGCGAAGGAAGGAGGCCCTCGTCATTAAAGACTCGCATTGGCTATTGACGTGTTGCGTTATTAAACACCAACTATTCTGTTACTTTTGGTAGGTAAAGAAATGTATGCAAAGAAATGTATGCAAAGTAATGTATGCAAAGTAAATTATCGCAATATTCGTGAATATTTGTTTTTTTGTTAAAGATATTTTATTGTAGTGTTACACTAGATTATTTTGTATGTGGCTTTTGAAAAAAATTTAGGTTCTGCGCACCAACATTTTTGTTGCAGCAGGACAGTACTGTTCATATTTTCTTTCTCTACAAGTCAGGGTATAATCTACACGTTTTCTACTCGATTTCTGGCCCTCTGGCGGAGTTAAATACGTTTCCATTTTGGTGGTGAATTGTGGTAACCGTATTTTCTCGTTCCGGTGACGGGATGCCGAAGTAGGTTGCCAGACGGCGTGAAACGTGTATTTTAGCGACCTTCTCACGTGAACTGCTCTTCTCCCCCCGAGTTCGGGACCAACGAATGCCAGCTAAACCCATAAAACGCAAAATAATTTTATTGATAGACAAAATCCTTTCAAAGGATTCTATCATTGTCTATCATTTCATTGATAGACAAAATCATGATATTTTCCCTTTCCACAAGTCAGCCTGTGAGTTCATTCTCGAATGCCTTCTGTACACTGCCAACAAATGGTTTGATCGGCAATAACTGAAGACCGTAGAGACGTTTCTCCATTTCTATTTGTTTTCAATATTTACGTATCCATATTCTCTTGGGCTTCTCCACGGGCTTAGAAATAGTGTTGAAACATAGCGTTTCTGTAATGATAATTATTATCTGAAAATCAATCGCTGTATCCTGTCTTGATTTATAACGATGAATTTTCATATTTTATCTTCTTGGGAAAGTACACATTTATTTAATAGATGTATGTCACTTTGGAAGTAAGCTCTTCAATTTCGGGCCAATTTCAGGCCATTTTCAGACAAAGGAAATGTTTTACTGGTAGGAATTTTCGTGTAAACTACGCCAACGTTTGGTTTAGTTTTTAAAAAATTAACAATGTTCACGGGGTAGTTAAGTAATGTAGCTATTCTTTAATTAGAAATGCTCTAACAATATAGCTAGGAAACGATGACAGTTACGGAGACGTGATGGTGGTTACGTGATGGTGGTTGGAATATAAGTGGAGACAAGGGATGTCCTTAGTCCTTAGGTAGCAAAATGCAGGGTAGAGTTTCCTCCATCTACTTTACACTTTCCATGATAATCAATTCTCAAGCATTTTCAGTGTTACTGGAGGATGGTCAAACATGTTTGTGCCCATCAAGTTATCGTTTCATATCTGAATGATATAAAACAAATACGTCTTCCTTTTAATACTACACTGCAATCAAAATAACGCTAAAATGGGAGTACGTGACAGCATTGAAGGAGATTTTTCCCCATGACAGACGCCAGTAAGTGATCTGTAAGTGGTCCCGAACTTCCTACCAAGAGTACGAATAATGACGTATTAAAATATGCTTGCAATGAAAATCTGCCGAACGCGTCTACCTGTTACGATACCTATCTCTATTACGTATCAGAGAGCTATTCTTGCTTTCTTTACATATAAACCTCTATTATCTCATCATCAAGCAACATGTCATTTTTGCAGCGTAAAAGTTTATTTTAAGGTTCTAATAAAGTAAATATAAATAAGAAGTGTTCATTAATGGATAAAGTAGCGATATTACCCTACACGACCGCTTGTGGAGGTTACCCCAACCAGGTTTCTCGCAAGAGTGAAGCACCGCCCCCGCCAGGTCAAGCTTTAAGCTACTGTCTGGTCTCCCGATCTGTGTGATAGTGTAATATCTACAAGTGTAAGTGTGTATAAGTAAGGGGTAAAGATAGGGTAAGGAAACGGAAGGAAAGATGGCGCGCGGTTCGTTTGTTAGGGTATGGCTCCGGCATTCTCCTAGTGTTGATCGGAGAAATAAAGAAAAACTACGGATTGAAGTAGCCAGCCGCCAGAATTCTTCTCCTGACAAAGTCTGAATTCAACCTAGCTATGTAGTTAGTGTTGAAAATACTTTCACCGTAGGGAGCCTAACCCTAGGACCTCTTGGTCAGAGATATTGCAGTGTCATTAATTGGCGCGCTGAGCCACATAAGCCCGGCATTGGGTCGATGTGACTCCAAGCGAAGGCCCAGGAGAGTGCGTGTGTTCTATAGATGGGACTGACACTCTAGCCCGTCAGCATATACGTCATGCATCTGGTTCGGCATACGGGCTCACACAACTTACTGAGCAAGGGGAACTTACGCCCGGGCACGACGACTATCGACGAGCACTATGCGCGTGAAGTTTATTCGGGCGTTAATGGGTTTCTTGGAAGGGTGGTATTGCAGCATTATAAATACTGCTACTGATATTAACTTTAAGTATAATTAATAGTACTACCACCACCGCCGTAGCAGCCTCCAGTAACACTAAGACACCATTTCCGTTAATTTTTTTATTATTCATATTGTTTTTGCTGGAAAACAAGCCGACTGGGACCACGAGTGCACACACCCTGCATTTACATTTATCTTTATCTGGGGATCTTACATGTAACTTTATCTGGGGATCAGCATTTAGCTGGATACGATTTTTATCCCCCAGGGTTGTAAAGCTCTGGGGGTATGGAAAATGAAATGATGATAATGAGGGATGAAAGGACGGCACACATATACAGACGAGACGGGACTCACACCCGCGATCTTTTAGTCCGAGACAGCCACTGCCTTAGCAATCTCGGCCATCAGATCGGCTATTATTATTACTATTATTATTATAATTATTATAATAATAATAATAATTATTATTATTATTATTATTATTATTATTATAGTTGGTTAATATTGGGATCTAAGCTACAAAGCGCCCAGCCAATATTCCAAACGCGGCAAACTAATCGGTTTCTGAGAACGGGCTGAAGGAGAGGCGGCTTGGGCAGAGCAGGAGGGGGAAAGCGGAGCGTGGAGACGATACGCGGGGGTGGCGGGGGCTGCCTCCGAACACATCTACGGGCGAGCGCGTTCTATTTCCGCTTTGCTCATCCGCGCCCGCAGCCCTTCGCGCCGGCTACCATTTTTCTCCCGGGCGCATTAGTCCGCCGTTATTGCCTCAGCGCACATCTGGTCGACACGCACCTGCTGGCCAGTCGCTCCAGCACTCGGTCATTAGTTCACTTGGCTACGCATTATTGCGTTTAACTTGCACACTCATTTCTACTAGAAACGAAAGTTTCATTACACTTTGTGTACTTAATGACGGCAGAGCTATGACTTCGAGGCAATTCCTTTGCGAGGTCGGAGAAAGAATTTGTATGACGAATGCTGAGATATTGCAACATTTATTTAGTAAGGCTTGGTTAAATGACAGATACATTTCTCACTAAAATTAGAACAAAATATTAATTCTATTCATGAATATGTAGTAGAGCATTGCGATACTAATACATTCAGTATACGAGTGAAATGTTGATGAATGAGATGACGACATGTGGCAAGTTAGGATATTGAAATTAATATGACAATGGCACTTTCACACGGCTGATGTACACTTTAATACGAATTCATGAAAAAAATTGAGTATATTATTGGGATCATTCTCAATATACAAGGGGGAAGCCATGTTAATGTATTTGCTAAAGCCTATTTGTCTTACGCGTAGAGCAAATTATCATTTTTCAAAAATTAAATAGTGAATGTAAAGTACTAGTTTCAATGCCTGTAGGATAAAAAGTAAATTTGAAATGAAAGTATCTAATTCAAGTGGATTCAAAACGAGAAAATAAACGGCAACGATATTTAATTAAAAAATTACAGCACTCGTAGCTCGTTTTGTGTAAACATAGGCGTGGCAATGCATTTACCTGCAAAACGTAAAATATATATTATATATTATTTTCGATTTACATTATTAACATTATTACCCATCCCCGTCCTTTTTATTTTGTAATCTCCCACTTCCCAATCAACTCGAGAAATAGTAAAGTTTCCTCGAACACCCGGACGGCTGAATTCACCTGAGAGGTGCAGGTGCTGCATCGATGGAGGCAACGAGAAACCTTACTGTAATCGCTCTAGTTCTGTGCCTTGCACCCTCTTCCCTCACGACCCTCCTCCCTCCCACCTTCCTTCCTTTGAAAGCTCCCACTTTCCACCCAACCCGTGAACTAGCAAAACTTCCTGCAAGGAGTTGCTCCGGAAGTCGTAAGTCTAGAAGCCGATCCCTTTGCGACCAGAACACGGGGTCTTTCCCCAACGGATTCCAATACAAAGATGTTGAAAGAAACACGTTTTCGCCTTTCACACGATTCGTCAATTTTCTCCCGGTTTTATGGTGAAACGATTCTATCTCGTTTTAGACGAAACCATTTATCACTTTAGTGTATTGCATTTTGTTTACAGCCACCACCGCTTTCGGTTAGTTCGCCTACCCCCAAACTGCTATTTCTGAGGGACCTACAAGGATCTCTGCGATATCCCACCTCTTCGTGGATTGATTTCCTTCCATACGATCAACATACCTGCCCGACACTCACGCCGAGGCAGCCCAAGGGGAGCTGGATGCTCAGCTGGAAATGGACAAAGTTGAAAAAGGCATATTATATTTTTAACTAGTGTCCAGAGAAAAGTTATTAAAACTTGTATATAGTGTGTTTTAGATACTACGAGAGAGCATAAGCAGTTCTGATTACGCATACGAAAGTTTACTTGCCTACTTAACTTTTGTTAAAATAATATATTAAATACACACATGTTGAGAACCAATGCATATAATTTGTTCGCTGCCTAAAGGAATTAAGTTAAATAATTTCTGAAAGGAATATCTTCATGATAACCTTTGGCTGGCGGCACCCATATGAACATTTATTGTGTTAGTGGTAAAAAAAGTATCTTCTGAAACGTGCTGGAAAATGCGAACTTGCAATGAAGTTTTTATAGGCGTACGAGTGTTGTCCAAAGGGTGGCGTATGAAAATAGGTCGAGCGAGCGGATGGTGGATGGACGAGTGCATTGCGCTTGCATTACGCCTGATGGCACCACGTGAAGCTCATCGGCGGAGAAGACGCTCCATTAAACATGAGGCTTTGGACAGCTCACCCGCTCCCCGGCCTCCGCTACATCACCACATCCACCTGCAGAAAACACCCAACTCGCGCGCGCGCACGCACACACACACGCACACACACACACACACACGTTTCAATTCACTCAACAGGCAGCTATTAAAACACGTTAAAAAAAGAAGCTGCAAAGAAAATGGAGGAGTGAATTTCTTCTTCAATTACGAGTTCAAAGTTGTCGAATTGTTTTCCTCGATAGATGCAACTACTGAACAAATGTGTGAATTTTGTATAAGGTTACATCCCTTAAGGATAATTGATTCCATATGTTTGTACCGTGTTGCTCTTCAAGCCATACTACTTTATAACATTCTTTGCAATCTTAATAGTAAGCACATGTGCATTGTTCTGAAGAAGCTAAACACCATGACATTCGACGCACTGCATCTAACTCAAGTACCTCTCTTCCTAAAACGGAGTGAATGTCGGCTGCAAACTTCTACTTTTACATCAATTAAACATTAAGCAATAATCTGCTGAGAAGGTTTTCGCGTTGGCGAGCAACATCTTGACCAGCCCGGAAACTTATGAAACCGCCTATGTCTGCCACGCCCCGGGTGGGTTCGTGGAGGGTTAAGTCCCACGTCGACGCCCCCCCCTGTCAAGTGGCCCTGCTCGCGACTGCAGCCGACGCGACGCCAGCAACTCCGGGGACAAAGCGGCGCGGGGCGCCTTCCTCGGGGAAATCGACGCGGCTTCCGGCGCAGGCAGCGCTCCACGCGGCGCGGCGTCGAATCCTCGCACGCACTCTCCCGGCGGTGCCCTCGCAGCTCCCCTCTCTCTCTCTCTCTCTCTCTCTCGCTCACTCTCTCGCTCACTCTCTCGCTCTCTCTCTCGCTCTATCTCGCTCTATCTCTCTCCCCGCGGTGGTAGGTGGACTCACGTGCCCCAGCCCTACACAGGGATGAGGGTGGGGAAAGGCGAAATAAGTTATAATTACGTATGGCAAGAATTTGAACTTGTCGCGCGCGCGCTCGGAGGCTGCGGGAAGCTGCAGTTCGGTAGGGGGGGGGGTCATGCTCGATCTGCCCCGAGACAGGGTTCGAGTCTCTGCCTACAACAGCGCCCGATATGAATCGGGATCTGCCGGCACCAAGAAATTAGTACCATTCCAGACAGCACAGTGGAAGTTCCAGGCGGCAGGCACTACGAAGACTACGGTAGGGAGTGTGCTGCGAGCTACGGTTGTGGGGAGAGAAACCTCAAGAAAAGGGCCTGTTGGTGTGAGCCTCCGTGCCAGCAATAAGTCGAACGTCGTGCTTTAGCCGCACCGGAGTGATGGAGCATCGCACCGGGAAAGCTGTCTGAATATCTTAGGAAGTTTATATGTTCTTTTGAGAATGGATTCATGGATGTAGAAATTTTGGTAAATAAACTGTTCGTTGAGTTTAAACTCTGTACTGATTACACAGTAGAACTATAATAATAATAATAATAATAATAATAATAATAATAATAATAATAATAATAATAATGTCTTTATTAGTGGCGAGGTTTAGGCCATAGGGCCTGCTCTTCCGCCTAACCACTAAACTATGATATATCAAGAATAGTAACAACTACTGGCGTTAAACGTATGGAGTAATCCTCCTTTAATCTGGTCACCAATCGTCAGCTGTACTCATTGCCTTTTATCCCTTCGGCTAAGGGCTCGGCACTGTTAGATCCCGGGATTCCCAGACGGTTAACCAACCAAGTTCTCGCGATGTCTCGAACTGCTTATTCTTGGTGATTTCACAGCGCAGTTAAGGAATTCGGCTAGCAACGCCGGGGATGAACACTGCACCCTTTAGAAATCATCGGCGATGGATTGTGTTCTGGAGAATGATAATCACCACATTCATATTGTAATTCTTGCTTCAAATTTCGCTCAAATACTTCGCTCAAAAGTTTAGATTTAGTGGTAGGCAAAACTTTCTCTACAGCCATAATTCATTTCCATAAATATTATTCCCAATCGTCATGTGCTGCTAATGTAATTATGACTCAGAATGCAATATTAGTTATTCGATCAATATAAATATACTAAAATAAATGTTCCTGTTTCTTTATCTAATTGATTACATTCATAAAACCGTCTATCCTTGTCATCTTATTCTCAAGTACCTCGCCCTCGTGGCCAAACCTAACACTACCCAAAATGTGTCACAATGAGACTTCATTGTACACAAAATATGAATTACACTTTTGAAACAATCTTAACAGGTATCATAACAGATATGTAATGATATCTGAAAAATATTGCATTGTTTTTTCTTGAGTACTTATACAACAATAAAAATACCTTATCTGTTTGCAGGGAACATATACGACTTTAAATTCCTACCAATCCGCAACTAAATGAATGACAACTGCTGAACGGACACGCAGAGATATTCCAATTGTAAACCAATGCCCTCCACAAAAAAGTCTGGGCCACAACCAGCACATGGATGGGGCCCCAGCAGACAGAGGCTAACATGCATCGATTCCGGGGCCGAGCGATCTAGATTGCACTTGCAGACAGAAGCAACCGCTGTATTCAGGCGGGCGCAGCGGGTGGATTTCACCAACGGTCGTGTCTCGCTCCAGGGGGCGTGGCACCGTTGGAGCCCAGTATGCGCAGGAGACCGACGCAAGGGAGCGTCGTCAACATGCGGACATCGAGCTTCCATTGCCAGGGCGTAATCTTTTAATTTTTGGGGATACTAATTGGACATCTAGAAAATTTTCTAAAAAACCCTCCAAAATATTTTCTTTAAATTATTTGCTCTAATTAAGCAATTTTTTTGACATATACCTTGACGATTGAAGCTTTTCTTTATTGAATTTATTTTTTCATACAATATACTCCACAAAATCAGTGCTTTAAATTATTTCATGTTCCCTTTTTCAACATATTAATAATTTCGTGTTTGGCTAATGAGATATATTTTAATATCCTTCTATAAATAATTGATAAATAGTAATAACTTTTCTATTTGCCGTGCTTTCGTCAAACCCAATCACAATGATGGTAATATATTCTTCACAATTCTACTTTCCTGGGTTCGAACACGTAGTTGACTTATCCCAATATTACAGAAAATTGACGGGACGTCGAAACGAAGTTTATATGAATTTTTGGAGTTTTATTGCCTGCCGATTATATTAGTATTTCACGCTATATTCTACTTAATAATATACCTTGTTTTCATAAAAATAAAATAACATTTATTATATCAATTTATGTAACCGGAAATAAATGAACTCCTGTAACATAACTTTCTATATAAACTCTTCATTTTTTAAAACAGTTTCATTATATTAATTTGGCTGCCAAATATATTTAAATTGTTTTAGTCTTTTTTTAGAGTTGACAATTACTACTAATACACGGTAGCTTACTGCAATTATCGTCGCGCGCTCTCGATTTTCTCGGACGCTCCCGTCACAATTATCATTTCTTCCGAATCGCCGTACTACATTACTTAATATTGTCCAAAAGTATTCTACGTCTAACTTTTTTCAAATTATCACAGCAAAGGGGTGTCTAACCTCGAATACCTTCCTATCAATTATTCATGATTTGTAACAAATTACAAATTATACGAACTAATTCCTATTAATACCGAATTTGCCTATTTATTTAATGCAATGACTTGAAAACTTTGTCACCCTCGTTGGCTAACTAAAACTAAGTTTGATACCGATCTTTCAGCTACCAGAATTAAAACGATGTTGCTCGTTCGATGAATAGAATCAAAGAAATCATTTTCTGCCTATTGACCATATCCTTAACTCTCATTTCATTGTTTTTTCTTTGTGTGTGTGCGTGTGTTTTTTTTTAGTATTTTACGGTCTAGATCCACCACCTTTACTTTCAATGGCAAGAAGCTTTGCATGCTCAAAATATCAATACGCCGTGACGCCATGTTGTTTTTCTCTTCCCAATCGTGACTATATTTACCTGTCCCTTTCATACAAATGTTCCTTGAATTACAATTATATGTTTCTTCGGTATATTACCCTAATGAAACAACATTGTTTCACATGTTACAAACACGTAACATTAAAAATTTATTCTCGCCCTCTAGGAGTGGATTCAGAAAGAAAAGTTTAGTATTCCTTAGCGCTCGACGTCAATCCCTTCCGAGTGGGGAATAAAAAAGGGCAATTTTTTTTCCAACCCCCGATTGAGACTTTAAATCCCTATGATTAGGAACCTTTCAACTGCTAAACGTAGGAGAGGAGGTACTTTGACCGATTTTGTACCATCTTTACCATATCTTCTGCCAATACCGAAGCCTTGTCAACAATTTGAGCTGCAATATTGGCACGTTACGTAGGCTGATGCCAAACTAGATGGCCGAGGTGGCTAAGAGCGTTTACCGACTCAGAGCTTTGGTCCGAAGGGTCGCGGGTTTGAGACCCGCCTTGGGTGTGGTGGTTTGTTCCTTCTCTCCTCATTCATAACAACGCCGACCCTCACTGTCCTGTTGTGATCAAACATCAGGGGCAGATAGATCGTGTTTGATCCTTCGGCGTGTAACTTGACTCAGCGGCGAGTGACTCATCTTTTCGTTGACTTGAAAAGTTGGCGTGAAGGTTAAAGCTTCCAGACCAATGAGCTTTAGAGTCACGTTCAGGCCCGTCTCACATCACTGGCGGCAAAGGTTTGGCAAAGAAGGAACTGAAAACCTTGTTCACAGTTAATACAAATGCCTTAATCTTCACAGCGATTGTGTAGAAATGTAACAATTTTTGTACATAACTTTGGGTAATAAATTATTTTTTTCTTTACAATTGAATTTTTGTTATAGATCATCAGAAGTTGAAAAAAACGGCTCTCGTTTATCATACAAAGATCTTATGTGATATTTATTTCTGATGAGTTCGGTACTTAGCAAGCCCTGATTTTCAGGTAGTATACGATCCAAGGTCAGACAGTTCGGGTACCTGCCGAACTCTGCAGCAAGATGAGTTGTCTGCCAGTGTGTCAGGGACAAACGTCTTTGCGAGATTTGTGAGATTTCTCCCGTGTTTATTGGCAAAATGAGATTTTCAATCCCTACCCCTCCATGTTTGTAACATTTATTTACGAGACATCTATTCCACCTTTTGGTACCATCAACCGTTGTAGCAGTTCTAACAATGCTGAAGTTCTCAAACGTGTATCAATACTTTTCAAGTGTGACTTAGAATCAGATGCATGATCTTAAATGAACTATTGCGTTTGCAATCACTATCGCTTATACAAGATCATTGTTACATTACTAGCCCTGATATGCTGACAGTGGGGAAATAACTCGCGTGAAGGACCCATGAGGCTTATCTTGTCGAAGCTAGCCCTCGTGGATCACTTTTGACCCAAAGAGAGAGTTTCATACATTCACTCTCATTAATTCATTCATTATCTTCTTTACGTTACATTATCCTATGTATTGCTTGATGCCATCAATTGTTTTAATTCATGCTTCTGATGCAAATACGTAAATTACCTTCGATTACAATTATAGTGTTAAGTTATGAACATCATACAAATAAGTAATGTAAGTATTTATTACTGGTTACTAATCTTTCATATAATAATAAAATCAAACTTATAGAAGCACCATACAAAATTACTTAACACTATCTAGAACTTTCAAGAATCTTTTGTAATAGAATAATCCTGTAAGCAAATTACAAACGAAATTGAATTGAAAAATAACATGAAGTTGAAGCGCAAAAGGTCTTAAAGCAGTGGCGTCAGAATTGGGCAGTAAAAATACGATGTTTTGGTCCTTTCATTGAAAAAAAAGTGCCACATTGATCTTGTAGATTTTTTTCCTGTCTTCGTAATTTTTTTTTACACGCGATACGTGAGTACGTATCTTTCTAATCATTTGATTTAACATTCAGACTTTTTAAAATATTGCACTAACAGTACTGTAATTTTAAGAGCCGTTTGTATACATTTTCGTAGTCATGCTTTGTGAATGTTGGTTTTAAAATTTGGGTCGTGGATTCGCGACTGAATTTTTCATAGGGAATCCAATGCATATTTGAGATATTTGGCCGCAACTCCCTTCAGAGTGGGGTGGGGTTTTAACCTCACAGCACACGCTATGCAATTTTAATGCAAGGCTTTGTAAATCATGTAACAAGTAAACGATTACACTTCAATATAATTCCCCTTCTTTTAGTATCATAACAAACGCATTTTAATATTGTAATTGGTAGAGAAAAACAATCCATTTCAATTTCAGAGCGTTTTGTTTTAACATTTGAATCATTATGAAATTGTATTCAGATCGCTCACGTAGTTTCCTCATCATATTTTATAACAATTAACGATCAGAGTATAGCATATATGTAATCGATCTGTTTTACTACTTTCAACTGAACAAGAGTCTTACCCAACAAGTATTCATTGTAATTTTTATTTGACTTATCTCGAGTAATACAAAATCTCCGGATGTGTCAGGGCGTGGGAAAAAATCAAAGTAGATAATGCGTTCATACTATTCGCGAGTCCTGAAATGGAACAATATATCTAAAGCAAAGATAAGTTATATTTGGCAACACAATGCGAAGTATTATTAAAATAATTTTTACTGGTATTTATTATCAATATTCACACAGGGGGCAGTTTTTGGCTTGATTTTCAGTTTTCACGTTTCATATTCCCTTTCGTCGGGTGGGGAAGCGGTGTCTGCAAATTCCTCGGTTCGTCCCTTCGCCCCTCCCCCTCTTCCTCCGCCCCCTTTGCTGCCCTCGCCACCGCCGATCCATCAGCGCTGCTAGCGGCCGAGATACAAACGCGCACGCGCCGCCACCTCCCGCGCTGTAATTGGCTGTTTTTCATGCGTTGACGTGAGATTAATCACCGGCGAGGCGCTGACGGAGTGAGGGAGGGGAAAGAGCGGAAAGGGAGATAGGGAACTAGGGAAAGGAGGACGGGGAGGGAAGTTGGGGAGAGGAAGAGGATGGATAGAGGAACGGGAAGAAGAGAGGATGTGTGAAAATGATGGAGAACGAGAGAAAGGGAGGTGAAGAGACAGGAGAAAAGGAGAGGCAGAGGGAGAAGAGGAGGAGGGAGAGAGGGAAGAAAGCACCATCGACTCGTTGCTTTGATTTGTCCAGGCAATGGAAAAAGAATTACTTTGCCACAGCAAACCTAAGCTGTGTTTCCTTTAAGGGCAGAATTTCACAGCCAGAAATCTATTAAACTAAGTCAACCAATTCTAGTCCCCGGAAGAGGAATCGAATCTATTTTATCGTTCGTTTAACTGATAACGTCACAAAGAAGTGACTCATTTGAAAACCTTTGGAACGTCGTAGAATAGGAAAATTTGAGCGCAATTAGATAAATCAAAATCTGCCGTGCTGTAGGTGGTGGAGCGAAGAGCGAAAACGCTCTCGTAACTAAGCACAGCGACGGAGATCGATATGAAGCGGATAACATTTGCAGTTTAAGTTTGTAAACCAAGAAAATAGCCAATTTTTTTAAGCAAGTACTGTGCTTGCGATATCATACATGTGTCTTTCAATACGTTTCGTAAAACTTTCTTTTAAGGTGCGTTTACACGGAGAGACAAAGTCTCCTAACTTCATGACGTCACGAAGATAAACACTCTCTGACGACTTTACACGGTTCGAAATATCTCCCGAAACGCGAGTCTCCTCACTCACGGGAGAGTCGTTTCCTGTCATATCTCCGGAAAAGTGTCTCCTAGGTGTTTACACTTGATACGAATGTCTCTGGACGTACTTTGTCGCAGCCATGTTGAATAAACAGCTGATGAGCGGCGGCTAGGAGTTTGAGGTTAGCAATGTCTACGGTGTCGACGCTTGCAGCTGAATGTGCGGCCTTAATAATTTTGAAGAAGCGAAGGAAACGAAAGAGACAAGTGTGGGTAAAAAATGTTTTCCTGAGAAGAGAAGAGCAAAGTATATATAAAGTTTTGATGGCGGAATTGCGGGAAGAAGATGAAGCCATGTACAAAAACTTTGTTCGTGTCACTCCCGAAGGCTTCGATTTATTATTGGGAAAAATTTCCCAAGCAATAAAGAAGCAAGACACGGTCATGCGTAAATGTATTTCTTGTGGTGAAAGACTTGCTTTGACGCTACGGTTTTTGGCCACAGGAGACACATACAGTTCTCTGTCGTATTTGTTTAGGATTCCAATATGTACAATTTCTAAAATAAACCCTGAAGTTTGTAGTGCCATATTGGAATGCTTAAAGGATTATATGAAGGTATGTACCTTTTTGAAAAGTAACTATATGATTAAATATGTTGAAAGAGGCGAGGGCAATATGTAGTAATAAATTTAACCATTCCCACCTCCTCTTTTCAATTATTTTTCCATATTTGGAGGCAGAGAACATATTTTTTAACATTGGAAAATGTATTTGCATATTTCAGTATTCAAGTTTCATATTATGATCTTACAAATCATTGTTGGAAGATAAATATAACTTTAATTTGCAGAGAAAGTGGTGAATTTAGATGTACTAAACATAAATATATAGCTGGAATTGAAAATTTAGTTTGTTTTATTAAATGTAAACTTAAACGTTCTAGTCAACAATTTTGAGGTAGCTGCCTACCTTCAATAAAAAATACTGAAATTTCAAATTTTTCGTGTTTTATTAAGTTGTATGCTGTGTAATTCTGTTTTAAATGCTTCAAACAATTTTTTTGTTTTTGAAAAAAATTTCAAGCTAGGGCCAACTGAATTGAAGATGCATTTTCTCGAATTCGGAATTTTCAATCATTCATGCATGTGAAACAAATCAAACTTTAATTAGAAAAAAATCGGATTCCATGCTGAGAAATAGCGTATGAACTAGAATAGCTAATGTATCATGAAAAGTTTCGGTTGAACCGATTAAATTGAAATGTCAAGAATACATTTATGAACAATTTTTTCCCAAACAATCAAATCTTGTCTCTTTAGTTTTCACAGTACCTCTAATTCCTTGTTCATTCTCTAGAATAGACAATTGTGATTATTATAATATTTTTATAATTTGATTTTTGAGCATAAAAGATTATTGTACAAGAAATGAAGAAAATTCTAGAATTTTTTCAGTTCAGGTGGACAGCTATATTAATTAAATTACTCTTTATATAAGTAAGTCTTCGTTTAGGCTCTTTGTTTTCCACAAATCCTAGCCCTGGTTATCACCATTTCATCCCAATAACTTTATTTGTAATATACATGGTGGTTTAAATAAAAACACTTATTTTAAGCTTAACAATTTTTATTGCATTGAATTATAATGCTCTTTCCGAGCATTTACTATTAGTTCTGATATATCAATTTTTAGTTTACATTGTAGTCTCTCCGGCAGCTCTCTGAGAGCACTTGCCACGTGCTCTCCGAACACTTGATGTTCGTCAATGTGTCTATCTAATACAGATATGCATTTTTTTAAGACTTCGTCTTCGGAAGTCTCTCTCTTTTTTTTTTTTTTTGGGAGCCATACACACACGTCACAGATGCCGCAGATGTTGATGGCACTGCATAATGACACACACTTGGTGCCAACTGGCTCTCTAGTAATGTTTCTTGGGACTCCATGTCAAGCTCTAATTCAGTCGAGGATTTACTCTGGAAAAGAAAAATACATTTTACTGACATTCTATTTTCTAGGTACCTACTACTGAAGATGAATGGTTGAAGATCGCAGGGGAATTTTCATCCCAATGGGATTTCCCAAATTGTATTGGTGCACTAGATGGGAAACACATACACATTCAAGCCCCTGCCAAGACCGGAAGTCTGTATTTCAATTATAAGGGAACATTTAGCATTGTACTTTTGGCATTGGTGGATGCCAATTATAAGTTTTTGTATACCAACATTGGTGCACCAGGACACCATGCTGATGGTGGTATTTTTGCTACCAGCAATCTAAATCAAGCCATCGAACAGAAAAAAATAAATATACCGAATGCCAGGCCACTGCCAGGGCGACATATGAAAATTCCATATGTTATAGTCGCTGATGATGCATTTGCTTTACAAGCGAATTTAATGAAGCCATTCAAGCACCAAACGTTAAATGGCATTGAACGTGTCTATAATTATAGATTATCTCGGGCTCGACGCATTGTTGAAAATGCCTTTGGAATGGCTGCTGCCCGGTTTAGAATTTTACGTAGAAGCATCGAACTTCCACCTGAGAAAGTGAAATTGATAGTGGGCACTATTTGTGTATTACACAATTTTTTGCTGTCCACCTCCGGCACAGTGTATGCCCCGCCTGGAACGTGTGACAGAGATGTCAATGGAATATTTGAACCAGGAAGTTGGAGGAATGGTACGAATATTCCATTCCTTGACCTTCAACCAACGCAAGGAAGAAACTATTCAACAAATGCCAGAGTCATTAGAAATGAATTTAAAGAATATTTTGTAGCAGAAGGTGAAGTTCCTTGGCAATATAAATGTATATAATAAAATATTGACTTACCATTGAATCAAATGCGTTTCCTTTTTCTGCCTCTCCACCTCCATATAAAAAATTGAGGGATTTAAAAAACTCCCACTTCGACGTATAAACGTCTTTAGCTCCTGCTCCACTATTCCTTGTTCTCTCCTTTTTTACTTCATTTCGATACTGGCATCTCAAATTATGAATTTTATTTTCTATTTCCTTTGGGGTTCTTGCCAACTGTTCCGACATTTCAGAAAGGGCAGCATTCCGCTTCACCCTATCTTTATAAAAGGAATGGGACTTCCTGAAATGAAGAGGTGCATTTATAGTAACTGAATTGCCAATTAATTAAAATAATATTCCAACAATCAACATTAATAATAAAATTTGCACATGTGAAAATATTTTGAATAAATGTATTTAATTAAAACACTGACGATTACTGTATGCTTGTTATAATGCATTTGTACTCAAAGTACTGTTATAAGCAATTATAATTTTCAACTAAGTATAATACTTTTTACAACCATTGTCCACAAGCCTATTATTAATGCAGGGTATTTTCAGGTATTAACAGACCTCTTGGTTCAGGATGATAATTTTAAGAAAATTATACTTGCATATTATTATAAGTATATGCATATTATTAGTGCGTCTATATGTGTATATACATATACACACACACACACATATATATATATATATATATATATATATATATATATATAATATTAGTAAAAAATTATACTTGGACGAACTGCTTTAATTTCTAGAATTTGTAAACGCCGATTTTTAGTTTAATGTATTTTACCTCCATAAACATTCCCTTAACTCCAGCAATTCGATTAGTTTTGTAATGTTCTCCTTCGACCATCTCCTGTAATAAAATCACAGTTCAATAATTATAGGTTCAATAATTATCAGTCAGTCATAATCACAGTTCAATAATTATTCAAAATTATAATAATAGGATATGCAAGTTAAAAAAAAATTATTACAAGCAAAATGTACAAGAATCATCCTCCAAAACCTATAGAATAATCCGTATATTATTTCCGAAATCAATATTTTATACACTGCATTTACTATTATACCAAATTTACTATATTACTTATTATTTATTATCTATTATACTACATTACTTATTAGTATACTGTATACTACGTTGAACGTATACAATGCACATGGTGTACAATGTTCCTCGTAAAATTTATTTTAAAATTGTATAAAATTATATAGCATGTACTCACGTCTCTCCTGTGCTTGCAATAGCTTGCGTAGCTTCCATTTCACAAATCGTAAACACGATATCGTAAACAGATATTCAAAATTCAATTGGAACGACTCGCAGACTCGCAGACACAACACGCAGAAAAGCTACTTGAGCACGTGGACACACGCCAAGAGAGCAAGAACTCTTCCAACTTCCTTGGAAAACTGTTTATCTCCTACGAGACACGATTTCTCGTCGATTCCGGAGCCTTTACACTGCTCTCTTGCGGACACTTCGAAAATCTCTTGTGACGTCATGTCCCCGGGGAGAAGATCGCTCTCCCTAGAGTTTACACGTGTCTCGTAACCAGTTCCGGAAAGTTAGGAGAGGAAACTCTCTCCGTGTAAACGCGCCTTGAGGCATACATGCGTGTACTTTTCTTCGAACAGTAATTTCATTGCATGTAACTTTATTATAAACCATAACTTTGTTTCGATTGTTAACGGGCAGCAGACTATAACAAATCTTCAAAGAACATCAACCTTTAAAAATGTATTTGTCAGTCATCATTTTGATAGCATCTGGAATGATACGACAGAAATATTTAGCAACAATGGTTGAATCTGGAATGTCTAATAAATTTTGTAAATACATTTAGAATTGTTGGTACGTTAAAGAAAATTCATTTTCCTTGGGTTCCAGAACATCTTTTGTTAGAGTATTTATATCTTCAATACATTGGTCAGAATCTTGAAAAGTGGAAACTTAATTTTTAATATTTTACTTCTCTTTCCAGGGGTGCTTTTGATTCATTTAATGACTTCTGTTCTAATTGTTTGGAGATGATTCGTGTAGTAAAGAAGATTTAAAGAGGATGTTTTTTTTCGTTGAAGATGGTTAAATTTTAAATTGTCCGTAGATGGTGTTGAATTAGATTACAATTTTAACACATGGATTATTATTTGGTTAGTCACTGACATTATGAGAATCTGTTCAATAAAGTTGTTTTGTCTCATTGTTCCCTGAATTGAAAGGATAATTCCACGCTGTATCGCCTTCAAATTCTGTAATAAAAACCAATATTCTGTCTATTGATATGCGAGATATAAATCAAATATAATTTTTGTTAATTATAGTGGTTAACTTACAGATATAATCCTTAATAGTGCTACCTTCATGTGATTCCATTATTACACTTGGTATAATAACAAATTTTCAATATTCTAAGAGTTTAAACAGTTTTAACAAACCACAGAAGGCGGGTGATAAGAAGTTCTTAACAATAACAGCAACGTACCTGAAAAACAAAAAATAAACTAATAAATTCGAGTACAGTTTTTCAAATTTAGAACTATTGTTATCAATTGAAGTATTGCATTTTCCATAACATTTCCGCGCTTTATTGGCTTATTTAACCTTTTATTCATCGTACCGATAATTTGTACTTTAAAAGTAATGGAGAAACAAAACTGAAAACTACTACCGTGTTATTATGGTGCCAGTATAAATTTAATTGACAATGCTAAAAATACTTTTACTGCTCTACTTTCAAGGCTTATTTGTACAATGACATTCTCTCATTAACAAAACATTCTATGCAATCACATTTATCGTTTCCCACCTGTGATTCCCAATGAAGACAAAGGAGGCGTTTCCATTTTTTATTTCCCTGTTTTATTAAAGAAGTTTGGCTTTAGAATTGCTGAGTGAAACTTAATAACTCTTAAAATATATAGAGAAAATTGAACCTCCAAATGCGAATTAAACTATTTTATTAAACATAATATTATAGTATAAGTATACTGTGATGTTATTTATAAAACGTTCTACTGGTTTTCACATGAATACACATATGATTTTGCAAATAAGTCACAGTCAGCAAGAAGAAGATATAAACGTGTATTTTTCGTGTTTATTTTTTTGCCGCATTAATAATCTAATACCATGAAGACATTAAAGTAATGCAATATCCATTGTTAGCAAATTT
This sequence comes from Gryllus longicercus, assembly GCA_038098605.1. NCBI lineage: Eukaryota > Metazoa > Arthropoda > Insecta > Orthoptera > Gryllidae > Gryllus > Gryllus longicercus. The sequence goes on from JAZDUA010000007.1 coordinate 2,638,679, forward strand.
CTTTTGACGAAATTGAGTTTGTCAGCATGGAATTACAATTGATATGAGGTATTTCGATGGAAGGCTGTACATCCCATAGAAAAAATACTCAAATGTACATTAATATCTAGGATTTGAATTGCGAATACATTCTAATTCATATCTTTCACTTATCAGGGTGGGGGTGGGAGTGGTGGAAAATATATTTATGAGACCGGATAAATATGACAACAGAGCGGGATCAATCTGAGGAAGCGTGCGGAGAACCTTCGTTTTCTTCGTAGGAATTACATTTGATATGACTTTTAAATTCGATGCTCAGAGAGTTCTAGCTACGCTGCCGAGTTGTCTAAGGAATTCTGCAGTGAGTGAGAAGTTAATTTCAACGTGAAACACAAATGTTTCTACCAACAGCGCACTTGCCGGAAAAACAGAACGCTATGTACAAGCACGACTCAGAATAATTATTTTTAATGTGTCATTCCGCTCAACTTGCCTCACTGCGAAGCATCCACAGCCACATTTGCGCAGCGCGCAACATTCGCAGAGATCTTTCTGGAGGCGGCGTAGGCGGAGTGGACAACAAGTGAAGGTTGTACAGCGAAATTCGCGGCGCCTGTCCGTCTTCATTTCGCCGACGCCAGCGCTTTAATTTCCTTCGGACCAGCGACCTCGTCGCTCGCTTGCAGCGCTGCCTTTCCGCTCAAACGCACTCGGCGCGCGCTCCGGCGGGGAATTTAGGAAAGCAAAAATCATGGAAATGTCTACGCAGGTCGAACTCCTCTAGGGGGAGAGGATAAATTCGTTGAATATAGATGAAACAGATGTCAAATGGACATGTGCGCAAACTTTGTTTTCGAAGAGAGCAGTTTTTAATGAAAAATAATACCTGAGAAAGTGAGAAAATATTCAGATAAAAGAGAATATTTTGCAAGCTATTACTACACAAATGTAGCCTATAGACTGAAATTAATTAAGCCTTTAAGACATTATCGTTATATACAGTCCCTGGCCATATTATTAGACGCACTCCAAATATTTTAACAAAATGTTAAGTTTTGAAGTCTCTCACTGCAGTACATTACATCTGGCATTGTTGCCAATCAATCAATAAATACAAAGCTTCTTTTTCTAATAATTAACACATTATTTGTCATTATGTACCATTGTTGTGACACCTCATTGTTGCTTAGACGCACAAAGTACAAGAGTTGAGTAGAACAAGAGGTGACATGAGTAGTGTGTTGTTACATGAAGATGGTTTATTTTCCATTTATTAGTTTGTGAAATAGGTATAGCCGTGTTTATTTAAAAATTGTGAATTGTTGTATACGAAAAACTGATAGTTTTGAATAAAAATAATGGGAAAGGCAAGTGATTTGTCTCATTGGAATATCGCAGCAGTGAAAGCTTGTGTCGACTCAGAAAATTATTCAAATCGTGAGTTATCTCGAAGGATGAACGTATCCGAGACATATATTCGGCGAATTAAGAAAAAAAATTGTCCTTGGTGAAGAATTATCCCCACGAAGGAAGAACACATGTGGACGGAAGAGAATATTTTCACCAAGATCTGAGAGATGTTTGAGGAAGATTTGCCATGAAAACCGGTTTGCTACTACTAAACAAATTAAATTTAAATTGGAAAGTAGTGGGATCTGTGTATCTGAAAGGACAGTAAGGTGTACACTACTACAAATGAATTTTAAAGCTTGTAGACCAGCCCACAAATCCAGATTAACAGCTGGTATGAAAGAAAAATGTCTTGCATGGGCTAAGAACCTTAAGAATAAAGATTTGGACTTCTGGAAATCGGTAAAAATTTAGTCTAGTGCTTTTTTTATAAGTATAAATGGCTACCAAAATTAATTCTAATGTCATTTACTTGAATTTAAGGTTTGTTTTAGCGACGAATGCACTTTCGAAACTCTAGCAAACAAGCATCAATTAGTGTGAAGGCGCCCTGGTGAAAAGTATCATTCAGATTGTGTCATCCAGATTGTGAAACATCCAGTCAAGGCAATGATTTGCTCAGTGATCAGTGGCAAAGGCACGAGGTGTCTGTACTTGGTTAAGGGCATCATGAAACAAGACCAGTACAAGCAAGTATTGGAGAAAAGACTGCTGCCTCAACTACAGGAATGGTTCTCAAATGAAGAATCATTTGTTTTTATGCAAGATGGGGCTCCATGACACAGTTCGATCATTTTTGTTGGAGAAAAATGTTCCTGTGTTACCATGGTCAGGAAATTCACCAGATATGAACCCAATAGAAAATGTTTGGGAGCTCATAAAGAGGTAAATCGCAAAATAAGAAATAACAACAAAAATTCGTCTCCTTGAAAATAATTCAAGTCTGGTACCATCATCCAGAGTTGCAAGAAACTTTCCAGGCATGCATTAATATCATACCAAAAAGAATTAAAGCTTTAATAGCCGCCAAAGGTGGCCTGACAAAGTATTAAAGATATACATGTGCATGGAGATTTTTTATGAAAATTAGTTTATATACTATACTGACAGTCATAATTTTGCATATGATATCTTGTTTCTATCGTAAGTATTCAATTATTACTTATGTATTTCGTTAGAAATAAAAAAAAATACAATTTTCGTCACAAAAACGTGAATTTTATTAAAAATTTAGGGTGCGTCTAACAATATGGCCAGGGACTGTAATAGTCTTAAATATATGTTTGAACATTAATTCTTTATATTACTGTTCAACTTAATAAAGCAATAATTTTAAGTTCCTTTCTGAACATGCTGATTTTATCCCGTGAAAAAATGAAATTATTATTAAACTTTGTAAGGTCTATTGACTACCAACCACAAGAACAAGAACATTATACTAATCAAACTATCATGTATAGACTAAAGAACTTGGTATATCGTACACAAAATAATAACTTTACAAAATTCCAATTCCATTTATGGATGCCTGAAAGAATCTTCAGTGAAACGTCAACGAAGTTTCGATTTTTGAAAGAAATTCCAAAGTTATGAGTAATTATTTTTGATTCAGGATATCACTGCAGATTGTAAATTTGAATATAAATAAACTTTTTATGCATAATTACATACATAATTTTATATTACTGTACCAACAATAGTCAATATTAGTGAATTAGAAAACTACTACTAAGAAGCTTTTACTATTCTGAAAAATATCGGAGTGCATGTTGCAGATGAAGAGAAACATACATGTGACATTTTGAATAGAACGCAAAATGGGTTTTAGTTAGCTTCATTCACGATTCTTCATTCACGTCCTTAGACCCTGCTCCGAGTCTTTTCTTTGTCTCGTTCCACTTTCTTCCTAGTTTTGGTTACACACTCTCACATGTAATTTTGGAACAGCACTTCATTCCGGCTGTGTGCAAGTGCTATTCCCGAAGCCTCGCGTCTGAAGTCGGAGCAGGTCCCGGCCATGTCCCTTTACCTACCACAACCTGACCTGCAGAGCAGGTGCTTGTGCAGCCCTGGCTGCCTCAAACCCTACGGCGAAAGACTAAGTCTCGCCACAGACGACGGGAACGTCGCTTACGAGCCCCACAGTTGAACGCCTCTTCCATGAGCGAGATGGGGTTGGTTTCTTGAGAACTGCGGTGAGGTGAGGTGACAAGCGATGAAATGAAATGAGGTGACGTAAAGTGTAGTGCGGTGAGTGAAGTGAGGCAAAAGAGCCGAGGTTGAGATGAGATGAAGGGAAAAGAGTGGGTGAATTGAAGTAGCACAGGGCTTGAAGATCCCTTGTAAAGGACCCACTTGCGATGGAAGACGAAGCCTACCCCTAAACGACGGACGACATCCGCATATTAAGTTCAGACTTGCACGGTGATGAGTAGAATGAGGCGTGATTTGGAGCAAGTGAAGGGAGAAGAAGGAAAGAAAGTCCAATCACTACAGAGCAGTATTCGCGCGATGTCATGGAGGTGGAGGAGATGCAATTGTGGTGAAGGCAAAAACCTACCTAGCTAAATGTGCTAATTTCTCCTCCAGGCTCCATCCTGGCTGCCTCTTTTCCTGCAATCAACCACGTCAACAATGCTAACAACAATATCCACAAGAAATCAACACCTTGCTTACTATCCATCTTCCGATTCGTGATTTCTCCTTTGTACTTTTTCTATACCAAGCGCATTTCCGCCGCATTTCTGCATCACCACACAACAAAGGCCGCCCGCCATGGCGATCCTCAGGTAACTCCCCAAAGGGCGAACTTCTACGGTCATCTCACTCTGCTTTGCCCCAATCCGTCCTCATTGCATCTTTGCCTTCTCATCCATCCTTCTCTTTCAGCCTAGTGCCGGTCCTGTCCTCTTCCCCGTCCACTTCCCTCGTCAGCTTCCCGCTCTCGTTTAGAAATGCGGAAAAGCCACGACCCTTCCTTTTGTCCTCTTCCTACGTCACCTCGTCCAGCCTCTCACCACCACCACCACCACCACCACCACCACCACCACTCCACGCTCTCATCGTTTCTCACGCCCGCCGCTTCCCCGTACCATTACCGTTCCCCGTCCTACCGCTCCCCGGCACGCTCCATTCTCTGCTCCATCACCCTGCCCGCGGCTCGCCAGAGCAGACGCACATCGCAGACGCGTGTTTCCCGGGAGACAGACCGGGGAGGAGTGGATATCCCCCTTTACCATTCCATATCAAGAACACAATGGCGCCGCGCTGGGGCCACTCGGCAGCACAGGGAGCGCCAGCGGCAAAGCGAGAGTGGGGAGGAGAACCAACGTTCATACCACACTGAAGGCACCGGGTCTCGACCGATCACCGAAGTTAAGCAGCGTCGGGCGCGTTTAATACTAGCGTCGCTGTTTGATTTGGAACCCCACGTGAAGTACGTTTACGTATTTGCGGCTTCTGTGGAATAAAGGGCCGGCGTATCGGGCTGTTACACTCACGTTTGTGGATTCAAAACCAAGGTGTTGGTTTTTAAGCGTGAAAAAATTCGTATGCCTTCTTTCGGAGAGAAATTAAAGACGGCTGTTCCATGTTGTAGGTTTTTTTGCGAGAAAAGGATTCTTAGTCTAAAAGGAGCGTCTGAGCTCAGTTCTAAACCACCAATTTGTCGCCAGAGTGATACGACCTTTCTCTGCTAGATGATGGAAGGAGCGTAGCGGAATTTGCATTGTCAGGTAGAAAAGAAGGCCTCAAGACCTGAGTCTCGCCACGAGAAGTAAGGTATCATTAAATTGAATTGGGAGGGCGGTAGGGCGAAGGAAAAGGCGTCTGACAGACAAGGGTCACAAGCACAAATTAACATGGCAAGAAAATGACTAATTAACCTAACTCGTTTGGGGGCATGATTGTATTTATTAATATTAAACGCGCATATAATGAGTTTGGAAACTTAGTTCGATCAAACTTGCAAGTGAAGTACGCAAAGTAAGCAATATGATTTCAAATGGAATCCATTATTTGCTAATGGGTGAAGGGCAGTCTATTTTTTTCAGTGAACGAACAATCGCGACACTATTTATTAAACAAATTATACACGAATGTATCGCTTTAATCGACGAAACGAGCAGCAAAAGGAGTAGGCATAATGCGATGGAGTGGAATGCGAGTGTCTGGGAATGGAATGAAATGAAATGAAAATGGTGAGAATGAAAGTTCAACAATAATAGTCCACGACGAAGTAAGCAGAATTTCAGATCAGCGAAGAGTTCACTTCCAATGAAACAGAAGGACGTTAAATAATCTGGCTAGTCTCCAAACTTACTCCCATTGTTCATTGCTTCTGCGCTGTGACGGGCTGAAACAAAGGCAGCCCTCACTCCGCCTATTTCTCCTGCTTCTTCTCCCCACTTCTCTCTAAACGATCTCTCTGTATTTAGGAACTATCAATGTTTTGACGGCCGTTGCGAGAAAAAGTGATACGTAGAACTTCTTCCGTTGCGCAGTCAAAGATTACAGCGAGGCTGCCGCATGAGGGGCTATCGCCTTCTGTTCATCGGTGTTCGGAGACAACAGGCAGAGGGTGGGTGCTTCTCTTCCTGTTTTTGCAGAAGGGACAAAGATACACCAAAAGACGTCGCATACAATATTTTGTCATTATAGCTTTTTTGAGTCAAGTTGTGAAGAAGAAATTCAACAAAGACAATGGACATTGGATGATGAGCGCTGGATGTCAGGCGATGAATAAAGGGCGATGGACGAAGGGCGATGGACGAAGTGCGATGGACGAGAGGCAATTGACGGGAGCGATGGACGAAGAGGTGATAGACGATGGGCAGTTGACGAGGGGCGATATACGACGGGAAATAAGGAGGAACGATGGACGAGGGGGCAATTGGCAAGGAAGGTTTGACGAGTGATAAAACAGTGTTAACTGTAAATGCGAAATTTACATTTCATTCCTGTATCTTGGATCAGCTTCGAATCGGCTTCCGAGGCAAAAGTATCTGCTCTGAGCTCGGGGACAGTTCCAAGCGGCTATCCTACAGAGTGAGGACTTCTCTGTAAACCTACTACGTATAAGAGACAATTTGCTGTTCGTCAAATATATATTCTGGAGCTTCTTGTACTTCTAGTTGAAACAGCAAATCAAATGATTTTTACGTTACTGACCAATAAAACCATTAAGAGGACATCATATTTCATTATTATTCACACACTCGAGTAACAAAAGTCTGATTTTATTTAATCCACGCAGAAAAAATACTTATTAACAGGATTTAAAAGTGGATGGCAAATGACTTTTGTGTCTAGTGTTTTAAATTAAAATTTGTAATCCATACATTTTTTTACGTTTTGTTTTTCCTATCAAGCAAAGTTTTAGAATCTCTCCTTTGACATGAAACCGTAAGATCTATTAAGCATCTCCATCTTTTCATGTTCGAAAAACTTTTGTTTCAATTACGATAGTAACGCCGACCTCTTGTTTCTTTTGAACCTTCTTTTCTTTCGCAATAATCGCTCGCAGATTCGCCGCAATGCAGCAATAACTTGCTCCTTTCCCTCAGAGGCGCATCCTCTGATAAGCTAGTGGTCGTGAGTCGGTGGAACCGAGCTATCTGAGGGGTGGCATGCGCTGAGCATGGAGTGAGGTTGGGCAGGGCGGAGCTGGTAGAACCTTGTCTGGGAAGAGTGGAGTGGCTTGCGGGAAACATGGGTTGAGGCACGAAGTTCGAAGAGCGGGTGGCCGAGGAAAGAAAGGCCGGTGAACGAGTGCAACAAAGACCAAATCATTGCGAGCGCGAGGGCCATAGAAGCGAAACCTTGTCCTCGAAAAGGGAATGCAATCCCAGCCACCGTAAGAGCAACACACATTAGCGTGATTACTGCGTTCGGGAGCACAGCAGCAGTGGGAAGACAAAGTTGTCAGTTTGAGAAATATACGCGTAGTAATTCATTGATCACCTCTGCGTACTATTCGGACCGAGCGAGGGTTATTTGGGGGCAGGAGCCTAAAATAGAGGGTAGGTTAGGGCCATGTGTTAGAGGGGAAATAGGAGATGGGATGAGAGGGACAGGATTACGCGGTACTAGACTCTGAGAGAGAGATAAGTGAAGAGAGAGTGAAAAAAGGGAAGTATTAGAAAAGGAGAAAGAGCGGGAGAAGAGATGCGAGGAGGAGAAGGACGAAGCAGAAGGGCGAGGAGGTGAGGAGCAAGAAGGGATGGGGCAAAGAGGAGAAAGGCAAAGAGGAGAGGGGCAAAGAGGAGAGAAGCAAAGAGGAGAGGGGCGAGGAGGAGAGGGGCGAGGAGGAGAGGGGCGAGGAGGAGAGGGGCGAGGAGGAGAGGGGCGAGGAGGAGAGGGGCGAGGAGGAAAGGGGCAAGGAGGAAAGGGGCAAGGAGGAAAGGGGCAAGGAGGAAAGGGGGCGACATTGCGAAAGAAGTAACTTTGCATCAGTTCTCTACACCCTAATTAGTACTGAACAGAAGTTTGGTAAATATCCTTTCACTTTCTCTTATATATGCGTAAATTTGAAGTACTATACGTAGTAGAAAATAAAACTAATATAATGATCGTGTATTTAAATTGTGATTTTTTATTCTTAACATGTTTTTGAACACCTATTTTGCTAGAATAAATCCATATTTTTCTTATCTATTTCTGCGAAACAATTCATTTTTGCCTACTTTTTTTAATAAAATAATTGCATGACTTCTGGCCTTTACTGATTACTGGAAGTAGGAAGTGTGTATATTTATTGTTGTTTTTGCGCAAAATAAACCTCTTTGTATCAATAAACCTTTTTTTAAATTTTATATACACATTTTTCATTTTACAACTCTGAATCGGAGTTGTGATTAGAGAGCAGAACATCCAATATCTACGAGTTATTTTTAACACGAATAAAAAGAACCAAATCATGTTTTCAAAAATTTCAGTTTTTACTAACATAAATGTTTTCGCCTTTTTAGCAATCAATGTGCAAGCCCTTCTTAAATAAGCTTATCTCAAAATAAATGTCTAACTTTTACAGCATGAAGGAGATTCTAAGATTGACACTTTTTACCATGCTGTGGAAATTTCATTTAGAAAAGTTACGCATGTACCATTTGCTTCCAAATGGTAGGAAACTTGTCATGCATTGACACTAGACAGGTACATGAAATTGCTTTGACTGTGTTAGAAAGTCAAGCGTCAGAGCAAGATAAGGATGCCTAAGCCATCAAGAGGAAAAATCACATATGTAATTTTCTCATGTGTGTTGTATGAGATTTCTCACCATATTTTCTATAGCAAAACGTAATAATATTCCAGTTTCTGCATACCCTAGACGTTTGTTACATTTATTGTGAAACACCTATGTATGTAGTTTAAATGAAAAAAAAAAAAAAAGAAAATGTATGCACTTGGAAGATTTAACTTGTGATTTCCAGCTCGTAGTTCAGAGTGGATGGCCGCAGTCAGAGAATCCCCCCCCCCCCGAGCGAAGGACTTGCTGTTTCAGACAGAGCAACGCCCGCTGAGGCGGAGGGGCTAACGAGTGGAGGGCTCTCCAGAAAAGTTGGCGCGTAATGAACAAAGTACGCTCATCTCCGTTGCATAGCCGCGCGCTTACCTCGACGAGCTAAATGCTCCCGGGAGATTTTTAAACACGCCCTGTTGCCGAGTTTCTTTGCTGCGTAGACGAAAGGTGCTCCTCTTGTAAAGGAAGGGCTAATGAGTGTTGTGCTGTTCTTGTGGATTCTTTTGTAAACGATTAGAAACAATGAGACTTTCCATACATAAAAAAATCTGCACACAGAGTAAAATTATGTATAACTCACTACATCGTCAGCACAGATGAAATGAACCTGATTCTATGAGAAAGGGAAATATTAAATTTAATGATTCTTACTTTAAGAGAATTATGTGTGCAGGTATTCGTGCAAGTTAGAACTGTAAACGGAATACTTGTTTGGTTCTTTATCGTTAGTTGTCAGTTTGCAGTGTATTTCTGTCAGTGCATGAATCCATTTTCTATCGTTATCTCTGAAATCTTAAAGAAAAGCTTCAAATGCAGGGGTATAGTTGGAGTCCTGTTGCTTTAGATATTCTGGAATATCAAAAACAATAATAAAGTAAACTCATTAAAAACCATTTTAAAAGTATTGTGCAACCAAAATGCGGGGTCAGAGTTTCCTTCATCTCCCGTACATAATGCGCCGACATATTTACAATTCTATTCAGCGTGGGAGCTCCTCATACTGCAGTATGCGCACTCTCGCCTCATCCAAATACCGGGGAGGTTAAAATGAGGGGGCTAAATGATAGCTATGAGGGAATTAACCGGCACATCCTTCAATACTGCAGAAATAGTAAAACCTTTGGTGTATTAAGGGAAAGAAACAAAGGAGAAGAACAAGGATGGAAAGCGATAAGATGTCGACCAAGAAATACAGGCTAACTTTTCCTCCCGCTGCCACCGGCTGCAAGATCGAAGGCCGGCCACTTAACTTCTCTCCTTTACTTCGCCCGTAGCCCTCAGTCGCCGAGAAGATCAGCAGAGTACGTTATCTCCCTCCCTGTTTGAAAGGCAGGGTTAGCAGCCCCTGGACAGCAGTAACTCGTTTCTAGCGCAGAAAATGAAGTATGAATTTTCATGAAATACGTTTAAACACTTCCATGGCTAGTTAATAATATAATGAAATTAAGAGTTATTATGATTCAAGTGTGCTAGTAATTCATACCCAACTATTGAAAACAACAAACAGTTTTTTAAAGTGCGATTAATGCATTGATTTATATCCATAACGCTGTTTATGCCTCGCAGCAGGGATGAACAGAATAAGTAGTTTTCACGTGAAAGTGATCGTAGCAAGATTGATGAAATAAAATTCTCGTGTGACGCTAACATTGTGGCCATCGGTTGCCAGGGCACCGGAACACTCCATTGCACGCCTAAGCCAGCTGTCTCAACTTCTTCAGCTGAGGGAGCAAATGGCGCCAAAGACACTAGCGCTGTAATAAGCGGGTCAATAAAAAAACTTGCATGAACATATTAGGTATAAGAGAGACTTATCATATAGCCAAATGTTTAATAAAAGGGCATTTTTGGAGAAGGATATTTAGCAAGGTAGATTTTACTCCCTCCCCTTGTTGACCATCGCTGCGAAATGAAAACATGTTAACTAACAACTCTTCTTTATTTCACATTTCATTTCTAAATTTTGAGACGTCCAAGATCGACAAAAAATAGACTCGACACAGTACGAGCTCATTTAGTTGTTGACATTTCGCTTGTTGTCGAAAATAGCGTTACACAGGTATTTTCATTTTATTCGTACTTGAACAACTTCGTGCATGAGGAACAACTTCATGTGGCATTAACCCTTCGACTGTGTGTCGGGTGGCCGCAGACTGCTGGCGTCTGAGTAAGCACAATGACGTAGCTCCTCCGCTAAAAGAGCGTCTCAGCAGGAAAAGCCTATATAACATCTTGACCTCCGCTTAGCGGGGGGACAAATGCTACCCGTGAGCTCGTCCGTGTGCACGAATCTTACACTCCGCTGTCGGTTCAGATCGGCGAAACCTGGCCCTGCCAACCTCCCTTCACCTCTCCGTGGGTTTACATCGGCCCTAACTAGCCCTGCCGACACTCCTCCACCCATCTAGTTCAGGCCGACACTCCGGGGTTCTGCTAGCAGCTTCCCGCTCTTTTCCCTAACCACCGTGCACTTCGAGTGTCGCCAACTCTTCCTACGGCCGCTGCAAGGTCACTCTTCCGGAAAACAGCCCTCAGCGAGGCTGGGCTACGTCAGGTGCCTACGTAAGTACCTCCTTCCCAATAAACTGGCGTTTATCTTGGGTATTATCCCTATTCGTATTGCTCCTCTCATTCGCCTTAGGCCTTAGGAGAATAGGGAACAGCCCGGAGGGCACCTTCTGCCCTGACCGTTCTTCCACTTCCCCGCACGTAATGCCAGACCCTTTCCGAACGACATCTGTTTCTCAAATACTTACACGGACTCCTTTTGGGGTCTTTTTGACGTCAAACGTTTTACACAATAATTAACAAGTATTTTTGCAGGAATGTTATTTTAAATGTTTCATTGAGAAAACGTTGCTTTTATTTAATGAATTTACTATATGGTTCTAAATAACAAAGAATATTGTTATTTACAGAAAACACTCATTCTAGCATATTATTATCACTATACATATGTCTATCTTACAAGCATGAGAATGTTTAGCACCGGGATACCAAATCGAAATAGACAAATACACCAAAGTATCACTTGGAAACCACAACATAATATTACAAACTGAAAATGGACACTTTTGGAATTTTTTCTTGTAATTTTTTACTCCAACAGCATAAAATTCAAATTAATTCAACCAAAGAAACAAACTTAGAAAACTGAAAAGATTATAAAATTTGTAAAACTGGACGAAAATGACATATATAAAAGAAGAAATTGATGTGAATATTTTTTTAGAATGTAGCGAGACATTATTTGCCCTGGTGTCAAGAGAGACTCCAAATAAGGGTTAACAGAGAAAACGACTATTTGTACTTTCTAGCATATTACTTACGTGTTATACAGACTATTGTGATGTTGCAGCGTAACGGCAAATTTGTATATAGAAAAATCTCTTATTGCCAAAAAAGGATAATAATTATTTTAAAAACAGGTTTATTACAAACAATTAAAAGAAAAACTAATAAAGATTAAATGAAAAAAAACTACTCAAAAACTGGAACTACTGGAGTATTTGGGAGTACAGGTGTACAATTTTTAATTCATGTTCATTTAGTGCTTCTTCATCAAATAGAAAGTTTAATCTGCTCATTTGTATTCAAAACCGATATAATCGAGTCTGTTTACTCAAAGGTATACTCAAGGCGCGTTATGTATTCAAAACTTGCAAGCTGCAGTGAAGGTATGGATCCAACTGTCAGTTGCAGTCCTAGTATATGCACCAAATGAACGTTTACACGAACCAAAACCGTAAATGGCGAGCACTGCAGTATAAAGTTTTCACAGAATGTGTTAGTAGCAAAAGTGTAGAAATATATTGAATATGAATTTTTAAAATATTTGTATTCATGCTAAAAATAAGCCCAATAAAGTATCCAATGTCGAGACTACTTCAGCCCTTCATTTGGCATTGAGATTTAATTTCAATCAATGTTTAGAGATGTTCTTTTCCCATTCAAGAGATTCCATTGGCCATTTAGGTGCAACGGAGTGAAGTTCCGTTGAAATGGAATCTCGATTTCCTTCTCCTCCCACTAATTATTTGAGAGTATCTGCATGTGACATTTTACCGTTTCCCTGCTATCGCCTAGTGCCTTTCTGGGATATATTTCTTCGACCTTTCTGCCTACCGCATCGGAAAAGGAGCTATGTTCGTCCTCGTGACAGCAATCCAGTGCTACGAACATTGGAGTGACAAAGGAGGAGTAGTAATAGAAAAAGGTGAATGTCTCCGTTTTTACAGGTCGTGGAACATTAGAAGCTCTTATCTTCTCAGAATGATATCCGATTATAGTTACGGAGGGGTTTCACAGACATATCGTTCCTATTGCGTTAGTATCCTTCCTCATGCTGACTTCACAATGTTTTAGTGATACTTTAGATGACAATATTTTTTTTTAGATTTTGAGTGAATTCAAGAAGTGAGGTGAACTATAATTGTAAGAGAATTCAATGACACAAATATGTGGATTTTGAACATACAGCCATTCCGTCAAAATATGATGATGTTGGAATGAGAGGAATAATCCCGTGATGTACGATGCATTATACTCTAGTGGCTGATGAAAGTTATATGGATCCAGATAATAAACATGAAAAGGTTAGATACGAAAAGTTTGTTCATTTCTGTGCTTGTGAAATGACATGATTAGTGGGTGAGTTTAAAATGATAACTTGTAATTGACAAATCGTTACATGATGAAAAGTGGCCACATAAATATTGTAAGTTAATTATATGAAAAACAAGTAGTAAACACAACAAGTTTGGAATAGCATTATAGTTTATTATTAACATTCCCATTCATGTATATGTTTGGATATTTCATTGCATAACAGTCTTTAGGAATTATCTTTAAAGGTAAACAATAAGTTTATCTTCAATACAAAAAAGAAGACAATAACGAAAAATATCGCGGGGTCTCTCAGACCAGATGATTCAAATACGTCCGAATGAACATTGTACCTCTTAGAATTAGAGTTCAGCATTCAAAACACAATACATATAAAGCACTATTATTATGTCACATCGAAAAACTACAAATCATTCAAAATAAATGTTTAAAAAAATAACTAAGGCTCCCTAGTTTATTAGTAACAAACCACTTCACAGAGAATTACGAATTGGGTCAATATAAGAACACATCCTAAAATCCTCTCACAAGTTCTTTGACACTCTTTCAGGATCTACAGCCACGCCCAACTTCAAACTCGGCAAAAACTACCCAAAACCAAATAGCATATGCTCACGATTTCCCAAGGATAAACTCATACCTCCATAAATACTCAACGTCATTAATTCTCAACAGCTATTAATATAAAATAATAACATAAATATTTTATTCAATGAATTATAAAAATAAATTCACATCAAATCAATTTTCAAAATTATACATTGAACACATCCTGTAATATTCAGGACAATTAGCGTGAGAATGAATGTCAAAGCATTATTTTGTAAAATGTTAACACCCCTGAATGGCAGTAATGCCGAACAGGAGGACATAAATTTAAAAAAATAATATTATATCGCCACTGTACATTCAGCAGCAAAAAAACTAAAAAATAATTTTTTTACAGTCAGTGTTTGTTTTTATAGGAATATTTACAACGATTTGCTGGATAGGATGAAGCTAAGTCATAGCCTTAAATTAGTAAGCCTTAACCTAGCACAATCACCATAGATTCTATAATCGCATCACTTTCTTTGAACAGAACGTTATACTTGTTTTAAATCACTGTCCATTAATATTGCAACTATATTTTCGTAACAAAGAAAATACTTTTTCTGTTTGCACACTTCATAATTCCACACACTGACAATCTGTAGTCCTTACAGTAAAAAAATTCAAGTCTAGTATTCTACCAACTTACTATTCTTCTCGTACCACTAGTGGCTCTGTCTTCCAAGAAAACTGTGATTCCTCCACTGTGGTCCCTAATAGATGGCAGCATATATAGAGCAGAGGTAGTCTAATGCTCGAGGAATTTGACCAAACCAGTAGAAACATTAATAAGTGTTCGTGAACGGGAGATGCTAGGTAGGATTCAAGACTTGACGGTGGCAGATTTTTGGCACTAGCTGCATAACGTAGTCGAATTCAGTTGCTCCCTGGAGGAGAATTATAGATGCAATAACTCTACCACATACACTATTCTACCACACATTCGGACACCAGTCAGTAGCTGCGAAGGAGTCCCGATTTGGGTCTATCCCGCTGATGGGAGATACATGGTTTGGGAAAAACTGGCAAACCGACGGATATATCGGTGCCTTGCGGCGAACCTATGGCGTTGATCTTCCGTTGGATGATCTTCACCCGCCATCCAACGGGTGATCACCGCCACCTCCCGCGAAGAAAATACGCACTACATTTACGGAAATAATCACTACCTCGGCAGAGAAGTGACCGAAATTATTGCCGTAATGTTCAGGCAGGATTTACCTACAAGCAAAACAAGCAGATTCTTGGGAGTATCCAAACCATGGAGCATTGCGTCTCACAAAACGTTAATAAAATATGTTTATACGAGTATATGTCAACTAATTGGTACTGAAATAGTTTACTGAAATAAAAAAAATGTCTTTCAAAACCACAAATTACAAAAATTACAATTTTTAAATAATTGATAATTCTTAATGTAATGTAATCCACAATAATTTTCTGCTAAATTTACAAATTACGTTAACTTCTATATGTTCTATGCCCGAATGTGACGATTTTTTAAAAATCAGTGAAATATTTTTTTTCGGAGGGGATTCCCCAATCCGATGTCGGACTTCAAGTCCCCGCATTACCTACATCGTGCCCTGCTAATATTCCAGTAACTGTTGCAGTGTCCGGTTGCCGTCCGCCTTCCATCACCTCGCGGGCGCTTTTCTGAGACCTGTTGCACTGGCGAGGGTCTAAGAGAAGGGGGGCGCGGCGGGGCGGGACGGGACGTTGCGGGACAGGCGTAGATGAGGGGAGCAGGGCGGGGCGACTGTGTCAAAACCGACGGGGACAGATCGCCTCCGCGCCGCAGGGCGCCCGGCAGCGAGCGAGGGCCGCAGACGACTCAGCCCCTTCGCTGCTGGCCGCCCATGCACTTGTCAAACAGACATTACAACCGCGTTCGAACGTCTCCCGGGTTAAAATTTGTGTCGTATAAAAACAGTTCTCACGTTCTTCTTGGAGTTCTCCGTGATCATTTCACAGCAATTCTCCATAATCGTTCATTACCACCACCCTCCACCCTTTATTTTCACTACTATGGACTTCTGCTTCCTTCTAGAATATTAAGGATTCAAATATATCAGACTGTAAATGTAGCTAATGTCCTGCCATTTCCACTTTAAATAAGGTAAAAGTTTTAAAAATTTTTTCCTTTAAAAAGTGTTTAATTTGGGTGAAGTTTGTACATCTCACTGCAGAACTTTTCTCTTATAAGGAAAACATGTATCACTGGCGGTGTGTTTGATACGTCGTAGATAGAAAATTGACTGATTATTTGAGTAATTTCCTCCGTCTAGTTACCTTTGCTATTGGCACAGAGCAACACCCGGTACTGTTTGTGGCGGATGAGGTACTGACATTCGCCTGGTATTGACCGAAGAAACATATGGGAAACTGGCTATTACTCTACCCAACCACACAACAGATATATTCGATATAGCTGTATAGAAGTGGCGACAATGTACAACCCTCAGGGATCGAAACATAGGACCTTCCGTCAGCAACGCAGCTGCAGGGGGCGGCGGTGGCGGCGGGGGCGGCGTCGGGGTTGGCGGCGGGGACAGCGGTGGAGGTGGCGGGTGAGCGGCGGGGGCGCTAGCGGTGGAGGGTGGGTTCTCGGCGGGATGCTTTCTGACAAACGAGCATCGCACCGCCGAGTGATTAATGCGCGAACCACTCCGCCTCCCCTTCTGCTCCCGACATCGCTCCTCCGCTACAATCGTCTCCTTACACAGCTACCCAGTCTCTCTACCCACCATGGATCCTCTCCCACCCTCCCGTAGGGCGACGTGCGGTGTAGCGATCAGACCTCACGACTTCCATGATTCAATGCCCAAGCCATGCACGCCGAATTAGTGGTGGACAATGCTGGTTTGCGGGAGCTTACGTCAGGTTCTCCAATTTCCCTACCTGTCATTCCGCCAATGATTCATGGTCGTGCATATCAGTCTCCACAACGATCTATCCATCAAATTATTCATTAATGCATTCATTAAAGGTAAGGCGAGAGAACATTAGATTCTGGCATCATAGTAATGAATAAGAACGCACACTTCCACCCGGTTCCCCTCGCACCCCCGACGCCCGTCGCCTTCGGTATGCGCTCGGCGCTGAAGAGAGGTAAACTCCGCTCTCCCCCACTCCACCCGCCGTCACACTTCCCCACTTCCATCGTTTGGGCCCCTGCGAGGTCTCTCGCACAATAGAGACTCTGTAGTGAAAACACTCGAGCCTTATTAATCCACACCATCACTGATTTCAAAGGCCTCGGTTATTTCTTTATTGAGATCGTATGAACTAGATCGCAAACATCAGAGTCTGAAAATTGCCTTAGTGCGGAAACTCGTAACTACGAATGTTAATTTACAAATTCTTACCATAGAAATGTACGTTTCTCTACTCTTTCGCTTTAGCTGGAAACAATCGCAAAGAACTTTTACGTCTCGAGATCCTGTGTCGTGATGATTTGTCCCGGTCACCATGTCCTCCTTTTCTGTCCTTTCCTGTCTTTTCTTAAAATACTGCACATTATTTTAAATTCTATACGTAATAACGCTTCCACAAATCTGCCTGAACAACGGTAAACCTCCATTTAACATTGGTCGGGGAAGAATTTTCATGTAAATACATATTTGTATATAAAAATACATTATGTATAAAGTAAGAAAATTCAGTAATTTGTTTCAGAGTTTACATGACATTGCGAGTAAATTAAAACAATTGTTTTACGTATTCTTCATGATTGTACCTTCCCTGTATATGTATGAATAATTCACGTCGAACAAGTATTGAATGTTATATCTAGGGCGCATCTCCCCCTCCAGTGGCTCGTGAGATTCAGATCTGACCTATAAGTCGGCTTTTGGGATTATTCCCTCTCTAAGTATAACCAGAATGGGCAGCTCCAGTAGGGGCAAGCTATAGGTTTGGTCTTTAGTCTTGTTTCATCTTGTGTTGTAATTAATGTAAAGTGAGTCTGTGTGTGTGTGTGTGTCTATGTGTGTGCCTGTGGGTTGTCTATGCCTGCGTGTGTGTGCACGGGCGGGAGGGGCGAAAGAAGGAAAAAGATAAACAAAAAAAAAAATATGCGCGATCCGTGACTCATGCGCGATCCGTGGCTCATTTGCGATCAGAGCAGCCGGCCGCTACAAATCTCCTCGAGTCAGTGGTTTTATTTGACCGAGAAATACAGATAGATTTAAAAATTTGCCACGATCGTCTCTCGAACTTCATGACCCGGCAAACGATCCTGCAGAAACAACGTTCACAGTTTTGGATTTAGGGGGAGCATGGTCCCCTTAATTCCACTTCCGATCCGTCACGGCGTATGTACTAAGATTTTTCACATGCTTCTCGTAAACAATATTTTATATTTTACGAATGTATTTTGTATTCTATTTGAACTCTTTAATGGTTGATGAGGACTTGTGTCCAATTACTTCTGTAGAGGGAAAACGTTCGTTCAGCCAAATCTACCGTAAGGTGTGACTGGCCACAGTTTGTGTTCAAAACTTTTAAAATGCCTGTTAAATCAATTTTGAAGGGTATCAGGCATTTTCATTTTACACATTTACTATTTTTATTATTTAATTTTGAAAAAAAAACAAATACGTATACAGGTTCATAATTTACCCTTTTATATGACCATAAATTCTGTTCCGTATGATTATCTATTTCTTTAACGTGCTCCCGTTCTGGAGATACAAGACCTCCACACACCCGCGCGACGCGGGGTGCATACCCTGACGTCACCACACGGCGTTAAACTCGGGTACGCACGACAGCAAGGAACTCGCTTTATTTATTTATTAAAAGAACTTGAACTCTTTTACTGCTCTAGAAGAGTTGACAAACAATATATTTCCATGCGTGGTAGCCTCTGGACGAGTTATTACGCTCAGTCAGGTTGTCGCTGGGAGCTTTAGGACGAGATCGTACGAGGAACCGCGATGTCCCGAGAGGCTCTGGACGAGTGTGCTCGTGCGCACTCGCTTTCGGCTATCGCTTGAATTTACTGATAAATGAGATGACGATGAGATAACGCGATATCTATGCACGTGCGAGCTCATTTTACAACGGGGCCCTCAGCGTGAAGCATGACGCAAGACGAGTGACTTATAGTCGGCCGGCTCGTAGCATTTAAATGGTTAAAGACAAGGCAAACAAAAACTCTCTCCTAAAATTTTATAAAACATTAGCTGTGCCAACTGGTTGCTGTGGAAGGGAAATGAGGGTACTAAATACCAAATTCCCAGCCGAATTCAGGTTTCCGAAATGAAATTTGAGGTTCACTCTTGGGCTTTACACAAGAACACAGATTAAGAAATGACGATATAATAAATAAATTATGAATATTTTATTTAAAAAGTACTGAAAAGTATAGAAGAACGTATGGACAAATCATTTACAACAAATGGATAATTCTAAAACATCAAAAGAAGTCACACAACTCCAGCCAAAAGAAAATCTGATTTCGAACGACCGAAAATAAGACTGGAAATTCAATGAGTGCTTAACAGATCTATGGTCCAATGCTTAAAGATGAAGATGATGATGATGAAGACGAAGAAGAAGAATTTATATATTTTTTTACTGTTTTACTTTTTTTACGTTTCAACTGGTTTCATCATTGTCTCGTTGATCGATAAACACAACGGTTTATATTATATATATGTATAATGTATCTCGACAATATTTTTAACGTTTTAAGTTTGTATGATTCCTATACTACTGTGCGCTTCATCCCATGCTTATTAAAACATAATTGAAACATATTTGTGGTTTCTTCAATATAACAGCAAAAGAATGCCTAGTTATTTTTTATATGAAGAGAGATTGAAACAAAATTTACATTTTCGGCCATAATTTACATTTATCATGATATGCAATATAATCAGTATTCAGAATTGACTAAATTTATGCCACAAATGAGACCTTTCTGTCCCACTGGGCAGCGGTTGAATTCGACCTAGTCGTAGCCAATGGCGAAAATTACGCCGTCGGTGCTGCGTCGGAACCTGAAACCTAGGACACCCCCACTCACAGTCCTTGCTTAAATGACGGACAGTTACATAGGGGGAATATGAAGATAAATGAACAGGGAAACATGGATACGGTTTCTGCAGTTTGTTTAAGATAATTTACACAAAGGAAGAATCTATCAGCTTTATAAAATACTAATTCATGAGAATTTGGATGTGTAAGTATCTCTGGTCGTTAAAGATTCAAAAAATCTAATTAGTATTAAGTTTATACTTGTATTTTCTCCTAAAAAGTGCGTGTGCGTGTGTTTGCACTTGAGAGTATATGTGCATGAATGTGTGCGTGTGTTAGTGTGTGAGTGTGTGTGTGTGTGTGTGTGAGTGAGTGAGTGAGTGAGAGAGTGAGTGAGTGAGAGAGAGCTCCCTGACGCTATTATCAGCCGCTCCCTGACGCGGTGCGGAGCGCGGCTGTTGGCAAATCGTTCTCGACAGCCGCGCAGCACGAAGCGATGCGATTACGTCATTACGCTCCAAACCCCTCGCGGCTCAACCCTTTCACAGGTGGGATGCGGATTGGCTTGGAGCTTTGAAGGCCAGCTGCCGTCTCCCAGGCATCCGCCGGGGCAGATGGGATTTGGAGAGAGGATACACAGGCCATACTCCTCACGGATGTGATGATCGTATAGTTTACAGTATTCCTAGAACTCTTTCTTAAAAAAATTGAGCTTATAAATACTCTCCAAGAAACACGCAAAATAAAATAAAAAAAGCTACTAGAAACAAATTGTTAATAATTTCTTACTTCGTTTCATTTTCGCATAGAAATACTTCAATATATTTTTCTGTGAATTGTCCTCCTACGACACGGAAGTGATTATCTTTGTCACACACAAGAATGATAAGGACAATGAAGAACTGATTCTCATTTGTACATAGATGGCTTATTAATTAAATTAAAAGAGGCCAGTAAGAACAGCGAAAGAGAACATATCACCTAGAAGATAGTTTGTCAACGCCAAGTGATCGCCAGTAGTCGGATTTTATACATCGGGTGAGCTGGTAAAAACATTTAATGCGAGATGAGAAAGGCTTCAATCAACGTTACACAAACACACCTATCATCTCGCACTATTTGAGTTGCACAATTGTTGATTGTTGATTGTATATTTATAGACGTATGGCGCAATATTCGCAATCTAATTATTAAGTTCCATTTTTTCAATCAATTCATCCACCCAACGAGTGCATTTTTGTTTGTGTTCTCTCAATCTATTGAATTCCTCCCCATTCCTAAGCCCTGCGTCAACAGCAGTAGTTGTAGAAAGCAGAACCGCCAGGGGCCTCCTCCTCCCTTCCGCTCTCTCCTGTGCTCTGTGCCACCTCACACCGCTCCCCACACACCTGTCCCTCAGCCCGCAAACCACATCCTACTCTCCCTCCTCTCCCACCGTCATTTGTGTTGCAAGATCTTGGCTAAGACAGAACCACTAATAATTGAATGGTCTGTCATGACAAAACAAGTCTTGTTTTCTTTTCCTGTGTCACATATGGTTTAAGGTTCATGTGCAAAGTTTTGAACGTCAAAACAAGCTAGATAATTCACTAAAGCAATAATTAATATCGATAGTATTTTTAGAGGCACATGCAGTATGGTAATAAACTGCCTTCAAAAGGTATCCTCCACCTACTGTTCGCCTGAGAGACCAAACTTATCTTCCGGCAGAGTAGGGCCGTACTAACGAAAATTTCAAGCGTAAAACTACGTGTAAAATGGTATATTTCATTTATTTTTTGAGAAAATTACTGAATGTTTCGGCATCTAAAATTTCGTACGTGAATCACATGCGACCCCAACTATTACTGCGGAAATTTAAAAAAGATTTCGACATGAGACGACTTACCATTGTGTTGTAAGAGTGATCAATAATTTAAGTATTTAGAATACTTATTTGGCACTGGGATTTTTGTAAAGTTCATATTTTCCCTCGCTCCTTTACCATCTTCCTCGTCTTCTCTTCCGACCTTCCCCCTCTTTCCACAACTTCCACGGCCCTGCAGGGCAACGGCCTCTCTCTCTCTCTCTCTCTCTCTCTCTCTCTCTCTCTCTCTCTCTCTCTCTCTCTCTCTCTCTCTCTCTCTCTCTCTCTCTCGCGGCTAATTACGTTAGGTAGGGAAACAGGACGGAGGCGCTCTGCCTACCAACGCCCAAAGCCAAGAGAAATTAAGCTCTGTGCAAACTCTATGCAAATGCTCTTTCCAAGCTTCGACAGCCTGGGATATTGCGAAGTCCAAGTCGACCTGCACAAATGACAGCTGACGTAAACTGTCTGCCCCCGCCTTCTTCACCAACATACCTAGCAGTTTCAGTAATTTGCACAGAATCCGCATTACTTCTCTTTCGTTTAGCAGTCTCACTGAAACTCGTCCGTTTTTAAAATTTCGAAGTTGATGACAACTGTTTTGCTTTGCCTGAGGTCTTCATCCGTTTAGTAATAAAAATATGGCTTATTAAATAAAACGTAACGTAGAGTCAAGACAATAGGACAAGCAAGAAAATAAAATATTTATACAATATTTTAAAATAATATGACCATCAAATTATACAGAAGTCTTCAACAATGAACACACAATTAATGACATTTTTTTAAACAGTTCAAAAGAAAAAGTAGTATATCAAAACACTGCTTACACGAATCAAAATAAATCTTTACATATCAGTAAAGATTATCGAAATGCATGTTTATAGCAAAGATATCTAAACGTATTTTTAGGTAACTCGATTGAAAATATTCTAATACACTAATTGAAGTTCAATTTCACCAGATTCAAAAAGCATAAACTTGTTTATAAACAACTGAATGTTAAGGTGTTTTGAGACAATATTCTGCATACACTACAGTTAATTATTTTATTAGTATTACTGACATCCCAGGTACAGCATAGAACTTAACCATTCAAAAGCCATTTTAAATGAACTTCGAATGCGTAACGTAAGATATAAAATAGAAATATTAATACATTTTTCATAGGATTTTTGTATTTTCTGGAAGTATGGTGTGGTTTCAAGCGTGTAAAGAAGGACAAGTTGTACGGAGGTGTGTTAATTGTCAGGCAGCTTATGAGGCCACTCATGAGGGAAGCATGAGTCTCGTCTGCCTGCCCCAAGGCCTCTCTGAGCCGCACCCTGCGAGCGCCACCACTAACTTGGAACTCGCGTCACCAAGGGAGAAAGGGGCAGGTTAAACCAAAGGGGAAGTTCCCTTCAAGACGCCGGGAAAGTTAGTTGTCGAAGGAGCTCATCCGCCGACTCGTAAATGCTGCATCATTAATTATTGTTTCTCCATGAGTTGGTTCTACACACACAATTATACGCGCCGTCATTGCCAACAATATTATTTATTAAAATAGCAACTTTCGATGGCTTAGCCACCATCATCAGTTTTCTGCTGTATGGAAGCTGCTATTTCAATAAATAATATTGTTGGCAATGACGACGCATATAATTATTTTATTGGAAATGCCAAAGAAAACTCTCCACAATACCTATGTCTACACACACATTTGTGAACAGTCGTTTCTCCCTAATGAGCTTTAATAAAAAGTATGAACACTGGCCTAAATATTAATTAAATCAATGAATTAGTATTGAGAGGCCAAAATGTGAAACCACCTTTCGCAGCAGAGTAGAACCTTTCACCGTGGTCTGAAAATTTTTGACAAGATGAGAAAAAGTTTTGGGGAATTTTAATTTGATGAACGAGCAATGCTTGTCATTCTAATAGAAATGTTAAGTGTCATGAATCCTCAATTGAGTCTGTTTTTTCCCTCCTGCCTCCTTCGCAGTGGATTTGGGCGGTAAGCAATTTTCTTAAACACGCAAATTTAGTTGTCAAGTTCTTGTTGAATCCTAGTGTCCGTGAAATTCTGAAAATGCAGCAAGGCATTGGACAAGTTTTGGTTAATGTGTCACGAAAATATTCCTGAGTGCCAAGCGGTGGTACTGATTCGAATACTGCTAAACAATAAAACTTTCTCTTTTTCAAATCTCTATCATCTTCTTCACTGTGTACAGATACAGCTCTCTATATATGTTGCACACAAGGCCTATAGACTTTTGCTGTAATCATTTGATATAAATAGCAAGATTAGTGTTGCGAACGAATTCTCTGCATATTATTGTTTATGGGAAATTGCACTTTGATATAAGAGTGCTTATTATTACAAGGGTATATTCAGAACTCGTATTCTCCCTACCAAAAGTTCTTTGCTGTAAATAAATATGAAATGGAGTTTGTATATTTTAATAATGTTTTAATGTAAACGGCGAATATTGTATCTAATAAAAGTAATTTGCGCACCAAGTAGATTATGTGCAGTTGTGTAAGTCACTTTAGGGATTCATATTTTTAAATTCTCGTTTCTATTAATTGATTTGTGAATCCGGACGCGTCAAGTGATAAAGTCATTACTCCCATACGTGTAGTGCATGATTTTATCACGGGATGTGGCGGTGATCTTCAGCCACCCAATGGCGAGATCGGGCCATCCAACATCGGCTGGTGGGGATCCCCAATCGCATATCAACATCGTCTGATTTTCCCCAATCAGATATCTCCCATCAGCGTGACACCGCCGTAGCCGGGACAAGCTTTATGTTCCCGTCTGATCTCCCGACACGTGTCGTGCGTAAATGTAAGTGTAAGGGGGGAGGATAGTGCAAGGAAGTGTAAGGAAAGATTGCACGCGGTCCGTGGTCTGTTTATCAGGATACTATTTCTTGACTGACCTGGGTTTATTTGGACAACATTTAAAGGAAATTCACATCACAAACATTTGTTCTGTATTTTGTAGCCACACAGTACGGACGTAACTACGTGACGACTACGTGGACGACTCTACGTATTTCAATCCCCAATTCCTCATCCTAAACATTCCCCTCGGCATCCACGAAAGGTGCCTCGGCGGATCGACGCTTGCGAGCGCATCTACCAACCAACAGCTCGAGCTGAAGTAACACTTTGACGCGGCGTTCCCGTCCCGCACCGCACGCGCTGTCGCCCGCCCGCCGCATCAGGCCGTCGGCAAACAGCCGCGCGGGATCGGAAGCCGGAGCGCCAGAAACAAGAGCAGGAGATAGCGGGCCTCTACCGCCGCGCATGCGCAAACTTTCGCCGAGCTTCGACGTCCGCAAACCCTCCCCGGCAGGCGATAGATGGAGCTGTGCGCTGGGCGAAGCTTTCCAATCTCGCACCGCAAACAGAACGCGAGCTCTCTGAGTTACGCAAGTACCGATTCGTCTTTGCAATCTATTTATACAAACGATATTGATCGAAGTATATACAGTAGATGCCAGATTTTCAGGTGAGAATTTTGACTGAAACTTAACAAATGACTTGGACAATAGGTGAGTCTTTTTTTGACTTTTTGAGTCGTGAATACTCCGATAGCAAATAAATAAATATAAAATACACTTCTTCTCTTTAATATATTGAAATATATGAATATCGATTGATAGTGCCATAAAATGATAACGTAATGGGTAGCCTATATGTCTCCGTCCATCCAGCTGTCTGTCTGTCCGTCCGTCAGACCGTGGTGTCACTCGACGCGGCTCAATTTGCTGATGGAAACTCACGATTGTTTTATTTGATATTATTACTAATACCATTATTGCTATTCATATAAAAATAATAAATACAGACAGATGGAATTATAAGAAACCTAAGGCATGGAAAGTAATTATTATACAGACCACCCTGGTCTATTTTTACGGCAGGCGAGGTCTAGGTCCTCTGATACATTTTTTGTGTACTATTATAATTTAAGAACTACATATGGAAATATGTTTTTAAACCTGTTTCCAGATTTGTTTAAAGAGCTGGAGACGGCCCATTAAGCTCCTTACATAACGATTAATAAATATGATATATATTTTTTCTAAAAACATATTTATTAACGCAAATATTACGTTCGAAAGTACCAACGCATTACATGCGCATATACAATTCCTTCCCTATTCGTCCCTTCACTTATTCTTGCAGAAAGCAAACGCCGAAAGGTTAATTGCAAAGTGGAATTTGTCTGCTGCCTTCCCCTGCACCGGGCCCCATTGATCCACCTCTCAGCCCCCTTCACCAAGTCGCACCTCATCTCACCTCACCGCTCACATGAAGCTGTTTCCTCTTCCACAGGTCCTCCCTTACTGAGCGTCCGTCTCTCGGTTCTTAGTCTCCCTACTGCCACGACTCCTTTCGCCTTCTTACTCTTTCACCACTGACTTCAGTTTTTAACTTTATGGTAAGCTCTTTTTGAATTAATTAAAATGATCAAAGTTGAGAAATGGTTTGATTAATGAATACCAGAGTACAAAGGGGAAGTATTCTCCACTCACTCATTATTCAAGGTGTTGCAGTAATACAAAATTTACTTCGTCACTGCCCTGAGGAAGCCTGCGATATGTCAGGCGAAACGTCGGCACCCCAGCCAACGACGCGGCGTCTCCCGGATAGCCGAGAATTCATGGATTCGAGCCGCGGAAGCTTACGTATACAATACAAAATTTACATTACGCATGATATTATTAATGAATTTTACAAATCCGTACCCAACTACGTGTTTCCATTACACCGACAAATCGTGTTCTGAAATTTGAGATCGCTGTGTGTGAATAGTTGAACACCTTATGGAAGAATGTGAATATGAATATTAACAGTCTGTAGATGCTAGTTGGGGAAAATTTCCGTGTTCGGCGCGAATTATGCACATAGGCGATATGCTAGCTACAGGTAGAGAGCATAAATAAACAGCAGAGGGCATAAATCAATAAATGAAATCATCAACGTTCTAATGAGAATAAAAACATACCCGCAGTTTTCGTCTGTGGTATTAGTAATTATTCTCCTGCGTGACTTATGTGACGAAAACATTAACGTAACTGCGCGTCGTTATCAGGAAAGATGTGTCTTACGTCTGCAGGCAACACTAGCAGGGAGGCAGAACATCTGTTACAAGAATATGGTCCCGTGTACTCACACACATCGCAATAAGGAGAAAATTTCTGAACACCGCTACGGAGACAGCTACCAGTCAGAACACGATCCAATGAATATTTCAAAGGAATTCTAAATTTTACGGCTTTACATATTCTGTAAGGTTAATCCCCTTTCATATCACAGACATGGTGGTCTGCATGCAAGTGGTAGGCGACGGAGACCGTTGGCTGCGCTTTGCAAAGCAATTGTAAGGATGATCACTTCATCGCACACTTATTTAATACTGAAGGATTCTTTAAAAACGTTTCTACTTTCCACTAGCATAATAAGCATTATTGGACAAGTTTTTCTGTAAATGTTTCAACTGGCATTATGGGACATTTCATGTTTGGGCCTGTTATTTTTCCAGGTTGACAAAACATTCCGGTGTATTTTAACTTTCTAAAAAGTAAATTACCATATTTTTTTTTATTTTTTCAAGGATGTTTCTTTGAAGGTAGAGGAGAGTCAATTAGTTGGTTACCATTGTTTCCTGATCTAAATCCTCAGCATTTCTATAGTTTTTTATGTCGCACAAGAATGTTCTACAACATTGTAAAGCTGAGACATTTTGAACTGTGAGAATTTGGCAAAGAAATGGATATTTATGTAAATCAGCAGCAATGCAAACTACTGCTTTGCGAATTGGATATTTCATAAAATCAGCGGTAATCCAAACTACTGCTTTGCGGAGAAAAGCTCTTTGTTGGAGGGTTTAAGGTAGCTATTTAAAAAATATATTCTAAACTGCGTACAATAAATTGGCATATGTGTTTGATTGCAAACAGAAATTACACATATTTTCTTTTTAAGTATATTAAAGTTTTGATACTCCCCTAAAAATTTCCCTTCAATTCTAGACTTACAAAAACATATTTTTTGATTATTTAATGTCGTATCAACATCTTAATTATTAGCGACAAAAACATCTTGTTTTAATAATTTAGATTTGTGTTTAGTCGTTTATTTCCACTTGCATTTCTCACAATGATTCGAGAGCTAGACAATCTGCGTATTGCAGCAAAGGTTACTTGCGCCCAACGCTTTGGAGCACAGTTAGCTCATCCGATCAGCAGAGAAGAATAAAGTGAAGGGAGAGGCGAAAGCAGCGAACGTGATTGAAGGCCCGGGGGGGGGGGATCCGCGAGCCAGCGCTCCGGAATTGAAAATCGTCCATAACTCTATCTCCCTTCCCTGCGCAGCCGAATTTCCCTTACCTGGTCGGAAGGAAGTTAATCACATTCTCGTCGAAGGAATGACGTTATCTCTAGAGGAATAGGATTAGTATAAGTGCATTAGAACAAGGAGCCTTAGTGGTGCAAGAATTAATGGAGAATATTACGGACCAATGCATTCATAAGGTCATCAACAAAGTACCTAGCGAAATTAAAAGAAAATATTCTTTTATTCCCTAAGAATACTGTAATTCTTCACTGACTGCACTACTTCACATTTCTTCGTAACAATTTAAATTATTTTAAGTCATTTCGTCCGAGAATAGAAATTACATTACTAGAAGCCTAGTGGCTCTAATCACTGGGTTACCCAGATGACCCAATTTTCCAACAGTTCCTTATGCGTTATGTACAGACCATTATAGGGAACCATTTCTTATATATTTGCCCATCTACTAAGACGAAAAAAGGTGAGAATCGAGATTCTTTAGTAACAGTTACTAATTTTTGCAAACCGCAGATATTGAACTTACTATCACAGTGCCATGACACAAAAGCAAACTGAGTTCTGAAGAATAAATGAGCTTTTGGTGATAGTCTAAAACCTTTCGTAATTGTTTGGAAAACAAATACTTATATCAGTAGCCTAATGTATATGTATATAGGTATATGTATTGTGACGTACCTGGTGATGCCGGGTATTTTCACTGCAAGAAATTACTAAAGGAGGGTATCTTTTCCGTGAATGGGTCCCCACGATAAGTTGGTATAGCATTAGGAAAGTTAATTAATAAATGAAGTACAATAATGAACAGCATTTATTCACGAACCAGATTTGTTAATTACATGATCTAACAACACTTATACACTCTGCCTTGGTACCAAGATTAGGTGTAATACATATTATCATACCTTCGGGGCCCCGACCAATACCTTCGATGCTTGGAGCACGGCTCGTGTCGGCAGGGGTCGCCGACCTTCGCAGCAGCTGGGCGTCGTCGACGGCTGATGGCGTGGCGATCGCCTCGGCTGGTGACCTTGCGAATCCTTCCTGATTCGGCTCCTGGTACCTCGGTGTTGCACCTCACTCTGATTATCTTCCGTCGCTGGATTTAATCACTTAACCCACGGCTACTACACGTGCTGGCCTCAGTTCAGCACCACACAATTCCGGTGTTATTCTTACCGCGATAAATAATACAAGCGCGATCGATTGTTCTCTCGTCGCTGATCTCTCATCCTAATAACATTCTCGATCTCTACTTCACGTATCTATTGTTTTACAGTTGCTACTACTTTACAAAATACACCGCATGTTCCCTTTGTCCATGCACTAACGGCGAGCTCTTCGCCACACGTCCGTACCTGCCGGCCACTTCTCCGCCACTGTCCTAACGGCTGAAATCTTCGCCGTTCGCTGCCCAGTTCGTAACCGACATTCTCACGCTGTCCTCGCGGCGGCGGCAACGGCGGCGGTAGCGACCGTTGCTAGTTCCCATCGTTGTTCGCCGCGCTTGTCGTACGTACCGCGCAGTCCAAAATATATACTGATTACTTACGCTAATGTTCTAATTAGTGTAAGGAAACACATTATGTGTTTCAGTATATATATTGTAATGACAACGGGGGAGGGCGCCAGGTTCAGATCCTGTAATGTGGCTGGATGGAAGTGTTGGGAGGTCAAGAATTAACACACTGAGTCATTTTATATTAAATTGAGGTTTATTCCTGGCACCATGAGTTGCCAGGGAAGTTACAGGTCGCTAAGGGCGACACAGGTTTCCTCTTATATCTATTCTGCGAGCTCATTACTTTGATCACTAATAACTAATTCTCTTAAAGCTGACAAAATAGGGCTTAATTTCTAATAATGCATGCAACATTCTATCTACAATCTGCAGGGCCTGAGCGCGGCCACTATTAATCTCTCGCCCAAAATGTCCTGCGAGGTGTCTCGCGTCATAACTTTCACCGCTGGCTGTGTTGAATCCACGGGCTGGCCGTGCGGCGGCCCTCGGATGCAGAGGCTGCGGGCGGTCCCAGGTCGCCGACCTCCCGCGGTGCGTCCCTCCTCAGCTGGCGGCGGGGCGCGGCGACAGAGTCGCCGAATCGTGCAGGCTCAGTCGGTCGAGGGGCACGGGCGCTGGCCGTAATGCAGTGTGGGCTATGAATGGGCCCGACGTGAAAGGCAGCAGAGGCAGACGGGCCTACGCGGAAGTAGCGCGGGATCCTGCGATCTCCTGCCCGAGTTTCCTCCGCGGCAAATCCACGGTGCCGTTTTAAGAATGTCTTTGCACTAATGCCGGCCTAATCAGAATAAAGATCTCTCTGATCCTGTCTTTCCCTTAGTCGCGTTCTGATCGTAAGTCAATTTCCTCTCTGGGAATGTCCTTCCCCTAATCGCGTTCCGATCATAAGTAAGTTTTCTCTGTGCATCTCGTGTTCAAGAAAGCTCCCTTCCCCCCTCCCAAAACGTTTCTAAATCTGTAAATTTACCCCTTCCCTCATAGTGAAACTTCCCATTGGCTGAGGGTAACTGCGTTTCATCATTCTAATTTACCAATCAAGTTGCAGTTTTCGTGGAATTTTCCAGAGATCGCTCTCTTTCTATCTCCGGCTCCCCTCCTCTCTCTCTCTTCCTTTGTAAGTGGTCCCAGAAGCTTCTTGCAGCTGTCCGGACACGTGTTCACGCGGTAGCGTATTCTCATGGGCCATAAATGGTCGGCGGAGGCTAATCGGCAGCCTGCGACGGTTAATTTCTAAATAGCGCCTTTGGGGATCTGGGCGCCTTACCCGAGGCGCGTGGCAAACGGGTGCGGGGGTGGGTATTGTTCGAAGGGGGGTCGGCTGATGGCTAGAATGGTCTCGTTCACGAAGTGTCATAAACGTGTCCTTTTCCTAGCAGACACCCGTGTCAGCGCGTGGCAGAGAAAAGGGGTGCGGGGGCGGGTATTGTTCGATGGGGTTTTGGCCGACGGCCCGGCCGGCTTTTACGATGGGTAATAAACGTGTCCGCTCCCGATGGGGCCTAAGTGCGGTCGTTAGAGGGGTCTTCGCGACAAAGGCATCGTCCCTTGACCTACTTTTGCCGCGATGGAAGCTATCTCTAGATGAAATTAATATGATATTATTGGTGACGCCACAATAAAATTATTCCAATGTGATTGGTGACGCCACAATATACATCATCAATACATATATATATATATATATATATATATATATATATATATATATATATTGAAACCCAGAATATGTGTTTCATTACACTAATTAAATCATTAGTGTAAGAATTCAATAGCTATTCTGGACTGCGCGGTGCGAGCGCCGGGCGCTGCGAGCAGCGGGTAGCCGGCAACGGTCGCCGCCGCCACCGGTGCCCACCGGGAGGCGAGCGTGAGAACGGCGGGTACAAGCGTGGCAGCGCGCACGTGCAAAAGTTCGTTAGTTGGATTGAGGCGGCCGCCGCCGAAGGATGTGCCGACGTGCGGCCGGCGAAGGAGAGACGCTAGCGGAGCGGCGACGAGTGCGGACGTGTCACGAGAGCTCGCGAGTAATACATGGACACAGTCGACAGGCAACGCAACTGTGGAAATATCTGAAACTGTAGTATATCACAAACGTGTAAATAGAACATTAGAAGTATCAATATGGTAAAAGATTAGTGTTGGTCGAATAATTAATGTTGTTCTTATTAGTTGGCGTGGTGGAAATATTCTTGAAATTGCGCGGTACAGAACTGTGACCAGTATAGAGAGTAGGCGCGGGTTGTGTAATCAAACCCACTGACGGACAGTGATTCGAGGAAGGAGCGAAGCCGAGGTATCAAGATCCTGGTCGGGGAAGAATTGCTGGAGCATCAGCCGTGGACGTCTACCACACCATCCGCTGCTGACGGCCCGCAGCAGTAGCAGAGGTCGACAACCCCGTCGGCTCGAGCGGCGCTACCAACATCATAGGTATTTAGGCGGGGCCCCGAAGGTATGAGAAATGCATTTCACTCTTAATCTTGGTACCAAGGCAGAGTATAAAAACGTTGTCTAATTATGTAAATAACAAATTTGATTTAAAATAAATCTTGTTTATAATTGTATTTCAATTTATGATTAACCACCCCGACGTTGCACCAACTTATCTAGGGACCCATTCACGTAAAAGATACCCTCTCTTAGTGTTGTATTGCAGTGAAAATACCCGCCACCACTAGGTATGTCACAGCTGGCGCCCGAACAAGTGGAAAACGTATAGTTAAGAAATGTGGCCTTAGGAAAGTTGGTGAAATGTTGGAAAATAATGTGCATGTAATTGATGTATAGTAATGCAGGGTATAGATGAGAAGCAGGCAGTGCAAAGTGTATTATTATAGAGTACAAAAAAAAATAACAATACATGTGTTAGCAAAAACATGCACAAGTCAAGTAAGCATAATGAAATGTTGATAATTACAAAAATGTTGCTGCGTAATTAATTGCGGGCTGACATAGGCAATTATTTGTGAGCATCCAATATATAGTTAATATTGTAGTTACTGAGGTTATGAAGGCTATACATGTACATGTTACAAATAATATAATGTAATAGAATTCCAAATTTTGTAAGACATATTAATAATATTTGAACTGCTTGGCAATTTTTTATAACATGGAAATCAAAGAAATGGGGAAGTAGTAACAATTCTTATGAGAATATAAAGGTGGTTAATAGTGTTGTACAAATTATGCACAAAATTGTTTTTTTGCTGGGAATATTCACTCAGTAGGGCATTATCTATTGGTGATGGTAAAGTGTGGGGAAGTTATTAGAAAAGATACCAGGTTGGGAAATATATACCAGCAGTGTGAATGTTTGTTGTGAATATCTATATGATATTATTGAGGAAAATTCAGGGAGGAGATATGACATGCAAATGTGAATGATGATTATGTACATAATATAGCAATAAGTGCGTTGAAAAGTAATTTCAATTAATAAGGGATTTATTATAATTTGAAAGCATTTTTGTGTAATAGTATTAATGAGTTTATTAGCAGTGTATATGTGTTTCAATGGTAATAATATTATGTATTGTAAGGATTATGTTTATGCATTGGTAGGTGAGTGGAAATTTATATGGCTATTGAATTAGTGTTATTGTGTTTTGGTGGTGAGTGAGGGTTATCCGTTATTAGTTAGCAATTGAAATAGGTGTGAATTAATCCATTCACGAAGGATACAGTGTTGTGGCGGATATAGTTACTTCATAGGATAACTGTGATATCGTTGGTAGGTGAGGCAAGTGGAAAATTTGTGCGGTATTTTAGCGAAGTGAGGATCGATTGGATAGCTCAAAGTACCAGAATGGAGGCGCAAAATGTAGTGCTGGACCGGGAGGAGAAGGTGGATGACGTAAGGGAGATAGATGTAGGAATCGATAATAGCATTTCATCGGAAAGCAGGGATAGTGGAATTGGGAGTCGGTTGGATGATACGTCAGGGGATAGTTTTAATAACGAAGTAGACGTGACATCAACGCCGATGAACCAGGCAGCAGGAAATCCAAATCGGGGGGGTGGAAAGGATACCCATTTAGATTTAATGCAGAGGATGATGAAAATGTTGGAAGAACAGAGCAAAAGGGGGGAAGAACAGAGCAGGATGACCGAAGAATTGAATAGGAAGTCAGAAGATCAGAAGAAGTGGGCCGAAGAACAGAATAGGAAGATATTGGAAGAACTGAATAGGAAATCAGACGAACAGAAAATATTTACAGAGGAGCAGATTAGAAGGTCGGCAGAGGAGCAGAAAATATTCACAGAGGAGCAGATTAGGAAGTTGGCAGAAGAACAGAGTAGGAAATTAGACGAACAGAAATTATTCACAGAGGAACAGATTAAGAAGCTGGCAGAAGAACAGAATAGGAAATTAGATGCAATAGGGTGGCGAATAGGACGCGCTGAAGAACAAATTGAGTTAACGAAGAATGAGATGACCAAAATCGCGGAGCGGGTGGAAAGTCATGAGCAATGGACAGCCGAAGAATTAGGGAAACAGAAAAAGAAGTTAGAATCTCAAGTAATTAGTATGGGGGGAGAATTAGAGAATAAATTATACCAGCAATTAGATGTTAAAACCGCCAAGCAGGACGAGAAAATTGAAAGGATGCAGTTGGTAGTCAAGGAAGAAATGCAGGAGAATAAGCGGGAATGCGAAGAGAAGGTTGTGTCATTACGAACAGAGATTGAACAAATAAAAGAATGCAAGGCATCCCCAATCGCAGCAAGCGGGACGGTACCATTTACCCCCCCAAGATCACTAAAATTTTCAGGAGACGGGAAAGAAAATCCATGCATATTTATGAAGGCAGCAGAACGACATTTAGATGTTATCAATACTTCGGAAAGGTGTAAAATACAATTATTATATTTAATGTTAGAAGGCAACGCAAGGATATGGGCCGATACATTTGATAAGTTTCCCGAATCAGTAAAGGCATTTAAAGATCGATTCCTTGAGCGGTACTGGAATGAGGAAATTCAAATTAATTTTAAAATCAGCTTAATGAATAATCATTACAACCAGTCAATGGGAAGTTTGCGGGAATACGCAACAAGGCGTATTATGGAATACAAAACGCTATCCCCACCGATGAGCGATCAGGAAATAATATGTGTACTGACAAGACAGTTCCCAGTTACGGTGCAGAATCTTTTACGTAGTGTGCAGCACACCAACCTGGAAAGATTCCAGAATGTGTTAGGAGGGTACGACTTGACATTTGCAGGCGTACCAAAGAACAGAAATGAAGGGAATGTTAATATGGTTAGATCGGAACGTAACCAGGGGCAAGGGAATGATAGGAGCAACGATTACCAGAGAAACCAACGCGGAAGAGGGGGAGACGGATGGAGACCAGAGCCGGGGAATCAGAGACCGGACTGGAACAGATCTACTTCAAACCGTACGGAGACGCGAGGCGGGGGCGGGAATGCACCCGACCGATTAGCACAGCCTAGCACAAGTAGTGATCAAGGACACTATTTAAACTAATAGAGTCCGCGGTGATAGGTGGCCCCATTGCGGACGCGGAAATCGATGACGTAAACGCGGTCTCCATAAACGCTATGCAGCCGGTAACCTACGATACCCAACCGTGGCGGAGATGTAAGGACTCAGCGGTCAGAATCAGGAAATGTCCCACGATATCGATAGAATGTGAAGGTATAATTAAAGAAGCTTTAGTGGATACAGGGTGCACGACTACAGTAGTATCAGAAGAAATGTATGAGGAGTTAAAAGCAACAGGAAAAGAAGTAATGTGTTTGCCTATGAATAGGGCGTATGTGATTGGGGCAACTCAGAAGAAGTCAAGCCCCATCACAAAACAAATCATGTTTCAAGCCAGGATTGGCAACCAAGTATATGAGATGGTGGCCCTGGTAGTCAAAAAATTATTGTATTCGGTAATCATAGGGACGGATTTTCTGGTCGATCACAGAGCAATTATAGATCTAGAACGGCAGGTGGTAGAACTAGGGAGCCAGGCGGTAGGATTTGACCTGGGGATGGACGAAGAATACGAAGCGTGTACGGGCGTAATGGCGGAAGATTCATTAGAAGAACAGCTGAGGCAGCAAACGGAGAAGATTGAGGTATTAAATACGCGTTACAAAGAGCAACTACTGCAGTTGTTGTTGGAAAATAAAGAAGTCTTCCAGAAGAATCGCGCCCCAATCAAGGGATTCACATTTCGAATACAACTGACGGATACGACGCCATTTCGACAGCGCAATTATCCGATACCAGCTGCGCTGAAGCAAGATGTCGCAGAATTATTGGCAGCAATGGTGAATGATGGAATTATAAGAAAGGCACAGACATCCTACACCAACCCAATCGTGATTGTCAAAAAGAAAGATGGAGGAATACGATTATGTCTAGACGCTCGAAGACTAAATGCAGTAACAAAACCATACAGGGATGCTCCGTTACCGGTGGAGGAAGTGTTGCAGAGGTTCGGAGGGAACATCGTTTTCTCCAGTACCGATTTCAGTAAAGCTTATTGGCAAATGCAAGTGGCGGAAGAGGATCAGCAATATACAGGATTTGCATTTGAAGGAATATGTTACGTGTTTTGCAGGGTACCATTCGGGCTACGAAATAGCGGAGCCGCATTGATTCAATGTGTTGACAAAATATTGCAAGGGAAGCTACAAAATAGGATTACAACATATGTGGATGACATAGTTTTGCAGGCCAGATCAATAGATGAGCATTTTGAAGATCTAAGAGAGTTATTTCACATCCTGAAAGAAAACAATTTGGTATTGAACGTGAAGAAATCAAGCTGGTTTACAAAGAAAATAGAATTCCTGGGTTACGTGATAAACACAGATGGAATTAGTATGAAGCCGGAAACCATCGAGGAGATCAAGAAGATACCACCACCGAAGACAATCAAGCAGGTACGCAGATTCATCGGCACTTGTAACTATTACGCCAGATTCTGCCCGCAATTTGCGGAAGCGATGCATCCATTTTACCAATTAACAAAGAAGGACAGAAAATGGAAGTGGGATGAAACATATCAAGAAGCATTCGAGAAAGTTAAAGAAATGTTTTATAATAGTTGTTTTATTGCACACCCGGACTTTTCAAAGAAGTGCGTGGTACAAACAGACAGTAGCGATTTTGGCATGGGTGCGATGCTATATCAGGTATTTGACAATCAGGAGAAAATAGTAGCAATAGCCAGCAGAACGTTAAAAGGACCCGAACTCCGATTTTCGGCCACGGAAAAAGAGGCAAACGCTATCATATGGGCTGTAGCAAAATTTAAACCTTACTTGAAAGGGAGACACTTTACAATAAGAACGGATCATCAAGCGCTTACATTTTTAAGCAGATGCCACTTGCAAAACGATAGGCTGCATAGATGGGTATTCGCATTACAGGAGTTCTCCTTTGACATAGAACATTGTCGCGGGACCCAAAACCATTTACCGGATCTTCTAAGCAGACACGAACCAGGCAGGGACAATAAGTACGCTAACGCCAGGGAGTTCCACGTAATGGCGATCGATTTAGGAATTGCGAAATCACCCTTATTCGACTGGAACGACCTTATCAGGTTACAAGAACGTGACGGCGAAATCCGCAAAATCAAAAGATTCAAGCAAGGTCAGATGGCGGAAGAAGAGGCGGAATTCGCCACGTTGCAACAAAAGGAGGATAGGTGGAAGGTGGTACAGGAAGCGGTACTAATTAAAACAAAGGACAACCCAGAAATATGGAGAATCTGGATACCTCAGGCTTGCACCAAGGAATTAATCAAATTTGCGCATACATCATTGGCACATTTCGGTGCAGAAAAAATCTGTCAAGTTTTACAGTCCTTATGCTATTGGAAAGGAATGCGGAAACAAATTAGGCAGGTGATAAATTCATGTATGACATGTCTGAAGGTAAAACATACCAATCGGAAGTATGACGGCCCAATGCAGAACATTATACCAACAGAGAGAAATGATTTGGCTGCACTGGACGTGTATGGACCACTGCCCCGTGCAGAGCACGGTAATAAATATATATTCGTAATCATGGATGTTTTTTCGAAATTTGTCCAAGTGTATCCAATCAACAAGGTAAATTCCAGGAATTGCTTAAAATTGGTGCAAAGGTTTATTCAAATCGCTGGTTCATATAGGAGGATATTATCGGACCATGGAACAATGTTCACAAGTGAGAAGTGGGAGGAAGGTATACGCGGAATGGGGGCAATTCCCATCCATTCGTCGGTGCGCCATCCTCAATCGAACCCGTCTGAACGAATAATGAGAGAGCTATCGAGGCTATTTAGAACATACTGTAAACATGACCATACAGCATGGAACAAACTAATTCCGGACATCAACCGATGGCTGAACCACATCCCGCATGATAGCACAGGAATTTCCCCATGGGAAGCACACTTCCAAAACAAACCGCCCCATATTTTATATGCGTTGGAAAGACCGGAGATATCGCAAGAACCAGCTAAAACATCAGAACAAATATACCAAGCATTAGTGAAGTCTGGGAAGGAAAGGAAATCGAAAGTAAAGAAGAAGATCCACAAGTTCAGTGAAGGGCAACTAGTGTTACTACGTGTTCCCAAAGTATCAAACCCAAATTTGAAACTGTATGCGAAATTTTTCCCATTATATGAGGGACCATATGTGATAGATAAAGTTACGGACAAGAATGTGGCCAAGTTACTTAATAACAAACGAGAAGTGGTGGGACACTACAATTTCCATAACTTAAGACCCTGTCCTACAGGGATGGAAAATAGTGAAGTGTAAATAAGTGCAAGATTAGTGTTAATATAAGTAATCACATGTTAATTCGATTTTAGGTTATAAGTGTATATAGGGCGTCGAGCAATATGCAAGAGAGTGCAATCATCGGCAGTGACGATGTTACTAGTGTGAATTTTTTTTCCAGAAGCGAAAAAAATTCAAAAAAAGAAAGGGGGGGGTGATGAAACCCAGAATATGTGTTTCATTACACTAATTAAATCATTAGTGTAAGAATTCAATAGCTATTCTGGACTGCGCGGTGCGAGCGCCGGGCGCTGCGAGCAGCGGGTAGCCGGCAACGGTCGCCGCCGCCACCGGTGCCCACCGGGAGGCGAGCGTGAGAACGGCGGGTACAAGCGTGGCAGCGCGCACGTGCAAAAGTTCGTTAGTTGGATTGAGGCGGCCGCCGCCGAAGGATGTGCCGACGTGCGGCCGGCGAAGGAGAGACGCTAGCGGAGCGGCGACGAGTGCGGACGTGTCACGAGAGCTCGCGAGTAATACATGGACACAGTCGACAGGCAACGCAACTGTGGAAATATCTGAAACTGTAGTATATCACAAACGTGTAAATAGAACATTAGAAGTATCAATATGGTAAAAGATTAGTGTTGGTCGAATAATTAATGTTGTTCTTATTAGTTGGCGTGGTGGAAATATTCTTGAAATTGCGCGGTACAGAACTGTGACCAGTATAGAGAGTAGGCGCGGGTTGTGTAATCAAACCCACTGACGGACAGTGATTCGAGGAAGGAGCGAAGCCGAGGTATCAAGATCCTGGTCGGGGAAGAATTGCTGGAGCATCAGCCGTGGACGTCTACCACACCATCCGCTGCTGACGGCCCGCAGCAGTAGCAGAGGTCGACAACCCCGTCGGCTCGAGCGGCGCTACCAACATCATAGGTATTTAGGCGGGGCCCCGAAGGTATGAGAAATGCATTTCACTCTTAATCTTGGTACCAAGGCAGAGTATAAAAACGTTGTCTAATTATGTAAATAACAAATTTGATTTAAAATAAATCTTGTTTATAATTGTATTTCAATTTATGATTAACCACCCCGACGTTGCACCAACTTATCTAGGGACCCATTCACGTAAAAGATACCCTCTCTTAGTGTTGTATTGCAGTGAAAATACCCGCCACCACCAGGTATGTCACAATATATATATATATATATATATATATATATATATATATATATATATATATATATATATATATATATAATGAAAAACTCATTGATACCATAATATCCATTTACGGTTCACAACATTTCAACATATAATTTTATAATTTATAATTGCATTCATAATTTATGGGCACTATTTCTTTATTAACTTTTAAAATTTAATACATACGCTTGCACGAAGAACCGAGGTGTTGAACATGGAACTAACCTGCAAAAAGAGAAACAAATATAATGTTACTCATTTAATCAATACGTATTATTATTATTGGCCCAAACTAAATATTAATAACTAAATATATATTAATCGTTTACAATTATAAAATTTAATAAACACTGAAGTCTCTAAAATGGAATGAGGCAATATTTCAGAAAAATATAATAAAAAGGATGTTTTAACACAATGTATTACAAAGCAATTGGTAATATCACCATAATATTCAATTTCAAGAAATTAGGGAAAAGAAAAGTTAAATAGACATCAATAATACAAAAAAGGGACATGCGTGAATAAGTACACGTGATCATAAAGATGAAACACTCTGCAGTAAATTAATTATATATTTTCACAGTGAGATTGGTTGGCCGATCTACTCATTGCAATTATGAAAAACGAAACAATTCTACGCACATCAAAGCAGTCTTTCAGTAGCACTGGACAGTTCCGTTAAAGGAAGCCGTCTTTTGACACGCGTATCTACGGCGCTGTCAAACACGACTCCGCGGACCGGCGGATTTTCGTCGCAGTGAAACGGTCGACGCAACGCGAATCCATCATCCGTGCAGCTCCATGTGTGGCGACCGCGTGTCCGGTTTGCAGCGCCATTCCGCCCGACGTTCGTGTCGTGTCCGCGCGCGCCGCGATGTTTCGTTCTCGATCGCGCCACTTGCGTGTCGACGAAGCTGTCTTCTCTGAACTATCGATCGCGAATATTACAATAACAGCGCGTGGTTTTCAGAAGTGAAGGAAACGTCCGGTGATAGTGCAACACGACACGACTACCCCAGGATTCTGGAGTTACGGAGTATACGAGTATACTCGTATTCGTGCCGTCGCTTCCTCCTCACACCATAGTTCACCTGTTATAAGCGTATCATTTAATGTTGTTGATGGCAACAAAATTCTTATTGACGTCTATGACTATATTGGCAATAAGTAAATATTATTATCTGATTAGTGAGCTCACAATCTATGCATATAAATCTCTTGTTCTTTTTCATTCAGTTACTTGAAGACACAAATAAATAGAAAATTTAATTTTCACGTAACATTGTCATTTATACTTACATAACTCAAAACATATCTGAGTTTTAGATTTTTTTTTAGTGAGTGATTGTGATCCACAAGGTGACTACAATTTTAAGAGTTCTCTTGGAACACTTGCTATGGATAAAGGATTCTCTGCTCAAATTATATAAGCTAGAAACTTTTAGCCTTACTTTCCAGTTCATTGAATTATTTTCGTAGCTTAACTTTTACCATCATCCCGGTGATCATCACAAACCGAACAGGGGTGCAGGAATTCCAACCTCTTTGCAAAGAACGTTGACGCATAAGATCTGTTGAGTCATTCGCTGCTTGTCCATCTTCTCTTCTCATTGCTGGAGATTAGCGCACACATATCACGCACATTGCTTTCCACACAGTTTTCATTTGGAACCTCTAAACGACATTCCCTTTACCTCATGGCGGATTTCACAGGCCGCGATATTTCTGTGACAACCCCGTTTCTGTAGCTCTACAAAATTCAACTAGTTTGTGGATGGTAGTGCTAGCAACTGTCTACTCTAATAGGGATTTTATCCATTCAGTACCAATGCCGTGGTTTCTCCAATCAATACCAGGCTCATATCGAAGCAGTACTTTGAAAAACGGGCAAGAACCTTCATCATTGTCTTTCTCATCTTCTCTCCCTTCGCACACACACAAACATTTTCATTTGTATACACTACACTACTGGGGCGGTGTTCCGCAGATGAAGGGAGAAACCCAACAGTGTAAGTTGGCACTTGATTTCAGGTTCCAGCTGAGAAGGAACATAATTATCCCCTGGGAATCTACACGCACTACACTTATGGGATCAAAGCAGTCAACTCACCAGCAATCAGCACCCACTCTCTCTCGTATTTCACATAAGACCACGCAGTTATGCCAGGAAAATTATTCCGCAAAGAGAAAATTATTACGTTTACATTGAATAACATTTTTTTCAGATTGACAAACAACACGAAACACCACCTTTATCACAAGAAACAAGAAAATCACTAATTGCGATATTTTCGTATAAGCCTACTTAACGGTTCTGAGAGAAAACAAGTATTTTCTTCCTTGATTCTCACTGTTTTACTGATCTATGATATTTTCCGACAGTTGTATTGCTTAAAATATTAGCAAATCCCACATCTCTTCCTTCTGTAGGAAATATAAGTTTGCTAAAGGTATTGCAGGAGGAAACGGAAGCACCGGCACGACGCTACAAAATGTTTAACAGAGAAGGATTAAAGCAAAAAATCACAAAAGGAAGAAAGAGAATGTGTACCATTGTTGTTTAAAGAACCCTCCTTAAATAACGGAACTTTTATCACACATTATCTCTAAATAACAACTGGAAAAGGGATTTCATAGCCACCGAATTGGTGGTGGCTGTGAAATACCGTTACACTGCCCCAGTTTTCTCCAGCCACAGCGTCGGCTGCTCATTCCTTGCCCTCACTGCCAGGGGCGCCGCCCTCGACGTACCCAAGCGCCTCGACGCAGTGAGCTAACATATTCGCTCAACCATAACTTTCATCCGCCTGATAAATTCCGCTGATCGTGTGGCAACACTGCTTTAATGGGTCTTGCGGGCGGTCGATGGCGGGGTTTATG
Source organism: Gryllus longicercus (assembly GCA_038098605.1). Lineage (NCBI taxonomy): Eukaryota > Metazoa > Arthropoda > Insecta > Orthoptera > Gryllidae > Gryllus > Gryllus longicercus. Next base: position 2,681,076 of record JAZDUA010000007.1, read on the forward strand.
GGCTGCAGAAAAGTCGTTATGGAAAAATTGCCTCGGGCGCTCCCTGACGGGAGGCAGCTTGCGAGGCCGCGCAGCGACAAGATGTTCGCGGGAGAAACACGCAGAGGGGAAAGCAGGGAAGAAACAGGCGAGGCAACACACACTCTTACGAGAACGGCAAAACTGTTCGCGACGAAGCAGGGCAGTTAGATTGTGGTGACGTATGTGGTCGTAGAGACTGACAAATCTCTTTCATAATATGTCTACAGAACGGACATATAGATTTTAAAGCGTTGAATTTTTACTCAACACAAAATTATTATTTGAATATAATAGCAAGATAAAAGTCAATTATCTAGTGCTTTCATAGATAGATCATTCATTCATAGATTTCAAATAATATGTAGACAGTAATTATAAGCCTTAAAATAAAGTTATAACTTATAATTAATATTTTTTACTGAGAGTTAACATAATATTTTCAATATTTTTGTTCAATAAAACAAAGTATTTTTTAATTGAAATTGTTAATGATAACAAAATATCATTACACAATAGTATACAAATATAATTGACATCAAATCCCAGAAATAGAACTTTATTACACATTTTCCTTTGACTAATTTACGTCATGATTTGATAAAGGATTATTACGAGGAACTAGCTAACAGATTCCTTGCCGTTCAATCCATTCGTTTCCGAAACTGGTGAAGTAAAACTACAAGTACACTAGACAACATTACTAGTATACTAGAAAATTAGAGTGATATGTCATGGAAAAGGCAATGTGAAAGAAAATTTGCCCCAACACCCTGCAAAGAAACATACCCATTGGAATGGCAAACAAAAAATGTGTCGGCTCTAAGCCATAAGATTTTGCATTTGAATGAAAATTTTGGCTGACCATAAACTGAATGCAACTTTTGTTAGAATAACATCTAATCTTGAGACAAGTGAATAAGTTGGTAGATTCTCGGCGACATCTTTTTTCTTCTCATGAAATTTCGCTACATTTCTACCTTTTCTCTTATTTCTGCAACCAAATACGTGTAGGAAAGAAGTGTGTAGCAGCAAGACCGATGTAAAAAAAGCAAGTGGCTGCTGGTGCTTAATCCGCAGGGTTTCCGAAACGGTGCGAGTTACAGGGCACTTTGAAGTGACGACCACCTTCAAACCACATAACCACCAGTGGTAGTGTGATACTGCCTCCAATGCCACCTCATACCACTATCCACCGTCTCCCAACTGCCTTGACCGGGCAAGTAGCTATTGGAGAAATCCAATCGCCTATTGCAGGAAGTCACGTCGCCAGAACAGCGTCAAACAGAACGTGCCGAACGCGAGCGCCATCTGTCCGCAGGGATAGAGCCGTGGGGGGTACTGAGATGGGGCTGGGGATAGGGTAAAAAACCCAGAGGAATTAGTGTTTCCGGACGCGTCTACTACTACGGCAATTAGCCCCGTACGTGTAGTGCATATTTGTGTTCGTGAGGTGGCGGAGGTCTTCGCTGTATGGATAGAACCGGCGCCGACCTACCATCGGCTAGCGGGGTCAAAACCCAGAGAATGTGGTTGCTGAATCAGAAATGTGAGTGAGCGCTGCCTTTCTGAAATGCCACGAGTTACGGAGCAGTTTGAATCAACGACTGCCTTCAAATCACAGAACCACTGCTGGCACACAGGGCTCATGTCGTCATGGTTCCTGCCCACCCCACCCATTACTCTTCATCCAAATCTAAGAAAAAACATACGAAAGAAACATACCATCACCCCAACTGCGCGTAACTATACTTCGTCAAACGGAATCGCCATCATCAATTGAGTCTCAGTGAGTTTGGAGATGGTAGTTGAGGGTAAGGAGGGAGGCGAAGTCTTCCAACCACAAACCACTGGTGCAGCTTAGGGCTCAAGCCTTCACAGTTCTCCTTTCCCACCCTCTCTTCACCCATATTCAAGAAAGCCAATGCTATCTTTGATCAATAAACTTACTGTAAATACGATAAGTTACTGTGCTTTTTGTGAGGACATTTCAGCACGAAATTCATGTTATTTTACGAAGTTGTATTTACTACTCAGTGCTCCTTGTCTTAACGGATGCACGGATTATTCTGCGAATAACACCCATGGGCTTTCAAATGTTGGTACATTGGATTGGCTAGAGTTCGACGATTTGCCCACGGATTTTACCTGTCGGAGGTAATTTTATTTCTGGAAGCTTCCACAACATTTTAAATACTCTCATTTGATTCGACGATTAGTCCCCACCTCTTGTCACAAGACAAAACGTATACTTTTCAATAAGATTTTAGTAAGAATTTTTTAAATTCTAACGACTTTTCATGGTGCACGTATGTGCTGCTGCTCATGTAATTTGTTGCGTGATGCGATTCCTGTTCAAGACAAACTTGAGAATTGCACAACTGTTTATGTCATCTCAAGGTATTGTTGGAAGGGTGTGGTAATAGTCTAAGTATAATAATCGCATTGTTTTCAAACCCAGTGTCACTATAAACTATGAACTATACTTCATGACTCTGGGCTGAAAGTAACATTCTGTCCCTCGAGTTTAAATCGACTCACGTCTCGCAGAGATTGCATGCACTAATTCCACTGTGCTATTTAGTCGTACAATTCTTGTAGCCTGACTGGATCCGGACATGTTCTGCAAGGTCTAAGAGTGTGTCAGTTCCAACTGTCGTCAAAAAATTTGCTATCAGGACCATATTTGTGAAGTTTCGTATGTGTTCTACTACAGGAGCAGAGATGCAGTAATTGCAAATAAATGTTATTTTATCATCTTATTTATTTGTGTATGTTCTACGAAGGATTTCGAAACCTACTTTCCATCGTAACCGATCTCAATTATCGTAGGGCTTCAGCTACATGTGCGAATGTTATTCTTCCAACATTCATCGCACTAAGCTGAACACTATTAAGGAAAACGTCGTCGCACTAAGTTGAACACTGTTAAAAAACGTCTCCTATTAAAAAATCAGCCGCACCAATCGACACGAGTAAATCGCGATGTGGGACTTCAGTATTTGCGCCGACATCGGGGAAGGGAAAGAGTGGTAAGGGGCGAAGGCGGGGAGGGCAAACAAAACCCAGCGTATGCTAGCACTTAATCTGAAATGCAACCGAGCGCTACATTTCTGAAACATCACGAGTTATGAATCATTTTGTAGCTCCGACCAGGATCCAAAAGCAGAACCATCAGTGCGGCTCTGGGCTCATGTCTTGACCTGCCCGTCCCACCCATTTTTTAAGAAAGAAGTTTGTCTTTTACAGAAACTTGCCGTCGCCACAAACGTACCCGAAACAGCTTTTCCAAACGCAAGAGCTCTCTAACGTCAGCAATTGAGCCGTTACGACTTCGGTGATGGGAGTGGGGGTTAAAGTGGGGTGGGAGACGAAGGCGTGGCTACGTATCAGTTCGGGGCAGAACCTTCCAACCACAAAACCACTGCTGGCACTCAGAGATCACGTTCTCCCCGTCTCTGATCCACCTACCTTATTTCTCTACATGCACATCCCAGAAAGACATTTATTAAAGAAACTGCCGTCGCCCAAATCACGCTCGCATCCGCTTCGTCAAACGTAAGCGCTCTCGACCGTCAGCAATTGAGCCGTTGCGGGTAGGGAGGGGGTGAGTAGGGAGAGGAGGGAGGCGGGGAAGGGATGCGAAAGCCAGAGGCTGTCGGCGCTTAATCAGAAATGCGAGCAGCGCTGCGTTTCTGAAATACCTCGAGTTATGAAGCAGTTTAAAGCATCGACCGCCTTCCAACCACAAAACCACAAGCGGTGCTGTGGGAACACGCTTCAACCTCCCACCAAAGCCTCTTCGACCTACTCACTGGTAACCCGCCCCTATTTCTCGCACAGCACAGCGAGCGGAAGCTGTGTATGGACAGACGGCACAGTTGCTTCGAATGAAGTGTATTATTGAATATTTTTCTATGTATGTTAAAGGAAATCTTTTTATATTTAATACCCACAAACACTCAGAAATTACATTATAGAATAACACAACGACGTAATGAAAGGAATCCATAGACTTCTAAAGCTCAACTGGCACTCTACGTGGTATAATTTTCCTAGTTACATCCACCAAATTAGAAGGAGCATTTTTGATACTGACGCTCCTTCATTTCAAACGAGAAAATAATACAAACAAAAAAACCGTTACACTTCGCATGCAACATACCCATCCTACACACTCAAATCAGTTTAAGAAAGAGTCTCCACCACTTAGTATATCTTGTAACATGCCAATAACTATTTAACATATCTTAATAGATTGCCCAGTGTATTCAGAGTTACAAACGACAAATTCACTTTCAAATTGTCTTTTTTGCATTTGACTAACTGAAATAATGGCTTTAGATTTCTAAACATTATAAAATCATTTGATGCATTGTAAATAATTTAACAAATGGTCGCTAATGACCATACAGTTGAAGAGACAAAAAATGAAGCTTATTAAAAAACGAAAAATTACCTTTCTTTGATTGGTAACAATAACGATGATAAAAATATGCTATTTTTCAAGTCAATCAAAGCACTCGACTATAAAAGCGTAGGTGCTCTAATTGAACATAGTTCGTGGCAGCGGTCGCGTTCGTGGCGGTGGCCGTTGTTGCCCTCGTAGTCGACGTCGACATAACAGTGGTCGACGCCTCTCCTAGTTTGCCCCATCCATCGCCATCACCTACTGATAACCAACAACAAGAAACCCTTTCTTCATGAAGGGAAAACGTCACAGGCGCGCAGCGTCGGCAGCGGTTGGAGCGAAGGGTCTGAATTTTCATTTCCACAGTCATGAATGACCGGGAGCCAAGTGGCCTGGAAAATGTCCCCTCTGTCACTTTCCGGCCAATGCCTCCACGCTCGCCGCCGAGCCCTAAATCATGTAAACTCTTTGGAGGAGCGCCGTGAAGGGAGGAAGTCGCAAGAAACGAAGAGAAGGCAGCGAGATGGGAGAGCATTTGAAACACAAAGCGCCCTCGCTCTCCTTGCGACAGAGCTAATGGGCAACGCCCTCCCACACCTACCCCCTCCCTCCACATTTCCCACTTCTCTCTCCTCCTCGCCAGGGCTCAGCTGTGCCGCTGCAGGAGGCATCTGTCAGATCTTCCCAACTCCCTCGCAGCGACCGCATTGTCTCAGAGCCGCCACATACAAGAGCGTCGGTTGCAAACACCGCTCCTAAAGGGCCTAGCTCGCAATCAGGAACGCTCCTCCTGCCGTTGGAAACTGGAGGAGTTCTACGATAGTAATACTAGAAGGCGGAACAAACGTTTCCTTTTTCATTTCCCAAGCAAAAAATTGTGAACTGTTTCCTGAATTCATTGCAATTCATTTTGAAGCATAAAGCGAATAACACTTTCAAGATCACTCAAGTTTGATAATAGCTGAAGATTTTGACTGGAAAATATTATCTGTTTGCCACATACATATGGGTCAATAATATTTTGAGAAGGCTTGCTCTGTTACTCCAACTTCTTTTTCCTTCTTTCATTGAGAAAAAGAGAGGAAAGAAAGGAAGGAAGAAGTGGTAAGTAAAGAAAAAAAGCCGAGAGAGAATAGTTGGGGATAAAAAGAGTGACAATACGGGGGAAAGAGGAGAGGAAGGAGAGTTAAAAGAGGTGAGATGAATCGAAGAGAGAAAGAGAGAGCGAGAGGGAGAGAAAGAGAGAGAGGGAGAGAAAGAGAGAGGGAGAGAAAGAGAGAGGGAGAGAAAGAGAGAGGGAGAGAAAGAGAGAGGGAGAGAAAGAGAGAGGGAGAGAAAGAGAGAGAGGGAGAGAAAGAGAGAGAGGGAGAGAAAGAGAGAGGGAGAGAAAGAGAGAGGGAGAGAAAGAGAGAGGGAGAGAAAGAGAGAGGGAGAGAAAGAGAGAGGGAGAGAAAGAGAGAGGGAGAGAAAGAGAGAGGGAGAGAAAGAGAGGGAGAGAAAGAGGGAGAGAAAGAGAGAGGGAGAGAAAAAGAGAGGAAGAGAGAGGGGGAGAGAGAGTGGGAGAGAGTGAGAAAGAGAGAGAGAGTCGGCCCGGTGGCCACAGCCCAAGCACATCTCAACTCTTTCTTTTGGACCCTCTGCCCCACCCTACAGTGCGAGACGGATCCACAGGAAGGGCCGGGAAAGGGTTGAGGAGGGGGGGTCCAACCGAGCGCTTCTTGCGGCGGCATGGCGCCGTATTTCAGCGACGGAATGCGCCCAGCACCACCACCCTTCCTCCCTTTCAAACGACATATTCCACCCTCCCTGCGTCCCCCCATCACCCCTTCATTTACAGGACTTCAGACACAGATTCTGGAGGACCTGCTTCAAACATGGAGCTTTAGACCGACAACACGATAGGAAGACTGGAGGCCTGAAAGAGAATGCATTTCATTTGGTACAGAAAGAACGTGGCGAACCTTCAATCAAACAGGGAGTAACGTTCAGCTTGGTAATTTTCCACCACTAGAATTTAATTAATAATCTATTATCGACTTCTCCGTAATTTAGTTGACAATATAACAATATCATAATAAGACAAGAGAATAATATATATTTACAGTTGCCGAAAATGCAAAATGTCTGGAACAGTGTATTCCCGAAGAATACAGGGCTGCTTAAGAGGACGGGCACGGGCACTTGGCGTGCCATGGCCCAGCGCTCTGGCTGTACTGGCCTCTGAAGGGGCAAAGGCCTACCAGCGGTGTCTCGGTCTTGCTGCCTTGGGTTAAGGCGTACGTGTAGTTAGCACATAGCCATCCCTACGCCGTATCCTGGTCTTCTCACCTTAAGAGGCGAGCTTTCTCATCGTCACACAGCAACAGGTACTGGTACATTGTAAGGAAAGCGCACACTTTATACTTTCCCGGCCGGGCATCGAACCCGGGATCGCGTCATTGCAAGAAAGCTACCCGTGGGTCTGTCCCAGTGCTCGCCTGCAGAGAAAAGGTGTAGCTCGCTGCTTGTTCAGTCAGCCCGATTACTGAAGACGGAAGTGGACTCTCGGACGCTCGGCTACATCTATAAGTATACACTTTCCTGAATAATGAATTAGAACCATGATTATATATATAGCAAAAGAACAAAAAACAATCATTATCCCAATATTATTGATACTGTATTTTCGGTCTTCTTGCGCTGTGATGCTATTTGTTCTTTGACACTGTTCCTTTATCACAATATAGTATGTAAAAATAAAACCTATCGCTCGTATATTATTTGATATATAAACGCTCAAATAAAAATAAAATCAGAAAAAATAAAATTTCCAACCCAAATACTATTCCCCAAATAAAACAACCCGAGCGGAAGAAAATTTTAGTGACTTTTAGAATTGCTTCAATATTGTTTACAAATCTCTCCTTTCATTCGGGACACTCCCGTGGCAATTCCCACCATGGCAATTGCCATGTTCCCCAATCTCGGGATTCCACAGGTCTCCACCACCCCCAAGTCTCTGAAGGTCGTTAACTCAAGGTGCTCTTGCTACTCCTGACAAACGGGGTCCCATAATCTTTGTTCGGTATAAGATGAATAAGGAGACACGTGACACCTGGGTAGTGCCAGGTGTGGTCTGCAGCATCCTACTCTGCGCGGTGCTGGAGAATACTATGACAGCTTCGATCCGAAAATGTTTCTGGCTGTAAGACAGGCATTAAGAAAATTGCGCTGGACAAGCGAATCCAATACGTGACAAGAAACGTGTTCCTACATCATTCGTACTGGTCAGGAAAGATGGAATCGGGAAGGGTGCTGCATGGGGACGAGAACGCTCGCCATTCCACAACGCAAGAATGAACGTCCATGTACAGACGGGATTAGATTCCGCAACCTCAAGGTTTGAAATTTTCACCACGTTGCTGCTTTAACTGTCTCAACCATCCAGGCCAACCAACTTTTAGTAATTGACTAAACATATTTATCTAAATAACCAGCACACAAAGTGAGTCTTCGGCATAAGAATGAAATGTTGAAAAAAAAAATTTAATGAAAAGATCAATGACACTTTTGTACACTTTCGAACTTTATATTTATCACTAATTAATGAAAACATGGTACGTATACTATACTCTTCGGATCATTTTCTTCATGCGAATATGCAGCTGTATTGATTCATGTTGCCCCGGTGTTTGTTTAAATTGCAATTCTCTGTTAATTTAAAGAAGCCTTGCTTTTCTTTGCAGTACATTTACGACAAAGTCTATTATGCTGTACTTGTTACAAAGAGAAACACTTTGCAATCAGTAAACAATAAAGGTACATACTAATGTCCATACATGAGTACTGAAAATGAAAAAAAAATAAACGTAGGTTTAGCTTTTGGTTTGCTTTGCAGATGGAGGGAATTTGCTTTTACAGCTTCCCCACTTGCTCCATCTCCTCCAGTGGGCGCCTCTGCCAATTTCCGAGGCGATTTCCTCCGGGAGAGGGACCCTGCGGACTGGAAATCGCGACCGCCGCCGCCGCTTCCGGAGGGTCGCGTGGCGGCCCTGGGGGGCGTGGCCCACCCTTTGCCCTGCACCTTGACCTTTACCCTTGCTGCGTTGCTCGTGGCGGAGAGCCAGTACATGACCAAGAGGTGGAGATTGACCAACGCAAATCTGCTCTTCTTCTCTCAGGCCACGTAACCACTGTGAGGATACATCAAGTCCAGCGTTCTTTCGCTTGACCATCTCAATAAAAAAAAATGTGTCCATGTATTATGTCAGACATTTCCAATATCCACTGTAACTATATATGCTTAAGATGCAATTCTATTATCTGAATGAATTTATCAAATTCCAAAAAGAGGATTTACGACAAGATAAAACACGCTTTATGTTGTACGTTAAGTTTTTTAAGCAGGGTTCCCATGTTACAAAGCACGTAACTATGCAAAGTAAATATTCAACCAGAAAGTTTACGAAGGCACTACTATTTGTAAATGTAATGATAATTCTCTCATATTAATCCTCTCATAGTAATTCTCTCATAGTCAAAACCAGCATGACTTCATTACCTTGTCATACATTAGGACAGTCCCATGTGTTTGATGTACTTTCATATAATAATTGGTAATACCACGTGTAGCTTCCAAGAGCTTTAATTTTCCCTAGGCTGCGAAAGATTGCTGAGAAGTCATGGGGAGTGTACGCAACCGCGCGAAAAGCGCAACCTCATCAAGCCACAAAGAGGAAGAAACGGCGAACAAGCTCGCGTCATGCTGCGCCGCTGGGACTCTTTACCCGCAAGAGGGACCTCAAGGGGGAAAGGGAGTGGCCCTTAAGCCCCCTTCCCACATTCCTACTCTCTCTTCTTCTGTCTATTACAACTAAGGACCTTTTGTCTCTCAGTCCCTTTTCCCTCTCATCGTTTGCACCTTGCCTTGAAAACACGCACTTGGAGAGACAGGGCAGAGGATTTTTTTTAACGTGAAGATTTAAAAACATTAAAGTCGAAAGATAATTTTGCTGGCTTCTTAAAGATACTGCTGCTTAAGTTGTAATTATAATATGGTGCTCTTTTTAGGTGAATGGTCTATCGTAAAACTGTGAAGACGCATATAACCGTCGAAGTGGTTAGCGTGGGGCGTGGTTAGCATTGGTCAGACTTGCGCATCGACTGTATCTGCACTAGATCAACGGAACAAGACAACCTCCTACGGGAGTTGTCTTTCGAATAGCGGCAACTATGTTTAGAAGATCTGAATCGCGGCATTCGTGAATGCAAAAACCCACTGCGCAGGATAGCAAGTGCTCTTGAAGATGGTCATAGATGAGTGAATCTCTGATGCTCCCTTATGTTTGAATAAAAACTAAACTGAGGATAATATCCTATAATACATCCGATTATTATTATTATTATTATTATTATTATTATTATTATTATTATTATTATTATTATTATTAATGTAACTTTTGTCAGTACACCGTAGTGTACTCTTCATTTTGGTAGTGGTGTAGTATTCACGCATGATGAAGGTATTTATTTCTGTAGTCCACTTCATCCTTGTGCGTTGCCTGCCTCCCGCAATGGTCTCTGGAAGCAATAGATTGCTTCCCTGGGAAGCACTTGCGGCAGGTGCAGCTATAGGTGAAGATGGATGGGTGCTGCTATCTTCGGCTGTTGCATATTCGGGATTATCCCCGATGAGGGCCTGATCACCACTGGTTCGCATGCTGTCACCTCCAGCGGTGACTCCAAAGGTACCCTGGCACTCTCCAGGCAGCGGCTGCAATTCCGAGGCGTTACGACGCTTATTCCATGTCTGCAAATCTATATGGGTGTGCTATCGCCCTGTTTGCCGCCAAAGTTTCTGACGTTGCCCGTCCCCCACGTGGTTAAGTTCTCAATTGCTCGGACGTAGGGATAGAGTTTAAGAGACTATTATTATTATTATTATTATTATTATTATTATTATTATTATTATTATTATTATTATTATTATTATTATTATTACTATTATTATTATTAATTTATACTACTACTAATAATATCCGAACGACCCATGACTTGGCGTGTTCATAGTAACAAACAGATTCTATGGCTTCAATAGTCTGTGATGTCTTACTGTTCGATACGACCGGTGTGAGCGTTTTGAGGTAAAACGAAATGTATCATCGGTCACATCATTGAGCGTTGGAAAGTAAGGAAACTCTTTTCAGAATAATCACTTCTTCAAATAATCACAATACTCGTATTTTTCACTTTTGTTTTAGAATCTCCTCTATAATCGGGTTCTGAATTTTTGGTGGTAAAATATGTTTGGTGCTCGTTTGAGTTGCTACTTTACATACACGTAAAGATTAATAGTGGCATACCAATGTCCGTTCCATTATCCGACGAACACCAATGAGAGTTACGAAAATTAGGCATGCATTTTTATACGCATTTTTTTCTATTCGATAAAAAATTTAAACAAAATATTTGAAAATGTTGAGGCTTCATGTAAAGTATCTACCCCAAAAATCATAACATTCATTTGAAATTGAAGGCATAGTGACATCATACAGATCGATGAATATCAATTGAAGACATCATCCAGATGAGGAATATCATTTTCAGAGAAAATCTTACTACTCTTTAGGCGATGGCGTTCTTGGCAGACTGGCGGACAGACGACAGGTTTTGGCGTACACCACTTGTACTGTAACAAGGCCCTCAAAACCTGCATTCTCACTATACCCAGTGTTAAAGTATTTTCCTACATATTGGAACAAGATTCATCCACTTTTTACAGATAAGGGCCCAACAATAGATCTTTTGCTGTAAAAAAATTACCGGAGCATTACAATACTTTCCGTATGCTACGCAACTAGTGTAAGAGAAGGTAGAAACTACGCCAGGTCCATAGTTCATCCCCCTATTAGAGAACAACTGTTTCAAAGAATGTTAAAATTGTTGCAGGTGGGTAGTAAATACACGAAGTTGGTACCTCTGTAATATCTTGATGTCTATGTGGACGGATGGAAGAGTGTGCCATGCCAAACTGTCATATTGAGCTGAAACATGATAAATACTTGGGGAGTAACCTCTACATGTACCCTCCTGGAAATCATTACGATATTTTAATTCTGGGGAATATTTTGCAGGAAGCCTGCATGATTTTCAATTTTCTCAAAAATGTTTTTCTTAATTTTATTGGAATAGAAAAACATCGATTTACGAATGTGATATAGTTAATTATTTTCATTAACACTTTTAATATCATGATAACTATTAAAATTTTTGTATTTATAACACCTAGTGTTTACATTTGGAAAGTCATTTGAGGTGTGTTCTCAACCATAAGGTTTTGGACGCTATAAACGTTCTCTCTTGTTCATATTAACCGATTTAATAGAATAAAAACTTAAGTTTAATAATATTTGGAATTAATAGAATGAACGCATATCTGCCGACGTTTATTCATTATTTCATTGTGTAAGTCGTAATCGATCTGTTTATAGCGGTCGACATTTCGTCTTCAAGGAAACGTATGAATATGAGTTACGAAGTACAAATAGCCAGTTTTCTAAAATTCGTAAAGTGTTTTTAAATGTAATGAATAGTGAATGTTCATAAACGCAATATCCAGCATCACCTGACAGAGGTGTTCTTTTACAAAAGGAGTAAGTGACTGTAACTGGTGCATTACTTTTTTGTGAAATGGTGGACAGCAGAATTAGTTTACCATAGTTCCCTTCAAAGTACTGACTGTATTGCCTTGGTAAGTATAAATGCAGAAATATATTACATCTGCATTGACAGTGAATGTATTGTTTCAGAATTTATAATTCTGCAAAAATACTGAATAATAGCAAACAATATTTTTGATATTCTGCGAGAATAAATTATAACATAATATGAAACATAGTTTTGAATGTATACTATCGTAAACGCTATAGAAACACAAAACATGAATCAAATGAAATCAAAATAATCGAAGAAAAGGTAACAAATAAATTACTTTCGCTTGTAATTCTTGATTTGTGAACTTCCTGATGCAATGTAGGCGTTTGTAATAGTTCAATTGTGACACGATGTCACCAAACACGATGTATGGAGATGTTTTATAACAGAATGATTGATAGTCATCTCAGACCAGACGATTAATTTGTTCTCAGATCCATGGGAAATGTATTTATTATTAAAGAATTTATTTATTTCTAATTAATCAATAATTGAGTAGAGTTGAAGAGAACAAGTAGAAATACATATTTATATAAATACATATACATATTTTGTTGTATTGACACTATTTTTGTAATTGAGATATTTTTTGGAATCTGCTAGGTTTGAGATTTTTTTCTGTCGAGCGCCCCAGCCGGGGAAAGTTTTATGGCAAACTGGTTTCCCGAGATATGTGGTGATGTACGTAATTTTGCACGTAATTCACGTAATTTTGTGTGTAAAGGGAGATAATATAACAAGGAAGAGAAAGAAATAATCGTGCGTTGTCCGTTTATTAGGGTGCTAATTCTCCTGGTGCTGATAGAGTAAATCAAGGAAAACTATCGACCAGATTGGCCGGCCGTGAGGATTTTCCTCCACTAAGTGGCTGAATTCAGCTGAGATATTTATACAGCGAGTGTGTAATGTCTCACTTCAGTCGGAATTCGAACCCTAGAACTATGCATACCGATAAACTATTAACATTTGTTGATACTCACACGCACCTCAACTGGTAATACAGTACACTAGGAAAGTCCCTTTGCACTGAGTCGAATCAGGACCTCCAATTAAAAACTTAATTTATGTCGGTTGCACCCTGATAATTGGAAAAGAAGGGAAACACAAGTGAATAACAGTTTCAGGATCTATTATGATTGTGATCAGTACACGATTTACGTTTTCAGCTCGTGCTACCAACATAATTTCTGTAGCAAGAATTCTCAGCAGCAAAGTGCCACTGCAGAGAGATTTTCCTGGCGCGCTGTATTAGTTTTGAACAGATTGGTGGTTCCAGCACATTCAACACCGGACTGCTCAAACTCTCCTAACAACTGGATTGAAAATGGAATCAGCGGCGCATGGGAATATTTGAGTCAGTGGCTCAGTGGAAAGGCGCTGCAGTCACCGGCGGGGCGCTCAGGGGAAGTGCACGGCTGTTGGCACCCTCCGCGCCGTCCAGGGCCAGGTGGTGGTAGCCGATTAAATTCCGATTAAAAAGCGATTACTCTACTGGAGGCTGCATTTCGCTCACAATTAGCGCAATTAAGGCCAGCCTGCGGTGACGAATGCGATAATAATTCGATGAATAGTAAATTAGGGAGGGGGTTGATCGTGTTGGTGAAATTGGCTGTGTGAAAATAGCTCTGCATTATTCTCCAACTAGGGTTTTGGTTGACTCGCATAATTTTAGAACGCTTAGTACCTGATACTTCTTTTACCTTTTCCAAAGTTTTCCAACTACTACTTAAGTGGTGATGCGTCATCTTACCTACTTGGAGGTTTTTCAGATTCTCTCCAGTTAGCTTAGATTGGATAACCTTCAGAAGCGGTCACCATGGCACCTGTCTTCTACTTTATCATCGAAATGACGTACGGATCCGAATTTTTGGTGTGTACTTTCTAGCCCACTTTATCTTCGTCCACGAGCCCTCCCACCTCCATACCAGCCCGTGGAGAGACACAGTCTGCACTTCGGTAGATCCCCGTAGATCTAAACATCTGATGTCGACACCTCCACAATTACACATGGGAGAACAGATTTAAGTTTACGACGGGTACATTTTTTCACGTGAATGGAATAAGAAAGAAGGAATGTCCTGGGAAGGGTCATTCAAGATCGGTGAGTGTGAATAATTGAGTCATTAAAGTTTCCAGGTGCGTCAAGTCGTTATTCCTCTACGTATAGTGTGTGTTTTATCGCTAACGGTCTTGGGGATCTTACCGTGTAGGATGGTCAATTCCATCTCCGAGCTACGCGTCAGTTTGCCCTTTTCCTAGACTAGATATCTGCCACCAGCGAGGCACTGCCCTTGCCGGAATAAGTTCTAAGATCCCGAATGGTCTCCCGGCATGTGTGATACATGTAAGTGTGTGTGAAAGTAAGACGTGTTGATAGGACAAGAAAGAGGAAGGAAAGATCGCGCGCGGTCCGTGGCCAGTTTGTTAGGATACTGTTCCAGCATTCGCCTGATGTTGATAAAAGGAACCACAGAAAACTATCGATCAGAAGAGCCTGCCGCTAGAATTCCAAACAGTGGCTGAATTCGACGTAAGAATGTAGCTAGTATTGAAAACCGTCGTAACTCAAACCATTGGAACTCCCAGTCTGAAGCACGGCAGTGACGCCAATTTATTCTCTGAGCCATTTAAGCCCGTGCAAGATCAGTTGGACAGCCCATAATGTGCCACAACGTAAAGATAAACAACGATGCTTTTTCGGAATTCAAACAGGCGAGCTACCGAATCGAGACGGCGCTGCAGTCGTGGCTTAGTGTCCGAGAGAGTGAGAGAGCGAGAGAGACGGAGTGAGAAGAAGAAACGGAGTGAGAGGAAGAGACGGACTGAGAGGGAGAGATGGAGTGAGTGAGTGAGAGAATGACTAAACGAGGGAATCAATGAGGCTATAAGTGGGAGCAATAATGAACGAGATAAGTAAGAGTAACTGATAGCATTAGACACATTACAACTAATCTGTGTGTCTAAGAGAATTAGCCACTCTACTAAGTGACGTGGAGCGAAGATATCAGGGCAGGGAGCGAATCCTGTCAAGACTAGCAGTCTCTTGTTGAAATCAGCCGCCGCGTGCCCTAATGTAGGCGAGAGGCGAGGAAATGGAAAACTTTTCTTTCTTAGTTGGTTCTGAAGCGGCCGAGGATTCTTGCTCTTTACACCACGCACTTTTCCTGCAAAATTAAATCATAAATATCGCCTCCGCAATTCCAACTTTCCCCGCACCGCGCGTGTAAACGGATGCAAACAGAGGCGGGTCGAGGGCAGAGAGAGCCGAGGGTGGTCAGGTGAAAACCGACAATGTCGCATTGGTTGCGAACGCTAGGAACGGAATAGGGAGGGAGATGTGGCAAGGGAATGTCTCTGAAGTCAGGAAGCATTTGATTTCTTTGTATGCGTGTGCGTGTTGGATGTAGATTCCAGTAATCTATGTGGCATCTGTGAATTATTAGCTGATTTTGCAACATAGTTTCTCCGTACGCCTATTCCACCGTCCTTGCGAAGATCCATGATGTAGAGGTAGTTAGCTAATAAGGGTACTGAGATTCAGTTTCATTTCCAGTCAATTTGTGAGGAATTTGTGGTGGACAAAGTATTTTTGCTGAAGGTTTTCGCAAAACCGTTCTCTCAGAGTCTCGTTCATTATTGCTCCATGATCATTCAAATCTTACCATCGCACATGCATCTGATTATCTCAAGTTTTATGTTCGAATTCCAACCACATCGACTTCCGCGAGGAGTTGATATGTCAAAATGTATGTATAGACATATTTCTCTCATTTTTTCATCATAGATGAATGTCCTGAAAACCCTTAATTTTAAAGTTAAAGTGAGTTTCAACACATATTACGCATCAATTTATTGATTGGTTAGTGGTTCTGGGCGCGTGAAATGCTAAGGTCAATAGTTCCGTAAGGGTAGCGCATGTTTTTATCGCGGGAGATGACGGTGTCTTCCCTCCCGACTGGCTAGATCCGGTGCCGACGTATCTCCCAACAGCGGCTCACAGCCTCGGCCGAGCCCAAGTCTAAGCTCCCGACTGATCTCCCGTCATGTACGTTAGTGCAGTGCATGTAAGTGTAAGTAAATGGTGAGGATACGACAAGGAAGAAGAAGAAGAATAGGAAAAAGAGGAAGAAGAAAAGAAGAGGAAGAAGAGAAGAAGAAGAAGAGGACAAAGAAGAAGAAGAGGAAGAAGAGAAGAAGAAGAAGAAGAGGACAAAGAAGAAGAAGAAGAAGAAGAAAAAGAAGAAGAAGAAGAAGAAGAGGAAGAGGACAAAGAAGAAGAAGAAGAAAAAGAAGAAGAAAGGATAGCACGCAGTCCGTGGCCCGTTTGTTAGGGTACTGATGTTGCAATCTCTTAGGACTGAGCGGTAAATCCACGGATGACTATCGATCAAAGCACCTGGCAGCTATAATTATCTTCTAAACAGCGGCTAAATTCGATCTATCTGTCTAGCCAGTGTGGAAAATCCGCCACCGTCAGGTCTCGAACCCTTCGACGCCCCGGCTAGAGGAACTGCAGTTGTCACCTCGGTTGGTGCCCTGACCCACCTTTGCAGCACCTACGCATCGACTGAGTCGGCCATGGAAACAAGCTCGCACCCGCTAGCTTTCCCCTCGAGGCCTCGTGACCAACCGAGGTGGGCGATCTGGCCGGAATTCGGCGAAGGGCGAAGGACATCGGGCGAAGTTGGAGGCGCGGAATGCCGTCCCTGCTCTGTTGTTCCCAAGGGACAATTTATGGAGCTCCGGAGACCTTTACATTGCTCTGTGTGCGGCCTTTCTCTTGAAAGGGCTGTTCCCGAACTCCCACGTGAGGAAACTCGTCGCCAGTACCTTGCTTTGAATGATGGTTCATTAAGGATTTAACGTTCCTTCAGAATTACGTAAACAAATTCCTTGTTACTAAATACGGCACATGGGTACATTTTTCCATTATTAGTCACATAAGCATTGTACATGCGTTTTCCCCGAGAAGTGGTAGAAATCGTCATTCGCTGGACGGTGCAATACGGCGCCGACCTACATTGGCTAACGTGATTTTCTTCAACCAGATATCTCCTCACAGCGGAGCACCGCCCCAGCCTGGACAAGCTATAAGCTCCCGACCGGTCTCCCGATAAGTGTGATAGTGTAGTGCATGCAAGTGTGTGTAAGGGGTGAAGATAAGGCTAGAAAGAGGAAGGAACGATCGTGCGCGGTCCGTGACCCCTTTGTTGCGGTACTTCTACGACATTCGCCTATTGTTCGGAGAAACCGCCAAAAACTACCGATCAGAGCAGGTGACGGTTAGAATTCTCCGCTAGACAGCGACTCAACTCGAAAACCTCTGCCACCGCCGGGACTCGAATCTAGGACCTCCCGGTCAAAGGCTCTGCAGTGACATCAGTTGGCTCTCCGAGTCACCTCTCCCGTCAGACTTTTTCAAGAAATTGTATTTATATGATTTTTCTCATGAAAAGATGGTATTAATAAAAGTATTGAACAAAAAAAAACACAAATTTATATAACACACATATATAAAAGCGATAACACAAATAAAATATTAGATTACTGATAAGCCTCACTTATACCCTTCGTACATAGGTTTCAACTGTCTGATATTAGCTGTGTAAAGGCCCAGACGTTATGAACTAGCACTTCTGGCACTTTTTCCAGGCCTAAAGAAAAGCCGCCAGCCTCAAGCCACTTATTTTGTAGTCCGTCTTCCTGATGTGTGCATTTCGTAGATTCTGTGACCAGACCTTCCACAGAATTAAGAGGTTGAACTAATTTAAAATAGAGTATTTCTAATCGAGCCGATCCGGTGGCCGAGATCGCTAAGGCAGTAGTGTCGTAGCGATCTCGTACCGAAAGATCGTAGGTTCGAGTCCCGCCTCGGGCATGGTTGTATTGTGTTCGTCCTTTTCCCCCCTATCATCATCATCATCATCATCATATCAGGGAAGGCAACGGGAAACCACCCTGAATAATTTATCCCAAGAAAACCCGTTATGGGTCACCTAACTTCCGCATATGGAAGATAGGACCAAAGAAGAAGAAGATTTCTAATTGAGAAGGAAGCTCAAACTTTGAAATTTCCTCCTACGGATCGGTCGAGGCCGTGTGAGGGCTAGGGTCGAGGAGCCGAATGGCCGCTGTTCGCCCTTTGTCCTCCCTATCAGCGCCTGGCAACCAGCGCTGCTTCGCCGCGTGGCTACCTTGTTTTGCCCCGCCGTTGCTTCGCCCCGACCCCAGCGGCCCTGCGACCGCTCCGAAGCGTCGGGTGGTCCGCCTCTCCATTGTGCGACCTCCGCCAAACACCCCCGAGCGGATAAGCGACCGCTCTCTGCTTACGAAGCGGCGACACAATGAGAATACCAACTCGCCCCTGCATTGTCTCCCGAGCAATTTCAGCGCCTTGCTTATTGGGGCTCTCCAGCAAATCTCGACCACTCAGCCTCACGAGAATATAAACACATTGATAAGTACTCGAGACCTCATCACTTTCTGCGCATATGTTAATGATCACTCTTATTCGAAATACTGAATACACAGCAAAAATATAGAACAAATATTTTTCACACAAAATATTAAAACAACGATATTTTTTCTTTGTATTACGGTATTTTAAGTTGAACTTAAAGAAAAAGGGCATCCACAAAATACGGTTAGTTGCATGTAACTGTAATTTATATTAATAGATCTTGTTTTGTTAGTGTTTGTTGCAATAAAAAAGCTAGTCACTTGTAGCAGCAAACAAATGCTGCGGAACAAAACCTCACAAAATTATTTTCCAAAAAGTAGCACTCTCACTGCTCAAGAACGAATTAAATACTTTTGTATCATATTGAAATTAATTAATTATTTTAAGAAGAAATCTTAACAAACATTGAAATAACGTGGTATAGATTAAACCTATACATAGTATAACAATTCGTTATAAACCAAGAATATAAAAATATTACTGTTTCATAACACAACAAATATTAATGTTTTGAAGGGTGAGAGCCTCTTCAACGGTGAAACACAAAACCAAGTTGAGTGAACATAAAGAGAGGACTTAAAAACACATATTTAATTACAATTTTAATTGATGAGAAAGAATACAATTGGGAAAGTCCAATAAAGGAAAATATTAATACAATCTAAATAAAAAATCTGAAAATGTGAATCAGTTAAAAAGAGAATGAAGTAATAATTGAAAGCTAAGATAATTGCTACTCTTAAGTCAGGCCTTAAAATCACATTGTGATAAAACGGTACCCAAAATTTCCCAAAAATTATATAAATATAGCATCATAAATATTACTGTTTCATAACACAACGATTATTAATGTTTTGAAGGGTGAGAACCTCTTCAACGGTAAAACACAAAACCAAGTTGAGTGAACATAAAGAGAGGACTTAAAAACACATATTTAAATACAATTTTAATTGATGAGAAAGAATACAATTGGGAAAGTCCAATAAAAGAAAATATTAATACAATCTAAATAAAAAATCTGAAAATGTGAATCAGTTAAAAAGAGAATGAAGTAATAATTGAAAGCTAAGATAATTGCTACTCTTAAGTCAGGCCTTAAAATCACATTGTGATAAAACGGTACCCAAAATTTCCCAAAAAATTATATAAATATACCATCTGTCAGAAATGGTGGCAAAGCGCTGATCATGAGTGGTATGAATAAAAATGAGCATATGCTCTTTAATCGCGTTTTAACATAGATTTATTTTCTGCCAAAACTGATTGCAACGTGGCAGGGGAATTTTCGTGTATCCACCAATGACAATTGTGCGCATTGAAGATCTCGCCTCGTGTAAATGTGGCGTCGTCAGTCTACAAAACGCCTGCAGTGAATTCGTCTTCGATTTGTCGCGGTGCAGCAGCCACTCGCAGTACGCTATCCACCGATCAAGGTCGCCATCACGCACCCTTTGCACCGGCGTGAAATGAAATGGGTTCTGGGCGCCGTCCAGCAGAGCTCGTGCACAGTTGTCCTGGGCACGCCCAACCTTCGGAAAAGACGCCGAACATTGCTCATGGGCACGTTCTCCGCTGTTTGCAATACCGCCACTTCTATAGGACCAAAAACCAACAATCACAAAATACATATTTTTCAAAATAAGTGTCTAAGGACAATCACTAACGCCCTTTGCTTGTCACCAATGACCAACTCCATAAAGAACTATCCATTGAACCCATAGCCAACCATATTAATTATTTCGCCTCCAACTTCTATTACATACCACAAATCCCCCACACTAAATCCACTCAAAGCCAAAATCTCACACAACCAACCCGAATTCAAAAATTAATAAGCGTTCCACGCATTTCTGAAAAAAATCGCTGAAATTGACAATGAACACATGTAACAAAGTGGCTGCCTCACCCATGTATTCGGTTAATAATAGCACGTAAGTTAGTAGTTGGTATTCTTAACACATGTAGAGTATAATATTTTACCTATCAACGTAATAATCAACAAGAAAATAAATAAATATAATAAAGGACTACAACGACGGCGTGGCCCCCATGTCTTCCCATGTCTGCACTACTCGTGAAAGCACGTTTCATTCCCTGAAGCCGGAATTCGTGCATTGAGGCGCTGCAACACGTTGCACGTCGAACGTCGTTGAGTAGTATCGCGCGGTGCTGTACACACGAACAGCAACGCTGACCTTGACGCCCAATGCCAAATACCTATCACAATACTTGTCTGTTGCTAAGGTCTCCATTTCCACCATACCAAACAGTTTCTTGTTCAGAACTGATGCACTACATCAGCGCAACGTTTACACTGAAAGGGTCAAGGTGCGTAAAAAAAAGTTTGTGTTTCGTTATCGCTGTAACAATGGTAGCACGGTGCGTTGAGCGTTCTGTGCTAGAATAACCAGATGTAAAGTTTATGTTTGCTGAAGCACGTAATTAAACCGTATTTCGGCGTCATTATAAAGTTGTCGTCGCTAAAAAAAAATCAAGGGCGAGAGCGAAGACGAGGGCAAGTCAAGGATAACAGATCCTCGAGGGCGAGGGCGAGGGCGAGGATAAAGGCGAGGGCGAAGGCGATGGCAAGAGCGAGGGCAATTCGAGGGTAAAGGCGAGGGCGAGGGCAAGTAGAGGGGGAGGGCAAGTCGAGGGAGAGGGCAAGTAGAGGACGAAGACAAGTCGAGGGTGAGAGCAAGTAGAGGGCAAGGGCGAGAGCTAGAGCGGGGTCAAGAGTGAGGGGAGGGTGGGCCTGGGCGAGGGCGGGGACGAGGGTCGTGGCGAGGGTGATGGCGAGGGTGATGGCGAGGGTGGTGGCGAGGGTGGTGGCGAGGGTGGTGGCGAGGGCGGGGACGAGGGTGGTGGCGAGGGCGGGGACGAGGGAAGGGGCGGGGCGAGGGTGGGGTCAGAGGTGAGGGCGAGGAAGAGGGTGGCGGCGAGAGTGGAGGCGAGGATATATGTTGGGTGATGGGGACAACAGTTCTGGAGAAAGCACAACCCACCACGACCCAGGCTGATTCCCCGTGAGATTAAAGGAGAAGTGGCCAAAAACCGACAACAGAAATTGAAAAAGTTGCACTGCAAGAACTTCCCCTAGCATTACGCACAAACCTAACATAATATTGTAGTTTTCACTTCTGGTGTTCCCTTTTTATGCACGTCATATTACGCTTATAGAGTGGGACAGCCCCACATTTTCCAACTTTCAAAAAAAATTCTGCATTGTACGGTGTTCGTGAGCAACCATGCTCACCAGAGCTGTCAAAACTTGTTAGCGCAGAGACATCGCTTTTTTAAACAACTCGGCTGCTGTTCGAACATGGCCCGTGACAAAAGCCCCGCGGACAATTTTGGACGGATGAGGCGAGGCGAGGCGGGCCTAGAATTTCGTAATGGGACTGTGGCTTCAACATGTTTGCTTTAACGAGACATGAAAAAACTCAGCTGTGACCATGTGAAACACGTTGAGGTTAAAATTATCGCGCTATAGGAAACGCGCTCAGGAATGCACACATTTATTTAAAAAATATAATATTACAATAATTTCGCACCGGGGAGTGCAACTGTATGCTTTTTTTTTAAACCAAGAATGTCGTTTAATTAAAGTACGATTATCACCGGCCCTCTTTTTTCCCTTAGATTACATACAACAGCTGACATTACAGTTTCTGAGCGATGAAATTAAATAGGTTACTCAGGAATTCTGTGATGAACACTTGTATCTCGTAAATAATATTTAAGGCAAATATCATTAAAAATAATTTAAAAGCAATGAAATTATCAAAAACTGCACTAAAAGTAACAGAAATGGTAAAAAATGATTCTTTAATCGAAAACCACGGAAAATGCAAAAAAAGACGTATGGAAATGGAGAATGTATATGTGTCATAACATAAAATTAATATCTATACAAAACGGCGTTGTTCCAAAGTGAAAAGAAAAAATGACATTTCTTTAAAATTCGCCCCCTTGTAATAAGATATCTTACAATACTCAATTACAATTCTGTCGAAAATTACTATGTGACAACCCTTTATTTTAGTCCATGTGTATAGCAGGAATCATATGGTAATATTAAGTCAAACGGGATCTTAAACAAGATTTTAATTATTTGAGCTATGCCACACAGAGTGGATTATTTCGTGGAAAGAGATTTAGGTGTTCAGCCTTGGAATCAGGAACTTCCAAGAGGAGGGCGTATGCAGGGACCAGTGCTTTTTCTGCCAAAGCTTAACATGTTAGAGTCTTCAAGTAAAGTACCCTCAGATAAAAGGAGGAATATCTTTTAGAGAAAATTGGCCGTACTGTTTACGCGCTAGCGTTTATCACGTTAGGAAAGGCAGACAGACGCTTTGCCATCAATCGATTTTTCGGTAACAAGGGCCTACAAAACATGGATTCTGGCTACAAAATGTGATTAGAGGAAGTAATACACTACATATAGAAAAAATATTTATCTATTTTTTCGTTACCAGGGCCCAACAATAAGAGCATTTTTGCCTATTTCCGGCGCACGATTACAACACCTTACATACGTATAGGTGAGAAAGAAAAAAAAATGACGGAAGTAGAAGGGAAGGAAATGATTCACTCAAAATAATTATTGAAAACTACCCTATATAACAAGTAACAAACTTTAAATATCTTGGATGTATTGTACCGACCTTAAAAAGAATGATATAGATGGTTTAATTGTTTTTCACAATCGTCCTCAGTGTTTAAAATCTTAAAAATATATGACATAGAATATTTTAAGACACCTTCTAGGGAGAAAAATGGAGACAGTACTCTACCGTTATCGTGCAGAAAATCAATTCCCCAAAAAAATCTTTTTTTGTTTTAATATGGTGTCAAAATTGGTTGACAAAAATACCTTCAAATGATACTATTTGTCACTGTCTCTGTACGTTTTTCAGCAAAAGCTTAACATGTTGAGTCTTCATGTAAAGTACCCTACATGCAATAGAAACTGAGAAAAAAATAAAATATGAAAAACACGTTTCTTCTTGTATCTCTGCAACTGATTGCACTAGAAGGCTGATTTCTACGATATTTTGTATTCTCTTTCACATGAGCATCGCGAATATCGATTTGTTATGGAGACACATTCTCCACCTTATCCGCCTTCAACTTTTGTGCGATTTTAAAATTTAACAAAAACAAGATTTTCTAAAAAACGGCTCCAAATGTTTTCTTTAACTTGTTTAAAGATATTTTTAATTTTCAATTCCATTGTTTTTTTAACACAATTTGTTCTTGTCTCTAACGACGTTAATATTTACATTTGCGATAATTTGTTAACATTATTTCATTTGTGTACACGTGCCTTATATAGTGTCAAATAAAGTTTCTCAAAAATTGAACATTTTCTAATAACATGAGATCAAAATTCCGCCTTTTCAGAAACGCTCAAAGGCCATTTTCTCAAAACCCACTCCAAATGTTTACGAAATGCAAACAAAGTTTACAAATATAATACGAGAAAGTCTGTTACAATCTATAGCACTACTACTAGTTTATGTATTAAAATATGCATTTAGCCGATCTGGATGGCCAAAGATGTTAAGAGCGTGTTGTGGCTCAGCGCGTCGTTCTTAGGGTCGCGGATTCCATTTCCGACTTGGTCATGGTTGTTTGTCTCTTTTCTCGCGTGTATCTATTGCCATGGAAGGCCTCGCGTACTGCTGACCCCAGGAGCCCGCAAGTGTGTTGGTCTCTGGTATGATATCGAATATGCGTCCCGTCGAGTTGTAAAGGGTAACCGGCTGTCAGCTGGATAAAAGCCCTCTAAAAAATGCATTTTTCTTCTAATTTACATCTGTCACCAGGCTTTGATATTTCACTGCTAATTTACATTTTATAGCGAGTGGTTCACAATGAACAATATTGTGGAAGAGAAGGGAGTTGGTGCATTTCTACAAACCAGAGAGCGTACTGCAATGGGTCATTACATGAGAGGAATATAATTGATATTTGTTGGTAATTGAAAGCCATGACGAAAGCAACAATGGTAACGGGAAGCGATGCACGATATAGTCATTATAAATAAAATGTGAGTGAACGTGTATGTAAACACAACTTGGGAATGTAAAGAATATTGTGACAGAATTAGTTAAATATCATGGACATGTAATTGCCGTGAGCGTAAGATTGAATAAATTACAACAAAAGCAAGCAATAAATAGATGGGACGCGTAAACAACTTCGCCCAATAGGAATAGAAATAATTCGATACCAGAATCCGAGATGTGCAGAGCAGACAAACAGAAACGCGATTGAGGATAGTTCACGCAGTATTGTTGTTGATGACAATAGACTGGCGCAAAAAAAAGAGAGAGGTAGCTGGGACTGGATGGCAATAGTATCTACGAGGTTTAGATCCGCGATCTAAAGATATCTCTGTCGAGTTATTAGAAGTTCGAAGGTGAACTAAAAATGTTCTGAAAGTAAAACGCAAAAAATTAAAATCGCAAACAACTGCGTGATAAGTGTAACGAAATAATAAATTAACCAATGCATCGGGAAATAGTTGTAATTCTATCGATACGATTACGTATGTCAAAACCGATATTTTCGTGTGTTGAACTATGAAACTGGTGACAGAGTGAACCGGTTATGACAATCAAGGGTGCAGATTTGGCAGAAACAGGAAAGAAGCATTGGTAGAATTTTTAATTGAAACTGGGAAACTGTAAGAAGATCAAGTCTTGTTTAAATAAATTAAGATTAAATTAACATGGGGAGAAACGACGGTTATGCATACTTTAAGGGAGGGTTTATAAGAATAATTTGAGATCCAGAATAATCAGATTGAATTAAATGTTATAAATATAAACGTTTGTTTGAAATTTGAATTCTTTGTCGTTGTGTGAATGGTAAAAATGTGTTAGTGTATTTATGGATGTTTTACAAAATACAGCTACGTAAAATTGGTCCAGAAGTAAATGTTGTTATCGTTCAGTAGTAGGAGGTATCCCCGATCGTTCTTTTGGAAATCAAAAATATCCCAACGTATGCAAATTTGCAATCCCAAGATTCTGTAGAGGTGGGCTATCGGGAATGTAGAATTTAAATTTTATCATGTTCGCATCATTTCGGCTGGTAAACATTGAAACTAGGGCAAGAGAAAACATAAAAAAATTATAATTAATAGCAAAGTAGTTGATGTGTCAGCGTGGCGAGAATCTGTAATAAGCCGAGAAGAAAAGTTATCAGACTGACACGCCCAGGAATAAATACTGCGGTATTTACGTTTGGATGTTGTATAGGCTGAAGGGAAAGAGGTCAGATTGGCACGCTCAATGTGGGGCGATAGTTGATGTTTATAAATAAAAAAAATGTTTGTAAACAAAGGTCGTAATGACAAGTGACCAGAATACACAGGCGTCAACAGGATGTTTCTCTTCCATGATAAGCGTTTTCCTGTTCAGTTTAATTATTGGTGACGCCTCTTACTGGTGCTTCTTCCCACGAAGCCCGTTGCAGCGAGAAGAGAAACGAAGAGAAGTGACTCGAGGCGAGAAGAGGTGGGCGGTGGTTTGAAAATGTCCGTTCGCGCGCGCCGACGGCTCTCTCGCCTTTAAAAGCGCCGCCCCCTCTCTTCCCTGGCCACGGGAAAGTTTGCGGCGCCCAGGCGCTCGGAATGGAGGGGAAGTGGCGAGGAGCCTCGGCAGACTGCGTACTTGCATCCAGGATGCTCACCGCTCCCCATGCGCACCCACCTGCACCTACTTGCGCTCACCGCACAGAGAGCCACGCCCGTTATACCCTTCACCTACACCGCACTCTATCACCCCTCGAATTCTTCTCTGGCACTGAAGATAAATTGTATTTTGTGAGATGAAGCCGGGAGAGGTGGGGTGAGGTGAGGTAATGTGAAGTGATGGAACCAAGGAAGGTGGAGTTCGGTGGAGTGAGTTGAGGTGAGAAAGTGAGGAGAGTGTAAAGTTAAGTGAGATGAGATTAGGTGAAGTGAATTGAGGAAAAGTGAGATTAGGTGAAGTGAGTTCAGAAAAAAGTGAGGTAAGGTGAGAATCTAGTGAGATGAGGTTAGGTAAAGTAAGGTGAGATAAGATTAGGTGAGGTGAGATGAGATAAGATGAGGTAAAGTGAGGTGATTTTATGTCAAGTGAAGTGACGTTGGGTAATGTGAGGAGAGGTTCGGTAAAGCGAGGTAAGGTTAGGTAAAGTGAGTTGAGGTTATGTAAAGTGAGGTATGGTAGAGTTCTGTAAATGCTTGTGTGCGGGAATTATCATTTACTTTAGATTATTTTAATGTTGGTCAATGTAAACCTAATGAATGAAAAGTTGAAGTATTCTGTCTTTACATATCTACACTTCATTGCAGAATGAATAATAAATGTAATATAATTTGGATCTGACAGCTGGATTTATTTTTTGCTGTATTTGTAGAATATTGCTTCTGCTCGTCTGCCTTTATTAAACGGAGTTCTGTTTATTTAGAACTTTTTTATACGAACTCAGAATATTGAAAAAATAAGACCAAATGGATCATCCGATCAATCACTTAATCTCTAGTCCATTCCTTCCACACACATTCAGTATTATTTATAAGAATGTAAATGAATATAAATAGATAAAAGTAGTAAATTTCATGACACAACAAAAAATAATTGAGCAACGCGAGAAACATTTCGTGAAAGGCGTTCGTTAGATACACGTAGTAAAAAGAATAGCTATATGTAAAAATCTGTGCCTAGGAACTGAAATAATGATAGCTTTCTATGTACATTTGTGGAATATCAGATAAAATCATACGAATTTGTTTTCAATGTTTAGAAAGATTTCCAAAACACAAAATTTTATATATTTTGAACATGATTATTATAATAAATGTTGTTAATGTTGCTCATCTAATAACACTATGATTGGACACTCACAAGCTGGTTTATGAATATAAAGTATTATTTGCTAGATACCATATTTATATGTTTTTACTGTGACTTGATCTACGTTGCTTTTTCTGTTTAGATTTATGTATTCCTTATTGCATGAACCTACCCTATAGAGATGTAGGATAAACTTTGATTGAATATAAAATAAAAACTTAATAAAACGACACCACGAAACTTAATTTTGGGGTTGGCCTCTGCTTCAAACACCTACCAATTGGTGGTTTACTGCGGTGCAGCTCGGTCTGTCCCGTGCGCCAGCTCGATTTCTATCCGTCGATTCCGCTCGATGTCAAAGAACGAACGTCCGCTCTCTATCTGCTCCCTGGCTGAATACTCCGGCGCGAACATTCGACGCTATAAGAGAGCACATTGTGCTCATTAACATTTAGACGCGCC
This sequence comes from Gryllus longicercus, assembly GCA_038098605.1. NCBI lineage: Eukaryota > Metazoa > Arthropoda > Insecta > Orthoptera > Gryllidae > Gryllus > Gryllus longicercus. The sequence continues at coordinate 2,708,968 of JAZDUA010000007.1, forward strand.
GTCCGTCACCAGTGCGAGTTGTCGGCCAGGGTCATGGAGGGCGTGGGGCCCTGGTTGGATGGGCGCCGAATGGCCCGGGGGAGAGGGTTCACGGCGAGGGGATTTAACGCCCCCCCCCCCTCCTACCCGGCCTTTGCCAGGGTCTATTGAGGAGAATCGCATCATCCGCCGAATAGCAGCTCAGCGAGGAACATTTGGTACGTGCTCGTAGTACAGTGGCATGCTAATACTTGCATCCCTGCCTAGACGAGTACTGCTCGTGCGGCTAGGGCAGCCATGTGACACGCCGTGATGTAGCAGCTCTTTTTAGTTCTTCACTTCCATCATCTGCGAGGTAGAGTGCGAATTATGGACTAGTGCATTAGTGCATTTATCAAATTAATTCCACGTGCAGCCATGGACAAAATGCACTTTTTGTACGAAATACAGAAAATCAAATTGTGTAACTATGAGTGCAATTGAATGCACTTTTGTAACATTGTATTAAATTTAGTGAATATTAACAAAATAAACGGAATGATATTAATTTACGGAAAATAATTTAAAATTCGCTGTGTCTAAGAAAACACTTATTGACAATAATGATTTGATATTCCTCTCACTAACGCCTTTTAATTGAATTCATATAACGTCACCTGACAATGCGCAGAACGACTGCTCATTACATCAATTACGAGACATATTTTTCTTAAATTCGTATATAATTGTTCAATTGTGTACACTCTCAAAAATTTGTGAATGCTTCTGAAATAGTATTGTCGTTTAGAATAAAGTAATTAGATTAATTATAATTTCACTGAGTGAAACTTTTAACATTACTTAAACTAGGAGTGCTGCAGAATAACACAGACGTTTTGACATTTTATTAATTTTTCGGTTTCATATTTGTAGTCCGGAAATATTATTTTTAGATTATTAAAGAACAGTAAAACCTCGTCCTAAATAATATTTTTTTAAAAAAAATTCGAAGCAGTTTTTAAAAAACTGGGGTTTAAGCGCTACAGTAAATTCGAAATTTAAAGTTCTTTTTCACAAAAAAATTTGGAGTTTTCGAAAAATTGTATTCTAAGTCATTCGATAATACTATAACTCTCCAATAAGAAAGTGTTCACAAATTGCTGAAAATGTGCATATCAACGACGTTAGAGATCTTTAAAAAATATACACCGAAATTAACTTTACGTCATATTAAACAGTGCAATTATCACTATTCGTTCGAAATGTTTGAAGAAAACCTTTCGAGCCGTTTTTGAGATAATGGCGTTTGAACGTATCTGAAAATGTGGAGTTTTGAGCTGGTTTTCACAGACAACTGTAGTTTTCGAGAATCGTTGTATGACTTTATTTAAAGTACATGTACTCATAAATACCATTATGTGAGAGGGTAGTAAAAAAATACATTTTTGTAATTTTTGAAAAAACAAAACAATTGAGCTATATGGCGTTTATATCATCTAAAGAGTACATTTATCGTTTTTTAACAAAAGTTTAAAGAATAAATTTCGAGCGAATTTTGAGAAAATGTGTTTATTTACTGCACGTATTGCATGCAATATTGGATGAAAACTACTAATATTGTGAAAAATTGTACCTGACCTTAATGAAAAAACTCACTACGGAGAACAAATTTTCTTGAAGCAAAAATCTCTATCTTCAATTTTGTAGTTGTTGGAAGACACCGAAAAATATTGAAATTTTAAAATTTTCTAATATTCAGTGTTAAACCATTAAATCGGACCTATGCTATCTTTATAAGTGTATTTTATTTTATTCTTACTGGAAATATAAAGAAAAAAATTGAAGCCGTTCTTGAGAAAATTTTGAAAATGTCCGGTGAGTGCCCCCAAATTTTGAAGTTTTTTTTTAAATCTCAAAGAATTGACTCGAGCCAAATTGACACAGGTTTCTTCAATTTGGAAAATATCCTAGGCATGGTTTAGGCGCTAATAGTTTTTACAAACATCAGACGGACAGATGGACGTTTTGAAAAAAAAACGATTTTTAGGGGACCCCAAAAAGGGTTTTTTCTTTGAAATCTCGAAATAATTTTCCGCAGCATTTCATAGCTTTCCCTATACTGCGATTATTATTCCGTACACACGTACGTATACGGGAAAGTAAAAATAATTTGAAGTTATGTAGTTGTTTACTTGTTTGTTTACGCAGAAATTTCTTTCAAGTACTATCCCACATTCGCATAATGTTTGTCTCCTTATCCCACGAGCCTCACAAACACCCTTGATAGCAAAAAAATTATACCTATTTTGAATCCTGTGAACACACGCAGTGAAGCCGTTCGGCTGAGAGTAGATGCTTGCTTCCAGCGCGCCGAAACGCCCAGGAGTTCCGGCTGCTGGTAGGTTGTTGATGAGTCCGCATGGATACGTTTCGGCAAGCTTTGGTATTGTCCGTCGACATTTGATTGTACACCGCAATCATGCCGCTGACTGACCTCATTGGGTGCCGCGCCCGCAAGTGTCGGAAACCAGCTTTCGACGTATGCGTACCCAGGTTCAATCAGAGAAAATCCACGTTCCACCGAAAAAAAAGTTCGGCGCAAACGGTCGACTAACTTTTCAGAATAGTAGGGATCAGATTGCATTATGTGCATCGGAGTCACGACTATAAATTATTACGCAAAGGTGATCTGTAAGAAAAGTGAATATAAAACTAACTGCTGAGAGCTGTGAATGATGTGAGATATATTTCATCTGACGTGAGAGATACGTTTTATATGTGAGATATTGTTGTGTCAAAGAAACTTCAAACTCCTATTGCAGTATGCTTAGATCACTTGACAGATATTATCAGCATTTTTGCACAACTTTTCCTTCATGTATCTGTATTTTTTATTTCTGGAAAGGTTTTACACAATCTGAAAATAATTTACCACAAATTGACAAAAAATGTTTTTTATATGTTGCCAAATACATGTTTAATTGGAAATTAGCTACATAAAATTCTGCTTCAATCACATTGCAATTACTTGTGAAGTTCACTGTGGCAAAACTTATTGGTGAACTACGGGTAACGGAATGGCTTTGGCGAACGACTGTTAAAAATTATGTTCTGTCTTGTTTCATAACGGAGCAGCTAAACCATCCAGATAAATTATTTTTATGTCAAGTAATAAACCAACATATAAAATTTATTTTGTAAACCACTATACAAAGTCCTGGTTTATGCCATTATGTTTTGTCTGTTCTATTTCTTATGTAATTTTATATTTTATATGATGCTCTTTCTTTATAGGGGACTATCTCATATTAAAGTATTTTTTGTATTTTTGTAGCGAAAGTTCTTCACTATAGATGTGCCTTTCTACTCTGTGCCCTATGAAATCTATACCTAAATACTATATGTTTTAAAGGACACCATCGGGAGCAGTGTTTCAACGGTTTACAGCAAAAACAATCGTATATTTAATTTTACATAATTTTTCTTTATTTCATTAAGCAAATATCAATAAATAACCACATTAAATTCCGACATAGGTGAGTCTGTTAAAAGATAATTATATTAATTATTATTTTATTAATAGCATTATTATTTTGTTCGCGAATTGGCTATCATTGGGTACCAACCGGGATCTGACTACATAATCGCGGAAGGCACACGTTACATTTATAAAGGGGGGAGGAAATCAGCATTTCAATGCTAATTCCATTTTTATACCCCTGGGTTGTTGACCATGGGGAATGGGGTGAGATTATGATGACGATGATAAATGATGAAATAGACACACTCAAACATACAGAGACACACACAACACAAACATGCCCGAGGCGGGACTCGAACTTGCGATCTTCTGGTACGAGACCGGTATGGCAATACTCTCTTAGCGACCTCGGCCATCGGCTAGGAATTAGTATTATTACTATTATTAATTTATTTTAATAATTCGACAATCAATTGTTCATACCCACACCAGACGGACATACGAGTACATACAAATATAAATCCACTAAAACACTTGTAATGTAAGGTGTAAAACTGTAGAGCTTATAGCTAAAGAACGAGAACGTCTTTCTCGTAGGAGTTAACACCCTTATCTCTTTAGCCTGGGCTAGCATTTAGTATGATTTTCCCTTTTCCCCATGTGCCTACATTGGTACTAACATGATATTTTTTTCACATTTGCACAATTCTTGGTACCCTAACAGCAGAATTGAAATGGGATGGACAAACAGAGACAGACGATGAGACGAGTTAGACGGGACCAACTGGACAGGTGGTACAGATGAAACTGACTGAATATTTGGGGATATTTTTCACGATATTCGAAAAGTTCAGAAAATTTTAATAAAAAGTGATGACTGTTTGTGCATTTTTACAAGGTAAAGTAAAATTTGTTATTTAAGTAAATAAATTATGTTAATAAATAAAACAATACATTCGAGCCACTTCCGTCTGTACCTCTCATGGAAATGCCCGTAATACAGCGTCGGTCGAAGGCGAGTGGCAGGTTCGGGGGCCGATGCGCCGAATAGCACGTGGGAGGGTTGGGGGCGCGCGGTGGGCGGATGACGCTCCCCGCCTCCTGAGGACGCGCGTAAATCATTTGCTGCGGACGCGCGCGGTGTATTAGTCACGCGGCGGCGGCGGCTGCGGATTACGCGCTCCGCTCCGCCCCGCGGCGGCCACGCCCCCAAACCGCCGCTCCGCCCACGCCCCAAACGACCACCCCGCGCCCTCACGAGACCACATCACGGCCGCGTTCCCCCCTCCTACCCCCCACCCCCCTGCCACTGGCTCTGCTCCCATTCGCAGCACCAACACGGCTCGCCACGATCCTCACCGCTCCCGCATGGAGCCTCAGGGAAGTGCTCTCCCACTCTATTCAATGAAAGCACAAACACAGCACCCATTCTAGTAAGCAGCCGCCTCCTCCCACAATCCTCACTCCCCCTTTCCCTCTTGTCGCGATCTCCTACTGAGAAGCACACCTCCTGCCACGCCCCCAGCGCCACACTTCCCCTTCCCGCCATGCTCCCCTTCACACGCGCTCACCTCCCGACGCGCTCACCGCCCGACGCGCTCACCGCCCGACGCGCTCACCTCTCGACGCGCTCACTGCCCGACGCGCTCACCTCCCGACGCGCTCACTTCCCGACGCGCTCACCTCCCGACGCGCTCACTGCCCGACGCGCTCACCTCCCGACGCGCCCACCTCCCGACGCGCTCACTGCCCGACGCGCTCACTGCCCGACGCGCTCACCTCCCGACGCGCTCACCTCCCGACGCGCTCACCTCCCGACGCGCCCACCTCCCGACGCACTCACCGCCCGACGCGCTCACCGCCCGACGCGCTCACCTCCCGACGCGCTCACTTCCGACACGTTCACCTACCGGTACTCATCACTTCCTTTTTCTGTTATCCTCTTCTGCTATTTCCCTGCCTACTCGTCCCGTCTCGCGCTCCGCCTCCCGGTCTTCTCTGCCCAGGGCACTTACCCCTCCCACGGTTAATTCTGCTTCCCTCATGACCCCCTCCCCCTCCCCCTTGCGGTCCGCTCTGCGCCGCCTCCCGCGCATTAAAATTCCCAGCCGCTGCTCCTCTGGATTTGAGGTCTCGCGGCCGTCCGGGCTCACCGCCACTTCGTTTTTGCGTCAAGGGCGAGGAAGAGGAGGGGCCTAATCCTCGCTTCCGGAATTGTGTGTTGCGGACCCATAAATTTCACCAAAATTCCCATCCGACGCACGGGGCTAGGGGTGGGTCTTTGGGCCTTGATTCTCCGCCGTAACCATGCGAAACAGGATTTGTGGTGCTACTGACTGTTAGACGGACTACAAAGTAACGGTTTGGCGGTAACAATTGAAATGTAAAGAAATAATTTTCTTTTCTCTTTGCACTATCAGCAAGACTTGATTCAATGAACAAGACAATTCAATGACAAGACAATTCAATGAACAAAACAATTCATTGAACAAGACAATTCATTCAATGACAAGATTCAATGAATCAAGGCTTGTGCAAAACGACGCTAATCGTAAATTATAATTTTTATCGAACATAATTTCTGTGTGTGCTTGTGACATCTTCGACATAAGCACACTTCTGTAGTGGGCGTTTTCTCTACACTCTCACCTTGTGTGAGCAAGGCATGCAGCGACAAATGTGAATGGATCGCCGTTTCTGTAAAGGCCCACATCGTATGTTGAAGCAGAACAATGAGCCTCAGTAAGAGTTCAACTTTATCACACATGTACATTTTAAATAAGACCTAATTGAAACATTTGCATTGGCTCTAATACATAATGAAGACCTTCTTTCTTAGTTCACGTACTGTTCAAAGTAATACAATAACCCAAGGAAAAACAACGATCCCAACAAACAGAAGGAGTCAGCACTAAAAGTTCCAAGAAGAAACCATCGGTCGTGATAAGTTACCTGTTGCCATTCTTGGAACAATTAGGATTTTCATATAACAGTTTTGAGATATCACCTACTACACTTGCGTCTTATAATGCCTCAACCTGAGTTATGTTAATAATTGCATTTTTAGAGAATCTCATTCTACATCGTTATGACAATATTCTACAAGATATATACCCTACGTGTCTTCTTCAGCTAATTCAAACTCTTTTCAGAAATGATATAATCTCTACAAATTGATAAAGTTCAAAAGTTTTTAGGCACCTCCCTACAACTAACATCTTGAATATATAGATTTTTTCTTTCTGAATTATATAGTTCAAAAACTGCCTTTGAAGTAGATTCACGAACAATTTTTCGAAAATATTATCGAATTTTTGTTAAACTCTGAATTTTTGGAAATTAAACGAGTTACAAATAATTTATTTAATAGGTAATTATTACAAACAAATTAGATTACTTGATCCTATGTGGCTAGGCCGAAGGCCATTAAGCCATTACAATACCTACATCCTTTCGCGTTCTAATCTTTCGAATTCTGGTATTCACCCCAAATGGTCTCTCCATCGCATCAAAGCCGCGGAAAAGAGACCATAAGGTACGGCTCAGGAAAAAACCCCTGAAGGGGGAAAAACCTGCCGTGAGAAGCCGAGTACATTCTAATCTATCCGACGTTACAAATAATGCGAGGCAGTATGTATGGCTTAGCACTAGTAGTTATGTCTTTATTATAAGTGAGAAAATCTTCCATACGGACACAGGACTTTTTTATAATGTGTGTGCAATGTGCACAAGAGGACATACATCATCAATATACCACGTCACAATTTTAAGTAATGTAAAAATACGAAAGTTACACAAAATATGCCCGTCTCATGATGTCAAATACATATTGTATGAAGCCATTTAACTGTCGATAACAGCTTTTATTACTTGTATATAATGTTTCTGAGGTTATCTATGTATGGTAACCACTTATATAAGGTAATAGATTCTATGAACCAGTTTGTTCAGAAGGATATGTGATATGTATGTTGCAAGAAAAATAAATCTCTGGATAAATACGAAATGATCGTAAGTTTGAGAAATCGTATGTACGAGTGATATGTAAGAATGTTATGTAAATTACACACAGAATACACATTTGGACCTAGTGCTTCTGTAGAAAGTTAACAAAACATTTTATAATTTACTTATTCATTGGGTTTTGTACACATCTATAAAGTAATTTTCACGAATATCATCAAATATTTGAGAAGATATTAATATATACTTTTTATAAATATATATAAAATGTTTTATGATGAAACATCTTTTTTACATTTACAGAAAAAATGAAAGCACATTTAATGGGCTAATAATAAAATGTGAACATTAATAAAACTTATTGACACATTTTGAATCTATTTTGCAATGTGTTAATTCTGAGAGCTAATTTGCACACTCCGTGTCCATTTATCATTTTATAAACAAGAGAAACTATTTCTTTTGCTGCAAATATACAGAGAGTTTCTTGGATCTGAAATGTCAATTCATCCGTTTCGCTTTCAATGAACATCAACTGTCTTTGAATACGTGTCAGCGAAAAACAAAAAACCCTTGTGTCTTGCCATTTGCCTCTGGCAGTCACCTGCAGAAACAAGCGCACATGGGGCCTCCAGGCTGCGATCTGAAAAGTCGCTGTAGGTGCTTCTCCACATCTCGCAAACAAAGGTGAAATATCTCCATAAATAAACTACGAAACACCAAGCAAATACAACGCCAGGGTGCGGTGGATGGGTACAAACGTGGGCGGCTAGGCGCTGATTGGCCACGGAACAACGAGGGGGGAGAGCGGACTGCCGATAACTTGGCAAACAGCAGCGAATCGAGCTTTGCAAACAAAGGAGCGCTGGGTCCACGAAACAGTTCGTCGTTCGTAAGGGCAGAATAGAACAAAATCTCTCTTTCCACACATTATTTTTTTTCCTTTTTTCGGTTCCCTCAAAGAATGTCAATTTCCTATGTTATTTAGTTTTTTCTCCGTTTTTAACTTTCGTATCTTCCTATTTGTTACTGCAAAAATATTTCATGCGCACCAAAGTATAAGTAAAAAACAAAAGTATAAAATAGAATATACATCCATTTTGTAATTTTTGAGCAAACCGGACTTCATAATATTAACGATCGAGGATTTTATAGAAAATATTGCAATCGGCGTCATATGAAAGAAGGCAAACATTTTTATTTTTGTATCGTAAATAATTTGGAATGATAATTGATGATAACTCGCGAGATGACTTGGAGAGTTTCTCAGCCCCTCTGCTGTCACCTAGCAAACCACCCAGGCAATCGCTTGTCAATCTCCAAAAATCTCTTGTAATTGGTTGTCTTTACAACTTCACAGGTTGAAAAGAATATCTACAATAAAATTCTTATTTCAGTTATAAGGTACATTGACAACAATGGGCGTTAGAAACCCATTTATACAATAAAAATATACTAAAATTTTATGTTTTACGGTACGTTTTAGTGGACTCCAAAGATAATACCTATGAAGTATAAGGCGGCTTGTTTTTTATTAGACAGTTCATGATAAACAAGATTTTTTTAAATTTCTAACCTAAGAAAAAAACGTCTTAGCAAATTGAAATATAGTATCCTGTCATAGTGGCCAAAAAACTTGTAAATCTTAATGTTATAAAAAGAATTTAGTTGCAATAAATTTGTCGACAAAAATTTTGGCTTATGAGAAAACCACGGTCCTTCGCCGCCTTTGGGCGCAATTAAAATCATCCCCGCTACCCGGGGGCTCGCTTGGCACCAGCACTGCAACAAGGAAGAGAACAGCGCGGGATTCAGTCGATTGCAATAATCCCAACACGGCAGCCTCGCTTCCTTTGACGAATGATTGTTAGTGATTTGGGGCGCGTGGACTGCTCAGGTCGTTAGTTCCGTAAGTGTAGTGCAAGGTTTTTCCCCACCGAAGGTGGCGGTGATCTCCGGTTGAATGGCGAAATTGCGCGCCGATCTACCAACAGCTAGTGGAGTTTTCCTGGAACAGGTAGGTATCGCACCAGCGGGGTATCGCACCAGCCGGAACAAGCTCTAAGCTCCCGTCCAGTGTCCTGGCATGTGTGGTAGTGTAGTTCGTATTAGTGTGTGTGTGTGTGTGTGTGTGTGTGTGTAAATAAGGACGGAGGAGAGGACCAAGAAAAGGAAGGAAGGATCGTGCGCGTCACGTGGTCCGTTTGTTATTTCACTGTTCGGGCATTCGCCCGACATTTCGCCCGGAAAATTACCGATAAGATCAGCCGGTCGCTAGAATTTTCCTCCAGACAGCGTCTAAATCCGACCTAGCTGACAAGCTAGTTTCGGAAATCCTAGCACCGTAGGGACTTGATCCCAGGACCTTACGGTAGATGTACTGCTATGACAAGAATTGATGCTCCTCTCCGCATCCGGTTCAATGGTGAGGGGCGATCCTGTGCCGCGGACGTGTGTCCCCAGCCTCCTGACGCTGTGCAGGAGCAGGGTGTGTCTCGGTGCACCAATCTTTCTAGCTAGCGTCAGGACGCATGGCAGAAACCCAATTTTCCCACAAAACAAAACTTTTCGGCCGCCAGCCGATTGCTCCCATCTTTGTCAACTAACGGCAAGTCGGCGTACTTTTAGTTGGAGTAACTAAAGTACGGTCGTTATAACACTTAATAATAAGCAAAATAGTTGAAAATACAATTCATACCAAAAACAGGCATGCCAAACCCTTTGTAATCTAGAATTAATAATGAATGCGATCTACAAATCTTTGACGTTTGCATTAGTTAAATGTTCTTGAGTACTTTGATACTCTTATTTAATATACTAATAACTTTTTCGGTTTTCTAATGCTGTGTGTGCTTATAGTAGCATTGTAAATGTTAGAAACATGAGTAGACGTTCTTTCTATTCTGACTACACCCATTTTCATGACCTTACCATTAATGAATTTATTACCACAAAGATGTAATATGGAACAATATATCCGACTTGTGCCTTATTTACAGTTTAAATTCACTTATGGAACTCTGATTCTTATTTCCGTAAATCTTTAAGAAAAATTGAAACCACAAAAAACTAAATGGAAAGTGAAAGACGTGGTGTAGAGATGGATTGTAGATTGATAACCGAATAAAGTGCAAAGTATCCTCTGTAGTCAACGGAGAAACTTCCTACTTTCTGAAGTTCATTGACAGCCGGAAAGCTATTGCTCAAACTTTCAAAACTTACTCGGAGAGTCAGGAAAGGGCGAAAAGCAGACGCAAGAGGCGCAACAACCACGCGAAGGAAGGCGCCAACGAAGGAAAGCGAGAAAGAAGGCGCGATTTAGCACGGGGGAGAAGGACACGTGGCGTGTTTTTCGGACGTTCGATTAATTGACTGATTAGGGTTTCCGGGCGTATCAACTGCTAAGATCATTTTTCTCGTAAGTGTAGTCCACGGAAGGTGACGGTAATATTTCCCCATTGGATGGCGAGATCCGGCGTCGACCTACAATTGGCTAAAGAGATTTTTCCCAACTAGATGTCTCCCACCAGTGGGTCACCGCCCCAGCCGGGGCAAGCAAGCTCTAACCACCCTAGCGGTCTCTCGGTATGTGCGGTAGTGAAATGCATGTTAGTGTAAGTGTGTGTAATTAAGGCGTAAAGTTAGGGCAAGAACGAGGAAGGAAAGATTGTGCGCGGTCCGTTGCCGGTTTGTTAGGGCACGGAACCGGTATTCGCCTGGTTTGATTGGAGAAACTACGGAAAACTACCCATCAAAGAAGCCGACCCCCAGCATTCTCTTTAAGACTGTGACTGAAATTGCCCTAACTGAGAAGATAGCGTCGACAATCCTGCCACCGTCGGGAGTCGAACCTAGGACCACCTCCCTTAGCCACCTCTCCCGGCAACCGAGAAATAGGGCGCGGTTCAGCAAAGGGGAAACGGACACGTGATGTGTTTGTCGGACTGGGAAAAGAGCGATGTCTCAGGGAGTGGCGAACCGTGAGGAAGCACTGGTCGCACCGCGATAACGGCGCAAAACCCTGGCTAATGGCGTTGGAAGCCGGTTGTTGTGTTCCGGGGCGTCAGAGAGAGGAAGATACAATACGACGCGACGACGCCTGCGAATGTTTACATCCTCTCCAATGGCGGGATAAAAATGGCAACAGACGCACGAGCAAGTTATTCCGTGAGTCCTCCACCGTTTTCTTTTAAATAAATGAACAGTAGTAAAGCGCACAGTACAATTTAAACTTTCAGAAATATATCACAAAATGTCGTTTAATATTTGGAGCACATGAAGCTATATTTCATCCCTTCATACGTATTTCAATTATTGAAATAATAGATGTGAATACATCAAATCACATTCAAATGATTTCATGCTAAGGAGAATATAGTTTACACGCCTGTTAATCCTCCTAGTAAAGCTGTTCGAAATAATGATTGTATTTTAAAATATAAAACTGAGAAATATACAGAGCGACCCAGAATAAAAGTTATAAACTTGAAGGTTATGTACAAAGTTCAAAGATGATACTTTTTACCTTGTGAATATGTGGTGAGAAAATTCTAATTACGATATTACACATGTGATCTTTGCCCCTTAATCAGACAACTAAACATGTTCGGCAGGTAAATGGAATACCTTTGACCGCTTGCACCGTTGATTTACAACCAGAGGCAAACGTCACATATGTATCTTCGTTATATGTAATTTCCCAATTTATATTCCTTGGCAAAAGTAATCATCTTCGGTTTCTCTACCAGCCATAGAAATTTGTAACATTTATTCTAATACGCGAATTTATTAAGGCAGTATTTTTGTAAAGTTGATGCATTGTCCACTGTTCCTTCTTTAAATTTAAAGAGAAAACAGAATTCCAGTCATTCTGCCTTTCTCCCCATCTCACCCTGTCTCTCTCCATCCATCCGTCTGCCCCCATCCCTTCTCCTCCCGTCGCCCCGCCGCCACCGCCCTGCCTCTCCCCGGCGCTGATCCGTGGCGGTGGAGCGTTCAGGCTCTTTTCTCCGCGTTCGAATGCCCTCTGAGGTGTCGATACCGCTTTGCCGCCTCAATCGCTCACGCGGGGCGACACTTGGCGACTTAAGCCGAGAGGCGCCGCCGACGCCGGCGCCGCCACTCGCTCCAATTGCGACGCGCCTTCCGCAGACGGAACTGGCAGTCTGAATGGGTGCGGGAGGCAGTCAAACGCAACGTGACATGTGCATTGTCCCGAAAGTAGTCCAAGATTGATGACTCCTCTTAGATTCTCTTATACCATGATAATTACCATACTTTCCAAATTACAGTAGTTGAACTTTCCATTTTGTTGTTCCTTCATTATTTGAAATTAAAATATTAAAGTAAATTTCTGTCCTCATGAAAATATTTAATTGTTTTTAGAAAACTTAGCAATTATCCGTACTCTCAATATTTAAATGACTTGCAACTCGCCTTCCCTACGCGGAACCAGAAAGCTCAATAGGCGCGGGAAGCACTCTGTTGCGAACGGTGGCGTGTGTACTGTTCCGAAAGCGGTTCTCGTAGATTCCCTTATACTATAATAATTACTATACTTTCCAAATTACAGTAGTTGAACTTCTCGTTTTTTAATTTCTTGAAATTAGAACATTAATGTAAAGTTTATGTCTTGATGAAAATATGTAAATGTATTTAGATTGAACTCTAACCATATTCTGAATATTTAAATAAATTGTGTCTAAACTCAACATGGACGGTGTCAGTACAATGGCAGCGGAAGCGTTGCAATTGTGAAGTGAACCAGTGTGAAATGAAATGAGGTAAGAGCACGAGATGATACGGCTTTGTCACAGAAACGGGTGTCCTTCATAGTGATAGAAATTGAATAAATTTTATATTGGTAGTAACTAAAAAATAATATTATCTCTCTTCCTATTTCCCTCCCTCCCTCTCTCTCTCTCTCTCTCTCTCTCTCTCTCTCTCTCTCTCTCTCTCTCTCTCTCTCTCTCGCTCCCTCACCCCCCCAGAATTTCAGTTTAGTGTACAGCCCTTAACCTTTGCTATATACCTTTCTCAGCAGAATAAGTTGAGATGAAAACGCAAAATGGTTAAGACATTTTAACAGAAAGAAAACGTATCTCTCATTGTACTGTTATTTTCAAACAGTTTTTTCAAATATTCTTAGTACTATAGTTTTTCTCACTTGGTATATATTAAGTTGAGATTCTCCAGTTAAAAGTACCGAAATTCTTTTGATATATGAAAATAACAAAGTTAATTGCCAATGATTCATACGTCCGGAACAGTATTCTCTTTTCCCAACGAGCGCTTTTACATCCTAATCATGCAATGTCAAGATCTAATGTGCAAATAAATCCTCAGAAGCACCCACATTGGAAAACATCTCGCAGGTATACTGACACGCAGAGAGTAGAGAACGAGTATCGCTAGCTTTACTCCAGGACTATAGATTGAGGAGAGCAAAATATAACGAGATTAAAATTGCTCGTTTGGCGCGCACGTTAGAGAAATATTTCGAATTATTGGCTAGTTTGGGAGAACAAAATCTCTCCTTCTTATATTCAATACAATAACTCCATAGTTAATAGTGTAATTTTTTATCATAAACGTCATTCGTGATATTATACAGTTTATGATACTAACTTTCTTATCTGTACCGATAATTTACTAATCCATGGAGTTTCCAATGACTACATCCATGGAGTTTCTGTTAAATACATTTTCTCTCGCGCCTGGAACCCTCAAATCCCCAGGCAAGGCGCGAAGTGGAGCGAGCTGTGAGTGCCAGCCCCTCGCATGGGCTGTTTGAGAGCTGCGAGGGTCGGGGTGTTGTGGGAGCGCCAGGCGCGAAGCGAGGCCGGCGCGAGAGAGGGAAACTTGCAGAGGGCGCCGCCAGGGACCTGAATTCTCCGCGGGGGCAGTTCGCGGAAGTTGCGAACCTCGGGCGGCCTCAGGGCCATGGGCCGGGCGAGAAGTGGCAAATGATAGCAAAATTCAACAGAACGAATTTGCAGTTTTCAATGCAGATTTTTTGCTGGCCACAACTACGCCGAAACGTAAGCAGGCGATCTCCTAAACAGAAGGGAATAATTAAAAAAATTATTTTGAGACTGCATTTATAATTTCAATTCATTTCAGCAGTTTCGGACATTAGTCCAGTGCATCCAAATAATATGGAGGTCATTCTGTCCTATCCTCCTGAAATGTCAGATTGGCCTAGCGAAATTTCTGCCACAAGAGTCTTCGGAGAATGACTTCCAATGTAATTACCATTGACTCAAAGCTGGTGGCTAATTGTCTGCAAGGAAGCCAAAAAATGTATTCAAACCCAGCACAACACTACATGGAATAACATCAGTTTCCCAGATAATTTTGCTAGCGTTGGTCGTTGCTTAAACGTAATGATAGAGAGTATACGGTAGTGAAGTCCGGGAGTAAGAATGCGATTAAAAGCTATTTGTAAGGGAACGTAGTGATCCCAAGTGAAAAAGAAGTGTTATTCAGAGAAGAAGACTCCTAAGTGAGTATAAATGAAATTGACCTTATTTTAAATGGCCACATTCATCGCGAAGTCTATTCTTCCGAGAACCTCTTAGTTCGGAGGCAAAAGAATGGATTTCTCCAAGAGAGTTCATTTTACACGTCGTAAATCTACAGACTTGCCTCTTCCTTACCCTTAGCTGAAACCGACCGCAACACGTTCACTGATAAAACCGCGGTTATTTTTCGGCCGCTGTTATCTTCGGTGAGGTAGGGATTAGCAAACTGGTCACTTACATCTAAACTGTGGTTTGGATACGAAACAGGACTATTGAAGTTTATATCTGAAAATTCTACAAATGCACATGTTTCATGTAGAAAAATCATCGATTAAATCGAATTCTGAAGTCAGCCCTCGCAACTGTTCTCGCCCTACTGTATACAGCATACAAGGGGTGAGGGCAGATAGAGGCCAGTCATGTGGGGCACGAGGGGGGGGGGTCACTGTCGGAGCCCCCCCCCCCCTAGCGACCCGATTTCTTTTCTTTTGCGCGTAAAAGACCAACTCACACCACGTGTGCATCTTGCTTCAGCAGGTGCAAGTATCTTTATCTGGAGAGGATCAGCATTGTAGGTGAATACCTATTTTTATCCCCCAAATTTTTTAGCCTTGGGGGTATGGATGATGAGATAATGATGATAGTGAGGGATGACAGGATGGCTCACAAATAGACACACACAAATACACCAATACCAGAGGCGGGACTCGAACCCGCGATGGACCGAGACGCCTACAACTCTACTGCCCGAACGATCTCAGCCATCTTGACCGGCCACGGTTTCCTTTATTGACATAATTTTCTGCAATATTCGAAGGTTGGTAAGACAAACACCAGACGAATGACAGCGAAGAAAAACAAGAACATGAAGTTTGAGTTGGTTTTTATTTTAGAACGAAATTGATAGACAGGAACAGTTAAAATATTACTAAGGCAAAATAAACTTTCTTAGGAAATTAAACAATGTATTGACTAGGGTATGTCTGAAATGGTCGAAAATCTCCTTATTACAAGAGAAAATATAAAAGACAAAATTCAAGAAAAAACATGACAAGAAATTCCAAGATATACATACAAAATAACGAGATGTAAGAAGTACATACGCCATTTGAGAAAAGGAAAAAAAAGACATCAAAGGGGAACGAGAGCAACATGAGAAGGAAATGGAAGGCTTCTAATGCAGAGCAACTTCGGCAGTCACTTTAAAAGAAATCTGTTGCTTTATCCGTCAACAGAAATCTAATAAGAGCGTAGGCCTCTGCGGCCGGAGTCAGAGTTTATTTGGCTATCCAGGGCACAGGTACCAACGTTTCGGTCGCCAATCTGTGACCTTCATCAGTGCGTAGTATGGCATCATACGCCCTGATGAAGGTCGCACAATGGCGATCGAAACGTTGACACCCGTGCTCTGAACGCGGCGTCTCTCGGATAGCCAAGTAAACACAGACAGAAATCTAATGAACAATACATCCTGTAACAGTTTTTTCCGATATAGTTTCTCAGGTTCGTGACTTACTTAGGCCTCAGAATCTCCCGCTATATTATCAGCAGAAATCGCCACCTTGACATTGCGCATGTGCAGCTTTGAGGAGGCAGTTAAAGACACGGTGATGACAAAGGGAGCTGAAAGGTAATTTGAGTATCTGAGCGGCCCGCATTGTGTCTCACCATATCAACAGAGCCCTTTTCGGGGATTTCCCTCATTACCAGGAGCTGTCTTCCGGAGCGGACGTCAGACGGAAGGAAACATGAGAAACGGGTGCATGATGTAAGGGAGGGGGATCTAAATATGCCTCAGGCAAGCTCTTCCTAACCGTTTGAAAAGGCGATGCGGAAATGAGAAATTTCCCGCTGCGAGGATTGACAGGCGCGTTTAAGAAATGCAGGCAGGCAGATAATGTCTGGTAAGGTTTAATTAAACTTCACTGAAATGGAATTCGCCTTCTCAAATCTGCCAGCTGCTTAGCGGAAGAGACGATAGACCGCTTTGTTCATGCTGTAGGACATGGGATAAGCTAGAACCACACTTCGGTAACTTAAATTTTCCCGAAATGGCATTGGTTAGCTTTTTTAATTAATTGTGGAAATTATCCCTTCATTAGGTTAATATTTCGGAATTTAAAAAATAAATGTTCAATGCATTGCCGGTGTCAAGCGAGATCGGGGTCCAAAGCCAAAACTCGAAGGTCGCCCAGGGGTGAATTAGACAATGCAGAATGGCACCGCCAAGAAGAAACGCAATGTACAATCACGCACATGAACGCATGAACTACGGTGAGATATGCCCACTTATCAGTAGCAAATGCTCCTCCACCCTTCCCCCAAATAGGGAATCAGTGTGTGGGGATTGTCCTTGTGGACGACTATTTCCAGGCAACCATTTCTCAAAGCGAACCTGCAGTCTCTAATACACACCGTAACACGGTCCCTTTTAAAGCGGGACAGTCACACAAAGAGGTTGCCTGAGACACAGAGAGGGCGAATTACTATGAAGATTTACGCCTGTGGGAGGAAAACGTGTAGCCAAAAAATGGAAGACCCGACTACGACAAAGACTTCTTCGGGATAATCGATCAGCCTTATATCACCAGGAAACGTGTTCAAATGGTAACATGGTTATTTTTATGGCACTTTCTTACGAAATTTAGGAAATACACATACGAGCAGTAGTTGACCTCACTTTGTTACTGTGTTGCTCCTTACGCCACTTCTTTAGACATATTACTCTATCTCTCTTGATTTTGAGCTCATTTAAATTTTTAAAGATTTTCAACATTTCTCTTCTGTGCGACTTCAATGCGCTCCGACGCAGAACAGTGCTGCATTTCCTGTGACGTCATTGATTGTTTCAAATATCCGAGCGCGTCAAAGGCTATGGCCATTACACTCGTAAGTGTTATGTTTATTATATCTCGAGATGTCACCGTCTTCCTTCCCCTGTGGAAAGTGACATCGAGCGCCGAACTATACGCAGGCTTCTCACGTTTTCTCCTCCCGGTATCCTCCCCAGAAGGAAAATGCCTCAGACGGGACAAGCTCTGATCTAGCGACAGGAGTTATAGCGTAGTGCATGGGTGCAAGGTGGGAGGAAGGGGCAAGGATAGGAATGGAAAGATTGTGGTAGTTCCGTGCCCCGTTTGGTAAGATTCTGGTGCGGCACTCGGCTGGTTTTGATTAGAGAAACCACGGAAAACTATCTATCACACAGAATTTAGACCGTTATATCTTTAGATATATCTTGTAGTCAGTGGTTGAATTTGATAAAGCTATTTGACCAGTACCATAAATCTGCTATCGTCAGGACTCAGACCATGGGACTTCGCGGTCAGAGATGTAGCCACTGAACCATTTCGGTCGGCCTTGTTTTTTGAGAAAGGAGACATTTACAATCAGGAATTCATTATTTCTCATTCCATTGTCTCTGTAACATTATTTTGAAAGCATCCCGTTTTGGCATAGGACATTATGAAGCCAACAAGTGTCGAAATTTCATGTCACTGCAGACTTGTAATAATTTGCTGTGTAGTGCTAATCAATTAGACTCAAAAGTAAACTGATCCACCAGAGGCCAAACTGCCCTGCCAGAGGCTACAGGGCGTTGGAGTCTCCGGCGGTCGATGCTCCCGTCGAAAGGATGAAGAATAGTTGGCAAAGTTCGAGAGAGTCGATTCATCTTTCGAGGGTGGCAGGACGTGAGAGGGGTTGGGAAAGTATTAGTTCACCGCATCGACCCTGCACGCCTCAACCTTCCCTCCCTGCCCGCTCAAGTCTTCAACAACTTCTCGTCTCACTGCCGATATCCACGCGTACAAAAATAAGGAAATTCTTATTCAAAACATCTATTATCGGAAATGACTTTAAAATCATTTTTGTAACATATGTTAAGAAATTATTATTTAAAAAACATATTTTACTGCTCAAAGACATGACAATCATTCCATTCGTAGAAGGGATTTTAAGTAAACTTATTGCATAAAAAGCGCTTTAGTGATATTAAAACATCTATTAAAATACAGACATTGGATTGCATTTCTGTTTAAACAGTAATTTCCTTTAAATTTATATTATTATTATTATTATTATTATTATTATTATATTATTATTATTATTCATAGATTTTTGATACATTTCATAAATGTTGTATAAATATATTCTACAAAGCATTTCATTTTGCCTCATAATCATGCTTACGTAAATATATAATATCGTTCTTTGATACACATATTAACAAACGTAATAGATTACCCAACTTACAAATTGAACAGATCTTTATAGTCCTCCCAATTTAACCCATCTGTGTTTTCCATAATTTAGAAACTCATATTATCTCCCAGATACTTTCTGACTAATAAACACATTATCGACATTTTGTAGATTGATTGATTAGTGATTTTGATTAACTGCTAAGATCATTAGTTCGGCAACTATACTGCATGTTTGTTTGTTTTTTATCGCGGGAGGTGGTGGAGATCTTCCCCCGATGAATAGCGAGGTCCGGCGACGACTAACACGTCGACTTGCATGTTTTCCCAACTAGGTATCTCCCACTATCGGAGACCTGCCCCAGCAGGGATAAAATCTAAGATCTCGACTGGGCTTTCGATGTGTGTGGGAGGTTACTGCGTGTAGTGTAAGTGTGTGTAAGAAAGAGGTAAGAATAGAACAGAGAAGAGGAAGAACATTTGCGTACGGTCCGGAGTACTACTCCAGCTTTCGCCTGGCGTTGATGGAAACAACACGAGAAACTATCTATCAGAGCAGCTAGAAGCTAGAGTTCTCCTCCAGACTGCACCTGAACTCATCAACCATTATTATTATTATTATTATTATTATTATTATTATTATTATTATTATTATTATTATTATTATTATTATTATTATTATTATTATTATTATTATTTTATTATCCAGATGCATGCAAACACACAATAAGCTCTGATTTGTGCGTTTCATACATACCCTGTACAACGCGTGAATTCACTTTTGAGTGTGTGTGACCACTCGTCTCACAATGTTGTGCAAGGCTAAATGCTTCACATTGTAATAGAATACAAAACACGTTCTAATTTTTTTAGATTACATTTCAAGAAATGTAAGTGGAGGATTTCTTTTGCGAGATATTTTAAAAAAATGTTTACACACCATTTCCGCGTTGTGTACGGTGAAATAGCAGAAGAAAACGTTGTTCATATCACTGCACCCAAAAGCGTTTGATATAATAAAATACATTCAAGTATGCGTCTAAAACCAGATTAATAATATTACTAATGACGCCTCATCGTACCTCGTATGGTGAGAGGGAGCACAAGTAGAAGTGAGAGAGTAATTTTAAAGCGGCTCTATAACGAAATATTTAACTATCAGTTTATTCTACCCATTACTGTTTATGCAAAAATATCCACGGATATAAAGAGGATTATTTTCATTCATCACACTCAGAAATTTAAGCAATTATTCACTGTTAATGAGAACTAAAAAAGCTATAGAGGAGAAACGCTAGAGCGTTTACACGTTGCAGCCAGCGCCCGTTGATCCGAAGGCAGCTGCCAGTGGTCTGCAGTGTGTGCATGTGTTTGTGTGTGTGTGTGTGTGTGCGCGCGTGTGCGTGTGAGGGGGTGAAATGGCGCCCTAGGGTCAGGGCGAACAATGTGCCGCCGCCAGGGCCCTCATTAACACCAGCAGCCCGTTGCTGCCCCCACCATCTCCCCAGCTCCTCAGTCACTCGGAGCGGCTGTAACCTTGGGCGTGGGGAGGCCTAATTTCCACCCACCCCTTTCAAGCTGACAGCGTTTTCCCCTCAAGCAACATACACCCCCGAAGGAAGACCTTGGCGTCTCGACAACCCCACTGATACGCATTTTGCAAATGCAGTACGTCTAACATGCATTTATGACTATTAAAATGAAATATTGTCTCGTAAAATAGCTTGACATTTGACGCCACTCGAACGCGATGTTTCTATATTTTTACATTTTTAGACAGATAATAAACTTTTTCCCCCACCCCAAATCGTTTATCATTTGGGCGCTGTAGTGGATGTGAGGAAGGGAATTACGCTCCTTGTTCTTTGTTTCGACGTCAAATGACAATCGCTGATTTTGATCAATTAGAGCGATCATCCTCCTCTTAAAATTATTTTAAACACCTCATTTCTGTGCTTCTTTCTTCATTTCTGTCAAATACTTCTTTCAACACTTCACATTCGATTCATAGTTCTTTATATATCTACAGAAATATTTACTTAAAGCGAAAAATTATTAGGGCACTGCAGTGCTCCAAATAACCAATTACGAAAATGTAGTATTTCGTGAACTCATTCTTAAACCTACACCATTCACGATTCAGAATTGACAAATATCAAATACAGAAAATAATATTAGAAATTTATAAATCCACGTGTTTAAGCTCAAATTGAATGAATTGTCCCAAAAACATTGATTTAAAAAATATTTTGTGTAAAATGTAAAAAAAATTGCACAACTTCTTTACCAGAGAACCTAGTGATATTATAAGTCATAATAAATTATTTTCAGTCCATTCAGTAGCGAGTCAATGCCACGTGAAACAACACCATCATTAGAAAATTAGACAACACTAAATTCAGGCGCATCGTCCTGATCAAATATAGTAAATCCCTTGCATCCAATCAGAAGGAGCCACTTAATATAAGGCAGCCGCGAGGGAAATGTGTTCCCCTTGGGACTAGTCATTGCCCGACGCTAAGGACGGGGCCGTCTGTCGCTTTCGCTTTCCAATACGCCACTTCTCAGGAGGCGCCGTCACTGGCTTTTGTTTGCTCGGAGCGCGGATTAAAAAGTTGACAATCGCGGCCTTAGATTATGCACAGCCCTTTAATTGAGCCGGGGATTCTGTCGGATCAGAAAATAAGCACGAGATATTTTAAACAAAGTTTTTCTGTGGCCGGACAGGCAGTCGCGCAAAAGCTCTGGAGAAAAGAGAAGTGTTCAACGAGCTGAAAGTAACCTTTGGAACAACTGAGCACAGCCTTCTACGTTTCTGATGCAAACGTCTTCTTGGAAAAAAGACATTCTAAGCCAGAGGCAGTTGCAGTGTTAAGAGTCATTTTGTGTTTCTGTGGGAGTCAACTACTACAGTCATTAATTCAGTAAATGAACTAGATGTTATAGAATTTTCCTATAGACAGTGAGTTCTATTTATCAATCAATCAATATTTCTATCAATGAATATATCTACCAATCAAAATATCTACCAATAAATATTTCAATCCATCAATCTATCCAACTAGGGTTGAAAAACTGTTTGCGTCGGGACTTAAGGTCCTCTCGGTCAGCAACGCTGCTGAGGTTATGGCTGTGACGGTTAAAGCGGTACCTGACCCATCGCAACTGGTAATAACAAATAATGTGTAAAGTAAATATGCGCGGACGTTCTTAAGGTTTCGCTCCTGGCGCCTCTCTGGGATTCCCATACCGAAGGCAACGAACCTTTCGTCAAACGCCTATCTTTCGCCTCCATCCTACACCATGAACTTTCTTCGCTTCTCTGCGTCACAGCGTCTACTCGAGCGTCACCCCTCACCTCTCCCCCCCACCCTCTACTCACATCGGAGCATCTTCTGATCCATCGCAAAAGTGCTAGAGAGCATTGCATAAGGGAGGGGCTATTTCACAGAAGTATCGGTTTGAAAACTCAAGGGATAAATAAAATCTCTGGTTATTTAACATAGAGTGAAAGAATCTTCTCAGATTAATTAGCTTGCAATGTTCAAATGATGGACAGAATTAACAATTCACACAATAATTCATTATTTATTGTTTCTAACTATACGAATTGCATTCTACCACTTTGACCTTTGATGAATCTTCAATCTATTGGTACCAAAATGGGGCTGGAAGCAACCTTGTTCAAACTACTACTTCTCTCTCAGCTCGATTTACGGAAAGTATCACTTTTTCAGCTTCATGACCAAACAGCAGGACAATCTGTTTGTTTTATCAGTATTTCATATTTTTAATATGTAGAATATGTAAACATATTCTAAATTTCTAAGCCAGTATCCATGCAAACTATTCATAATATTTTAATTCGTTAAAGCAAAATAAATTTACGTATAAACATGACAGAAAAATTCTATGTTATTTTATTCGTCAGCACAAACTAAGCCATTCGAGCATATGCAAACGCTTGGAAACAAAAAAAGGAAGGTAGCGAATGAAAACTTAGGCGCCGCTAGCAGATTTTTCTCTTTGCGGAAAATATGAATGCCAGTAGTTGTTACAATTACAATATATTCCCTCTACTCTGCATAAGAACGTTATTATATTTTCATTACGTTACTGAATGATTGGCTACAAAACTCAAAAAGCAATCTTTTAGCGCACGAGAACCAGTTATTTTTACAGTTAATCCTGTGAAATGTTTAATAACGAATGTAATATTTATTTTTAATAAAGTAACTTCCAGATTCTACTATTCAGTAATCTGTCGATTTTCGAAGAACAGTTTTTTTGTGACAGAGGATTAAACCTACGCAATGAATCAAAACAGCTTCGCGAAAAATATGTGCGTATTTTCTGGCTAAACTACGTGTCGAAGATGCAAAACATTCACGACTGTCTGAATTATTTCTGGCAATACCTAAACAATGGTACATGTATGCAACTGTACATGTATGTTCAAAAGAAGATGATAAATTCTTCAGTCAAATGAGATGAAGAAAGGCTTGAATGAAATAAATTTTTACCTTACGTTGATATATTTTCAAATAACAAATATTTATGATTCTTTTTTAAATGCAATGTTTACAATGATAAAAGTAATATATTTGTGCAACGAACCTGAAAACATGAAGTATTCAAGAATGTTTGAACAAAAGAAGAAAAAAGAAAAAGAAGAAAAAAGAAGAAGAAGAAGAAAGAATAAGAACAAGAACAAAGAATAAGAAGAAAGAAGAAGAAAGAAGATGGAAGATGGAGGAAGGAAGAAGGAAGATCTTCCGCTGTTCGTGGCCCGTTTGTTAGGGTACTGCTCCGGCATTCGCCAGGTGTTGACCGAAGAAACTACGGAAACTTATAAATCAGGACATCACCCGCTGGAATTCTCTAGTCAGCGTCTAAATTCGAACTAGCTATTTAGCCACCGTCGCAATATCCAGATCAAAAGCACAGCAGTGACATCAACATATGCTCTGAGCCTCCCAAGCCGGCCCAACCCTTGGGCTGTCAGGAGGGGACTCATTCGCGCTCCGGAAGGCGCACGCAAGGCCTCTGGCACCAGAGCCCCTCGCGTGCTCTGTCCAGCCGGAGGGAAGCACTCGCCCGAATTGGCTGCAACGCAGGCTTCGGAGAGTATGAT
Organism: Gryllus longicercus; assembly: GCA_038098605.1. Classification (NCBI taxonomy): domain Eukaryota; kingdom Metazoa; phylum Arthropoda; class Insecta; order Orthoptera; family Gryllidae; genus Gryllus; species Gryllus longicercus. The sequence goes on from JAZDUA010000007.1 coordinate 2,733,229, forward strand.
TCTCGGCATTGCTAACCTCAAGTGAAAGAAATATAGCTGCGTATGCGCTTGGATAAAACTTGCGTTATGTATTCTATCGGAAAATACTCTCAATAAATACTTAAGAATGATCACGCATTTAACTATTAAAACGCGCTAAGTTTTTTGAATGTAGATGATGTTCAAATTCAGCTGATAATGTAATGAAGATCACGATTAATACAAGAGGGATTACAATAACATCGAAACAAATGTACGACTGTGGGAGTCTGACGGAGACATTTCAACGGCTCTAAAGATCAAGGTCCGCAGCAAAGAGATGCTGTTGCCTATTGCTGGAAATCCTCTGTGTACACCGCCCACCATCCTTAATGCAGTAACTAGTAAATATAGTTTCCTTCACCGTGATTCCGTAACAGACGCAGAGGAGTACATTCAGTACTACATACAGAACTACAAACGCGCACACACACACACACACACACACTTGCACACACTCACAACACACAATTAGGCGACGAGGGTCGTGCGACAACTGCGAGGGACGTCAGAAGTAGCAAAGTCTGCGAAGGAAGTGGGGGAAGAGACAGGGAGTATCGCGAGAAAGGGACAAAAAACATGGAAGAGAAGTCAGGGAAGGAGGTGTGGAGAAAAAAGCGAAAGAAGAAACATACGAGGGGGCCGTGGTTGAGGAAAAGGGGATTAAGCAGTCAAAGAGGAGGACGAGGAATGTAGCACGAGGAGAAAGAGAAAGAAGGAGAAACACGAGAAGGAAGAGACGGCCAGAATAAGGAGGAGAGAACGAAGAGGAAAAGAGGAAGCAAAGACGTAGGAACTAAAAGAAAGACGCAAGGGCGACAAGTGCGGCTGAGGAAGAGGGGGCTGGGGTAGCGGGAAGGCAAGACGAGGGAGGGACGCGGAAAGCAGCTGGTGATACGGGGCTTGAGAGGGCGTCGGTGACGAGAAGGTAAAAAGGTAGGGGCGGCGGAGGGGCATTGGAGGATGCGGCGAGGGTATGGAGCCGGACGCAGACGCCGCAAATCCAATACCGCTTCTGCGGCCTCCGCCACAAAGGTGTAATATGTTTTATATCGCCGGCGGTCCCGGGGCCTTTGAAGCATCGCAGGGTGGAAGGAGGCGGTTTGCCCGAGTGGGGCCTGGTTGTCGGCGCCGTGGTCAAGGAATACGCGGTAGGCGATGAGCGAAGTTTTTGGTGCTGAAGAGTCCCAGCTGGGTTGTAAGCTTAGCTCTTCTCTCGACTTCGCTGTCTTGTCCCGACTGCTTTCGGATGGAAACTGCACGCCGCCTCACGTTCACGGTCTCACAGGTCAGTTCTGTGTCCGTTCAGTCTGAAGTATCGATTTAGGTCAAGATACGTCGATTTTCATAGACCAAAATATTAGGTATATAACTGGTACATTCTAATGTCGTAAGAAACGCATAATGCATGCCCCATAAAAATACATTATAAGACTTATATCTTGACTTCCTATCAGACCACTTTGGAAATGACCCACATATACGAGCGTTTAAGCCTAAATTTCAAGTAGCAACACCTTTTTTGTTACAATGCAAAATATGGAACAAAGAATGCATCCATCCACGCGATAAAATATAAACGGATTTTCTAAAATTTATCGTGGACAAATGAAGTTTTGATTCAACAGCACAATGGAAACGTATTTAGGAGTAATGGATTTGTGGCGCTTTTGTCTGCTTCCATTAGATACAGACCGCGATGAAAATCGTGAAATCATGAAACTAATAGGTAACAGGTCCCTTCATGTGTATAAAAATATGACGATTATACAACTATAACTACTATCGGTGCTTTGTTAATATTCACATTTCTGAGAAATTGAATAAAGTTAATATGGAAATTGAAGTTGATGTATAATGTTGTGACTGCGCAAAGATACGGCTTCGACGGGCTCCTTCACTTCGAGATGCTCAATCACGCCCCATTCATGTAGTCGACAAAACGTGTGGCTGTTGCCGCTTTTTCCATTTCCATTCACGTTTTAAAACCTACGATTTATTCTTTGTAAGTGAGCACTACACGATACCACTGGACGAATAGAACGAGTTAATGAGAGATCCTGTCATCGTGATTTCGATTTTGCGAAAGTGTCCTGTCACCACAAGAATCGTTGTGGAGGGATAGCGGCAATCACTCGAGACTGATGGGGTGAGGCATCTTGGTGAACAGCACCGACGCTCTTTAAAAGAAGGAAGTGTGGAAGCGGAGGGGGCGAAGAGGGATAGAAAGGGGTTGGTGCTGGCAGGTGCGCCTGGCAGCGGGGCGGGGTGGCGAGTAGAAGGGAGTGGGGAGGGGAGGTTCGCGGCTCATTACCCCAGGGACAAGCGCCGCCTGGCGCGCAGCCACCCACGCGCGGGCGAAGAGGGCGCAAGAGCCACGGAAAGAGGCACAAGCAGTTTTTAATCACTTCCCTTCGTTGCTCTATTAATTACTATTTCGCTTTACCCTCTTTCAAATTGGCGTGAGAGGCCTGCGTTTACAGTTACCCTACGGAGGTATCTTCAGTTAGCTCTCAATAGTTATATTTATTTCTAAGCAAATATTAAACCTACTTTTCAACCGAAATATCTGATTCTCCAATGATTTCGTAGTAATAATATTGTCTTATGCTACAGTGACACGGTATTCGGGAAAAAACGATGAAAATATGTTTACAGTTATTTTACTGACACTAAATTGTCTTGTAACTAATGTCGAAACGAATAATTCATTAGGAGCCCCCCATGAATTATCTAACGCAAATTGGAGTCTTTTGAATACCACCTCTTCAGCCCCGTAACCGGCGCTTAACAACCCCTAAATAATAACGCAACGCCTATGTCAAACACCCACTTTTCTATTAAGTAAAACTATATTATAATAGTAACATATTTTTGTATTAAGTTTATTTGAGATATATATTAAAATTTATACCAATTAAATTAATTAGTTGGTGATGATGACCGCACTTAACACTAGCCTGGAAACAATATTTGAAAGAAGGAAGGATGCATAAGCCAAGCAGTTCCTGACAACAAGCCGTTCACCCGCCGTCGTGGATGATGCGTGAGCGAGAAACAATTGTGACGTTTTAACTGAGTTCTAGAATATACTACAGATAAGTTTGAATGTATTCTTCGTAACATAATAGATTTAATCAATATATGATTGATGAACAAATACTTTCATACATTGAAACCACGACATCAATTTATTTAACATTTTTAAAATGAATGTGCTAATATCCTAATGTATCAGTTTGTCACCGAATGAAAGAAATTATTTGAACAAATGTTTAAAATTAAAAAAATGAACGTTACGTAACACCAAGCTACACCTCCTACCCCTACGTAACGTAGAGTAACGCTGCCTAAAATTCACTCTCCCTCTTTAGCGTTACGTAATTTACAGACTGCCCCTTGCACAAAATTTCTTATATTTTATGAATCGAAAAATTACTTTTTAGGATAAAATATTTTTTAGATATTATACTCTGAAAGCAACGTAACCGTAAAAGAGAAACTAAAAATAAATCAAGTTATCGGGGACATATATCGAAATCAAAAGAACACAATATAATGAATCGAAAAAAATTGTCTGTGAACAGAAAATTTCAGACCCAACATTTCTTCAAATGATAATATTTCCAGAATAGAATGTTCCAAACTCGCCCTCACGTGAAAGTGCTGTTTCATCCTTCAGAGCGGAAAATAAATTTCAAGGACTATTGAAACACAAATAAAACCTCGTCGAGCTAGAAGGAAAGAAGATCATTCTCGATGTTGGAGCATTGGAGCGTGTGGAGATAATGTTGAGACGCCGTAGAGGAGAAACATAGCAAGTAAACGATGCGAACAGCAGAGAGAGTAGGTGATCTGCTTTCCACACTGACATAGTGGCTCCAAAGCAGAACTCTTCCCACTACAGCCTTCTTCCTATTTCTAATGTGTAATGCTCAAAACAGTAATTCTTTCGCTCTACTCTCATTTTGAGAGAAACAGACTTGCAGGCGCCGGATCGTGTTGAGATAATGTTGAGTTCAGGTTAAGAACGAGAACGGGAACGTTTTAACTCGTTTTCTATAAGTTATAAATCGTTTTCTATAACTTGGGAAACAAATGTCAAGATTTTTTTAAATATTGCTAATCTCAATCCTTTTTAAATTGTATTTGTATTTATTTGCCTTTAACTTTTACTCATATTTTAACTGTTTATAGTTAAAATGATGGGATGGGATTCTGGAACTCACGTGCGCAGATCATCTTTTCCCCCACACGTCACATAAAGATTTTACAGATTTTTACTGATTCTCTATCTCAACGAGAGGCGTTCACGGTCTTGTTAAGATGCGATTGAGAAGAGAGAGAGAAAGCTGAATTGAGATGAAAAGGAATGACTCTGGCCTCTACATGAAAGGAATTACTCTGGCCTCTTCATTAGCACAGTGATTCCCGAACAAACTCTTTATCCTAAAGTTAATTTTCAAATGCATCTAGTCTTGCTCAATATGATTAATATATTGTCGTTCTCTGTCGATATCAGGACAAGTCACTCTTAATAACACTCAACTCAATATTGTGTTTCAAATATGTTCAATTATAGGATGCACAGAAACGAAATAATTTCCACCTCCTTGCCAATATCTTAATTTGAATCCCTCTCATATGTCCCTTCCCATGTTTTAACTTTACCCATGTCCTCCCTTACCCTTATACCCTATCCTCTTTTTTACTTCTCGTCAGCAGCACCGTCCTTTTTTCCTACAGTCTGTTCAATTTATTTCCTACAATATCGTATAAGGGACTTCATAGAATTTCTGTTCCCTTTTATAAGCTTCGCAGATAAATCCTGTTTCTTTGAAACTTTGTGTGAAATTACATAACATTCAATGACCATTGTATAATATTAAATTGCTATACAATATCGTCATAATAATATCCGTAGCTAGTAATTATGTATTAAAGTTGTATTTTCTTTACGAAGGTTAAATTTTAAATAAGAGACTGTCTTTATTGATCCGATTTTTAAATTCTTGGAAAGTCCCTTAATTTTTTAAGGCACAACTTCATCTTTAGGCTCTAATAATTATTTCGTAATATAATTCTTGGGAGATAAGTCAAGATATATTAATATTTACTTTTTCGCATTCGTCTTTGTACTTTGCCTATCCGTCACATCTATCTCCATGCGTTCTCTGCCTCTCTCGTCTGTTGCCCAGGGCGTTGAAAGGGAGAAAAAGTTTATTTAGACATGTCGTTAGGCTTTATTTTCGGCAAGCATGTTGACTCTCGTAAGTGTGCGCGGACGGCTCGGCAACTGGGCTGCCATGGCAGGTGAGGCGGAGTGAGCGGGATGGAAGGGAACGGTGGAGGAGGCAGCGGGGGCGTTGGCAGCGGGGGCGTTGGCAGCGGGGGCAGAGGGAGCGGGGGCGGAGAGAGCGGGGGCGGAGAGAGCGGGGGCGGAGAGAGCGGGGGCGGAGAGAGCGGGGGCGGAGAGAGCGGGGGCGGAGAGAGCGGGGCCGGAGAGAGCGGGGCCGGAGAGAGCGGGGCCGGAGAGAGCGAGGGGGAGGGAGCGTGGCAGCGGGGCGGCGGGAGTGGAGGGTGCGAGCTGAGGGAGCGGCGTATGAAAGAATCCCCGAAAGACGGCGGTGGGGGATTTGTTTGTGGTTGGGGTTGTGCGGGACCATGAATAGTCACACGACTTCGCTCCTTCCGTCCTCCAAACGTCCTCCGGTCTCTTAGTCGCCGTTCCACTCACACGGATTAATTTCCTTGAAAAAAAATCACTTGATGCTGTGCATGCCGAAAACTGTTTTCGTCTTCACCTTGTAAAATGTAGAATTTGCATTTGAAGTAATTTTAAAGAACTAAAAAATAGTTTAGGTACTAATTATTTCGAAGTTTTCACAAATAAGTGCAATATTCTTGAAGAGTACCAGAACCAATAAATGTAACTGCCAAAGCTATGAATTCATTTGCTTCACTTCACCCAAGTAAATCCAATCCCTGATCATCCGTTCCTAGGTTTGCTGAAAGATGAATTTCACAGATATGAACAGTTTTAAATTAAAAACGTACTTTTTACTTACACATCAATTGTCCATATGCGTTACAGATCAAAACAACTTGTGCAAAGATAACAGGAATAGAGTAAAGAGCATAATCTCATTGATGAATTTAAATATACCAATAATAATAATGTAATAAATAAAATTAATAGTAAAAAGAATACCAATAAAATATACATAGCGATCTATCCCTGGGCATAAGGACGGCAAATTTTTATTTTCATCGAAATTTCCGAGACCTATTCTTCAATATTAATATTTTTTTCATTGAAGACAAATGCATTTGCGTTTTTTATATATCTCAGTCAACAAAGATCTTTTGCTGTGCGTGCCTTCCCACATATTTGTTAAATGACAAATATTAAAACCGCAAATTTTGCGACACCAAATATACACACTATGCTAACTTGTTTCGCGAAATCTTTTGAACGTTTTGTCAACTAAAACGACTGACAAGCCCACAGGAGTCCTTACTAAGCGCAAGTGCACTCTTGGGGAGTTAGAAAATCAATGAAAGATTCCACGTGGAAGCTCGCTATTGGCCAGCGCATGGGCTTCAACCCGACGCCCAGTGCATCTACAGGCGGTGACTGCCTCACCCTCTCACGCCATTACCGCACGGCAAAACCGCGTGACCCCTTCAACCTCTCCCCCGTCCAGCGCCGTTTCCCTCTGTCGTATAAGCGCTCAGCCCTTGCAATTCCGTGTTATGGCTCCTTGTTTATAAGCGCGTCGCCTCGCCGCCTCCATCTAATAGAGATTTATAGGGGCGAGGGGGGCGGAGTAATCCGCCCTCGCCCGCCGCCCGCGTGGAGACCGTCGTGAGTCGTTAGGCGTCGCAGCCCTGTGTGATTTAGGGCTTCGGTTGCTCGACGGGCGTCGCAGCGTCCAAGACGCGGGGCGTGTCCTTGTCCAAGACGCGAGGCGCAGGAGGGACTGGGGTGGTAGCAGAAGCGAAGGGGTATGGGTGAGGGAGAGCGCAGGAATGCTAACGCAGAAATGGCAGGGACAGAGCTGAATGCGCGTGCGGAGGCCAGAATAACAGGAGGGACGAGGTGAGTGACGAGAGCAAAGTCTGCTGAAAAGGTGCGGGTGAAGACGGAGGGGGCGAGAGCAAGTCCAAAGTCCAAAGTGCAAAGTGCAAAGTGCAAAGTGCAAAGTGCAAAGTGCAAAGTGCAAAGTGCAAAGTGCAAAGTGCAAAGTGCAAAGTGCAAAGTGCAAAGTGCAAAGTGCAAAGTGCAAAGTGCAAAGTGCAAAGTGCAAAGTGCAAAGTGCAAAGTGCAAAGTGCAAAGTGCAAAGTGCAAAGTGCAAAGTGCAAAGTGCAAAGTGCAAAGTGCAAAGTGCAAAGTGCAAAGTGCAAAGTGCAAAGTGCAAAGTGCAAAGTGCAAAGTGCAAAGTGCAAAGTCCAAATGCCAAAGTCCAAATGCCAAAGTCCAAATGCCAAAGTCCAAATGCCAAAGTCCAAATGCCAAAGTCCAAATGCCAAAGTCCAAATGCCAAAGTCCAAATGCCAAAGTCCAAATGCCAAAGGTCAAAGGCTGGGGCTGGTGCTGGTCCTGGGGCTGGGGCTGGGGCTGGGGCTGGGGCTGGGGCTGGGGCTGGGGCCAGCACTACGACCAGGGCTAGGGCTAGTCCTACGGCTAAGGCTAGTGCAAGGATTAAGGCTCTGGGTGTCATGAACAATAAAATGTGTATTATTCTTTTCAAGGAATACTAAATATTTTACTTTCCATGATATTTACTATCTGTGTTTCAACGTACAAATATATGCTACAAGTAAATAACGTAAACAACTTGTATATGATTCATTGATTGTCAGTGATTATGGGCGCGTCAACAGCTAAGGAGATTAGTGTCGCAAATGCAGTGCATTATGTTTCCTCGGAAGGTGGCGGTGGTCTCGGAAGTTCTAGTGGTACTTCCCACCAGTGGTGCATAGCCCATGCCGGTACAAGCTCTAAGCTCCCGACTGGTCTGTCGACATATGTGGTAGTGAAGGGCATGTTAGTGTGTGAGAGTAAGTATGGGATAAGGCAAGGTCAAGGAAGAGGAAGGAAAGAGGAAGAGGAGATCGCCCGTTTATTTGGGTACCGCTCCGGCATTAATGTTGTGTTCATCAGAGATATCACGGAAAACTACCGATCAGAGCAGCCGCAAATTCTTCTCCAGACAGCGGGTGAGTTTGAGTTAGTTCACGAACTAGTGCCGCAAATGTTGACACTGCCGGGACTTGAACCCACGCCTTACCGATCATAGACACTCCAGTTACATTCGTTCATGCCCTGAGCCATTTTGTTGGTCCACCAATCTATTTTAAGTTATCAAGAAACCACCAAACATGTATTCTGACTACACAACGTCATAGAAAAAGTTATATACGACATTCACAAAGAAGATGTATCCATATTTTCTTTGCCGGTCGTTTTTTGCTGCAGCTTTACAAACCTTCCTCTGTACTGGGTAAGCAGTAGATGAGTAAGTAAAAATCAATGGTGACGAAGAAGTAGATAGGAATATTAAAGGTAAATAAAAATTTTTGCGCATTACTGTCCACGCTATGATGCACTTGAAAGGTAGAATTAACCCCAGAAGAGCGCGGAGGAGAGCTTGGGAAGACGGAGCTGTGCGTGACGGGGAAGGAGGGGTTGACGTGGCGCAGTAGTGGGGTGATGCGGGCAGGAAAGGTGAAGCGTGAAGTGGTTTCGAACGAAATGTTGAACTAAGCCCACTAAGCTTCGCACCGTCCGCCTACTGTGCTTGCGGCCACATACGAGGAAAAACCGAGCCAGATGAGCCTTTGGAGGAGTTGATAGCTGACAAATAATGCAATATCTTCAAGAAAATATTTTATTAGTTTTTTATGAAATCACAATGGACGCACTTTATTGATTTTCTTAAAATACAAAAAAAAACTCATACGTTTTAATAAAAATTTATTAAAAACTAATTTTATGTTTCTAAAATAATTTAAAATATTCATATAGAACTGAATGTTTTTCATTGTTAAATACAAAACCAACATCAAAATACAAATGAGTGTTCAATTAATACAAAAAAGCATTGTTCATAATTTTTGAAACTATTAAAATATGTTTAAAATTTCACATTCATTTAACTCGATGTAGAGGGACTATTCACAAAAAGCCGTGTGTTAGTTCGAAGAGTTCGGAGAGTTCTTAGGAAAAGGAGCAGGCATTTAAAAGAAGTTAGATTTTGCACACATTATTTTAATGGCCTTATTGCATGTTTTGCGTGTCATACGGACAGCTACGATTTTGCCATCAACATAAAAAACAACCAATTCCTTCTTTTCGGAGCGATTATACCTCTATATTTTTAAAATCGCATCCATCTTCGATTGACAGAACACTGGTTAAAATTCAATTGTCCCAAAACAGCAGTGATGTAAAATATTTCTGAAATAAATAAATCTCTCGTTAGGAAATCAATGTTGTGTTTCGCTTCTGCCAATGTAGGAAATGCAGTGCAAAACGTTCATTCGTCATGCGATCAGACCGTTCTACAGAAGAGCAGTAAGTTTTGAGCGAACGGCACCGAAAAAATGTGTTATTGTCTTCCAATACGTAATATACAGACGTATAATTCATATGTATTCATAGATTTTATATAAATAGTAAACAAATCGTGAATATTTGATATCATTGAACCCAGAAAATTTCTGAAATTTCCTGTATAAAAATCTGGACACTTAGGGCAGCTCTCAAAATTATTAATAAGTAAATAAATCCCAAAATCCAAATACCGCACAACGGCATACATTGTTAGAGGCACTAAAAATAGTATACTCATTGATGCAATGAGCCTGCGAAAGTACCCTGTCAGCTCCTGCGCTTCATCCAGATCCGTCTCGACTTTTCCTTTTCCACAGCCTCCTCCTCCTGCGCTCCGCCCTGACCATTTCTGTATGCCTTTAGATATCATTCCATCGATACATTATTTTGTGGCGTAATTATTTTTAATTTCAAAATTTTGGATATGACCTTCACTATGTTTTCTGATATTACTAATTTCTCTATTCTTTCCCGTCTTTTTGTTCCTTCATTCTATTTTTTTACGTGACTGCATGTGAATAACGCTTGCATCTCAAATCCACTAAACACCTTTCCTGTCTTTTATGCTTCATCCATTCTCAGAGATCGGTTTTCTCACTCAAGATATATTCAAGACTTTCTATTTCACCATCGTAAACTGCCATATTTTAATTCCTTTTCATATGTTTTTCTTTAAAATTATTATAATAAATTAACCAATGACCTTTGTAGTAAAATTTTCTCTTGTTAACATTCGAAGATAAATACCCTTTCGAAGCAATTACATACATTTCAAAGAAGCGCGTCCAGTCACGTTGCATTGTCATCAGCAGAGGAGGTAATACTCAATCCTAAATATCTTTGGGAGGGAGTTGAATTTTCTTTTCGTTAATGGGGCCTATTTAATTTGCATCAGAAATGCTAGTGTCAACAGCTATACCTTTTTACAATAAAAAAAGGAAAATTGGTATACTTGTTACGAATGTATGTACTGAGAAAATAATTAGAGTACAACAACTCTTTCAAGAAAGTATATGATTTTGAAAAATCTACAAAAAATACTAAATCTCTTTCTTTGCGAAAACAACATAAATTCTTCTTGATCACAACTGCAACTTCAATCGTGATCCCTCAACATAACAAACAGAATGTCGCTAGTGACTGCTCGTACAATTATCTCTCCGAAATTATATTGCGACAAATAGATTTTAAATAACGGAATACTTTCTCACATTACTTGCCGAAGAAAAGTATAGGGTGTGTCCTTTACCCTTCAACGCTTAAGGTCATCATGAGAGAAAACGTTCCTGTAGCAACTACTCGAGAGTTCGTAGACGCCAAAGGGTTTTCCTTTCTTGCATGTAAAGCCTTAAAGACAACCTGCGCTTGCATGGCGCAAACAGGCCCATTCTCATTATTCATTGCGTGAGGTGGCAGTAATATGCCCTCTCTGAATGACGATATTTGGCGCCGACCTGCCGGTCAGCTTCAAGGGGTTTTCCCCAACCAGGGATCTGCTACTAGTACTTCACCGCCCCAGTCGGGGCAAGCTCTAAGCTTCAGGCATGTGGGGTAGGGTAGTGCATGACATGTGCATGTGTGTTTACGTAATAGGGTGAGGATAGTAAAAAGAACAGGAATAAAGGATCGCGAGTGGTCCGTAGCGCATTGGTTAGGGTACTGGCATCCGCCAAGCGCTAATCGGAAAAAACACGGAAAACTACCGATCAGAGTATCCGGCCACTAGAATTCTCCTCTAGACAGCGTCTGATATGGACATAGCTTTGTAGGTAGTGTCGAAATACCTGCCTCAAACCTCAGGACCTCTGCAGTCAGAGCCACTGCAGTAACATCAAATGTTGCCCTGAGCCACCTCAACCAGTACCAGGGTTGGAATTCTACTGCACCCAATTTAGGCCCCGCGCCCAAAAGGTTAATTTTTTTTTCTGGTCGAGAGTGTGAAGTGTGCGTGAAAAGTGTGACCACAGGCTCGTCTAGCATATTACGTGAGCAAATGCAGTTGGGAGGTTCAGCTTTTCGCTCGCGAGCGTTCCCTTGAAGATACATTTCACAGGCTCTCTGTACTTCGTGCGGGGGAGTGTTTTTCGAGTTATATCGCGTGTCGCGACACCCATCAGTGCGCGGCGCTGCGTCATCAGGATAACGCGATCTGTCTCGACAGGGGGGGGGGGATGAAGGCGACCGCGACTGTTTGCCCTGGAGATTGGCTGCGGGGCGACCGAGAGGAGGGCGCGCACGCTGGGAGACGAACGCCGAGGCAGACAGGGGGCGGAGCCCCGAAGGGCGAAGGCGGATGCGGAAGCGTAGCGGGCAAAAAAAGGAGACGGATGAGACGAGCAGCAGCATTAAATAGAAGAACAGAAAACTGTTCCAAAAACACATGAATATTCTCCACATGATTATTATTTCTAATAATAGTACACGGTTGCATATCAAGAAAACTGAGTGTATTAAAATAAAGCAAATACCGTTGAAAACATATAACCAGTAAATATTGCGGTATTTGTTAACTTTTGATTAAGCTTTTAATTGAGTTGCTGTAAGAATGCCTTCTACTACCTCAGGCAGCGTATTCGTTAGAGTAAGGGAGTCTCCTATTCATTTACAAGATGAACCATCATGGAAGAAACAATAATAACAAACACTTTTTAAAGATGCTCCATCATTTATCCACAATTGTGTTGTGTCACTCATTCAGAGCCGAAGTAATAGGTTTCGGTATTCGACGGATGAGGGGCTATGTAGGCGAAAGAAGGTAAGGTGAGGGAAGCGATGCTAGCTCGATCGACGCCGGGCTTGGCAGAGACTACAAGCTGCTTTCCATCGCTTCCCCTCCATTGATTTTTACGTCCTCACCCCTCCTCAGCCGTTGACCCACCGCTCCCCACGCACCTCCGCCCCCGCCACCTAACGATGATCCTCTTTCTGCGAATGGATTAAAATTCGCACAGCGGTCGATTTGAATAATTCCGCAGAGAAATTCGGACTTCGTGGATTGGACCTTTCCGCTTTTCCAGTCCCTACTTCGCCATACGTTTGCGACTCCACTCACACGCAGCAACCACTGTCGCCGTGGCCATTCCTTGTTTAGGGCCGTCCCGGCTGCCCTCATTGCGTACATCTGCACCGCCGCCTTCGTCAACGCCCCGTCTTCGCTCAAGGAAGAAAATCTACGAGAGGCGCCACCCTATTGGGTCCTGAGCGACGGTAATGGAAGATATATTGAAAAAATAGTTTAATTTGGCTCTGTTACAGGTCCTTAAATATACTAACTTCTGACATTTTCATGCTTAATTGTAAAAAAAAGTGTATTTGACATATGTAAAAATATTTGTAAATAGATTGTGTGCACATGGCAATCCTTCAAAATTGAAGAAGTCGAACAAGGACTAACAAAGTGTTTAAAAATGCAGCGTTCGACTGAATCAGGTCCCCACCTACGCCCCTTCGTTCAAACTCCGAGCGGTCGAGGCCAGACAACTTTCGCATCTCCTCTTACATAATCAATTGGCATCAAGTGGTTCACAACATCCATAAAATATACGTGAAAAACTCCGGAAGGAAGAAGATACGCTGAAACATTAATTATGACTATCTTCATTTAGTATGCAATGAAATGTACGTTACGACAATGTGATTGTTATTTGCAGCAATGATATATTTTGATCGAACATATTTTATAGGAAAATATACAGAACATATTTACATAGATTTTTTTTGTGAATGGTAAAATACAAATATAGTAAATCAAGATTTCTCATTCACGACATATTGCAACATGGCAACATTTGTCACTGGGCAGTGCTTTATCACGAAAATATATTAAACACTGTCCAAACAACGGTGTGTTCTAAAAAATAATGTTTCCTATGTGAAATATGACTGAAATACGCATGTGTATCTAAATTGTACAAGAGCTTATAAATTTTCCGAGGCATGTTACTGCTAGCATTAGTGAAAGCAGAAAAGTCGAAGTTAAATGTTCTTGCAATTCGATCATTCAAAGTCAATTACGCCTCCAGGTTTAGAAGCATTGTCTCCTGATGTCAATATCTATCGTAACACTTCAGCGTTCCAATAATTCGGCATTGTCCAAAATCCCCCATATTCCTTAGTGAGAGAAACCATTCATCCTAAAACACCTTCTTTCAAGCTGCTGAAACCAAGGTTAAAGAAAGGAACTATCCGTATCTACCACGAAGTATGAACTTACTTATCGTACAGTAAAATGTAAGGAGGGTAAAACTTAAGCCGCAAAAGGTTTTGTGTAAGCAATAAAAGGAAATTGAGCACAAAATGCTGATATATTCAAATGCAAATCTTCAACGCCAGTGAGAAGTCAATAAGGTTTAGTGACAATTGCCAGAGGGCAGGAATGGCCAAAGTATAAAATTCAGATTCACCCCCTCCTCTTTCACAAAAGCTCCACGAGGAACTTGTTGGCTGGCGGCGCAAATTAGCCAGTTCTCCGAAGGCTTTCAATCAGAACTGCACTGAAAAACTGAAATTCAACGCAAGTGCAGACAGAAATGAAAGCGTTGGTAGATTCCTTATTTTAAAATTGAAGCTATGAAGCGCAATGGAAATTTAATTCACGGAAATGAGAGCTTTAAATGTGGATGCACAGGCAGTATATCACCTAATGCAAGTCAGGTTGAGAATGAACATAGCATCACCGTATTTCAGTACATGTAATCCGAAACGTATGGATTGGCTATTAAAGTTTACCCCACACTCAGTGTTATGAAACGTGACCGAGAATGTAAAATTACTTGGGATTAGGTTGCAGAGTGAGAGAATACTGTAAACTGAAATAAACGTGAGTCCACTGAGGTATATGATTTTGATGTTTGATATTAAAAAAATTGCAGTATAACGGAAAATCGTGTTTTTATAATTACATTGATACCAGTAAATTATCTAAAAAATAATTTTAAATTTAAAAAAATAATGGATTTAATTTAGTTTTATTTCATTTGTCTTTTAAAAATTGTTATTTGATCAAATATTTTTAAAAGTGTTTATTAATTAATAAATGCATATGAATACAAAATTCACAGATACTGATTTAATTAATATTCTGAAAATGAATTTTAATTCCTTGGAAACTTAATATTCACATGAATAAATATTCCAACATTGAATACTAACCAGCATTAATTGAAAGAAAATTCACCAAAGGAAAAAATATACATTTTAATATAAAATTTGTCGAGTTCTAATATCAAAAGAAGAATCATGTTGAATAATGTTCAGAGATACAGAACGTGTTAAATATTATAACAATCATCTTAACTCTGGTAGGTGCATTCTTAATTTTCTCCTCTATTAATTCACGCACAAACGCTAGTCTGTGCCATATAGCCTACCAGAAAGTGTGCTGTAGCCGTACAATGGAAATCGTGTTAAAAGCATCTCTTAATCCCACTATTTTTCATTCCCTACGTGGTTTTCGTGTGAGGCACACTCCAACCTTCTAGTCAGTTAACTCACCAAATGATTTGCAATAAATACGTTAAAACCACACAAATAGATTATTTTATAAAATAATTTATTTTTTGGCGCACGCAGAATTTATTTTTTGGAGTACGCAGAATTATGTTACGTGGTTTCACACATATGATATTCATAAATAAAAATACTCACTACGAATTTAATAAAATTGTTGTCCTGAAACCATTATGAAAACTTTAACAGTACTCTCAAGAGCAATGAACATCAAACACCTATATTATAGTCGCTGATCTCGCTTGATGTCCAAAGAAACGACGAGTTTCAAATTTGGAGCTTCCAAAAAGGCAGGTGATCTGATGCACCTACACGCCTTGTACAACAGACATCCCAATAATCGACATTATTGGCAAAGAAAAATATATCGCTTGTAAGCTGCAATACTTGCACAACTCCAAAAACACGAATTTTTAGTTAATGCACTCCACAATTGCAGATTGGACTACCTTCCAGCAGTATATCTAATAGTTCAGAATTCCACCAATAAATGGAAGAACCGTAAATGCAAGAATGATGCATTTCAATACAAAGTAAAAACTTCAAACTCATTTATGTCAACATCTGATCTTTTATTATGTCATTATTACAGTCCACGTACGATATGAGGTCGCCCATTCTCACAGTGCTACCTAACCTGTCAACTCAATCGCAAAGTTAAAACAGCTAACGAATTATACTCCTATCCATACCGTCACCGACATCTCTGGGGCATTTGCGATCAACGAGCCAGCTGATTCGGCAGACATGATCTGTTGTCTTCTCTAAAAACTCGGAGAAAGACTCCTGCCGCACATGAGGTTTAGCATTCGCTGCTTGTATGATCTGCCGCGCACTCAGGCTGATGGCTCTGAGGCCTGGAAGTTTACGGCCTCTGAAGCAGCGCCTTCCTGAGAGGGGAAGGCGCAATTAAATTCAGAAGCCCAACTTCTCACCCACGGGCCTACGCGTTCCGACAGCCAATGCGACGACAGTCACGTGATAACTTCAAGGGAGGGGCTGGGAAAGGATAGTACCTATTGGGCTGCGGTGCGGTAGTAGGAGTGAGAGGCGTGCGATGGGGTGAGGAAGTAGGAGGTGTTGGGGACGGGAGGGTAGGAGAACGGTGGTTGTGGGTGGCGCGTGTGAGCAAAAGAGAGGTGGGGAGATTTAGGAGCGGGGCAAGACTGGAGTCCTGATGTACCTTTTTCCCAAACATCACATTCCAAACCATGGATCATCTCAATGGATGTTGTTGAATAAGAACCCTGTCCATTAGCGTTGGAGCGTGAGAGATAGCTCAGGGCATCAACTGATGTCATTGCAGTTCCTCTGACCGGGAGGTCCTAGGTTCGAGTCTCAACGGTGGCAAGATTTTCGACACTATTGCTAGGTCGAATCAGTTGCTGTATGGATGAGAATGTTAGCGGCCGGCTGCTCTGATTGGTAGTTTTCCATGGGATCTCCGATCAACACCAGGCGAATGCCGGAGCCATACCCTACCAAACGGGCCACGGAGCGCTCCCGATTTCACCTTCCTCTTCTTTGTCCTATCCTCTCCCCTTACACATACTTACACAAACATGCACTACACTACCACATATGTAGCCGTGAGGAGCAGAAGAGCTTGTTCCTGTCTGGAGCGGTGTTCCGCTGGTGGGAAATACATCATTGAAGAGAACCCCGCCAGGTGACGGGAGGTCGGCGCCGCTTCTCGCCTACAGCGGGGGAAAGATCGCCACCTTCCGAGCAAAAACAACATGCCTTACACGTATGGGACGAACGACCCCCTAGTTGACGTGCCCGGAATCACTAAACACCCAATCAATCAAATTAATTAGCGTTGGTGTTACCAAACGGCAAAACGCCCCTTTGCGCACTCTACTGCAACCTCCATTCCTGTGTTGGTGTGATTTGGGGGACGAGAGGAGAAATTCACCGCTCTGCAGCGTCAACGGCCTCCATGAACACTCTACCACCCCTCCCTACATGGAGGAAATATGCGGAAAGCCGTAACGGAAGAATTCCCTCGTATTCGTTAAGCAGGATTTTGAATATGGTCATGAAAGATTCGCTTGCGAAACAGAATTCACAATATAATTGCTTAATATATGATTATAAACAATTGTAACTAATCTAATATCTCAAATTTCAAATAAAAGCAAAATAATTATAATAATATTTTGAAAACAATAAAATGATTCATTTTCATTTTCGGTAGGACATTTTGAGAGATATTTAGAAGCAATAAACGTCTTTATAGCAGACCTCTAAACAGTGCATGAAGTGATTACAATTGCGATAGGTATTAAAATAATATTATTGGGATAATTACGCCCCAAAAAGAAGGAAAAACATTATGTAAATTATGCAGTTTCGTATACAAACTTCGTTTTCCTTAATATCATTTATTCGTTAATAATTAGTTTTCTTTAATATTTTATAACGAAACTTCGTTTTCATTATAAATTTCATCTATATCATGTATGTTAGAAACGTTGCGTCTCATACTTTTTTTACGTTATCAAAAGCAAATACTTATCTCATGTTTGAAACTGTGACACGGCATTTACACCTCTATTCAAAATAATTTATTTAATTTCACAATGGATACAATTTGTCTAGTTAAAAAATAATTTAATATCAGTCGATGCAATACAAATTCATATTTTTTACTTTGCTGAATTTGTTTATAGTAGGGAAAAGTTGTTATGTTGCACATTTATAGTATTATAAATGCACTACCGTTAATGTTTTGAAATATGAACACGACCGTATCTTGCAGGCTGGTATGGTGCCTAAAGTAGTATACGTATGCAGGCGTCAAGAAAAAATATTTTCCGATATTTATTAAAACAAAAAAAAAATCGTATCGCAGCATGGCTGAGTGTAGCCTGCGACATATTACAAAATCTGTAACAAGACACATTAGACCAAAACAAATTGAATTTCCTCTTCCACAATTTGCTCTGGATCCGCCTCTGTACCGTATGAGTTGGTGTGAGGTTCCTGTCTCCGACGCCCGTCTGACTGCGCCCAATGCACTTCTCTGAGGCCGTGTCACGTGGGGCGCACGTGTGTGTTGCTCCCAAGCGGAAGCGGCGGTACCTCCGCCTCCCATGACCCCCTCCCCCCACCACTGCGACTGCCAAGGCGAAGAAAGGGCTGCGTAGTGCAAGGCATATGCACGCTTACTTCAAGTACTCCGTTTGGGAGAGAAGAGGCGCTTGTTGGTTTCATTTTTGTGTTATAAAATCTGACATTTACAATCAAAGAACGTTTCTAACTTTTCCCAATACAAAACGCAATTGTGTTGGTTTTGACTTCAAAAAATTATAAATAAATATATAAATAAAAAAGACCTTTGAATAATATGACGTACGTTTTGTAGACACTCTGAAACAAGGTTGCAATTAATACGTGATCTACAGACGTTTGTTTTGAATGCTGTGTAGATCACCGTATTTAAATATGAAGTATCTAGAATCACTCGTAATATAATTTCATAGTTTGTCACTAATATTATTCAAATATATTATTACATAATTATTCAAATATATAATTCAAATATCGTAAATTACTTTAAACAAACAATTCGTCAAGAAGAATTTTGTTTGGGTTTACGAAGTAACATGCGCCCTAACGACGAAGAGTTCCAAGCAGCGCAAGGTCCTCCCGTCCTTTCCACTCGCACGTACATTCTTGAGAGACTTTGACTTTGAGTCGCCCTTAATCCCAAGTGGCTAAGTCAACGATAATTGCTTGAGAACGTCTGAGGTCAGCAGCCAGTGGTCAGCAAAGAACCGAAGATGCGTTACCGACCCGCGTCCTCCACCCAACTTGCAGCAACTGCGTTCACTCTCTGGTGGTCGAACAGCTGACTACTTTTCTGATCTCCCTGCGCTCTGTCCTTTCCTGGCCTGCTCACACCTCTAGTGCGGTCAACTGGCTGAGAACACTAACGCTGCCTGGTCGCAAACTAAGTTATTTTGACCCTTCCAGGGTAACTTAAGAAAATATATTACAATATTATTTGTTCTATTTTACTGAATTGTGAAAATATTGTAAATGATCACGTTCTTGAAAGACATTAGCATGTCGAACAATGTCCAATGGCAATGTGAAAGTTTGAGATCATATTTTGTTAAGAAATACTAAATTGCTAAAAGATATTTCGAATTTAAATCTTCCATAAATACTCATACTTATAACTTGCAAGGTATTTCTTCATAAAAATTGGCAAAATAGCTCTCGTTAACAAAGCATCCTTCATTTAGTAATACATGCTTATAATGCTGTTTGATGAAAATACATTATCAAGGTACCTTTTCAAACAAAGTCACTCACCCTTCAAAACACTTCCAGATTAAGTTGCGTAGAAGTTTATTCTCATGCTCAAACATATTTATAGAACCTAGAGTAAATATTTAATACGATTGATTTGACAGCGCCCAAAGACGCTTCGTAAAAATAAATCCGCAGCCACCGCTCATTTTGCGAGGAAGAGCTGCGTGCTCTAGAGGCGTTAAAGAGCGGAGACGCGACAATGGAATCGCGATAGGTCGTCATTTGGGCGGCGATTGGGATTAATCGCGGCTGGGCGGTGTTTGGCGGGGAAAAGGAGGGTCGTAGCGGGCCGGGCGTGGGAGGGAAAGGGCGGGGCGGGGTGGAGCGAGTGGGGCGAGGCGGGACGAGGCGGCCCGGAGCGCGGCCGGGGCCAGGGACAAGGTCGGGGATGGGGACGGGGGGGGCGGAGCAAGGCGGGGCGGGCCGAAACGCTGCCGGGGACGGGACGGGGTAGGGACAGGGCGGGGCGGGAATAGGGTGGAAATGGGGAATCGGAGGGATCGACGCGAAAGCAGGACGGAAATAGTTTGGGAACAGGGCGTTAACGAGGCGGAAGCAATACGGGAACAGGGTGGGAATAGGGTGTCATTAGTGTGGAACGAGGCAGAGGCAGGTCGGAAACAGAACAGAATAGGGACGTGACTGGGACCCACGGTGGGGCGAGGCTACAATCAAGGGCCCATGCATCCTCAAAATGGAGGACAATGCAAAGTTCAAGAAGACCTATTGAGCGGTAAAGCAGACTGGGAGAGGTGTGGAGAGTATTGATGAAGGGAGTGATGGTTATCACATTTTATTTTCTGATTATGAAATGAATTCTCATTCTCCATTCCGCTCCTCCGCGCCTCACGCGCCCCTGGATATCTGTCACTGCCGCTCTTCACATAGCTCGCATGCTCTCGAAGCTCACAATGCACGCATGTTACAAGTCCTTACTTACAAGGAACATGTTCAGTTACAGCCAGTACATATTACAGACTCTGTGGTTATAAACACTTGTACGGAAAATCACAAAATTAATTAAATGGTCCTTTAAAGTATCTTTTACCTAGAAAGCTGTAAACCTCACTGACATTTCTCGTAATTTCTAATATAACGTACATGTGTGATCTTCGAAAATATGGAAATTGAAGTGTAAATACGTGACTAAGTGAATGTACGTAAAGGTGTGAATACGTAAATAGGTGAATGTCAATGACAGTATCTCTGAGGCCCTCCATATACATAAAATTGAGTTACTTCCACGAAGTTCTGTTCGTAAATGCACGTCCAAAGGAATGATGAAGAGGGACAGGACATACGTACTATAGGAATGATGGTCGAACGAATGGTGGTTGTTCCTTGAATCAAGTAATAATAGTAAAACAAAGAAAATAAGTTCAATGCTACTCTATTAATATTAAATGCATGTCAACACCACACCCCTTGTTTCTAATATTTAATCCCTTATTTCTAATCCAAGAAACATTTCTTGGCATCTCTGCAGTAAAGATACAAGTAAATGAGCGGGGAAACTTTGCGCTGATTGAACAGAGAGCTCTATGATTTAGAAACGTTGCGAAGTCCGGGTTTCTCTTTGTGGAAGAACTCGAAACGGATATCCGTATATGTAACAACCAGTTATTCTCCTCTCAGGTTGGGGATTTCTTCTTTGTTTGATTGCAGATTTTATGCAACTTACATGCCATCCCTTGATAGTTGAAAGCCTCCAGTGCTTCTAATCAATTCTATTTAAGTAAACTTTATTTGTGGCAGAAAAATTAATCATAAAAATCAATGTGTAACCAAAGTGATTGGAAATGAACTTCACTGAAGAACTATGGGGAAATAATGGGTGATATTAAAATGAAAATGTGTTCTTTTTTTCTGTCAAGAAAAAAATACATCTTTATTGCTGGCTTTCAACTTCAGAACACCCAGCTTTGTAATTATCACGTTCGGTGTTACTTTATGCACAACCTTTGTATACGCGTGTGTTCACACTCTTTGCTTTCTGTGTCCGTGAGTGCAGAATGACGAGCGTCATCCGGGAAGTGAAAGCAGCTCTGGAAGGCGGAGGAATCTTTGGAATGTGCAGAGGGGCGCGAGTGGCACGAGCATAATAGAGCCACAAAGTGTGAGGTTGAGCATGAGAAGTGTAGTTGGGCATGGGCGTGGCTAGGCGTGGTCGTGGCTAGGCATGAGCGTGGCTACGCGTGGGCGTGGCTATGCGCGGGCGTGGCTAGGCGTGGTCATAGCTAGGCGCGGGCGTGGCTAGGCGCAGGTGTGGCTGGGCGCAGGTGTGGCTGGGCGTGGCTCAGTGTGGTCGGGGCTTGGCGTGGGCGTGGCTAGAAGTGGGCGTGGCTAGGAGTGAGCATGGCTAGGCGTGGGCGTGGCTATAGGCATAGGCGTGGAAGGGCAGTTGCGGGGCGAGGCGTGGGCGTGGCTACGAGTGAATTTGGCTAGGCGTGGATGAGGCTAGGCATGGTAGTGGTTAGACGTGGTAGTAGGTAGGCGTGGGAATGGCTAGAGTGGGAGTGGCTAAGTGTGGATGAGGCTAGCTGTGGGCGTGTTATGTTACGCTTTGAACAATTCAGGAAACGCACTAAATCTTTATAATAAGCGTGATCTACACATCTGCAACATCGTAATTTTCCGTAGCAATCAGGTGGAAATCTATCTATGTGTTTAGACCTAATGATGCGAGGGAGTACAGGGCGAAAAGTATTAACAGCATCATAGAGGTCATTTGCCCACTCTTGAATAATGCTCTCGTTGAAATTCAGATATTTATCATGGGAAGACGGCATAACTGAATAAGCCTCACGAGGAAAAATATTCATGATTATTTTTGCTTAATTCCGAATGGAATCCAAATGTAAAGAGAAACGTATATTTCTGTGTAAGATATTGTGACCTTCAAAAAATAGTCGGAATATTTGGGACTCTCATTATGTTGGGAATTGACAATAGGTATAGGTATCTATGGCGATGTCAGCGAGGTGAAATAAACAATATGACGAAGGGAAGTGACGAGTGCAATATGACGAGTAGAAGGGGGCCGCTGAGCAAGGCCTGAGGATATATGCGTGGCTGATAGTGTCGGTGGATGCTTCAAAAAATAAAATAATTATTAATCGTGGAATTTCTATCTGTTAATCGAATAAAACAGGAGTGCTAGCTACGCGTAACAGTGAGAAGAGAAGTCTCATATTGCCAGCGATGGACATGACATAAAGGGATTTTATAGGACAGTATTCGAGAACAGGCCCCCATCTGCGGTGGAAATGCTAGGAAGTCAAGTGATCTTTCAGTACTTCGCAATTAAAGTTGGTGATATTAGGTCATTGAAGCGGAACGAGGGAGGAAGAAAGAAGATCTGCTTGGTGACTTTCACCCGAGAAAGACGAAGAATCGGTGACGTATCTTAAATGAAAACTACTTACAATAATTTCCTAAAATATTTAAATAGACGTCATGACTAAAATAAATTACGATCTCAATTAATTTATTATAGAATAATTGATAAATGAATAAAATGTTTCAATGAAATGTTGATTATTTAATAGTTACGTGCAATCTGATTTAGTAGAATAGAAAAGAATTTGCAGAAAACTTGCCTATTGGTACGAAAGGCACGCCAACCAATTGCAGTGGTAGGGGTAAGTAAAATTACGTAATCTAACTCGAGTGAATTGAATTAAGACGCAAGCAGGGTAATTTAAAAAATAGGCATAAATATATTACAATGGCTTATCTAAGAGTAACAGAATAGTTCAGTGATAGAAATAGAAAAAAAATACAATATTATAAAATATGTAATGACTGATTGTACATTGGCACATTTTGTTGGCGCATTGACTGCCAAATTGTATCAAATTTTGCACCGTGTTTCAAACTATGCAGCTTGCTGCTCTTTGAAAGCGTTTCAGGGGAAAGGATCATACATTTCAAACTTTGCGCTCAGGAAATTTAATTCTACTCAAAAAGAGCCGCGCGAATTTCTTCCCGGTTGACCAAATACTCACTTCTTTCCTACAAGGCTCCTTGACGTTGATTGTCAACTGTTTCCTGTTCGGAGCGTCAAAAAAAATCGCATCCGCTCCTGGGAAGCCCTGCGTGAAACATACCACTGTTAAACTTCTGGGAACCCAGCGATTTCCACTTCAGACGCCACGACGCGCCATCAGCTCGCATTATCAACAGAGGCACTGGATGCAACCGTAACGTAAAGTAAAAACGAGGAAATTCGTAAAGAAATGTTTGATATCATCTGGACAGAGGAAACTGTGACAATTTCTTCAATTCTCGTTGATTCTTTCTCCAAAGTAACAATCCTTGTCAATTGTGTGTCTTTCCTCTTTCAGAACACTCTTGTCTGATGAAAAACTATCAATAGAACAGGCGATGATTCGTTTCAGCTTCTTCTAATTACTCTCCCAATTTATCCTAAGAGTATTTAGCATCCTCAACAGTATTATTAGTGATAGTTGATCACAAACACATTAAAACGCAACACAAATATTTGTGTGCGACAATACGTATCGACATAGCAATATATATTGGAAGGGAAGCAAATAATGCAAAACAGACATAACCGGAAGTTACGTGAACGTGTGGATCTTCTGCTTGATCTACATTATTAATGTTATTCGGCAATTTCCTAGTGAATAGTTATAACAGATCAAATAATCGTTATAACAGAGCAAATATAATAAAGATAATTTCAGTTATTAATATGCAAAAAAAATACAACAGATAAACGGCGGTAACTACTGCAATGACATTATCTAATTATCATTTATACAGTGTCATGAACTGACAAGCAAAACGACAACGCACTATACATCAGTTTTGTGTTGTGTTCACTACGAAATAAAACACACCAGGTCGTCTTAATCATATCATGTGTGTGAAGCAGTTCGCAACTTTTTCATCTCTCTTAGCACGCCGATATTTGCTTTTTAATAGTGCGATTTGTTGTCACTGACCGTCACGCGAGCATTTTTTCGAAAGTTCTCACTTTACAAATATATTTCTTTGCAATATTCTCGCATTAAATTTGCATTAAGAAAAAAAACAGCAAGTGAAGGGAAGCGTCGCCTCCGCTTCTCACCCCGCGAGACGCTGGAGCCGTTTGAATTCCGGCCACGTGCGCAGCACATCTCACGCCAGCCGACGACACGCCCCGCCCCTCTCTGCTGCAACGCGCCACGCCTCGCCCAAACCTCTCTCCCGTTTCAGCCTAACTCATCCGCATTGCAACCACACTTTCTAGCGCGCCTCGTAGGCTTCGCTGATATGCCTATGCTGCAACGCGATCCAACCCTACCCAACCCGATGAGACCAAATGCGACCCGGCCAGGCCCAGCCTTTCTCGGTCCGGTCCGACCCGAACCGGCCAAAATTCTTTCCAGCATCAGGCCGACCTTCCGCAAACCAGCTCTCCCGCAGTCCCCGTTCTTTCTTGCATGCCGTGTCTCGCTCTCTCTCTACTGCAACGCGCCCCGCCCCGCCCAAAGTTCTGACTCCTGCATTAGCCTGACCGGCCTATCCCGCCCGGCACTCCCCACCCTTTCGGATACGCTTCGTCACTCCCTGCTGCAACGCGGCGCGCCTCTTGTCAACTTTCTTTCCCTGCATGCGCCACCTCTCCCCTTCCATCCACACCAGTCGATTCCCCCTCCCCTTTACAGCGCCGCCCTCTCTGGCTCTTGGCGGTGCCCACTGCTGCAACGCACACCGCCCTTCTGCACCTCCCTCCCGTCTCCTTCTGCCCCTCACAGCCTCCACGCTTTCTGACACGTCCTCGCTTCCAAACTCTTTTCACCTTCGCTTTCACCTCTCACATCCATCTCATCCTAACGTTTACCAGCCGCTCATTCTTCACAGGTTCCGCCGTTTCTGACATGTCTCGCGAACCCACTTCAATTTCCACCTCACCAGCCGCTAGAGCTTCACAGTCCCCGACATTCCTGACATGTCCCTTCCTCCCAATGCTGCTCCGCGCATTCCCAGCTCCCTTTTCTGCCACCTCCTGTTCATCAATTTTCATCACCGCATCGCCTTCCCCCCTTTCCGACAATTTCGTGATTAATGACGCAGCAAACCTCCCCACATCCGGGTGATCTGGGCTGTCCGGGCGATGTCGCGTCGAAGGCTGTGTTGCCGACGTTTCGACCATCCTGTCGTGGTCTTCCTCAGGGCTGGTATGCCTCCCCACATCCCCACCCTTTCAAACGACTCCCCTTTATCTAAATACACCTTATTCACTCCATCGCCACTCGCTTCATCCATCTCATTCTGTTTCATTTGTATCAATTATATGAGGCACATACACAAACTAAGATTCGCTATACAGAAAAAGAAATATAAAAATTGTGGTTGAGCTTGGACAATCAAACACCTTTTAGTAGAATTCTAAGAACTCTAATTAGAAAGTAAGCAATCCCAACTTTAAAAAAAGATTAAAGTATGCTTATGAATCGAAGAAGGTGTCAAAAAAATTACATTACCTAAAGATAACAAAACAAATATAACCTTATAGAAGATGTATGCAAAGAAAATGATAATTATTTGAATTAAGTGATGTACGTAAATAGTAATTTGTGACGTATGTAAATAATGATATGTGATGTATGTAAACACTGTATATCATGCATGTAAATAATTATCTAATGAATTAAGTCGATGATGTAAACTGAAAATCTGGTTTAAGAATAAGAACTTAAATTGTATTATGTAACATTATTGAGGTCACTGATGACCTGTATAGTTATAAAGCGAATAAAATTAAAAAAAGAAAACGATTCGCTATTACGTCAACAAAAAACAACAAATTAAAGAAAAAACTTTTGTCACAGCAGTTACTGAATTTGTTACACTACTTTCGCACAATCACAACCAGAAACAGCACATTTTCTATACCGTGGGATCATCATTTCTCTCCCCATGTCACAGTAGTATACCACGTTGGATATTTATCAGTGTTCGACAGCCACCGGTAACACTACGATAAGCGTAATGCTGACTGGAGAGGAATTTTTTGAGCTACAAGAAACGATGAAAATCGCTGGAGGCGAAATCTAAACAATAGAGTTGATAGTCAATCACTTTCCAGTGGATCGGAGGAAAAATATTGTTCTGAGCCGAACCGTGTGTGACCGACCGACATCACCCAATAGCCCGGATCTCGATCAACGAATTTACTCATCTCAAATAACAAAGCAAATATGTCATGCTAATAAGAACCATCCAATTCTGGAATGTTGAAGGTAGTCATCTCTGAACGTACAGCAGGTAAGATTCGAAAAGAACTTTAGAGATCTTGAATAATTTTTATTGGGTAGAGATTAATTGGTACGTGCAAAAATAAATTCTTATTGAGTATGCTTAATTTTTCTGCGAAAATAGTGCAGCGTATACTGTGCAAAACATTGTACTCGTGTACAATTCACACCACGTGCAATAAATATTTATCCGTTACGCAACAGGAAATGAAAGTCGTGCAATGTTTATATAATTCACACACAAAATAAGACAAAAAACATGTAGAAATACTCATTAATATTGCTTACCTACGTATTTTGTAATGTGATGTGAAACAATGTGCACCCTCGAACTTACCTAAAACAAAAGAAAATCGTAATTAAAAATATAAATAAAAATTCACATCGTAAACAACCCGGATGTGGGCTGTGTGTATCACCAATACTACTCACGTCCGCAAACTTTCAAATATTTATAACCCATTACTGTATTTTGTAACGTTGAGAATTATTGAGAATTATCAAGAATGGAAATTTGTGTTTTTACAATGTTTCTGTAGCGAACGCAGTTGGACAAATAATACGCGTGCGTTTCAACATTTGTGAGGAGGATCAATCTGAACATGACACCCTTCAAATTATCAGCATTCAAGCTTTTCTTGAAAAAAAATATTTTTCTATATTATATATTTTATTTCTTATATTTTTGTTGAATTTTATTGTAATGATTTTCCAATGCAAACGTCGACTCTGTAGAGAATGAAGAACAATCTTAACCTCTTATGTGTCCGTTTACAAATTTTCTCTTCTTTCCTCACGTGTCCTGTCCCTCTTCGGATCAGGCACGTGCATTTTCTCAGATGCGTCCTTCCTCGCACCTCACTCTTCCCCAAAACAGGAGAGTTATTTACAAAGTGTAGTTGCCGGCTCTTTCAATCGAAGCCTGGGCATCCATAACGTGATAATGGCGACTTAAAGGATATACATCAAAACGCACACTAAGACACCCACCACCTGTGGTAGCAATGAGTAATTGAGATCATTAAGTACTTTCCGTGATCTAATTAGTGATAAATATTGATGTGGCGAATAATGACGACGCAATGAAGAAAAGAGAGACACGACAAACGAGAAAACAAGCAGATAATTTGTGCGAACTGCTTACACTGTCCACCAGTGATTTCACACGTATTGGACGGGGATCGAATCAGGAGCTCCAACGCAACCAAATTTACTTACGTCAGGTCCTATTCAAATTCATCCCAATTGAGGTGAAGAATTCATTCCAATCATCTCCCTTTGCAGGGGAGGGAATGCACTGGCGCCAAGAGAGAACGAAGCTTGAAGGACGTGCGAACTCTCATCCAATCGGGAGCTTCGTTACCTCTCAAATGTTTGGTATTGAATCTCCCGATTCCGTGGCAGTGTTCCCCACTCCTTCCAGTTCGTGACCTTGAAGGGACACTACTAACAAATCGGAATATGTAAACCGCCCACGCACCGCCCAGCACCCTTCAGAGGCGCGTCCCCTGAGGGTTGGGGGCGGGAAGGGGTGCGCTGCCATGTTACAGCCCACGCCGATGCAATGGGGCGCACAGCGAATCACGGGTCGATAAAACCACGGTCGAATTTATTTTGCGTTCAATAAAACAAACTATCACGTAATCAAATATTGCCGACAACCAAACGGGGACAATTCAATATACGAGTACGTGGGAGTTGCATCACAGTCACCCATAAAATTTGCGCGATCGAGGAATATATTACATGACCGCTAAAAGCAGAATTACGAGAATTACGCTACAAGCCGATGCCGTACACAAATTATAAAGCGCTTTTATCCTCAGGGAATTCATAGGCACAACATTTTCATTCTCCATCAACTAAAACGCTCCAATTACATTTTATAAAAAAGTTATGTTTTAAATAAATTCTACGGAACGGTAATAATGATACACTTTGTAAATGTTTTCATCAAAATAACAAGGAAATTCTTCACATTTTTATTCAAGTTATAAATAATGAATTATGCAGAAAAGGTTTATTTGACAACAGGTTAGTCAAAACAAAGACCATTTAGATCGTATTTTGTTTGACTAATGAATTTAAGTTTCGGTTACTAATTCATATACAGCACTTCAAAACGGAATTATCTCACAGACTGCAACTAAAATATCAAAATTTATGACATTACTTCACTATATTTTCTTTCGGTATATCATTAGCATTGTAATGAATTCTGCTAAATACATAGATTGAACAAAACTCCCACGAACAGTATATTGCTTTCTTGTATCCCTAATTTTCCTTTCACAACGTGGCCATATATAGTAAATTGTTCACAAAATTTTAGAAGGCTTTCTTTCGTATTAATTACTTTCTGTTCGACACTGTAGAGACAATTTGCTATACTCTAGTCATTACTTGCATCACAAAACAAATATCTAGGAAGCCCCCAGATCGTAAAACTACAGTTTTTACGTAAAACTAATTGGAACTAGTATTGTAACAATCAAATACATAAAATGCTATTTTATTAGGTGACAATTATTTTTGAAGTGTCAGAACTAATGTAGCTCTATTATATTGGAGTAATGTTTCGGTCTATGTATGTGAACACTCTTGTGCAGTCCAGTAGATTAATAGGTAAGTGATGTGACTGTTCACTTAATTTCTTCAAATACTCCTGGCTTCGTTTCGTAATGACGTCCGTGATAGTTGAGATGTTTAGTTCTTTACAAGGTGTTTTGTTTGTAGGGAAACACAGTAATCCGCATACCCCCTCTCAGAGAGGAGCAAAACAAGACTTCCGATAAAAACCTCGACATGGGTAGAGGCTACCCATAGGCTGGTTTACCTTTAATTATCTTGTATCATGCCGCCGAATGCAATAAAATGATAGGTGCGGACGAGCACGTCCCAGTGCCCGATAAAGAATAAACGCACTATTACTTGGGAGTAAATATTGTTTTCTGGGGGTACGAATAAGCTTTTGTACAAACATTCTATAAAATGTTATTCGACGTCAGATGCAGAATAAGGTGCCGGCTTTTGGTATGGGCAAGTCTGGTCAGTCTATATAATCGTCCAAAACGTCTCTTCAGATTCTGAGTTTGCTCTCTCCAACGTACCCCAGACAAAGAGAAGGTAGCTGCTTTGCACGCGCGCGTGTGGGGTCAAACGCAAGTACTTTTGTGTGATGCACTTAATTCCCTGAACTCTCATTAGCTGTTCCCTCTCACACTTGGTCTGGCAAATCCAAACGAGTCAGGTTAGTTACACGCTCTGAGTAACGCGATGAACACACTGGGATCCCGGCCTGGTTGATTCGCAGATCAGCCACGAGTGAAACTCGTTGTCCATTGCAATGAATGTCGAATTGCAATGAAACCGTCCAAATGTTATTTCTGATCGCAAACGAAGTTGGCAATTCACTCTTTCGGACTGCTGCACGGAAGCACTGGAAAGCTTCACTAGAGAGCGCAGCAGAGGAACATTACACAATCACAAAAAGGTTTTCAATAGTTCACTGCCAGAGATACACAATGTAACATTCTGAGAACAACGACCGTAAAACGTGCAGATTCTGAATCATGTAATTGTGACACCTTTGAAATGACTAATCACACATTAGGCGCTTCTATGACTATAATTCTTACATAGCTCCAATTAATTTTCGTGTACAAAAAATCGAAAATTTGGCAAAAACCTTTACTTCTAAGTTTACTAAAGATGGCTGGTATCAGTGAAGATTTGCTTAAATTTTACACGAAAACTTAATAAAAATATTTAAAATCATTAAAAAACATAGACATTACGTGTTTTCTCTCACACTAAGCTTTGTAAATTTATATCATTAACTTTTTGGCAGTGTTGGCAAGATGTTTTTCCCTTTGAAGGGTCAGTCAAATATGTCATTAAAAAAAACATAGACATTACGTGTTTTCTCTCACACTAAGCTTTGTAAATTTATATCATTAATTTTTTGGCAGTGTTGGCAAGATGTTTTTCCCTTTGAAGGGTCAGTCAAATATTTACTTTTAATGATAATTGCACTTAATTTTAATATTTTAAAGTTAAAAATTGAAGTGGTTTTATAAGAACTGCTGGTGCGTAAAAAACTTTGAAACCAATTTGAAACCAAAGCAGCGTTTAAATGCTCTGTAACGCTCTCTCCTCTGATACCGGTTTCATGTTTTCTATACTCTAGCCAGGTCGCGTTGAGGAGTCTATGACAAAGTCTAGCCTTCACTGATTATACCTGCTACCTTTCTTTTGACGGTTCACGAATATTTCCTTTACATTTTCGACTACACTTTGTAGCGACCCTAGTACTCTATACGATAAAACCACTACCAATGGCTTCTCGCACCTACTTCTCTTTCTATTTGGGAACATTTAACCTTCCGAATTCCAACCGCACTAGTTGCATGGTGTTACTTTGAAGTCCCCTGTGTCCTCATCTGCGTTCTTCCTTCCACGTCGTTGCCACTGCAGCCAAACACAAAAAACACCCGATTCAACAGTGTTTGAATTGGAGTGTGAGTATTACGAATACTTGTTATACTTCATATGCACCATCTTAAAAGAAAATTAGAGGATCATCCACTGCCCTATACATACTCTGCAGATAAAACTACTCTTGCAAGTCGGTGGCAATTCAAAATCTTTCAGAGAAAATTACTTTACACATATTATCACATATTTAATTAATTCATGAGATCCATTTCCTAATCTTTGTCTCCATGTTAATTAAAATAAACAAATATTTCTAATGTGAATATTTTTCTGACGTTTATCTTTATTACGTGATAGTTTGTTAGATAAAAGCCTTCATTTGTTGCGTAAACAGGGCAAAACCAGTTAAGTTTGTTTCCTCCATCACCAAAAAGCATGGCTCCAAACAGGAACTTTGGACAGCGTAACATCCTACTTTCTACAATTGAAAGCAACAGAAAACTAGCTCCACTTCCGCTATATTTCAACGCAAGTACTTCCTTCAATAAAGTCAAACATTTTCCAATTTTTCTAATTAAAGAAAATTAAAAACGGCATTTAGTAAGTTTAGAATAAATGACTGACTTTAATGATCTTTTTTTAAAATATCAGAAAATTTCTCTTCGTATTGTTGTGCGTTTTAACTTTCAAGTCATTTTTTATTGGAAGGAAGTCTATAGTTTGTGAAATAGTGTAAGATGTCAAAATAGTCGAAGCAATGAAATAACAGATCTGATAGTTAAGTAAAAAGCTTCACTGAATAATTATTAATTAGATAGATTATTCCCTTTCTCTTCAATTGACTATACAAGAAAGCTATGAATACAGAAAACGATTCTGCGGCTAATACAGAAAGTATTCCGGAAGATGGGAGGAATTTCAGTTCTTTATATATAAATATTTTCAAAATAATATTTTTTATATAGTCCTAAACAAAAATATACCACTTCATTCATTATATTATAACTGCTTTGGTTGTGACGACAATGATATATATATATATATATATATATATATGTGTGTGTATATATATATATATATATATATATATATATATATATATATATATATATATTGTAATAACAGCGGCGGAGGGCGCCAGGTTCAGCTCCTGAAATGTGGCTGAATGGAAGTGTTGGGAGGTCATGAATTACCACACTGAGTCATTTTATAACAAATTGGTTTATTCCTGGCACCATGAGCTGCCAGGGAAGTTACAGGTCGCAAAGGGCGACGCAAGTTTCTTATTATCTCTATTCTGGGAGCTCATTTCCCTAATTACTAATAGGCTAATTCCCTTAAGGCTAACATATCAGGCTTAATCTCTAATGACACATGCAATCCTCCATCTATGATATGCAGGGCCTGAGCGCGGCCACTAATAATTTCTCGCCGTAAAATTGTCCTGCGAGGCAGCTTCACCTCGTAGCTTTCACCGCTGGCTGTGCTGTCTCCACGAGCGGGCCGTGTGGCAGCCCTCGGAGGCAGGGGCGGCGAGCGGTCCCGGGTCGCCGACCTTCCGCGGCGCGTCCCCTCTCAGCTGGTAGCGGGCAGTCTCAGGTCGCCGACTCGAGCAGGCTCAGTCGGGCGAGTGGCCACGGGCGCTGACGTAATGCGATGTGGGCTATCAATTGGCCCGACGCAAAAGGCGGCAAAGGCCGACGGGCCTATGCGGAACTAGCGCGGGATCCTGTGATCTCCCGCCCGAGTTTCCTCCGCGACAAGTCCACTAGTCGCGTTCAAATAAAAATAAACTTTACTCTGGGAAAGTTTTTCCCAAGTCGCGTTCCGGTCCTCATTTCTCTACTCCAGGAAGTCTTTCTCTACTCGCGTCCCGATCGTGATTCCTCTACTCCAGGAAGTCTTTTCCTACCCGCGTCCCGATCGTGATTAACTTTCCTCTGTGCGTCTCGTGTTTAAGAAAACTCCCTTCCCCCTCCCAATATGTTTCTAACTCTGTAAATTTACCCCTTCCCTCATAGCGAAGCTTCCCATTGGCTGAGGGTAACTGCGTTTCAGCATTCTAATTTACCAATCATGTTACAGTTTTCTTGTAATTTTCCAAAGATCGCTGTCTTTCTAACTCCGGCTTCTCTCCTTTCTCTCGTTTCCTTTGTCAAAGGTTCCAGAAGCTTCTTGCGGCTGTCTGGACACGTGTTCATGAAGGATCGCATTTTCAAACGGTCGGCAAAGGCTAATCGGTAGCCTGTCATGGTTAATTCCGAAATAGCCCCTGTGGGGATCCGGGTGCCTTACCCGAGGCGCTTGCCAAACGAGTGCGGGGGCGGGCATTGTTCGAAGGGGGGGTCGGCTGACGGCTGAAAAAGGTCTCGTTCACGAAGCGTCATAAAAGTGTCTTCTTCTTAATCGACACCCGTGCCAACCCTTCGGGACTCCGCGCTCCTTCCCCGGGTGTGCAGCAGAGAAAGGGGGCGCGAGGGCGTGCATTGTTCGAAGGGGGTTTCGGCCGACTGCTAGAATGGTTCTTATGAGGGGCAATAAACGGGTCCGCCTCTGAAAGGGGCTGAGTGCGGTCGCGAGGGGAGCCTTCGCGACGAAAGGCCTTCGTGACCTACTTTTGCCGCGTTGGAAGCTATCTCTCGATGAGATTATTATGTTATTATTGGCGACGCCACAATAAAATTATTCTAATTGATTGGTGACGCCACAATATATATATATATATATATATATATATATATATATATATATATATATATATATATATTGCATTAAGTTCACAAAAATTACAAAAAAGTAGAGATTAGGGGAAGCAAAGGCCCTGTGGCCACCCTCCCCCTGAATCTCCCGCCGCTGCGACATCAAGCGGCGACATTGAGCGATTCTGCTAGTGCAACCTGGGGAGGGCAGTGGTAAACTTCAGAACATTTTCCTAAACACATCTTGTCCAGGAGTTTATCAACGATGGAACTGGGGTTTCAGATGAAAAACAATTTGTACAAAAAATTTGATAACCCTAGATGCAAATGTCTAACTAAAAACCTTCAATGCGTCATTAGAGATAGCGAGCATCTTATCTGTTTTTCTAATTACCACCAAAGAACAAACACGCATGTCTATTGTCTAGGCTATCCGGGGCGGAACGAACCGTGTCTCTGTCATGGTGGCTGTCGTTTCGGCCAACATGGTATGGCCTTACTCAGAGCGTACTGCTGCAGTCTCAGAGCGTACTTTCCGAAGTACGCTCTGAGGAAGGCATACCATGTTGACCTTAATGTCAGTCACCATGACAGAGACGCGGCTCGTCCCGGGAAGCTAAGGCAATAGAAACTTAGGCCGCGGAACCCCACTCAACCACACAAACATTCCTCCCACCTGATTGCCCTCACGTAGACCAACCTATGTAATGTGAAAGCCAGCATATGGGAATATAATGTAAAAAAACATAACAGTTTAATATGATCAGAATTTGTTTATTTTTGTTCGAGTTAGATTGGCGCCTATGAATTTTGGAGAATGCCATCTGAATACTTTAAGCGAAAAGCGAAGCGTTCATCATAGAAGAACGGAGGACTGATGGGGAGATGGACGTTTTGCTGCAATGGATTCTTCAGGGGCAAGGGTCCACAAAATATGGGATCTGATGACATACGGTGGAGGCAGTAATATACTACAATATGACGAAATTTATCCAATGTTTCATTACCAGAACCCCCCTAAAAGGCTGCTGTTGAAATATCGCCGATTTCCGGCACACGATTACAATACTTTTTCTTCTTTCGAGTCAAGTTCGAAAAAGTAAAAATGGCAAGTCGAGTTAGCTTTTGGATGTCCAAACGACACGTTTTTATTTTTAGCTTCGACATTTATTTTTAAAAACTCTAATGCATGAACTCTGAGACATACAGCCATGAAACCTCACATACTGGACAAGACCTACACTTAGTCACAATAAATTCTCACAGCACAAGAAATTAATTCGTTTTAAAACATCGAAAAAGAGCGAATGACATACGAGTTAGCATTTTTATTCTGTTAAAGTATTTTCCTCATTCGTGTCTTGTTGGAACGATGTTGGAATTCGTCTTCGGAGGGGAATTTCCGGGGGAGGGGAAGGCTGCAGTCCCTTGGGGCACTTTTTGCGTCACGTTTTGTGCCCGATTCATCACGAGAATGTCCCTCCCGCCTCCGCGTTTTTGCGCCCCGACATCATTTAATGTGAAAATATTGGATTGCGCGACGAAGATTCCCGCGCGAAGGCGGGGCTGGATGGAATGAGTGGGAGGGACCGGGGGTGCAAGGAAAGTCGGGGGCAAAGGGCACAAGATAAATTGGTTTATTTAGCCTTCTCGTCTATATCAAACATATATTTACATACATTGTTTATGTTAACTAGTTAAAGTTAACTCTTTAACTAATTAGTTTTCTACTTTTACGTATTTTATAATTTTTCTTTTAAGTTCTTTAATTTGTTCACAATTTTTTATGTTTAAAGGCAATTTATTATATCATTCAAATCCTTTGTCAAATAATCTGTTTTTTGCCTGCATAGTCTTACTGAAATTAATTACTAAATGTTGAACGTCTATTGTTTCCCTTGTTGTTTTATCTTTAACTCTTTGGATTTTGTTTACCAAATCTCCTGTTATATGATTTTTAAGTAATTTGAAAATAAAAATTAGTGTCTTGTAATTAATTTTCTCTTTTCTTGACATAAATTTTAGGGTGTCTAGCATCATATATCGCACTGGAGTGTATCTATTGCATTGAATTATTACTCTCATTGCTATATTTTGTTGTATCTGGAGTATTTTGAGCTTCAAATAGTATTGTTGCACACTAATCAGAATTTGGTGCAATTATGGATGTATATTTTCATATCCTTGTATATCTATTTATTTATTGCACAATTCGGTTTAAAATATTAATCTTTTTTTTTCACTTTTCTGCACTTCGTACTCTATATAGACTTTAAAATGTAATTTACTATCAATAATTACTCTCAAATATTTCATTTTATATAGACGTTGTATATTTGTAAATCCGTTGTATAGAAGACTGCGGCAAACGCTCACTGTGGGAGAGAACCTGTACGACGAACTCAGATAACAAAATCTAGTTGAGGGAAACGTTAGAAGTTTGTACGGTAGTATCCCGAATCGTTTTATATATATTTAATGTTTTCGAGTCTATACTTGAGTTGCGAGGAATATACCAAATGCTCCCTTTAAATAGTTTTCGAAATCTCAAACAAATTGCGTGTGCATAGAAAAACATCTTGAATACAATGCCTATTTTGGAGACCAAATTAACCTGTGCTACATGTAAACTATCTATACTACCGATTTACATAGAATTCCA
The DNA here is from genome assembly GCA_038098605.1 of Gryllus longicercus. Classification (NCBI taxonomy): domain Eukaryota; kingdom Metazoa; phylum Arthropoda; class Insecta; order Orthoptera; family Gryllidae; genus Gryllus; species Gryllus longicercus. The sequence continues at coordinate 2,769,767 of JAZDUA010000007.1, forward strand.
TTTATTCTGGGAGTTTTGAAACAAAAATCTTGGGTTTTTTAAATGATCCGGTTTTGAGGGTCAAAATATGTATCGGTGTCTGACACACCTTTTTTGATGCGTTCTATTAGTAATGAAATACATAAAACGGTACACTGTAAGAATGGTCTTTTGAAGATGGCTCCTTAATTGCTGTGTAGAAGGTGCATCCTACGCAGCTAGAAGGCTCATGCCGTGCGCCTCTCTCTCCTGGCTGGAGAGATTCAAAGCGTTTCCACATGGCAGCACGTGAGCTGGCTGTTAGGACTGTGCGCGCTTTCTATCAAATTCCGGCCAACGGGGCTTACTCGCCCACGACACGCAGTAGTGCGTGTTCACAGGCGGCCGCGCCTGCCGCGTGGGGAAGGTCGGGAGCGGTTGGGTAAGGGGCGGGGAATAACGACAACGAGGATAGACGAGAAGTTAGGAAAGCAAAGAGGAGCGCAATGAATTTGGAATGGGAGAGTGGGGGAGAATAATCAGTCATGGGGAGAGTCGTAAGTATATAAGATAGAGAGGGTGTAGGGGTGGGGGGTAAGCGGTATGGAAGTACGACAATGGGTGGGAAGGGTGAAGGGGGAAAGAAGCGGTGGAGGAGAGGATGGCAACGCGTGGAGATAGACGTAATGGGGGTTCAGGAATGGGTAAAGTGGAGTTAAGGAGGTGCAACGAGGGGTGGGTATGAGGAGTAAGCGGGGAAAGGGGCGCGAGTATTTTCGGATGGCACAACGTGTGGGTGCTGATGAACGCAACATAGAAGTGTCTGCCAGCTTTCCTCGAACTTTTCCTTCTATACCAAGAGCTTATTTCTTTCTACAATACTCCCACATTTAAGAATTGCTTTGAGCCCTTGTTTCATCAATGATCATGCTATGTCATTTAATTCGAAACCTACAAACATCATTATACCACATATTCGCAGTCATTAAAATGTCTAGATATCTAGTTCACCTATAAAATACATGTACCTATAGTCTACTTGAGGTTTACCCAAATAATCAACAACTGTTCCAGCAACCACTAAGCTCATTAGTCCCATATGTGTAATACATATTTTTATCACAGAAGATGGCAGTTTTATTCCCCTGCTGGCTGGCGAGATCCAGCGCCTGAGGGGCTATTGCGGAGCTACTTTCGTACAGGTATCTCCAACCAGCAGGAACAAACTCGAATTCCCACCACCCCACTGGTCTCCCGACATGTGGTAGCGTAGTGCATGTAGTGGGTGTAAGAGCATATACGTAGGGAGCGCGGATACGACAAGGACGAGAAAATAAATATTTCACACGCTCCGTGACCCATTTGTTAGGGTACTACTCCAGCGTGCGCCTGGTATTGCTCGGAGAAATCAAAGAACACTGCCAATCAGAGCAGTCTGTTTTTTGGAAGACTCCTCCAGACGGTGAACTTAGCTACGTAGCTAGTGCCGAAAATCCTACCTCCATCGGAAGTCGAATTCTAGAGGCGGAGGCACAGCAGTGACATCAGTTGATGCCGTGCAATACCTTCCGGTGCGACTTCTTTATTTGACAAGAGGTGGTAACTGTAATTTTAAAATTCTTTAATTTGACTTTCAATTATATTCAATTAACTTTTCCTCGATTCTGAAGTAACGCACTTTTAATATGCAGGTGAACTGTCACATATTTTCCAACGTGAAGTGTATTCCACTTCTCCAGAACGCTCAGGGCTGCATCTCAAGTGTGAAGAGAAAGGATGCGGGAGGGGGCGGGCGGATTCCCCACCCCCACTCGCGAACGTCAAGCATTGTTCCCGTGGCACCGAACAAACGAGGCGCGAAGCAGCGTCGCCCGCGCCAACACCTCCGCGCGGCGTCGCCTGCCACGCTCCCCTCCACTACTCGCCTCCGCCCCGCTCCCGCTCCCGCTCCCAATACGTTTCTTTTCTCACTCTCGCTCCCACTCCCGCACCCTTTCCCGCTCCCGCTCCTCCTCCCATGCCTCGCACTCGCCGCTGCACTTGCAATTTGCAGGGCAAGATTCCGGTGCTCTGGGTTCCCCAGCAGAACACTCAGTTGCCTCTCCCCGGTAAATATACCCTAAACCTGAGATGTAAAAGTCTCCTACGTAGCAGTGGCACCGTGGCATTCAACAAGCTTTTCAGAGCGACTAGGTTCGGAAAAGGAAACTATCTGTAGCAACCACGCCGTTTTCCAACTGAGTGGAATCGCCTAAAAAAAAGAAGACAGTGCCGTGGACAGCGGTAAAGAGAAGGGTGAGAGGAGATAAGAGAGGAGGCACGTGAGACGGAGTGATCGCCGTGTGAGAACGTGGGAGTAGACAGGGAAAGACCAACGTGCCTGTGGAATCGCATTGCGAGGGCGGAGGTAGTGTGCCCTGCCGTGGACAGCGGTAAAGAGAAGGGTGAGAGGAGATAAGAGAGGAGGCACGTGAGACGGAGCGATCGCCGTGTGAGAACGTGGGAGTAGACAGGGAAAGGCCAACGGGCCTGTGGAATCGCATTGCGAGGGCGGAGGTAGTGTGCCGAAGCGATCGGCTGCGCGCCGTGCCGTGTGGAGCGGTGAGGAGTGGGGGTGGGGAAGGGGGGAAAGGGGGGGCGCAGGGGCCGGAACGCGCACTGGCCCGCGCTTCCTCGCCGCGCCCGCCGCTTCCGGCCCCCGCCGCCTCCCCCGCCCCCGCCGCCGGATGCGTCGCGTCCAGCCGCGTCGCCTGCGCGGCACTGCGATGCAGCAGCAATCAAAGGCGGAGAAGGGGGACAGGGGTGTGAGGGGGAGGGAGAGAGGGAGAAGGGAGGGTGAAATCCTAGGCGCAACACAAGGGAACCGGGAGCATCAGCGCTCAGAAGGCACATTCGGCGTGACAGGGAACAAATTGTTGCCTTGTGCACGGGATCTGACAAATTTTGATGTCAGCCACGCTGTTTTGTACCTTATTCAATGCAGAGTTTCTACACGACAGTCGTATATTCACCACTGTGGTTTGGGTTAGTTTAGCACTTTTTCTTTCTAATGTAAATGTAATAAAAGAAAATTACTTTTAAGAAAAAACATTCGAGTGTCCAACCTGAGTTTCAAGAGAAAAAAAGGAAGTGTTTCATCAATTCATTCGAGTTTCGAAAGAGCGTAGCAAACGATCACATAAAACAGTCTTTACAAACGATTACAGGTACGTAAAATGTTTATTTTATATAAAAGTCTAGATATCCATAAGTAATATGTCCATAAGTAATAAATCCATAAGTAAACTCGTTATTTTAACAATTATTTTGCGTAATTTAAATAAACAAACACACTAAAGTGTGTAAAATTGTTTTCCTATTTACAGTAAACAAATACATTTGTGAACTTCAGAAATATTACAAGTATATCAGTTTAATAAAAAGCTGTACTTAAATAATTTACGATATTTTGTATATATTTTCACGTCAAAAAATACAACTCGAGTAGACTTTAGGAAACATTTGAAAAGACATTAAGATTTTCAAGCTAGTTAAGGTAACCGAATTTTATCCATTTGATTTTTAATACTTATATAATTTATAATTGTAAACATTTTTTATTCAACAAACATTTTTATATCTTTCAAATTTGAAATAATAAGTAAACTATAAATGTGAATGACAGTAACAAATATAATAACATGAAGAAAGTCACCCTTACTTTTCTTGGCATCTTTCTTAAATCTATAACAAAAACATAATTAAAATATTATTGCATTGTTAAGAGTTACGAGGATTAAGAATATATAAAAATGTTAGAGCAAATAAGAAAAAAGGTTAGATAAATGTTAATTAGTAAAATGGAGGAGGAGATGAGCAGAAATTCTTTTCAGTCGAGAACTTTTCTGGCCCTTGTCAAGTAGGTTAACAGCTAGATGATTGGGATTTCCACACGTTCCCGATATTTTGAACTTCTTTCTTGTATCTTTTCTGGAACAGTTGCTATACAAAGGTCTCCGTGTAATGCAGTATTTGTTATGAACTAGGGTGCAAATCAAGTTTTTTTTGTGTTGATTGAAATCTTTGGAGAATTGGCATATTATTTTTGCTGGCTGTGAACCACTGATCTCTGGGTTGGGGTCACTGATCTCGCATAGAAATCAGTAACAGCAGCGTCCGTAGTGAGGGTATTAGACGAGATCTCCCACTCTAAATGAAATTCAGCACCCGAAAATTCTTACAACACGAACAAACAAAGAGTTTTACTTTGAAGAGCCAAGTAAATAATTAAATATCTAAATATATAAACAAGTACATAGGAAAACAAGTAAATAGGAAAATAATAAATAGGAAATCAAGTAAATAGGAAAACAAGAAAATAGGAAAATAATGAATAGGAAAGCAAGTAAATAGGAAAATAATAAATAGGAAAGCAAGTAAATAGGAAAACAACAAAATAGGAAAATATGAAAACAAGAAATTTGGTAAACAACTAAATAGGTAATCAAGTATTTAATTTGAAGAGATAATAATTAAATACGTAAATACTTAAATACGTAATAAAACATGCATCAATCAATCAATCACACGTAAATAAGTAAATACGTAAGTAAAAGTATTTTCTTATACGCAAGTAGAAGACTACACTTTCTGTACGACATTCAAATTTATAATTTTTAAAAACTAAATGAGCGCCTTAACCTCACAGAACGACTACAAAACCCTCAATGTTCTCAGGCCCTAACAAATACGAACTCGCATACTGCTTCCAGGTTCATCCGTCGTACGTCAGTTGCGACCTGCCATGGTAGAGCACGCAGCGCCTCTGTAGGCGACTGCGAGAAACCTCCGCCGTGTATAATGAATTAAGACGAACGTGATTGGTTTACAGCCGTGCGAGAATAATATTCGGTAGTAAAAAAACACGGCGTTGGGCTGGGAGTCCAGAGGAACACGTGCCTTCCCACAAAGAGCGGAGGAGCCCCACAAGCCTCGAGAAGCGAGCGCGCGTGCGCCGCCGTTGCCAGAGGCGGCAACACGCGTGCGCAGCGGCCCGTGTCGGCGCGCGCTCGCTCGACAAGACGCAGTCACGCCTCGCGCCGCCAGCGCCTCGCACCACGCGCGAGCACGCGCTGAGCAGGCGGAAGCAGAGCTGGGCGCGGAAGGAGAACTTTGAGAAGGTGCACTGGGGACTGTGTGCAAGCAAGCGGTGGAGTCCTGAAGACGACCCGAGGTTTAGGTTTTGATTGATTAGTGATTCCGGACGGGTCTACTGCTAAGATCATAGTCCCAAATGTAGTGCATGTTTTATCGTGGGAGGTAGCGGTCATCTGGCACTGTTATCCCCGCTAACCGATATCGGCTAGTGCGAATTTTCCTCAGCAAGGTATCTGCCACCTGTGGAGCACCACCCCAAACGGGACAAGTTACAAGCTTCCCACAGGTCTCCTATAGTGTAGTACATGTGAGTGTAAATGTGTGTAAGAGGGTGAGGAAAGAACAAGGAACAGGAAGAAAAAAATCGAGCGCGGTATGAGGCCCGTTTGGCATGGTACTGTTTGGACATTCGCCTGCTGTTGAGCGGAAAAAACACGGAAAACTACCGATCTGAGCAGTAGACCGCTAGAACTCTCCTCCAGACAGCGGCTGAATCCGACGTAGCTAAGCACCCTGTGTCAAAATCCTGTCGTCGCCGAGACTCTAACCCTAGGACCTCTTGGTCAGAGGGACTGCAGTGACATTAACTGATGCCCTGAGCCACCTACGCCAGTAGAACCTTTCCGGCAATGCAACACAACTCCAGTTTTAGTGAAATTCTAGGTAGCGAGAGTAAGATCATAAAGCTGATTTTTGTTAAAATAACAAATATGTTATTCGAAAGTAAATACGTTTGTGAATAAAGTAGCTAGTTTATTGACCTATTTTCAATAACCATGCTTCCATGAAATACACGAGCTCATGATCAATACGTGAACTTCTGTTTCAAAATTTCTAATTCTATTTGATCTAATTATCAATTAGCATTGTTTTTCATAGCAAAAACACATTTGTATAGCACCATGTTTACATATTTACATCGAACATTATACCAAAATACCGAATAATTTATTTATTACTTTATTACAGAAAGTAATATGATTGATTTGGACCAGCGACAACCTTTTTCCCAACGTTTCGGCAGACGTAAACCACTGTATTGTTTGATTTTTGGCATTCATTTATTCCCCTGTGTTTGTTGTGTTTATTCGATGAGTTGTGAATTTATATCTTTTCTTGCCGTTATCTTCATCAAATTTAAAGACTGGACACCTGAGGAATACCTGGAATCAGCGTGGAATCACTACCATCTTTCATACTATATTTATGCAAAGTCAATTTATTAATGTTCAGACGCCTGATGTAATGATGACGTCTGAAGGCTTCCTCGCATAAAACTCCTGATAGGAAGGCACATTAAGAGATGAATAAAACGTTGCTAACTTACTGGATTTAGAGACAAAAATATGCTTATGGGAGGGACAGTAAAGAGAAAAACAGATGTAAAATATACAAGAGTATGTGCTGTAGGTTATAATTATCTAGCTGCACTGTATTACATACCATACCTACAAAACTATAAATACCTTACTGATATACGATAATACCACATATTACCATACCTACGATAATACTGTATACACGACCTTACCATACCTCCATAACAATAAATAATTTAACTCAAACTTTCTGCAAATGATTGTAATATATTGCTAATAAGGCTATACATTTAGCCTTAGTTCTTAAGTATATACATTTTCCGTCAACTAAATTGCAATGTATTTTGCGATACGCCGTTGGCCACCCTCTCTTGGGTTCCCCGGGGATCGGGAGGGCATTGGAACTGCTTGCGCCAAGTTTTCTTGATACAAGAGCTCCCCAGTCCTCTGCCAGCCCTAAATAGAATGACCCGTTGAGATACTTAGGTTCGACTCGGAACGGCACGTGCCAATTTATAGTTCTGCCATGAACCACCTCGTACATTCAAATCACATGCAGTATTTCTCGTGGCACGATTTGGCGAGTAATGTTCTTGCGAACAGTTGGTACGCCCTTTCAAGACGTGACGTAGCCAGAGCCAATCTTCTCCCGCAGCCGCCGCTGTTGAATATCAAGAAAACTTGCTCGTATAGTATGCGACAGTTATAAACAGTTTCTCGGACAGCGTTTTGTGCAGCCACGGCGATGCTAGTAAACAAATGACGCTGTTTAACCCGCTCGAAAGCCCCGGGAGTTGTCGTTTGTGCCTGCGCTGGTCGGTCGCAAGGGCAATCACTTCGGAGCAACTCATCCTCTTTGCGACGGCCGACAACTTTACACAAAGAAGCCCATTACCCTCAGTTTATGAGAGCTAATATTGGAAGCAGCAGCTAAAATGCCCTCCCCTCTCCTCTCTTCCCTATCATTCACCACCTCACGCGATGGCCTTTAGGCAGATAGGAGCGGCTTTGGCAAAACGGTTTTCGCTCAGTCGTAACTCTACGCGATTTGAACAACATTTCATTTTCAAGAGTCAACATCAATATTATCGGAGGTTTTTATTTCTCGCAGTTGACATTCTCACTGTGGCTCTGCCATACTTCAGCAAATGCCCACTCTGGATTTTTATTCATTTCTTCACTTGAAAAGTAAGTTAAAAATGTATGCCAAGCGAAATAAAAAGTATGGTTTTTAATAAAATAGGACTTTCACTGTACCAAAACCATTACCGAGTATCACTGACATGATATATCAAGTTCCCCTACCGCATGTATTTTCAATACAAACTTCATTAAAAACTATTTAAAGAAGCATAAAAAAATTAAATATTTAATTACGTAGCTCATTAAAAATTCTATTCTATCACGTAATATTTTCTACTCTTAATCAAACTTGTCTTATTAGTTTGTGATCCATTTTCATAAAGAGACAAAACTAATGGGAGCGCAAAACAATGAAAACAAACTTCAATGAACATTCTGAATTATTTCAGGGAAAAAAAAGTGTTTGAAACAGCCTCCATAATGTACAACTTTGCTAAGGATTCCGAGTAGGATTTTAGACTGTGAGCCACGTGCCAGTCGCGAAAAAAACATACGTAGGTTACGTCCTATTTATTAATTTTAGTGCAAAAATTATATACATGAAGTAAAAAAAACATACAAACATGTACAATTTGAAACTTATGCGCTATGCTTCCTTGTTCACTAAATCTGGCAAAATGCGAGTAATTTGAATTTATTTACAATCAGATTGAAGAATAAAAACAAGAATATTAGAAGAAGAAATAATATTTTTAGGATCCTAGGACCACGGAATAAATGTTTATTTTACTTTGATTTATATCCCGACATTATATTTTGGGTTAAAATAGCATGATGTGATACCTCTTCGAAATACAAACTCTTGTTCTTACCATATCTAATGAATTGAGATTTCTTTCAGGAAAAATACATCTGTGTAGAATCAATTTTTACACGACTTCAAACAAATCTATTGAAGATCTTCCACCAGCAAACTTCAATACCACTTCAACAGGGCTACATATGTACATTATTTGTTTTGAAGGATATTAATTTATCTTTAGAGAAAACTCACTGTAAAGTCAATTGAGCTAGACATTCACGTTACATAGCTATGCCCTATGAGATTACTGTCTCCTGCGAAATGCGTGCAATTAGTAGCACATACCTGATATTCTTGCCCAACACGCGTTATTAGGTTTGGCAAATATGTAAAATTAAACGAAAGCAGTGTTGCTATGGAATGGCACAGACTGTCTCGTAATCTTTTCTATTTGCTTTGGTCTGGGCTAGCTGTTCAGACATACCACATACTCTTGCCAGCTGCCACCTATCGCCGCCCAAAGTACATTTTTTGAAATGTTCACAAAGTTTGAAGTTTCATAATTGTACAACCTAAATATTATTTTAATAAAACATCATCCTATATGGTAATTTTTAGTGAAAAATGTGCAGCCACGTTTAAGAGAATAGCCTTTAAGAGTTTGTGTTATTGCGAAATTTAGAGGTTTTTTTTTTTCAAAGAAAATTTAAGTTTTCGAGGAACTTTATTTGATACTATTTAAAGAACTTGTGCTCATCAATACGAACATGTTAACTAATTGCCGCTAATGTCAATATTACAACGTGAGAGAGATGGCGGAACATTTACATTTTTGTAATTTTTGAAAAAAAAAACATAATATAGTAATATGGTGTTCATTTAATCTATTCTATCTAATCTATCTAGAGTACATTTAGCCCTACCCCTAGTAAATGTTTAAAGAAAAAAATTGAAGACATTTTCGAGAAAATCTAGTTTTTATTATTTTTTAATAATGTACACATTTCATGCAATATTGCGCAAAAATTATATAAAATTATAAATTTTCGAAAAATTGTACATGACCTTATTGAAAAAATTAACTTAAAATCTCTATCTTAAATTTTGTAGTTGTAGGAAGACGCCGAAAAAGTTCAAACTTTTAAAATTTTCTACAACTCAGAATTAATAGTGTAAAACCAGACATATACTATGTTTTTTAATTTTGTTTATTTATTTAAGGTTGCTTTTCAACAACTGGGTCATAAGCGACCACGAGAATCAATTTATAATTTACACAAGAATATACATATATATTATCTTTGTAAGTGTATATTACTATATTCTTAGACGAAATTTAAAGAAAAATGTAGAGCCACTCTTGAGAAAATTTTGATAATGCCAGAAGGGCTTCATGCAAAGTAAACGCAAATTTTAAAGAATGTTTATCAAAATAGCTGCGTTTTGATTGGAGCCAGATCGACCAGCTTTTTTTCATTTTGGAAAAAATCCTACGTATAGTTTAGGTGCTAAGATATTGAATCGGACAGACGTTTTATAAAAATAACAATAATTTTTCGGTACTAGGGGAACGTAATACTTGAATTTCCACTGAAATCTCGAAACCGATTGTTCGCAGTATTACATAACTTTCTCTATGCAATGTCTATTACTAGGTATATACGTACGTATACGAGAAAGTAAAACGGCATCTAGAAGACGTAGCTCGAGGCAGATTCCTATTACTCTAAGGGAAAGCACGTGAAGCAGGTGGCACTGGGGGCGGGGGAAGGACGTCAGCTGCGTGTGTGGGGGGTGGGGAGGGGGAAGGAGGGCAATATGTTCGCTCAACCCGTCATCAGAGGTGCCCGCATCGCTCTAGTCCTTTGAGGGAGGCGCAGGTCGATTGGGGGAACTTGCCTCAAGCCCTTCGCCGACCGCCTCTCACCCCTCACCTCTCGCCCCTCGCCCAACGACCCAGACCTCCACGTCACCCAAGACACACGCTGACAAGCGCCAGAGGTGGTACACCGCATCAGAAACCCTTCGTCTCTTTGCTTGAGATGAAAGGGCTTTTCTCGAGGATTCACGAGATAGCAACAAAGAGTTTACGAAATTCACTCATCGTTAAGAAGTACCGTTCCACAATTCAAAGTTCTGACGTGAAATACATTGGAGAATGCATAAACAATGAAGCCTCGGTTTTGCAACTATACGACTCCGCAGGCCTCGCTGGGAGGAAAGACAGTATTTAAACGGAGCAGCAGCAATTTCAGTTGTGAAAACAACGGATGATTATGATGATGATGATGATGATGATGATCTGTTTCTACTGCAATGAATAATGGCGATGCTGGTCAGCACTTGAACACAAAAGCTCTCATACGTAAACCAGATTTTTGCATACATTTTGACTTTAGAGAAGGAAACGATAATGTTGAAGTGATTTTATGCAGTACTTTTAAGAGGCAATTCCTTAAGTAGGCCTATATAGTTAAAAAAATAATTTAATTTTGCACTAAACAGCCACATATCCACATGACACATGTTTTAACATATCAACTTTATACAAAAAGGGTTGTAACCGTGTTTATTAGTTAACACCGCGACGGCGCTGTTCAGAGGCTGAGTGGGATTCCTGCTCACGCAAGCGCAGCGTCCAAGTGCCTCTTACGAAGAGGCTCAAGCGCCGCAGCGCAGGGGCAGACTAGGGCCATTGACACTCCTTTGGTCCTGTGGACAAAACTACGGCGTGAAAGAATAGGGGCGATAGTGCCACTTGCTGTAGTTTACCGAAATCCTCTTGAAGTTTGCAAGAAAAAAGTGCGAAATACGAAATTCGCCGCAAATAATAATAATAATAATAATAATAATAATAATAATAATAATAATAATAATAATAATAATAATAACGCCGGCCCCGTGGTGCAGACAGTTGGGGCAGCCGACGACTGCGGCGAGGTTGTTGGTTCGAGTCCTGCGTAGGCATGGTCGAATTTGTGATCTTCATCCTACCACCCCATCCTCATCCATGTCTTACGAAAGAATACAGCTGAAAAACTCATTTCTATAATTACACACGTCTCTCTCGAGAATAGAACGTGTCTGGACTTCGGAAGAAAACGTGTAGCGTGGTCAGAAAAGGTTTTTATCCTAATAATGAAAACATTAATTACAATAATAATAAAATAATGATAATGATAATAATAATAATAATAATAATAATAATAATAATAATAATAATAATAATAATAATAATAATAATAATAATGTGAGATCCGCACACTACATGAGCAACCTGTGGCGTGTGGTACCCTCCCTTTCATTCTTTATAGTAGAAGTTGCAGATAGACACTTTTCTTAATCCTTTAGAATGATTGCATTAGCTCACTCCATCTTTGAAAGCACAGCGATTGTTTGACTTTGAGATTTTTCTTCAAATGAAATTATTTTATATATATATATATATATATATATATATATATATATATATATATATATATATATATATATATTTATTCTAACCGCCCCACCTATGCACACACCACTGGTACCTTCTGCACACAGCCGCATGCACTGTAAGCGGGTTGCTAAGATATTATGCTCGTGAAGCGAGCTTAGAATCTCGGGAAGCAGGATCTTTAGGGTACGAGAAAGGTTTGAACCCTTGACACAATAAAAGTCACACAAATTACACATAAACGAGCATATAATTCAGCCAAAACTCTGTGGCATGAGTTAATGACAAAGAAAAAAAATCAAAAATAGAATCACACTTTACAAAATAATCAAATAAACACAAATAGAAACCTTTACAGCCTATTCAATGAATGAACACTTAATTTTCTTCAAAACTAATTCTCTGAAACACTTTCTCTAACCAGTACTGGGAATTCCCTTTGAAAATTAATTATGCCTAAATTTAAGTTATCCTAGTTACAACTGCACATGAAATTAAACTTAGTTTACAATCTCTTGCTTTTTCTTTAAAATATTACATACAATGAACAAAATATGGGCAAGTGCACTACTCTCAGTTTATCCTTTAATTGTAACTGCTAATAGCAGAATAATGATTGTTCTAATTAGAATGATTTAAGGCAAGCAATAACGCATCAAAATCTCCCACTATAATGCTGTAAATTATTACCACCCGTGTCCTCAGTTTCCTAACACTTCTGGAACTAGTCTTTTCCCTGCCGACGTGAACTTGACCTATTTTCGCAGTTCTAAGGTTACCTCGAAACTGTCCACTTTCCAACCTTGAAGTCGCGTGCTGGGTTCTGCACGACGTTGCTCGATTCCAACCTCTGCGTCGCCTGCGCTGTCCTCTTGCGTCTTTTTCTGTCTTCCTAAACGGCGTCTTCTCCCCGGTCGACTCGCGTCTTCTTCCGTCTCCACTGATCGGCCTCTTCTCCCTCGGCTGCTACCGGCGCCTTCGATTACGCCCACGTTGTAGAAAAATGTCCCTTGCACTTCCCTGACTGCTAGTGCAAGTGCCTTGCTCGTTCCTAACTTTTACTCCGTTAATCAAGAACTTTCAGAGCTTTCCTCACAACGGGTAACTTTTTACTTCCCGTATTAGTTAATATAAGAACACTTTACTAATTCCTCACTACTTCGCGGACGACTAACTAGGACGTCTTTGCAACGCCGGAAACTCCTATCTAAACAGTCGTTGCGGCGGCAAATACTATCTAAGCTGACGAGCGTTGATGAAAATCTGCTTACTTGACGAGAGGTGACTACTAGAAGAGCTGCTTACTCGACGAACGCTGGCAGAAAAAGAAGCTGCTGACTCGACGAACGCTGGCGGAAAAGAGAGCTTCCGCTTTGGGTTTCGCCTATTTATGTGCGTTGCCTGGGGAAATTCTCCGTGGCGGGGGTAATTTCTCCTCCTTCAACCCTTTACCAAGAAAAACGTTTCTTACAAGTTCGTGGTGACTAGTACGAGTAACGGATACCAGGCTGCGCGTTTAGATACTCTGGTTTTCGGCTGCTCTTCTCGCCGCCTGTGGGTGTTCATGCCGGCGAAACGGTGGTGTTATGGGGTTGTATAATCCCATAACGCCACATTATATATATATATATATATACATATATGTGTGTGTGTATGTATGTATGTATGTATGTATTGTGACAGAACTCACCATTAAATCCTATTTGATGTCACTGTCCCAGTCGCAATAAGTCTAATTCACCACGTGCGGTCCCTCGTCACCGACACCAATTCTCCCCAGTTCTCTGCTTTTCTCCATCTTCAATTATCCCCTTTCAAAATTTATCTATCACCATGTCAATAAGTTTATCACTTTACACTTCTGATACTAGCATTATCTTAATCGATTCCACCAGAATAGTTTCATGTCGTATCCACTTCACGCAACCTCTCCTCTCTCTTTACTCGCCAAGATTTAACTGTCCCCTCCAACAATCGTGTCGCCTCTTCAGAAACAGATAACGCGCCGAAGACTCGTTCGACCGCCACTCGCCGCGGCATCCCTTCGTTTCTCGCGCCAAGTTTGAATGATCTATTTAATCAAAGATATTGAGGCCGGCCTGGTCTCTCTCGCTCGCTCTTTCTTTCTGTCTTTCTTTCTTTCTCTCTCTCTCTCTCGTTCTCTCTCTCTCTCATATATATATATATATATATATATATATATATATATATATTGGGTTGGGAGAATACATAGACTATGCCCAGCACAGATTATTATAGATTATGGTGTTTTGATACCAAAACTGATCAAGAAAAAATATAGCAACAATCCATTTTTTCTAGTGATAATATTCGTAAAAGCTATTACTGAAATAATTAATTTGATGTATTTCATATCGTTTTGAAGAAAGAATAGCACAGGAAATGGTTGCAAGTACATTCAAGGTTTTGAAAACTTTAGAAATTTTTTTAAATCATCACAATGAAAATGTAACATATTAAGTAGTTCATACTTGGAGTATATTCTCACTTAACTCTCAAAACATTACAGAATTTACTCAGATCTTACTCAAATTTCTAAAACTACTAGTGAAATCACATAAGAAAAAAAGTTGAATTTTAATATTCACTTATAATGCACATATTCCCTAAAATAATTGTCTCTATGAATGGTTTAACTATTATCTATCACTTGTATTGTGCTTCCGTTCTGACTGTAATCTTTCATGTAAATGAATATGATAATCTCTTTTTAAGCATTCTGATTCTTATTCGTTTTTGTTTGTCTTCTACCAGTTATGATCCAACGATATTGACTTCAATGTCATGTGTCATGAAATTCTGCCTGTAACACATTCACAGAAATAATACAATCTCAATCAGGTGCACCTACTTGCGTTCGGCGAACCAATGCCTCTTTGGCGCTAATGATGGAAGCTTTGGAGCCGGAGATGGAAAAAATTCTCGTCAAAATCTGCCGACTAATTTCCAGATGTGACAAATTAATTTTGAATGAAGCTCTTCGGTCAACAGGACTTTAAACTGCTTTCGAGGATGCCCGAGAGATCGCACCTGCTCCTGGGATACCAGCCTGTGCCAGTGCATTGTCCACAAATTCCCGGAATCAAACGCTTTTCCAAAATGGCACCATCGGCCCATGTTTTCAAAATCAGAGGAGACCAGCACTGTCGAAAAAGGCGAAGTAAAACTCTTTTTTGCTGCATCAAAAATTAGATTTTAAGTTCTTTTATTAGGTCAAGTTGCTATTCCATTTCCAAATCATTTTACGCGCGATCAGCGTGCGTGTGAATTGCACTAACAGCACTAAGGAGAATGATTGCCGTTCGCTAGAAACAGCTACTACTGACAGCTTCAATACTTAATGATTCTTACGCTGATGTGTTAACCAAGTCGATTGCGTGTCTGTCTTTTCAGAATCTCCTCATCTGTCGAGAACACAGAAAGGCGATGGGCAGGACTTAAATGGTCCAGTTTCTGCAAATGCTGTCCCAATCATCTATGCAATACTTCGTAGCTGCAACAACTTTTTTTTCTTTTAGAAAGACTTTTAAGCCTTCTACCCGATCAATTAGTGATTATTTCTTGAAATACCCTTGTCGTGTTATCACTTGCACTCTTTAACAGTTTTTGTAGTATAAACAATAAATAATAATACGTTGAAATAAATATATTAACCGTGTATCTGTCATCATTTGTTTATTAGTTGTTTTTTCTTGTGCGAGTTATAATCGATCTATGGAAAGTAGGGATTGTCTCGTCTGGTGACAGCAAGTATTTGTGTGTGAGGTAAAAACAGCGAAGAGAAGATCACGAGTATTTTGAATAAGAATATCAAGGAGAGTTTTGAAATGCGAAGATCAGCGAGTATAATAAACCGTCAAAATTTTGACGAGTTTCCACTACTGTGAGTTGAAGGCCTGGGTCCACTGTCTGCGGGCAGGGACCCACCGGAGCGAGCGAAGGGGCCGGTTGCCGGGTATCAACCGCGCACGTTTTCATGAGCCCTCGCTTCGCTAGTTGCGAGAAGGAGTAGAGAGTTTGGTTATTTTGTTAAAAATAATTTTATATCAAATTTGTAGTTCGTATTCTATGCAAAAATGCTTCTATTACACAAGAGCAAACGATTTATGGTTATCAGAATTTGTCTACAATTTTCGTAGCTGTTATTTACGAATATTCTTAATTCAAATAATTTCGTCAAAGGAGTTGGTATAGGTATCCCGGGGCTCAAAGAAACGTCCGCGTAAAATACCCTCGAGGTGCCTGTCCCCGCTCTAAAGAATTAAACTCACAAATCTGACGTGCAACTCAACGAATATTGCCGCATAATCGTCCCAAGCGCCAACCTTTAAAATTATGAATCTGGCTTTTGGCAAGTACTCAATTAGAATTCAGACACTGTCTAACATCGGGCGCGATGTTGTTATCAAAGTATATTTCTTTTGTTTTTGCAATATACTAAATTAATGTTTGGAACTCACCCCCAGTATGATTCAGAAAGGTCAATGGTTATGATCTCTCTATTAATGTGCTGGGGATTTTATTTGATCGCACTTCCGGAAAGAGTCGTCGACAGCGTCCACAGAGTTTATCGTCGATGAAATTCGTTCCGAACTAGTAGCATCTATATCTCACTCAAACATATTCGTTCCATACTTCGTTCGGTTCGAGCCACGAGCCAATTCGATTCATCTCGGCCTCAAAACACAAAAAAACATGCACATACATCAACAACTGATAGCTTTCAGAATTCCCTTTCGATCTAATTTTTTTTCCGGACTTCATCCTGCTCTTATCCTGATTCTGCTCGCGCCCTTGCCCTTGGCCTCGCCCTTGGCCTGCCCTCTCGCTAATCGGCTTTCCAGCCGCGCCCAGATGCCGCCGTCGTTTGCTGCAGACACCTTCGCCCTAATTACAAACTTCCCCGCACGGGCCGCTCGTTACGCCACCAGGCAGGGAGTGGAGACGGGAGAGGGGAAAGAGGGGGAAGGTGCTTGGCCGGAAGCGTGTCGCTGGTTTCGCTCAGAACACACTGCTCCACCGTCCACAGAAACGCGGCGAAACATCAAACTCAACTGAAAGACTTATTGCATTTACAGAAAATATTGTATGTAACAGTCGCGAACCAATGAACAGGGTCAGCAACGGATTCAATGAGTCGTTTTCTCCTTCTTGCTTTTAGTAAGGGGTTACTGTTTCGTCGTTTAGAACTTATTACAACCACCTTAAACCTAATGGCTGTTTCGTCTTCAATTCTTATTGGAGGATAACAAAATAATTCGAATCAGTCGTCACGCGTAATCGTTTCGTGAAAATTCCAGCGTTTTCTTATTCAGACCCCAACATTACCCTTTACAATTCTATTTTACTATTGTCAATATACATAACGGTTGTTCTTTTGGAAAAACATAGGGAATGTTTAAATGGTTCTTTAAAAACAGGACCTGTATTTTTGTGCCAGTACATATTCCAGAAGCTAGTAGACAAAGTATTCCACAATTCTTTTGCCATTGCTCAAAAGGTGAAAATATTTTAATAGCACCTTCCAGAATATGATTATAATATATTGCTAAATTCATTTCGATAGTTGTTAAACATATAGATTTCCCTTTAATTATTTTGCAATTAATTCTCGGGTCCACTGTTATCCATAGACACCAATTATGTTCTCTGGGTACCAGATGGTTTTGATAGGCAACTGTTAAGTGGACGAAGGCCTATGCACTCTTGCAATTATTCGCCACTGAAAGAATTGGCTATTTGCAAAAACGTGATGATAAATACTTCAGTTTTTCAATGCATCAATGATGGCTAAAACTTCGAGATAAGACATTACATTCCCTTGGTAGCAAATTATTGCGACTGAATATTGCTAACTGGCAGAACGAAGACCATTTCCATTACCAAATATTGTGTCAAAGAATACTGAATCATCCACATATTATAACCGCCCGAACTTACCGCGATTGTGGAGCCAAGAAGAAGCATATTTACGAGGCAAGTGAGAAAGTTGGAAGGATATACTATCTCTAAAGCACATAGAACGTGACGAGCCAAAAATCCATCTCAAATAAAGGCGCCTACAGACCGGCGTGAAATATCCGCAGCTTACGCGGAATGGCCGCAGCGTACGTTTCGCGTCACGTGTTGGATTATGAGCACGTTCGGACCTGCGCGGCTGGTGAGTGTCAAAGCAGTGGATCGGCAGCATTTCATCCGCGTCGAATATTGTTTCGCGGTCTGACGATTTTTTTCCCGCTGCCACTAGAGTTTCGTTATAGTTCGCCCGCCTTCGAGAGTCTTCGCTCCTCTGTGGGTCGAGCTCCTTTGCCTTCGCGCAAAACTGCCGCTCGAGTTTCGCTGTGAAAACCAAGGCAAAGACTCTTTAGATGTCGAGTATTGTCAGTTCGCCAGTGAATCTGCCACGATTGAATGGTCAAAAAGTTCTTCTATTCATCTTCAGTAATTTAGTTAAGTTTAAATAACGTTAAACTCAGAGATTTTAAATTTTTTGTCCAAAAAAGTTTGTATATTTTAATAATGTCATTATCAGTCACTGGTAATTATAGTAAATATAAAAGCGTTTCTCGTCCTTTATGGCATCAAGGTATGATATTCTCCGTACTTTTTCCTTTCTAGGTCGTAATTATGGACCCCTTTTCTTCGTTTCCAAAAAAGGTATTAACAAGTAGATGGAAAATAGAAAAAAGGTAAAAAGCATAGCAGCACTTGTGCTCAGAAAACGTACTTCGGGTATTGGAATTTTCTATCTCGTGAATGAATAGAAGCAAGCGCGTTTTGTTTATCTGATGAGGAAAACTGTCACCAAATGCTGAGGCATAATCCACTCTCCGGTGTGAACGGTCCCGCGGATTTCGTGGCCGTATCTAGAGCGGAACTTCCGCCGCATCCTTTGTGGATCTTCCCGTCGGTCTGTGGGAGTCTGAAAGGTATATTTATTAGCTCGCAGACTCAAACATCTCATTATATTTTAGCAATAAGACCAGCAAAAAAACTCATTGCAGAGATCAGATCAGCCTATCCCGTAGCCTTTACAACGTAATAACTTTCTTAAAAAAATTGAAGCAGCGAACAAAACAAGAGATAGATCTCAACAAACAAATCGACAAACAATACTTATGGAATCTTGTTGGGAAATAATTAAATTATAAACTAAGAAAATGAACCCCCGAGTGCAGATAACATGTTAGACTGAATTGCAACGACGTATTGTGAAAATCTCTACGATCTGTGAAATGAAAATATATGAAAATGAATCTTTCCAAAGAACGTAGCTAAGTCGAGTTACGATTGTCTTTGAAGGACAAATAAAATAAGTTTTAACATCCCAAGACGCCTAAAGAAAACAAATGAAATGCCCAGAATTCTATTAAGTGGTCCGCATATCTGGATCGTGAAACAGAACAAACACTACATGCGACTCAAATAACATTTCATAGACATTTCCTTGTTTATACTGGAGTGGATTGATACAGAAAACAAAGACAATAAAAAGACTCAAGGCTGCAAATACAACAAGAAGTTAAAAAGTTAAAAATTCTTAAAGAATAAAAGAACAAAGATTTCCAAAGGCTGCTAAAAATACAAACTACTAGAACACACCGAGATGGAAAGAGCTAGAAATAATTATGCAGAAACAACGTTAAGATTAACAATGTAACCACTTTTCAGATTTACTGACTATTCGGGAAGTCGCTGGCTTTTTATCCTGCAGAACATGAATGTTGAGATGGTGATTGTAATAATGACGAGTCACTTTTAAGTGACACATTAATTGATCAAATCCTAGAAGCTTGACAGTTATGCCTGAACAGTCCTCAGATGTACAGACACAGTATATGCCCCACAGTACGGCAGAATATTAACTCAGCCATACATTCCATCAAGTATTTTGTGTAAGTACAATAACTATTTTTATTTTACTTACAGATAAAGAGTTTTCATTACAATGGTAAATTTTAAGGAATGAAATCATGTCTCTTATGTTTTGTCATTACGTGTCTTCATAATACATAATAAATGCATGTCCATAACTCTAGCACGGAAAGCGGGCGTCTGCCGCGGCTGCAAAAATTTCGGCGGCGCCGCTAGTTCGAGAGGCCGCAAGTGCTTTAACGGCTTCGCTCGCGACACGACAGCTCACAAAGCGGCGGCGGCCCCGAAAAAGTTTTATTGCTTCGCGTCCCCGGAGCTTAATGTTCTTGCGGGACACACCGCATAATAGAGGGCGCATTAAAAAGGGAATCGAGAACAACTGCAGGGGAGCGAAGCTAGGCGCGGGAAACGTCACCCTCCAGCGCTTTCTTGAGAATGTTCCGCGTTTTCCGTTGTGCTTTTAATGGGCGCGGCGCCGAATTTTGAGTTTGAGTGGGCGAGTGGTTTAGTATTTACGAGTTTCCGACCGCGTCTTCAACCCTGGTCTTTACTTTCGTGCTAAACTGCGAAGAGGCGGTGTTCCTCCCCCATTGGCACGTGAAATCCGGCGCAGACCTGCAGCGGATATTGGCGTCACATATTGTAGTCTCACTGCAGGTAATTCCCTCAAAGAAGATCGCTCCATCCGAGTCAAGCTGAAAGCTTCCGACTCATCTCCCTATATATGTGATATTGTAGTGCATGTAAATGTAAGTGTATGTTAGAGAGTAAGAGAGAGAGTAAGAGAGAGAGAAAGAGAGGGAGAGAGTAAGAATGAGAGTGAGAGAGAGTAAGAGAGGGAAGGGGAGAGAGATAGAGAAGAAAGAGTACGGAACAAAAATAAGAAAAGAACTTTGCTCGTAGCCCTGTTGCTTAGATACTACTCCAGCATTCCTCCGGTATCAGCAGGGGAAACTATGGAAAACTACCGATCAGAGCAGGAAGCGTCTCAAATACTCCTCCAAAAACCACTGGACTCTACCATTTTCTATCCATGCAGAGTCGAAAATCCACCTCCGCAGAGAATCGGAAATTAGAACTTCTTGGTTAGAAACGTTCCAGCGGCAACGGTCGTTGTCACTGAGACATCTTAGCCAGCAATTTTGATGTGAGTTGGGATAGCAAAGCATGCTTGGTTTGCAATAATGCGACAAACAAAAAAGAGAAAAATTACCCTTCTCACAGTTTTCTCGTATGCAAAATATATGGAACTGTATGTACAATGCGTCACAAATTCCGTTCAAAAAGTGAAACTACCTGATAATTATAATAAGGGCTCACTGTGGCCGATTTTCAGCTCGAGTTCTTCACGTCATTTTAATTTCATCGTCTCTGATCTAGCAGCACAATCTCATCTTTGTTTGCGACTATTTATTCGTTCATTAGATTCAAAAGTAACAATGATGTATGCTCTGAATTATGCTTCTTCATCAATGCCGCTGTGCACTTGTGAAAATGGACCCGTTTACATAAAAACTAGAACAGGCTGGTCCGACTCAGTCCTAGAGGGCGCGGTCTCCCATTGGTCTGCACGCGAACAAGCGCTAAGCGGACTGAGGAGTTGGACATTGCGTTGCTCTGTTTAGTCACGTCAGCGACTCTTTCGGCACTCATTTCTGCCAAATCGTATTAGGAGCGTGACCGGTGAGAAATACGTAGAATTGCATTCATTTCACGAATGCTATCTAACGCCTTTGTTGGCTGTGCCATTTCCAGCAGGCTCTTGTATATTCGGCAATTGGGTTTCTGTCCATTTTTCTTTGACAAGCATGGTTTTATTATAATTTCTCTGTAAGGGACTTCATTTTAATATATTAACATGTTATTTTCCACACTATTTGTACCCCATAATACAATAATACATAATACAATACTAGTTCTAACGAGGATATTGGAACATATTAAATCATTCTTGAAAAATTTTCCAAACTTTGAGTGGCACTCACTGACCTCATGAGATTCATAACCAACTGACGAAGGAGACACTTCGCCGAGGAATGTGATCGTGAAGTTGATCAACTGTTTTCAAATCTGTGAAAATAACCGTCTGCTGATCAGCATCGAGAAACGTCCGGTTTGAAGAAGGTTGTGAAATGTGCGTGTTTCTAATTTTGGTTTTGCTTCCCGAGGAACGACTCCCAGGCCCAACTCCGAGGACCGTCTTGGTGGCCCCCAAGACTGTCTAAAACGACAGTCCGCCCCCGAGATCTGTATCTGTCCTTTGCCGTCTGGATTACGGAGTTGGGCGCCAGAGACGGAGGGACGAGATCTAGGGTTCCAGAGAGCAAAGGGCGTGCTGAAGGATGGGGGCGCCGCGCTCTGGGCCAGCGTATTTATAGCCGCCCTCTCGCACGCGCCCTATTTATAGATGCTCTTGGGCGACGACCGCCGCTAAGGAAGCTTCCGGTAGCGCCTCGCCCTTCAGCGCCATTGACCTTTCCGCAGGATCCTGGCTTATGTGAAGATTTCTACATATTCTTCATGAGTCTGTTGCATTATGAGTCAACAGACTCAAGACTCCGTCTTCGTCGTTTCATTCTAATGATACCACATAACCTAACCTACGAAGAGGAATGAGAGAGTCATCAAACGGTTATGAATTTTTACAGTGCTCCATCCTTTAATAACATGGAAGCAAATGATCTGTGGTGAAATATGTTGAAGGAATAAACATATTCGAAGAAAATATTATTATTCTTGTTTATATATTTATGTTTTTTCTTGTCGAAATATGATATTACGAAACGAATTTAACGATACGTGGCCAATATCACAAATAATGAAGTTTGTTAGTTATATAGCTCAGCCTAAACACCCCCTAAACCTCATCCAATATATCGGTCTAACGAAGTTTATAAAAAGACTTTCTATCTTCAAACCATACTAATAAATCGGATTCCCAAGTAATAGATTCGATTTATTCGGAAATGGTAAATAATGTCTGGGTTCCGCGTGCTCTTTAAGGTCAAAGACTTCATAAAATTGTTGAATGCATTGAGAGAAAGTTTGTGCGACATGTTAAGGAAGAAAAGAGAAGCAAGACAAGCAATTAGTATCAGCTGGAGTTATGAAAAAAATGATTCGTTAAGTCCGATTCTGTAAATGGAAATATTCATTTCTGTTCTAAAATATTTAGGAAATTATAAGATCCTATTATATAAATATTAAAAAAATAACGTTTGCAAAATTGAATCTTATGTTTCCTTACGTGTTTAAGTGAGGTGAAAAGAGCATGTTGTGTACTATCTTACCGTCTTTTCTCATGTTTATTTTGACTGACCCCACATTCACACAGTCTTCCGCGTGACATCGGACAAAAGCATTTACAGCATTCAACTTGGTGGTCAGGAGTATAAGAACTCATAAATACAAAAACATAATAAAATCACAGTATAAAGACGTCATTTAGTCTTTACACCTATTTTTTAGCACGTTACATCGGTAGGTAATTGAACAAAAGAGACAAAAGCAGGTTGAGGGCCCTGAATTAGAGTTTCCGTGTGTTTCGAACGCACAAGAAATGAAACAATAAGAGTAATTAAGAAAGTAGAGAGCAACATTTCGGATTCAATTGGAATATATATATTCCAAACAGGTCCTGGTATGAACACCTTAAAACAGGAGATGTGTGCAAGACCACCAAGTCGTCGGCAGAACGACGTTCAAGAAGTAACTGAGGCAAGACGCATCAAAGATGGGTCTTGCAAGAAAGATCAGAGGAGATGAAAACTGATAAGCAGTAGCATCAGCCGTAAAAAATTCCGCAGCATTTATTTACAATCCACGATATATACTGTAGAGACCAAACAAGATGAATGAGCACGCGTCCTAAAATTCAACGTGGAGCATCAGACGGTAATTTCCTCCAAAACTAGAAAGATTGGTGACGTTTAGACTGAACCAATACGAAGATGAGATGAAGAATGATGAGTTTTCAAATAAGCGATTTTTGGGCCGCGCTAAGGGTAACTTGTTGGCATTGGTTAAAATGCAATGTTTAGAAATTACTTTTTTCTATTATTATCACGCTATTGAACCCTTTTCAATTAGTTATTGAATAGGGTCAAAACAAGTCAAAACACAAGGAATTTAATATTTGAGCAAGAATATGCATATATACTTTAAATTGATTGCAGTCCTGTATCAAAATATGATTTCGTTGTTCATATGACAACGAAATCATATTGATAGTGATAGTGATATCTCAAAGGTATGACAAAAATGAACAATCAAATTTGCTGATCAATGATAAAAGCATGTATATCCAAATCTAGTAGTAATATAGTACAAAATAGCTAGCCTTCATAGAAAAGAAAAATCAAAATAATGTTAGTACTAAAAAAACCTGATTCGAAACATTTCGTTTTTACACAAGTCGCCATATAATAACGGAAAGCGAGGCGCGAATATGTGGGATGAAAATATTTTCCAGAGATCTAGCAACGAGCTGTCAGATTGACGAGCTCAAAAAGAGAAGGAAGTTTAAGTTTTGGAGCAGATGTAATAGTAATACCTAAAAAAATCACAATATAAAATCACAATATTGCATTCACCAAACTTTGTGGTGGCAAATTTCAAACTGTGTCTTGAAAAATGATCCAAAAACGTTGTGATGACTCTGTGACATTACCTTTGCAGCGTTTTGACGAGGTCTCCGGCTCGTATCCCGATGGTGGCGTACTTGAGACTAGGAATATTCTGGCGGCCGGGTACTGTGATCGATATTTTTGTGGGTCCTCTTATCCATACTAGACGAATTCTGGAGAAGTACATTAGCAATCGGGTCATTGACCTAACACAATATTTCCTTCCGCATCTTTTCCCCCTGCTCTCTTACACTCACATGCCTTACATGCAGCACACAGCCGATTGACTAATGCGAAGATTTCAGCTTGTTCAGATTGGAGTGGAGCCACGCCGGGATAGGTACATTGAGGAGACCTGGGATTCCACGTGTAGTTCGGCACTTAATATCACGTTTCAGTGGTAAAGGAACATCGCTTCTAATCGGTAAATAAGATGCTACTTCGAGACTATCGACTAGAAGGCGACTTTTATTGACGTGTATTTTTTTTCTTTTCACTTTAGAACAAGTCCGTTTAATGTAGAAATTATTTCATGTTACAAAAAAGTCTTTTTGTTTTGTATTTTTTCGACTTGAACTAATAAGTCATTGTTTCTCTTATACTTTCATTTTAAAAGCATATTCCGCTTATTTCATCAATTTTAATTTCCTTTTAATGGTACTCGCTTTAAATAATAGTTACAAAATGCAACAAAATGTCTCCACAGAATTTTTGAGTAGCCTACTCGAGTTCTTCGCTCAGATACTCAATGCAATTTGTGATGCCTACCAACGCCATTGTCAGTTCGGTTGATTTTGGAAATACTAAAGACAGATTTTCTGGTAAAGAACCGTCCAAATCAAAAGTTTGAAAGCTGAGTTCACTCGAAGAAAAGGAAGAATCCTCGGTTGCATCAGTAACGTATCCGCAATTATATTAATCACTTGAGTTATTCATTCGAACTGGGTTTGATAAAAAAATTTATGCCCTTTTTCTTTCGTTTTAGGGCATTTTTAAAACATTTTAAGGTCATTTTATAGATCATGCTTGGGGATGTTTTAGATAATCAAAATCCACCTCTACTAATGAGCTTAGTAACGGACGCGTCCAGAAAAAAACTGAATAATGAATCAATCACTTGGCTGAGGGCAGGAGGCTTTTGCAGTGCAGCTCGTCGAGACTTCGCCAGGAGTCCCATTCAAAACCACCCTTCCGCCGACAGCGCTCCCCCTCCTGGCGGCCGCGGCGCGAATCTCTGTCACCTCCTCGCCGCAGGCGCGCCACGTGCGACCCATGCGTCGCCGCGTTTGTTCCCACTGTCGCACTACACAAAAAAGTCTAAATCTTATGAGGCAAGAGGATTGAGAAAGCACAATAAAATTATTTTATTACTTCTCATTCGAACAATACATTAACAGTCTTCCTTTCAAGACAAAACTAAGTATTATTTATTTAAAGTTATCTTCTTTGCTATAAACAATATTGTCCATTCTACGAAATATTTTATTTAAAAATAAAAAAAATTGTTGAGTATTCATTATCTTATTTTAGAAATATGTTTTTTGACAGAGGTTAAACTCGAAGTTTTCTAGTTAATTAATCTTCGAACAGACAACGAATTTTTATGCGCGTTTAAAGTTAAAATAAGAAACGTGAACTACACAGTAGTACTAAAACTGCCAGATTAAATTGACTTTCAGTTAGCACTTCAATACTATGACAAAAAATGATAATCACTCATTTGAATTTTTATACATACCTCTTCATAAATATAAATACTTTTGTTTTTTATTTAACAGATTTTTACTGAAAGAAACTGATGTAAATCATAATAAATCTTGATTTAATAGCTATCCTTCTCTTCTTTCAAACTAGATTTCAGAAACTCGTTATTCGTATAATATTGAAACACATTACACCTCGCAACTTGAAGGTTCACGATTGGATGAACTTAACTGGAGCACCAGAATTGTTCATGAATTACAGTTAAAACGAGGATTGCTTTCCCTACGTATTTCAAGGTTTTAATGAAGATTCTTTTCTATTAATAACGATCAGAGATTAAAATACTCTATGTTATAGTTTTCTTATTTCAAGGACAACGGAAACGCATGTATATAACACGCGTAAGATTGTGTATCGATGTTTTCTATTAAAAATAACTATTAATTCGCACCATCATCGCCTAATTGTTTGTGTTGGGCGGTGCCGCGTGTGTGAAAGAGCTCGTACCTTGCGCCACGAGAAGCAGCTGCAGGAGCAGAATCGCGGCTGGCGCCGCCGCCTCCATCGCCGCCCACCAGCGGAGCCCTCTGGTGCTGAGTGGCACTGACACACGCACAAACGCACTCACTATGCTTCTCTTGCCGCACTGTCACTGTCACCCGCGCACTCGCACTCGCGCCCGCTCTGTTGCTGCTGCAGTAGCTCGCGCCCGCCGCCGACTGACGCGGCGCCCCCGCACGGCCTCCGCCGCGGGAGGCAGCACCGGCGCCCCCCCCCCCCCGCGCATGCGCACAGCGAGCGCGCGCCCGCGACCTTGAGCCCCGTCGCACCCCGACGCGTACGCAGATACGCCCTTGGGAGAGACGTAAAGACATTTTTCGACTGCATCTGAACTTCCACAAAGGTTTGTAATAATTATATTTCTTACTATTTCATTCCATAAAATAAATATAAAATAGTCCCTCCTTTATTGCTTCACAATTAAGGCATATGAGTATAGGAGATGGCTTCTAATATTTTGTGAAAGTAAAATTATTGACTACGCCTTTCTTGAAAATTAGAAGGAAGGCATCTCTTCATATCATATTAGGTTCAGAGTTCACAAATACTGACAAAGAAAAGAAAATTGACAATTCAACAAACTTTCTGTTAGTTTTTATGATTATAAGACCGTCTTAAGTTAAGTGTTGTCATTAATCATTGTTTGCAACTAACACCTCATTTGTAATTATGTAATTGTAAAAAATGAGTCCTCTAGCAGAAGAGCATGCCTTGTAAACTGAGACTCGCCCGAAATAAAGACATTATTATTAATATGAATATTAATTCCTATTATTATCCTAATTATTATTCCTTCTCTGATGGACGAAGTTGATTTATTCATGCCGTGACCGAAAATAATTCATTGCTTAATTAAATTGTTTACGTGGGTGATAAAACAGATAAAGTAACATGTACTATACTTATGTCTTCACGCGGAAAAGTCTTCCAAATGTCCATATGTGTGAGAAAACAATCTTCTTACAAGAAGTATTGAAGTACTCAAAATTTTCTCCATGATATAACCACCTCCATATCATTAAATTTATTTCAGTATGCTCAATCTTGAATGATTTCAAAACAAAATTTAGTTACCTCAGCTTCTGTTAAAATACAAGCAGTAAAATGTCTTAACTACCTCAGTCTGGTAAACCGATTTACCAAACATTTTCATATCTACTGAATTTGCAATTGCAAATGCTACATTAACAAATGCTACATTATTTTACGTAGTCATATTTCATAAATGTCATTACTTATTGCTAAATATTGGGACTGAATCTTACCCAGTCTGAACGATTGGTCTTTCTGAGACATTAGCTCTCTTCGAAAGAGCCGTTGCAGCTGAGACTCTTGGATCGAGGTCTCACCTGCGCCACACAACTTGCCTCGTTATAGCTCGAGGTGAATGGGAGGGGGGGGGGAGGTCGGGGGGTCACGGCGGGTGCCGGCTGCAGGCCTTGATCAACGCATACAGACGGCCTCATTCAGCCCTCATCACGTTTATCCTCATTACTTCTTAGGATGCCTCACGGGAGGCGTTAGACATAGTCACATGAATGAAACAATAACAGGAACTTCAACGGCTGCTGCTCGAGAGCTCAAAATAGTAAATACTACACAATAAATAGCATTAAAGATTATCGTAATACTCCTCATAATAATTACAAATGTTGATACGATAAGAATGTCCACCTAAAGTATTAAACGAATACCGAGAGAATTGTAGCTAACCAGTTGCATTGATTTGCTTCAAACTTGCAGGTAAGACTCGCGTTAATTTTAATATCTCAAGGACATTTTTGAAAGGGAACAATAAATTCTACGTATATTTACATCGATTATATGATCGATAGATGCACATCTTTAACTACATAATATTTTGGTTGCGTTTGTACTAAATGATCAAAAAATAAATCATCAGAGCTCTAAAAAAAATAATTTCGACAATTAATAAAACATACAATCTACACCACTGCCCCATTTTAACAAAATATGTAAGTAAGAGAACAGGTTTAAAAGTTGTACGAATTTAGACCTTCAGTTACAACAAAGTTTCGTTGTTCTTATACTTCTAATGCAGAAATATACTCACATATTATACAATACAGACATTGCCAATAGTCTTATTTACTCAGCAGAGTTCTTTTCACATTCTAAATACCCAAATTTAAAAGTTACATTTTAACAAAAAATCACAACCTGTTTCACTAAAATAAATTTTTAAAATATTTTAGTTAATTTTTCAGGATATTGTGTCTTATTGAAACGAAGGATATTGTGTCTTAACGTAATTGTCTCATTTTTTTCTTCAACCAAATCAACAGTTAAAGATCCGTTCCAATGGATTATTGCTAACATGTATTGCCAATCTTTTACGATACATTTTTTTTCGTTCAATTTATCTACTTAATTCTCACATACGTCATCAAGTATTAAATAAAAAATTGTCTAATTGTATTTAATGACTTAGCAGAGAAGTTCTGAATTATTCCGAACCCTAGGAAAAGAGGAAGAGTCATTAGCTAAATTTGAGCAATTTCAACTAGCAATAACCGCACCTCAGTAAACCTACGTTGGTAACGGTATTGCCACTGCGCAAATTTATATTTTGACGGCCCAAATTAATGAATTTTTAATCAAGTAACAACTTATTTCAAATTATTATGACATTATATTTTCGAAAATAAAATGGAAAGTTAACAATTTGTTCAGGTAAAAAAAATTGAAAAATAAATTTCTGATTGGTGTATACAAGTGAGAGTGTGGACCGACTAGACGTATATTTTTACGGGTGATAAATAGTTATATTATTCTTTCTCTTTCGTACAACAAGCTTCTGACGTTATAGTAGTATATCTGAGAATACATAGTGCACTAACATCGAGCTCCACCAAACATTTCGTCCATGTTTCCATTAGTCGAAGTTGGAATGCTTCGAAAACAGTCCTGCCATTTCTACGACGATTTCCCCTAAGACAAACAGCTTGCGAGACGCGAACATGTCTGGAACAGCGCACCAACAGTGGGCAAGAAACTTCCTCCCTTCCGCTGTTATCAATAACAGAGGCGTATAAGTTCTTGCCACGGCGGACAACTTGGCTGCCGGAGGGAAGGGAGGGGACCATGCAGGCAAGTAGCAGATGGAAGGGGCGGAAGACGGAAGGACCAGGGAGTAGAGGCGGGTAGGGTGGGGATCTGGGGAGTGAGGTATTTAGGAATGGGCGGGGTCAACGGACGCGACTAGACGGAAAGGACTGGAACAGTTGCTGGAGGGCGGAAGATGGAAGGGAAAGGGTAGAGCGGGGATTTGAGGGGCGGGGTAGTGAGGGAAGGGCGAGGTCAACGGTTTGCTGAAGGTGTAGGAGGTGGAGGGTGGAACGGCCAAGAACCAGAGGCATGGAGGGTGGGGACTGAGGGGTGAGATAGGGGACAACGGAAGTGAGCAGATGAGGGTTGTGGACGAAATTGGTTCAGGGCAGAGGATTGCTGGAAAGGGGGAACGGAGAGGAATAGAGAAGGTGTGTAGAGGCGAGTAGTGTTGTCTGATCGGGGTAAGATAGTGATAAAGAGCAGGAACATGTATGAGATGATGAGGGGGGTGGAAAGGATTTGATTCAGAGGTTTGCTGGAGTGATGTGGTGGTCAGGTACTTGAGGTGGGCAAGCAGGGCATTGTAGGGTGGCATAGTTAGGAATGGACGTGGTCAACGGATGCGACCAGAATAGGAGTAGGGACGGAAGATGATTCGTCAGATGCTGGAGGGTGGAAAGCGGAAGGGCAAAGGACTAGAAGCGGGTAGAATAGGGATTGGAGGGGTGGGATAATGGGAGAAGATCGAGATCAACGGTTGCTGAAGAGGTGGGGCGGAGGGCGCAAGCGTCGGAAAAAGAGGCGAGGAGAGGGGAGGCTGGGCGCACCACAAGGTCCCTCAGGCTACTTGCCCCAGAAGAATAATTTCGTGAGGATGCGGTCTGAGTGCAGAGTCGTGTCGTGGTTTGTGATTTTTCAAAATCCTTCTCCCCCCTCTCCATGCAGCAGCTGCCTCGCGTGCTCTCCTTCCCCATCTTCATCCCTCAGACTGTAAAATGGGGTCCTTAAGCACATCTCTGTCGCTATCGCTATCATTAAATAATATTAACTTCGCAATGTGGTTGTCAGTCCATTTCTAGGCAACCCGATCAAGGGTTACGCTGTCCATTCTCTCGTGTTGCAGAGACACGCCACATAAATTCATCAAAATGAAATAATAATGAGAAAGAGGTAAAGGCGGAAGCAAAAAGGGGAAGAATAAAAAGTTTTTAACTAATGAATCACGTGTACTGTTCTTACTTTGTTATCGCTTAAAAAGCTTTCACATTCATAAAACGTTTCAAAAGTATTTGTTTTTCTTTACTATTAGGTGTTTTCTGAATTATGCCATTTTGTTGCTCCAATATCCGTTTTAACCAGTTTGTTTCTTCATTCAATTATCGAAAGCTAATAAAAGATATTCATCTTTTCATTTCTTTCTTAATTCTTTGAAAAGATAAAAAATCAATTAGAAACATGTGTATATTATTCTAAAATTTTTATTAATATAACTTAGATTGAAAATGAAAAACACTGTTTTGTGGATGTTTATATATTATACACACATCATGTGAGCTTCATTTTCTGAAACTTTCACAGCCCAGGGCCATGTGTATGAATATTATACACACATACTATACTGTGCAAATATAGCGCGCCAGGAAAGTATTTCCGATGTGACATCCTGTTGGTGAAATTGTTTATCATCAGAAATTATCTTGGTAGGACAATCTGCATCTTGGAACAAATGAAAATAAAATCCGTACTCACCATAATCATAATACACTAGCGTAACCGTGCGAAATCCCTCGAATGTTAATTCCCACCCTCTTAGGGGAGAGTTGCTTCCATTACAATATTAGAGGAAAAGTTATTAACGAATCGTGTTTTGTTTACAAAATGTATAATGGTAACTTCCAATGTCATTACACAATATCAAATGAAAATATAAAAAAACTATGCAACTGATGTTTGAAACAAATATTTAATCAGAGTTTATTCAGTATTATAGATAAATGTTCTTGGAACAATTCACAAAACTTTCTTAAAAGCATTAGAAACAATTATACAATCTTCTCGACCGCTTTTTGCTTTTCTTGATAGTCATACTAGAAAAGCTTTTAACTCCTGAGAAAGCTAGTTAGTCCATGCGAAAATGCAGAATAGAGCTAGTGCAACCTTACTATTTGCGATATTATTTAACTTTATTACCATACGGAGAGGTTCACCCGTGCAAATTAACCTTATATAACATCAAGTAATTAGTTTAATTTCGCATACAGTTGCAGATTCTGTAGTCTCTGAATAGTAGGGTAGTATCATTCAGTAACACAGTTCAACCTGTTTTTCTTTCTTTTTGGTTAGGTATGCGCTCGCATAAAGCTAGCGATCCTGGTGGACGAAACGTAAAACTACGGGTAGCTGAAGTCAACGCCGTCTGGAATTAACACCCACATCCGTTAAGTCAACGGCGTTTCGCTTCTGAGGGGGCGTGGCTGAAGTACTAAAATGTTTGTGTAGCATTTTTAAGAACATGTTAAGTATTTAAAAAATAACTGGGGTTGTTTCTTCATATTTTCGTTATGTGAGTTCCAGAACTCCTCAAAACAAAATATCAGCTTCACATTTAGTAGCAAAAATTGCCTCTAGCTCAAGCGGAAATAAGTGTGGGGGAATTAAATATGGATTTAGTAGAAATGAATGTAAAGGAGTATGTTTTTGGGTTTGTTTAAAAGTTACAGAGTTCCATCCTTTGACAAATACAAAAGCTTGTTGAGTGGGAGCCTAGAAGATGATATGACAAATGCTTGCATATTGAACATATTGCTTTCAAAATGTTCAAAATAACTTGAAACTTAAGTATGTTCTGTCAGTTCTCATACATATCTGTCAAAGTATGAGTTAATGATTTGACGAATGAATGTGGAAATCTAATTGCTGACCAAAAAATTGCTACACATCAATTGCACAAATGCTTAGAAATCAATTTTGCGAGTAGTTAGTGTGAAGTGAAGGAGATAGTTATGAAAAATTTCGTAAGAGTAAGAATTTAATATTTGTTGAAGTTCAACAAGAGATAATTATTTCATAAGAAAAAATCAGTACAAAATATTTAGATTTAGATTAGCAGCATTTAGGATAATTATATTTAATTAGTAAGAAGAAAATAGAAAATAGTTTAGATGTAGTTTTGAAAATAATATGTATCACTATGAAATAAAATGTAAACAATAAGTATCACCGCGTTTTTTATTTGCCCGTCTAAGTACAAATTTACTTCTCTCAATAACCGCTTCTGCAAGCATTGTTTTAAATTTGTATAATTTTTGTACTAATTTATATTGGAAGTTTCTACACATTTTCATGAAAAGTAAAGAAATAGCTGTTCCTCAAGACTATTAAATTTTAATGAATACATTAATTAGATTTACATTATTTGTTTTCTTAAAAATACTAGAAAATTGTGATTCACCTGTTGCATATTTAGGTATATTCGGGAGGAAATTAAACTGTGCTTACAGTGGCTTATCAATTCGGAATATTCAAGTAGTTAACCACCTAATGTGCTTAAAAATGTCTGAAGAGCTAATTTTTGAAATAACGAAGTTCACTTCCCGTATATATATATATATATATATGGGGGGAGGATATTTCTATATGTCAGAGCAGAGAACTCCGACGCCGTGTGAACGATATCCATTAAAGTTGGCACATTTACGTGTTTTTTCACCCTGAATGTTTAACTGCTGTTAATTTTGTTGTAACTCCAACTAGATAGCGCAGCAGACCAAAATTTCGCTCCATTTTAATTCCATTTCCATTCAAATCGCGCTGCACTCGACGTGTACAATATGCAACTAAATGTAAATGAGAGGGACAGAAAGAGACAGAGACAGACGAAGAGACACACACAAAGTCAGAGGGACAGGGGCAGAGAGAGACAAAGACATAGCCAGAGATAGACTGAGAAAGGGACGAACAGACAGAGAGAGACGGAGAGAGAGGGAGAGACGGAGAGAGAGGGAGAGACGGAGAGAGAGGGAGAGACGGAGAGAGAGGGAGAGACGGAGAGAGAGGGAGAGACGGAGAGAGAGATGGAGAGACGGAGAGAGGGAGGGAGAGACGGAGAGAGATAGTGACGATAAGAGAAACGGAGAGAGAAAGGGAGAGGAAAGAAGGAAGAGGGTGATAAAGGGCAGAACAACGACTGCCGGGTTCTGCTAGTAAGAGGTAATGTATCTAACTGTTCCTGTCGTGCCAGAGTAGGAAGTCGAAAGTAGATTGTTTACTAATGTCACAGTTAGACCAGTTACTTCGTCCCATTAGTCACATACAAATGACACTGATTTTTAATGATAAATACATAAACAAATAAATAAAATAAATAGTGGTGCTATAAAAGCCAATCCTTTTTCACATTTTTGCAGGCTTTGAAATTCAGGGAGTCAACGGAAGTCAAACTTGCACCATTTTTTAAGCGTCCTTTCCTTTATACAATAAAATAAAACATAAAAAAATTGGATACACTTTTGAGAACAAGACTTGAAATTTGACAATGGTACGACGAAAAGTAGAATACTTAAAAAATCCGTTTCAAATTCGTAGTGGTTCAAGTTTGTCCAGATCGATTTTTGAGAAAATTATCTGAACTGTTTACGTGTTATTGTTGACAACAGGTGAATAGACGAGCAGTCGGAAGGGAATTTTGACGTTATTTTATTTTTTTGTCATGATGTACCTATAAAACGTAGATTACTGCAACAAATCGTGTTAGAAGAAGTAATTTACAATTTTTCATACAACATAATTTACTATCAGGAGCTAGATTAAACCATTTTTTAAATTCCCACTATATAACTTTCTTCGAGAAAAAATATTCACTTGCCGCTGCAATCGTACAATACTTTACTATGTAAATCCCGAGTAGTGGAGAAAGTGAAAGTAATAAATTAAAGGAAAGAAGAATGATGTAAATTATGGTTATTACGCTTCAATCTAATAACACTATCTAAAATCTCCTTCTGAGGCACTGAGTCATGTTAAGTGGGCGAGGCGCTTCCCGGATGACGTTTGAAGCCATCTTCGCTTAGGGACGGAGAGACTGTCGACGCCCTCACCAAAAGGCAGACAAGGAGGCAGTTTGCAACATTTGGAATTAACTATTGATTCCCGATGACGCTGCTATTGCAGTATCGATGGACGATATGAATGTAAAGACCTTTTTGGTGAACGAGTGTCGCGATAGCGCTGGCAAGAAGCAACATTGCAACGCCGTGGAAGAAGAGGCCACGAGACGTAGGGGGGAAATGGTGACAGAAGAAGCGATGGAGGGGGAAAAGGTCTACGAGCACGATGGTGCTGGACCTTAGGACTCGCTTTCGTCCCTGGCACCGTCCTCGCCTTCGTTCCCCATCCATCCAAGCATCCGTCCACGCATTCGACCGCGCATTCGTCCCCGCATCCTTCCTCGCATCCGTCCCCGCCTTCGCCCCCGCCTTCGCCCCCGCATTCGTCCCCATCTTCATCCACACCTTCGACCCCACCTTCGCCCCGCCTTCGTCCCTGATTCCTCCCCGCTTTCGTCACGCCTTCACCCCGCCTTCGCTCCCGCATTCGTCCACGCCTTCGTCCACGCCTTCGTCCACGTCTTCGTCCACGCCTTCGTCCCCGCCTTCGTTCCCCCATCCATCCACGCATCCGATCCCGCATCCGACCCGCATGCGTCCCGCATCCGTCCTCGCCTACGTCCCCGCCTTCGACGCCGCCATAATTTTTCTCATTATTTCCTGCTTCCTTCGGCCTACAATTCCGCTCCCATACAGTCCCTGCCTCATTTCACAGTTCTTTCTCGACTATTTTCCATCTCCGTTCTCGCCCCCTTTCCGTCTACATTCGCCGCCACCGCCACGTTCGTTTAAACTCAGCCTCTTCGCCTCTTCCGTTCACGTCTTTTCATACTTCTACTCCGCTACACTTTCCTTCCCTTCTTCTGCGTTTTGTGCTCGCTTCCACCTCGATCTCCACCTTTCCTCCATCTAGCACTTCCTTTTTTGACACTTCGTCCGTGCCTGGCCTCCACCACTTCCCATTTTGCTACGCTCCGCCTCCACCCCATCTCTACTCATCTGCTATTCCCCTAAACGAAACAATCGCCGCTTGTGCTGCGAGCCGTCACTAGTGACGTCGCAAGACAATGCGCGAACAGAGGGCTGAATTGAAACTGAGTGAAACATTATTTGCAGTAAATCTGAATTTGGCGCGGATCCCGGCGTCTTAGCGAAGGAGTGACGGACGGGAGGTAGGGTGTGGCGGAGGTGGAAGCGAGGCGGGAAACGCGCAGGGGGAAATGAAGTGGTAGCGGGGAACGCGCGGGTGCGGTAGGGAAAGAGGTCATTTGCTTGATCATTTGTCTCGAGTTTGCTGGATGTCATAACAATGCAAATGAATTTAATAAAACGTATGTATCTGTAAATTGTGATAATGATTGTAATTTTCAAAACGTTGTCGGAATACTGAAAAACAAATGTCAGAAAATTAATTTCAGATTATGTCCTTACTGAATTAATATTTGAGACTACAAATACTGTTAGCCTTGCTGATATCGGTTGCCAAAACCGTTAAATTCCAATATTATTCAGAGCTGAACTTGTGTATGGGTTAGCCGACCTGGATCGCCGAAGTAGCTAGAGAGTGTGCCAACGCAGCGCCTAGGTCTCAAGGGTCCCGAGTTCGAGTCCCGCATGGCTGTTTGTCTCTTGTCTTTCATCTGTTTGCGCGAAATGCCTTGTTAGTCTACTGACCACAGACGGAGGGCCAAAGACAGAGGAGGGTCAGGTGTTAATATTTTTAATATTTAGTTGCAGCAAGCCTCCAAAAATTAAACTTTTGCAATATTCGGATAATCAGGGTTTGAAAGAAAATGAGACCAGTACAGTTGCTTAAACGTTCTTTACACTACCCAACAATAAAAATTTTAATGAAAATGATGGAGCTATTATTTTGAAAATATTGAAAATGTCCCAGGAGCTTTATGTAAAGTGCCTCCAAAATAAAATAAACGGTTTCGAATTCCAGTGGCCGCAACATCACCCAGATCAATTGAGAAATATCAATTTATGAGTAAATCGGCCGAACGGTTTATCCATTACTTACGTTCAGAGACGGAAGGACGCACGGACGTCTCTCCGCCAATGGAATTTTTTGGCATCAAGGACCCACAATGCATGAAATTTTGGTTTACCACGTTTTAGATGTTTCTTTTCTAAATTTAGCAACTGAATATATACACGTTTTTGTTCTTAGGGCCCTATAATAAGAGTTTTCGGCAAAAAATTCGCTATTTAAAATTCTTTAAAATTAGGGGGTACTTTATATCAATTTATAATATTTTCAAAAATTATAACATTATAACAATTTATATTATTAAAATTATAGTGTGCGTAAACAGACTCATCGACAGTCACTACTCTCTGGTGCGCACGCAAAAACCAAGTCTATCCACTCC
Source organism: Gryllus longicercus (assembly GCA_038098605.1). Classification (NCBI taxonomy): domain Eukaryota; kingdom Metazoa; phylum Arthropoda; class Insecta; order Orthoptera; family Gryllidae; genus Gryllus; species Gryllus longicercus. The sequence goes on from JAZDUA010000007.1 coordinate 2,806,845, forward strand.
GGCGCTCGTGGCTCCTAGTAGTCAGACGGTTGCCCTGTCGAGCCCTAACACCGCGGGCTGCCCATCTGCCAGCGCCCAGAATTCGAATTCTTTGCGCATCCAAAACGAATAGAATTTGAACTGAACTGGGATTCATGTTACTTCGAGATTAAAGTGTTGACAAAATAATCACAAATTTCAACTTTTTTGTAAGCGTTAAACGTGAATTTCTTCCTTATCCGCCTTACAGTGGCTTCACCTCATGTTTCTAACAATGAAGCATCTCCTTGGGAGCCTAAGAAACCTCTTGGAAGGTAGAGCATTTTATGTTTCCAGTTTATGAAGTATTTTACAAGTCTACAAGGGTATTTAAAAAGAGATTCTGCTTCGAAATGAGGACGATTTTCACGATGATCTAATTAACTCTCTAAGGCCCCTTGTTATATTTACATGAATTTTCACTCCCTATTTCATTTCATTGCAAAAGCACTAGATATTTTAAAAAAATTGCATATTTTTAGAACTTTAGGGCTGATGACGCAGGTTGCAACGTTACCCAATTGAGTTGAATTTTTGTGAATCTCATTTGTACACCAATATTGGCAGCTTTCTAGTCATTTCGGAAGATGTCTAGACATGTCAAAGACATATCGGAAGTACGTTTCCTGCTACCTCCCTATTGCATAATTTATATATTAAAAATTAATAATAAAGATTTTAATTTTTTTTCAATAATCCATGTCTAGCAAAACTGACGTTTAATTTTCTCACAATAATAGTTTCTTCGCAATAACATTTATCCATTAAATGTTTTCTCTAGCTTATTGTTAGCAGAATGTATGAATTAAATAATCTAGAAAACAGTTATTTTATGAATCATCGGTGCAATACTTATGGAAAGATTTAGTTCAGCACTGAGGAGAAATGATTTATTGTTAAATTATTTTTTCAACATGCTCTTTATCTCCGGAAAAGTATTGAGGTAAAAATAGAGAGGTAACAGAATTTTAAAGAGAAAACTAAAGAATTTAGTTAACTTAGATAGCTAGTTCACGAAAAAACAAGAAACATCTTCTGACTTGCCACGTTGAGGTCTTTCTTGTCAAGTCGAAATTCGTATCGGCGAAACGAATGCAAATAGATGCAGGCCTGCGGCGAAGCAGCAAAGAACATCATGGAGAAAGTGTAGGCGAGGTCGGAACCATCCGAAAGGAAAAGTGAGAGAAAGGAATAAACAAAGGAAGGAAGCGTTTAGAGATCTACCGCCGACGATATAATTTTCTCGTTCTAACGTTATCATAATTGCACATCTCTGGGACAAGAAAACCGATCTGCAATTCATTCATTCCATTTCGCTTTTACCGGAAATTAGTAAAGAGTTGAAAAATAATAAAAGCCCGAATCCAGAGTAAACGTTTTAATGTTTATTTAAAAGGAAGGAAACCTTCTTACTGTATTTAAAAAGCTCTGTATTGATATTTAGTGATTAAATTACATCTAGTAGCATAGACTCATTGAAAAACAAGGTTTCTTAAGTATTGGAAGAATTAGTCACAAACCACGAACTATGTATACGAGTATTCCGATTTAAATATGAAGCCCCGTCAAGGTCACAAGCGGGAATGAGAGGGGGCAGCACTTATATCGAAAAGGGAGCTTCATTACTAAACATTTAAGTCGTAATGAAGCTGTAAACTAAACATTTAAGTCGTAATGAAGCTGCCGAGTGGATGACAGCGTCGTCCTCTCCTTCCATCTCTAGACAGCTCGATTTGACTTACTGCTCTTGAATTGTAACGGAACACTGGAGTATTTCAACTTACAAATGCCAATAAACGAATGGTGTTGAATTCATATCTTCCACAATAAAGAGAACTTTCGAGTCTCTCCCGAACCAAGGAGAGACGAGGACCACTCCTTGAAGTGTTCGTAGTGCGACTGTGGTAATAAAGTGTAACGCGATCTGACTCGCCAAAAAGAAACCGTTGTTCAACGGCTTGGAGTAAATCACACCCCACGGGACTAATTTAACTATAGAAGTGACCTTCTCAGAGATCACTATTATCCAACGTTATGTTCCGACTGAGATGTGAATTACGACAAAATTTAACCTGAAATTAGAAATGTCATCTGATCACGAAACCATCACGCAATTTACTGTTACAATAACCAGATTATACTATGACCACCAATCAAACGAAACTCCCTTAAGTGACAATAGTAAGGTAGAATAGAAAATTATGTTTTCTTCCAAAGAAAAAGCGTTAGCAATTAATTAAATTGACGATGTTCCTTCTAAAGATTACATGCAAAAAATTGCCAAATACTTATTTCAAGAACATTCCTTGCCTCAAAAATATCCAGAAACAGTACCTCCTTTTTCGTGGCAACTAAGAAAATAATTAACCTAATCTCAGAAAATAAGGTTTCTATTAAAATTAGTAGTATATCACTGACTATTCATTCGTTAATATCTCCATTCAAGAGACTAGTAATTTCAAATGTGTATCTTAACATTCCACATATCATTATTAAATACGAACTTGAGAAACTAAATATGCGGTTAGGATTTACGGTAACCGTCTTAAGAGCTGGAATTTCTGAGTCTGGGTTCACTCATATACCCAGTATCAGGAAACAAATTTATGTTTAAGAAAATTTGGTTTGTACATTTCCAAAAATGCACCATTTTTACATCCAATACGCTCATAGCTGTGATTTATGAAAATCATTATCAGAGTTGCTTTGAAGATTCTGTGTTAACAAACGTACTGAGCTATGAAATAATATTCTTTTTCATTCAAAGGCCTACAATATAAGCCATATGTATCGTGGAATATCAATTTTTTAAAATTTTTATTTACTGTTTGTTTAAATGTAACACAATTTTTCAGGCTTTTTAAAATATTTAAAATAACTTTTAGACACCGTGCTAGGGATTTGTTGTAAGGAAAATGAGTTACGTATTTTAAGGTGGTAAATTAACCAATACATAGCTAAAAAGTGAGAGTGGAGAAGAATATAATATATTAATTATAAATATATGCTAGTGAAAGGTTGTGTTTAAAATTTGTAAAAAGAAAATTATGGAAGGGTGAATAATATCTTTGGGAAATCTTGAGCGAATTCGTATAGTTTCATAGTGTTGACCTAAATCAAAGCTTTTTGCAGAAGGAACAGAAGGTAATAAGTTATAAAAGTTTATGGAGTGTGTTATTATATATGTTTTAATTGATTTTATTAGTAATTCTCAATTAATCTGCTTATTTGATGTAAACCATTCCAGTTGTAATAACTTTCGTAAACATTTATTTTGTAGGGTTTGTATTTTTTTCATATGCATAAAAAATTGCACCATAATCTTACCTACGCACAAGCTAATAATCATTTTATATATTAATATACCACATTTTATTCGTAATTTTGAATTTTTATGAATTAAACATTTAAGCTTAGAGATTTTATGATATGTTTTATCCACCATATTTTAGATGTGAAATTTCCAAGTTAAAAGTTGATCAAGGGATACGCTCAAATATTTAACAGTGATATTGTTATCCAATGAAGGAATATTAACATTATAAATCATTAGAGGAGGAGGATTAATAAGTCTGCATAGTCTGAAAATTATTGATTCGGTTTTAAGAGGGTTAATGTTGATTCTCCAATTTTAAGTCCGTTTCATGTACTTTTGGACAGCATTTTGAAGGATGTTAGGGCAATTTTTATATAGGAATGGGAAGAAAATAACGCAGGGTCATCTGCAAAAAGAGCTAAAGAGACGAAGGATAAAGTAGGAATATCAGTCATGTAAAGAGTACTATGGAAAGAGTACAACCTTGTGGAATCTCCTGAATACGTTTTGCGTAAAGTGGAAAGAGAAGAATTAATTTTAACTGTGAAGTGGCGATTTAATAGGAAACTGAATAATTTTTAATAAATTTTGAGAAGTACTAATATTATTAAGTTTAAATAGAAGTCCATTATGCCATACTTTGTCAAAAGCTTGAGCTACATCTACAAATAATGCCACAGTATGTTCTTTAGACGGAAAGGATTGTGTAATGTATTCAGATAGCAAAATAATTGATATATAGTTGAGTAAGTTGTTAGAAATCCAAATTGATATTAAGAATTTTGAAAAGAAAAAAAATACAATGTTAAACGTGATAATAATGATTTTTCAAATAGTTTCGAAAGAATAACTAATTGGTCGATAATTTATTGGATGATGAGAATGTTTACCTACTTTAGGTATGGGAAGAACATAAATTATTTTCCAAGCTTGCGAGAAATATGAAATTCTGAGAATGAAATTAAGTATAGTTGTCAGTTTAATAATAACAATTTTGATGAAAATCCACTTTACGTTTGCGTCGATAACGTATTTCAGAAGGCTTTTTCTGATTTATAGTATCAAGGACGTACATAACACAGATTCAGATTACACAAAGAATTAGAAGAGATTATTTACTACATATGGCATAATGAATTATACATTTTTGATGTCACTGTCCCACAATACGAATTTTTATATAAAAAAATCGCTGTTTTTTGCCGCACCATTGCAGTATTTTCTTTATTCTATGTAAGTAGTACACGAGAAAATGAAAACACAGATGTTTTTCACGATTTATTACTGCATAAATTATGTATTTACGTCAAATAATACCATTTAACTGTGTAATACAATGTAAATACATTGTATAAAATGGAAATGAAACGTCATCTGGATTTATTGATATGATAATTATCCATTGTATAATTTATTTTAGTTGTTCAAAATGATATTAAGTATAACATATTATGATCATTTTATTTTTTAAATTCCTAAGTTGCGAAGTTAAACTGAGTGCAACACGTGCTAGGTAGAGCGAGTATTCCGGATATATCTCTTCTTTAGGGAGAAAATCGGTGCTTTGAAAGGGGAAATATGTCCTTCTTGAAGTTTTGTGAAAAAAACAACAAAATTTATAACATCTACAGTTAGCATCTTGACAGTCATGTTCTACCCAAAAGTGGTAGAACTAGTCATTATTGATTGCTTGGAGTACTCAGTAACTTTAAATGTTCATTTCTGTGATGTATAGAACCGTTTTTAAACCCTCGACGTATTACGAAAATTATGAATGACCTTTATGAAATAATTAATGAATTTTAAAAAATGTCTTTAGTTTTGTACATATGAAACAATGTAACTTTAGAATAAATATGGAACGAGGTGAATTAACCTAATGTGCTACATGGACATAAAAAATACACACACTAAATTTATAATATCTGAATCTACTCATCATCAATTTCTACTTCAGTCTGTGGCTGTCTATAAATGGAGGTAATTCGTATGGGTTGTATTTTGCAAAACAGCCCCTCCCATTACGAAGATAATTAGTGAAAGATGTTTTCAGCGTTTCACTTCTGAAATATCATTGTTAGTATTATTTATATTCATTATAACTTACAAAACAAACAAATAAATAGTTTTAATACACATGCTATTCTTTAATTCAACCTATTAAATTGCATTTGCAATATTAGACTCAAAGTTTGAAATAATCATTCCAATTCCGATTTGCCACGATCTAATACACACACCTACCTTAACATTACATTCATGCAACACCTACATAATTATAGCTTATTTCTCCCAGTTTATTTCATTCGGATCTGGAGCGCCTCATTCACACTAGAGATGGTTGCCCCACCGCCTGTGGTTTGCTGGCTGATGGAACACCGCAAAACGCTAATTCGCCTGATAAATGAAGCTCGGCGGCCGGCGTCACGTCGGAAACGAGTGCCCTTCTTTGTCCCCGGAATAATTAATTGTGGGGACGATGGCGCACGCGGTGCTCTAAACGCGGCTCTCGAACGACTAATTATAGAGACCGAAATGTAATGGAACCTGTATTAAGCGACCACTGGAAAAGTTTGGTCGTTAAGGAGAGTGATCCCTCAATAGGAGCTCCAACACATTTAACGCGTTTAGCAGATGTGACATATGAAAGACTTTTGACAGTTCATCATTGTTGCTTTGAGGTTTTATTCTTTCGTTAATTTGGGGCAATGTTTGGATGCTTTATTTCAAGACTCATTCCATTATTTCCCAATGGCAATGAATTTTTTAAACATATTGTTAAAATGTTATCAAGAAATATTTTAAACATTTTAAAAATATGTTCAATCAGATAAAATAGATAAATTGAAAAAATGTTTATTTTTTAGAAGAAATGTTGTGAAAATAGATTTGGCAAGGGACTACATTGCAATAAAATGTAAGGTAATGGGTTGATATACATCCTGCGAAATGAGTAAAGTTAATATACTAAGAAGCTAATTTTTCGATGCCAAATATCTGAACGTTCTGTGTGTCACCTCAACACTATTGAAACCTATCAGCGATCTTATCACATTATTGAGACCAATTCTTCGACTCGTGTACGTCTATCCGTAGGTGTACTCGGAACTAAAATAACCGGCACCGTGCTCTAATTAATAATTTTAATTCTATTTAATATTTTTTCCTTTGAAATATTTCGTTATTGTTTAGAACTTAGAAAACGATGCGACGTAACCCACAGAGACAATTTAGGTAGTGGCAATAATGATTACTACAGTAGAAATGTGAAAATGGACCATATGTATCCACTTCGTTAGATAAGAAAATGTAGGCTCGTGGCGGTAATCGTACATCTAAGAGCCAATTCGGAGGCTTTTCACAATATTACATTACCGAACATTTTTGACAAATACAGATAGCAAAGAATTTTTGTGGAGACACTGTTATCGCTTCACAATCTAAACTTTACAAAACGAATAGATATTGTTTTCCTTATATATTATTGAAACTGTCTTAGATATAATTTTATTTCATTTCATCTTCAGGCATTAGACCTTTGTCCCGTTAGGAAAATTTTCTCAATCTTGTTCGGTTGTTCGGTCTACTGACATCTTGGTATTCTCACTCTGTTTTAATTAATTATGACTATGTAATAACATTTCATACTTGTCTGTGTCGGTATTTTTCGCCTGGTCTGCCCATTTTTGCCTTGTTCAGCAAGTGTCTTAAGTAAGAAAGTTACACTAGAATAAAACTGATTCACTTAAACATTTCGAGGAGAAGTACATCCCCTATGGAAGGCGTCCAGGCTGACTCGCTCAGCCGGAGATTTCCTTAGCATTCTCTCTTCTCTCGTCTGTCTTCATCCTCGCCGACCATTACCGGTTGCTTGCATCCCTCCATCCTCGCCATAGGTCACTCTCACCTTTCACACCCGACATCCCCTCTCCTACATCCACTGAACCTGGCTCCTGGCGGCCTGGAGTCCCTTTCTCTTAGGCGGGGGAGAAGGGCCGTGCGTGTTGGCCTTTATGAGGCGCCGTCTGGAGTTGAGTGCCCCGCCCTTTCGCTCCGCCGCGCGTCGCTCACGCAGGAGCGGGCGTCATATTCTATTCTGTGCGAACGGGGAAACAACGATCGGAGAACAATTGTTTTCGTGCTATTCACACACACACACACAAAACACAGCCCTTTCTTGTGTCTCAAGTCTAGATTGTTTCCGTTTTTCATTCCTGAATAATTCGAAATCGTTTTGGTTTTGTTTCGTTTTACAGCCAATAAGACGTGTACTGTGAAGCATTCCCCGATCCAATTGCCAGTGTTTGAAGTTCAATCGGTATTTATGTACTGCAGTGCCCATTGATGGAGTCGAACAGTTTATTGGCTCAAATGTAGAAGATTTTGGATTGAGGGTAGGTAGAGACGCAAGAGATGATTAAAAGGCTGAGAGCGATATCTCTAGCTTTATCGCAAGAGAAAGTTCTTAGTAAACGCATGCTAGCAATAATTAAACATGTAATGATTCAATTTAAGAATTTTCATGAATTAGCTACATTCAAGAAAGATATTTATAACTTGTTTAGCTTTTCTTCTTCTTTAGGGTTCAATTAAATTGCTCTTTCGCTTACTTAGTTCAGGAATGCACGACAATTTTCTGGTTTTCTATAAAGCAAATGGATGTTAAGTAGAGAGGAAATACTGTTACATTCCAAGCTGCCATTCATTCTCACATAAAAACAAATTTTCAAACAATAAAGAGCTCATTGTTTTGTTTATTATGGGCAAAGTACCTCTTAAGTTCTCTGTGACCACATGAGTACGTTACATGTAACTGCATTCCAAGAGGCTCTTTTAGAATGTTCAAGAAGTTTGGACAATATACTGGAGGGTGTTTTGATCAGTGCTGGACAGAACCAAATAAACAGCTATATTATGACGAAAACGTGTTCTGAGGTTTCATCAAAGCTTTAATGTCACTAGAGATTCAAGATATCTCAATAGGTCTGGTTTTATCGTTTATTGGGAGCTTATAAGAGAGACTCAACCATTGATTTTTCAGTAACTAATATCATTCGACATTTATTATCATCTAGCATATCATAGCCCACTTAACTAGCGTTTTCATAATAAAAAGTTATATTTGTACTTTATATGTTCATAATAAAGACAAATTTTATATTTTTGTAGTTTCTAAGTTGGTCAATTTTCGGGTACAAAAAGTGAGCTGACAAAATATCGACTGAAATGTTTAAATATTTTTTACTACAAAAATAGATTAATTATCTCCAATCCGATGAAGTCGAAACGATTCTTTAAATTCTCGAAAGAGAGTATAGTAATTAACAGCCTTTCACTCGTGTACACGTAGGTGCATCAAAAACAATTTTTTCTATAATTATTCTAACATTTTTAGAAAGAACATTTTAATAATTGGGCAATAGATAATGAGTTACGGTCTCACCTAGAATGAAAAGACTGCACAAGCAAAGTCATCCCCATATTCTTTTAACGTGAAGAGCAACGCGTTACTATGGTGGTTTTCGTTTGATGTTCTCTAAAGTATATCGATATTCCCTTCATCCTTCTCTCATTACACTCACACGTACACTTATATTCACTACATTACTATACGTGACAGAAGACCAGTCTGAAGCACAGAACTTTTCCCGGCTTGGGCGGTACCCAACTGGGAAATACCTGGAGAGGAATACCCCCGTCAAGCCAACTTGTAGGTCGGCACCGTATCTCACGTTCCAGCGAGGAGAAACTACACCACCACTTCCTGGAATAAAACTTTCACTACTCTTACTGAAGTAACGACCATTACAGTGGGCGCATCAAGTAAATAACTGCATTAAAAGAACCATTTCCAAAAGCTTTTGAGGCAGTCCTAGTAGAGGCAACTGGTAGGGGCTATATTTGTGCCGAATAGAGCGTTTATTCCACCACACATACATGCAGGCAAGCGAAGTCCGCCCGCCGGACCTCCCATTCGCCCTCGAACCCTTTTGCCCCCGGGTGATCGCAGAGGCATTCATCATCTCGGACGCCGCTTTCTCTGGCAAAATACGAGCTCCCCACCCGCGGCACCGCGCCGCAAGTATTTTATTCCCCTCCGGCGATCGCCATACGCTCCCGAAAAGGCGGCCGAGGACCTCCATCTGTCACGGCGCGCGCATGCGCCGCGGGAGGGGATATTTCATTGGCGTCGGGGCAGCGCAGCACACAGCAGTTGGCGCCCCTGCCTCGGGGCTGTTTACGATGTTAGGGGACCCTCCCCGTAGCTCAGGGCGATCCGCGATGCAAAGGGGTTGCTGCTATCATCGGACCTCCCCACCATAACTTGGGTGGGGAGGTCCGATGGATAACTTGGGACTGGGTTACTGCAAGGAAACGTGCTCAGTCGTTCTTCAGACTCTCCTCACCGCACACTTGGAAATTATGACATGAATATTATGACATATTATTGAAAATAACCGACCTTATCTTACGAGTATCTTAACATACAATGTAGGCTTTCACGGCCGGTTTCTACATAATAATTAGTTGTTTCCGGGCTTGAAGGCCGTGGTCCAATGGAGAATTTTCCATACGTTTCGTCTGCAACTGTGGCAGGCATCATCAGTGGCGTTGCTGGCGGGGGCGAAGTGTCCTTGGCAGCACCGCGTTGACTGACTACAAACCGAATGCTTAACTACAGTCTTCACATGAATTAACATATTTTTTAAAAGTTTTTCTCTTTCTAATGTAAACGTTATCAATTTTAATCTCTCTAAATAATATTGATTTTTTTAAAAACGTAGAACAGAATTATGGCAATATAAATCTAAACATTAATAGTGTGAGGCACGTCGACTGAATCCTTTTTTAGATCTCAAAATTATTACAATATTTTTCTTTACAGTTACCAGAAAAGTAACAGTTGGTTTTCATGATAAAATCAGCTCCATTTCATGCATCACAATGCGGGTTTACAATTTTTCTTCTTGGAAAAGAAGTGCATTTAAATATTTTATTTTGAATCGGTTGTGTTAGCAGTCTCTTCGAAACTCAATAAAACATGAAATATATAAAAAATATCCTCGTCTGCTCGCGCACTAGACTGCAGCGCAAATGCGAGAAACGCGCGAGACTGGGAAACGTTGCAGTTTTCTTTGCATATGACGTAACACAGTCACAACGCGTCCGCCGTTTCATCAGCGAAGGGAGATGAACAAAATGGAAACAGGACATTTCTAACAGCTGCTGGACCCACGCTTTGGGTCCTTCCGCTCTTATAAGCTGTCAGAAGACTAATGTTATAAAATACCGCTGTGATTTGTGAGAAAGAGTAATATTTAGAAACTATGTTCCACAGAGCATATTGTATAAAGAAATTCGTTTCGCTTCAAAAGCGTCTGTAGTATAGTAACATGTTTGATTTTGAGGGTAAATCGTTCTCAAATCCTACGTGGCTCAAAACAAAAGCTCAGTGTTAGTACTTTTTACAATAGAAAGCGTGCAATATGTAATTTGTTATCAATTATACTTCTGCCGGACACCCGAAAAAGGTTGACTTTGCTTTTTTATAAAAATCGCAGTCGAAAGGAGTAAATGGAAATGACCATTTATTCTGTTTCAATTATAAAAAAAGGACGCAATGATGTTAAAAGCCAATTTTTATTTTTTCGTATAATTTTTACAAAACACTCAACATATTAAAGGCTTATGTTGGGAGCAATACCTTCATTACTTGTTTGATAGATAATTGTGATAAAAAACCTGGAAACTCGGGATATTTCACCTAGTCACAAAATATATAAAACAAGAGAAACAGATGCACCTTTTACGATTTCATTAAGCCTAACTTCAATCTGTAATATAATTCCAAAGCACCTACAGCTGGTTTGTTCATTGGTTAGCGTATAGATCTCCTTCCACTACATTCTTCCACAACAGTATATGGCGGAGGTCTTTCACAAGTCACATTAAATCAAGAGATATTACAGAAACACTCACCGCGAGAAATATAAAGCAGGGTGCGTCGCACGCTTTACTCTCGCTTTAACCCCAACCCCAGTGCACGCTGGGCTTCGCAAATGTCGCCTTTCGCCTGCCCCACTCCCCGCAAAAGTGCACCCCCGCCCACCGCGGTCCTCGCGCGAGGTGGGCCAGGTCAATAAAGCGAACGCAGGCTCAAGCTTCCCACCGCAAACTGACAATAACACAGATTGAAAAAACGGAGCAGCCAACCAAGAGAGAGGGAGAGGGAGAGAGGGAGCGTTTGCGTGGATGCGCGTCGGGTGAACTGATACAATCTTCCCATCTGCAGAGGTCACCACAGTCTGTGCCCCTCTCCTCCCGTTCTGTCTCCTCCCACTCTGTCGGACCGACGGGGGATGAGAATAAAACTGTGTGGAACACTAGTTGAAGAGAAGTACTCAGAAACATTTCAAACGTAGGAAATTTAAAGCAATACTGACGAGAAAGTGTACATATTACCAAGGAAAAAGTGTATTTATGCTTGTTTTAATATAAATGCTAGAATTATCCCTGTATAATTCTAAAAAACTAAAGATGCCAGTAAAAAATGAACTTCAGCTTCTGAATCAATGGTCTCAATTTTGATCTAGTTGTGAGTCCAGTTTCCTTTGATGCAAAGAGATTGTTTTTATTCTGGGCATAAATATTTCTTCGGAATGCACACGTCTGTTTAGCTTTCTTGTGTTAGTTCAATCTGAAAGAGTCGGAGACGGAGTGCTATTGTTTTATAAATACGAGATTCATTCAGTCAATGAAATCAATAGTTCCTTTGTCGATGAAATTGTTTTGTGTTATTCGGGAGCGACAATGTCTGGTATTCAAATGTTGCCAAACTCGTTGTTTAATAATAAATCTGCCTGTAGTAAAAAGTGAGATAGGTATTCTGGAGATCAAGAAATCGAGTTCATATTGCACATCAATTGTATAAGTTAGTTACAAATTGTATTGTTTTGGACAGTATGTAAAAAAAATATTAAAACATCAATGACGAATCTGCCTGCAATCAAACTGTAAAATAGAACAGTAGTGAAAAAATATAGAAACGTTTCTGAGGATATTCATAAAAAGAAACAGATATACAATTTTACGGGGAAAATAATATTTTTTTAATAGAAAGTCGACATCTAAATGGCACCTAAGTTACTGAATGAAAATCGATTGTACGATATTTTCCATACCGCAATATTATGTTAAACGTCTGCTATTATGACTTCGTTCAGGGAGTGCACAATAAAGTTGAAACCATACTTTTGCTATTATATTGATTTTCTTATATAGAAGGTGGAATGAAATGACAGTGAGGTTTGTAGTGCACTAGAAACAAAATAGTAATCGTATTGGACGACGGAGGGCCACGCAACTGATAAGAGCAAGGCAGGAATGGCAGATGGAGCAGAACGAATTTAGAACATGTTACCAGGAAATGAAAATATTTCTCAGTTAAAAAACTCCGCGTGTCGTAACACTCATTGCTTGCACGCACGCGTTACCTCGTCGTCGCCAGCACGAAGTCATTCGCGCGACGGAAGAGCCGCAGTGGCGCTCTGTGCGGTTTCACGCCCAACTAAAGCACGGACGAAACACATCAAGCGCATTTCCACGATTTGCGAGAGGCCATTGATTCCGCGATGAGCGCGCTTTTTCTTCTTCTATTTCCGTAACGAGAATTTACGTGACAACTCGAAGTTATGGCTTCATAAAACACACTATACTGCTGCACACAGACATAGAAATTCGGGGGAAAATTCACAACACATTTTGTTGAAATGTGGGATGAGAATTTTTATCTATTCTGTAATTTTATTGATTTGAAATTAAAATTGTTGGCGACGGAAACGTGACAGTGACGTTTTGAGATAAATGGTGCAAGTTAAGATAATTACTAGAAAAGGGTATTCTAGTTGTTTGGAGAATAACAGCTTGTATCACGCTGGCGTGAGAGACATTTTGGTTTCTTCTGAACAAAATTCATGCTATTACTGAGAAGAAACAACTTTTGATTTTCCGTTTGTTAATATTTCCCGCCTCTGTTCAGTTAGTCTAGTGTATTATATCATATATTTTTAATTTTCCTGCCAAATAGTTATGATTGGGGTATGGTTCCCTGGATGTGATATATATTTAGTGCCAAGGACCATTTCCTTTCGTGTGGTGATTTGCAAACCGTATTTAGGTGAGTTTCCGAAAGTATGCTTCGGCTAACTCTCATTTCAACTCCACTCACGATTGTGCTAAACATTGCTTCTTTCAGTACGTACGGATCAATAGTACATTCTTAGTATGCTTTTAACACAAATGTTAGGTAACGAAAATATTGCGGCAAAGGCAGCAAATTTTCCTCTCTTGCCCATTTCACATACGTCATATCACCATCACATCCTCATCGTCCCTCTTCTCCGCACTTCGCGACGTCGCCTCCAGTCTCTCCGTTCCTCTCACTCCTCACCCCCACCCCACCCGCAGCGCCACCTCCTTCAGAGACGAAGGCTCAGCTACTGCGAACGGCACTGGAGGGCGTTGTGGGACTAAAAGGTGTTTACTTTAGTGTTTCACAGAGGTAATTGATTGAGACACCGAACATAACCTCAATCAGAGGCAAATACCACTATAATCAAGAGCATTTTGGTGAGAGAGACTTTCTTCGATTATTGTACGTCACTCTCGCAACAGCAATCCATCAGGCGTTACAGTTTGCTCCTGTTCTCGAAATGGAAATCGATTTTCCAGTGAGCGGATGGTTTTCCAGCTTCCGTTTACCTCCTGTGTTAAGCTGTTTTCCGCTGGATTAGAACGGTTAATTTCGGTTGCTATGCGACGGGAGGGTTGAAGGAAATCCTGTGAAATAATTTTCTAACCAAGCAAGAAGTTTTTGAATTCTCTTTCCAAAATTTATTGGGAAAGTATTTGATTTTTAACAAAATAAAGCAACATAACTATTCAGTTATAAACTTAATAAAAAGATGTAGAAAGCTGCTGTCGAATGCAATTGAAAAACTAATGGAAATGACCAGAACAGAAAATTGTTTTCTCCTCTTAGTGTTATAATTAAACAATTACTCATATTGTGAATAACATGACATGTTTTAAAGATCTAAAGATCAATGAAATTATACAGAAAGTATCCAAGTCCAAATAATCAATGTCATGAGAGGCTGCATAATTAGCTGTGGACTGCAGGTGGCAAAATGCACAGTGCCGTCTTCTAACACTCCTTGTAGATAGGAAGTTCGAAGAACCAATCAAACCTATGATGCGGGTAGATGCGCATTGTACCTGCAATTGGTTATATTCAGGAGAGTTGTAGCCATCAGGAGAGAATCAGTGATATTCATATCAAGTTTAAGACGTATATTTTAAAGAAATAAAATTGAACAATACAAAATCCGGTATTCTCTGGTGCGAAAGGGCCATAGATTACATTTACCGTAATGGTACTCGTCTCATTTAAAGTTAGTTGAATTAATAAAAATAAAATAATCATTTTAATCCTAGTTGATAATTGTTGCAGTTCAAAACCTGAAATGAAAACGGTCGTACAATATATAATGTTGGCTGTGATGGCGCACAGATAGTACCACCGGGTGCGCTGAGCTGGGTACACACACGACAGTCAAGAGAACCTCACGGCGGGAGGTGGCTGGCGCAGGGCGGCGCCGGACGGCGCTATAAGATCGCGCCAGGCTCCTGTAGACATGTTGTGCAAAACCTTTATGCACAAATCCAGAACTACGTTACGTTGATGAAATCAACATGAGCTTCGCTTGCACTGATAACGATGGGATTTCACTCGTGTGGGGCGACACATACACACACATGTGAATGTAACAATTTGATGATTGCACCTCATAGTTGATAACACTAGCACAGTTAACACTAGCACAGTTATAGACAAAACAGCATAAATTTAGATGTTGTCCCTACCGGTGGTAGTATGTGACTGGGTATGCAATATGTCACAGTAAAATAAACTTGCAGTTAATTAGTTTATTACAATTAGGTTAAAAGTACGGTACACGTAATGTAGCGTCTAGCGAGACAACACATGCGGTCATGTAATGCGAGCAATAGAAGTCACTGTTCATGACTTACTGATGGCATGCCACAAATCACAGTGAAGTAAGTTTACAACTAATTAGTGCACTATAAACTGGAAAAATGTATGAATTGTGCCGTTTCTACGGGACGAAAGACCACAGGTCTGCACTTGATCGCAATCTGGACACAACTGAACCGTGATGCAGCACGAGGCGACTTCGCGCTGGATTTAGTACTGTCCTGTAGAGAGCCGCCTAACATAATGCTGGTAATATTGAGAGTAAAGTATTTCTAGGGTATAATTAAAGGAATTATAGGACTGTACAGGGTTTTCAATATTGAAAATTATAAAATTATTTTACGTAGTTACGTTATTGAGTAGTTTGAGTTGTGCAATTATTGCAAAAGGTCTAGAGCTGTGGCAAGACTGTTATTGAGTGGGCACTTCTAGGTAGCAACAAGGCGTTGGAAGCGATCTAAATTATAAGAAATGTTCATGCCAGTTAGGAGTCGGAAGCGATTCAGAGTAAAGGATGAGATTGGCACGTGGATTTTGGCTATGAGTGAGCTGACTTAGGAATGAAAATAAACATATATTACATTTTGGAGTACAATATAACAACGTGTGCTGAGCTTGTAATTATGACCCGGATGTGCGTAATTGCAATGCGTCAGTCATTTAAGACATATTTAAATAAGAGCTTGCTTGTCCTAACAATCAAAAAGAATGAAAAATGGCTTGGATAGTTAGTATTTGTCTTAAAAGGTCGGGTAACAGTGATGTTCGTCGAAAATTAATTATGTCTGGAATATCGCTGTATAAATGTTAGAAACTTTCTACACATTCAGTACACGAAGAATAAAAAAACACCAAAAACATGGTTTCAAAGTTTTCAGTATTCAGTCCCAAAAATGGAAACAACAGGTTAAGATAAAAATGAGGAGGTTTACACACTCAAAAACAATAAAATTTCTGTTCACTGCGAACACAGAATTGAACAAATTTTGAAAATGTTATTGAAATATTTTTATTTACGGATAACAGAACATGTAAGCTTTAGAGAACTCTTATTAACAAATCGTACTGTTCACCTTAATTTAAAACAGAAATTCACGAGATAAAATTATAATCAGTGACTATTTTGTGAAAAAATACATGTGCCATTGGAATGCTGGACTTTGCTTTGTGACTTCACAATGATGACCAGTGCTCTAAAGTGGTCACAGCTACTACCAGTGACCTACTTAAATAATTAAAAACACACATTTTAGACATTATTTATAATTAAAAGTACAAAAAACTAGAGAGAACATACATTATAACACATAGGGTTTGAAAATAGAATTTTAGATAATGATTTACACAAGACTGCAAAAGGACAAATTCACAAGACGACAAATATCAAATCATTACAAATGAATCATAGATAACTAAATTGATTAAGACAGACAATCCCATGCATTTATGTTTACATAAATGTTTGCATTTACTAATCCGTGCATTTAAAACATTCAATATTCGTTATCTTCCCATCTTTAACTTTAATCTGATACTCAAGCATGCTTGCTCGCGGTAGACCAAGGTCTTCTTGAAGTTCTAGACACAACCAAAGGGCACGTTTCTCAAACGACGGCAGAGATGCGTTCATTCTATCAATTTTATCATCTTATTAAAATTTAATGTTTAATCCATAACACAGGTCAATAATGGCAAGCGATAGATTGAGGCCCGTTATCTTTCGCCGATAGCAACAATCACGAAGGTTGGTTGAACAGGACGCTAAAACTTTTTTTATAGAACACAAACGTGTTCAATGTCGATCCGGATAGTCGAGACCTCTGAGGTAATAACGTCGTGGTGATCTCGGATCGAAGGATCGGGTGTTCGAATCCTGCCTCGGGCATGGGGATATTTGTGATCGTCCCTTCACCCTTGATCATCATCCTATTACTTCATTAAAGAATGATTAATGATTCTCAGCGCCAGCAGGAGGCCCTTGCCCTTAATGGGATGTGCAGTTTGCTAAAAAATGTTTTAAATATAAATATTTTGCTATTTTCTAAATTTCAGAGGTTTTAATAACAATCGGAAATATACCTTACTTATAAATGCACTCCCTTCTATACGAATAAAAAAATTAAAATAAACCTTTTTCCAGAAATGTAAAATATACCACAATGTAAAGTACCTCTAAAAACAAAAACAAAAATACTTTATGATCTCCGGAATGGCAGAACTAGGTATCATACTCCAGACGTTTATAACAAGTTTCATCTCATAACCGTCTAATCTGACAGTTATTCGTGACACACCCATCGATGCGACTGGAGTGATCCACAGAGATATCACATAGGATACAAAATTGGATGTATCTCCTATTATTTTGCACCACTATTAAACTTAATACTGAAGTGTGTGGAGAGTTGCAGTTCCAAAGAATCTTAAATACGGATTTTACGACTGGCAATTTGATATCGTATTGTTGAGATGATTCGTGTACTTCTCGTCCTCCATGATATCTCTACAAATAGGAGAAAAACAAGATTTATATAGTACGAAGCGCATTTTGGGTTTATGTTGACTCTCAACTTAGCAACAAAGAAGAAGACGTTGTTCCCTTGGGACCTGGAACAAGCAATCAAATTCGGATCTGTGTTTGGCGTTACAGTGCGTAGGGTCGCTCTTCTAATTAAAATTATTGTATATAATTATCTGAGAGACATTGCCTCTCTCATCATTCTAAATTCAGAAGAGAGAGTAACCCAAGAGGGAGCTCGTGCCGCATGTGACGATTTGATTTTGTGTCATTTTAATTTTTTATTTTCATTTATCATTCTTATTAAATCGTCTTTGCTGTATTGGCCAATTCTTGGTGTTGGTTGAATGTTGATTGTGGTGGAAAGGCTAGGGGTCTACTCCTCCATTTCGGAATTAGGTAGCCAGAAATACAGAGAACAGAAAGAAAAGTTTGTGTGCGATACTTTGTGGGTTCGTAGTGTGTTGATACAGTATTCCCTAGGAAATAATCAAAGAAAACACGCAAATTAACTATCAGATCAGTCAACCTAAAATCTCAATACCTGCAGGGGCCAGAAAAATGCTAATTCTTAACACTTCAAACAAATTTCTGCCTCCGTTGATCCATCGAAATACTGGTCTCTCAATCACACAGTAAAAAACCGTTTCCTTAAGCATACTAGCTACTGCTGAAATTAATTTCCATATATCCGTGCATTAAATTAATTTTTAAAAGCCAGACATTAACACCTGAGTTAGTACGAACAAATGCAGAAGTAATGATTATAAACTTCTTTATAACGTAAAAATATATAAAACAAATTTCATTGTATTTGGAAAAACAAAAATATATTTTTACAATAATTTTATTTACCTATAAATTTGGTGTATACCGAAATACGAAAAAAAAGCATGTAATACTTTCAGAGTATGTGTGACTTACCTACTGACAATAAATTTCGGGAGTGCCTGTCACAACTACGATAGTAGAGCCAAAACAATAGCTAGAGCGAGATATGTCAAAACCCCACAAACAAATCGTCCGGATATTGATTTTCCCATTTTAATTGGAGGACTGAAAATGAATTATTCATGTTCGTTTATCATGTGCCTACCGGTTTTTCAAATAAAGATTTAGCTGATTACTAAAACAAAACATCCGATATTCCAGAAAAAATAGGTAAAATAAACTGGGCTCATTTTATAATTTTTGACAAATATTTAATTTTCATAAATTCAAATGAACTACTCGTAGAATTTCAGAAATAATTCTTTACCGGTAAATCTGTCAATATGATATAAATAAATACAGAAGGGCCAAAATAGAAAAATGTTTATGAACGCATGGATAACATACTCTTTTACATACCGTTGTTACTTAAGTAATAAACCATAAGTACTGTTTGAGCAGCAAGCGGATTTGAAATGTGAAAAGAAACTAAAGGCAATATATACACGAAACGCAATCCCAATAACTGACATAGCTATAACTACATGCCCACATTGGCATAGTATTATTGTTATCTTATAGTATTTCAGATCATTCAAATTAAATGAAGTCATATGATAATTATAACTAATTTCAGAAGTTAATAATGTTATTTAATTTACTTTTTGAGTAATACCCTCTTTGGAAAAGAAATAGTAGAATGAGTAGCACGCACTAGAGTATATGATCTTCAAAGTGTGAATTTACTTCAGAAAAGAGAATAACTCTTTCAAACCTTCTCTGGTGACAAGGGAGGACGGCGATTCTCTGTTTCTGATCTCATTATCTTTTGAAAATAATTTACTACTCGCGCAACTGGCGCTTTTCTATAAATTTCACAATCCTACCTTTATGTGTATCAATGAGTAAGCATCATCACTAAAAATAAAAAGCCAGCTCTTTAGCAAGGTAATATAGTTAGGAAATCGACTCATCGAAGAATATATTTACTCGCAAACAGAAGTGTCCTAGCAGACTCGCATTTCAAATAGCATCCATTATATCTAGACATATGGCCAACGACGACATTCAGCAGCAAACGCATTTAGGGGTTGGAGAGCCACACGAAGGCTAACAGAGATGACCCGTTCACGAAATCGCAGAGGATAAATAAACTGCGATTCCCTTTGTGGCGGCTCATTGCTCGATACTGCAGTTGGAAAACAATTGACACGGCGAATTTTCAGCCCCGATGTCCCCAATTATGAAATGGCTCCCTCGAATTTGAAAGGCCGTTTTGCAGCCGGGGGAGCTCGGCGTACCAAAGAGAGGAAGAGCGGTTCCCGGAAGTCGCGAAATATTATCCCGTTATTAGGTTTTGGAAAGCAAACACGCAAAACCCTTCGTAGAGCGAATTTTGCCAGCAATTTACATGGGATTCAAAACAGTTGAAGCTTAGTCCACGCACGCCGCCCTGTGTTTGGTGACATCCATGAAATAAACTGCTGCAAGCTCAATTTTTTTAAAAAAATGCTCGGAGATAATAGATGATGTTTTGCAATGTGGCTTTGCAACTCACTGACTCATTGAAGAGGTAATACGAGGGTGAAGTATTTGAAGTACATTAAAAGGTTTTGTTGCTACAACACAAAATGACACAGTCAGCAGAGG
Organism: Gryllus longicercus; assembly: GCA_038098605.1. Lineage (NCBI taxonomy): Eukaryota > Metazoa > Arthropoda > Insecta > Orthoptera > Gryllidae > Gryllus > Gryllus longicercus. Next base: position 2,827,335 of record JAZDUA010000007.1, read on the forward strand.
CGGGGCGTCCTGTCATCCATTATTGTGGCGATAACCGAAACAAAGGTATAATAGTTAAGTATTTTCAATATTTGAGAGAAGAATTTAACGTTTCTAAAAACCTACAGATAATTTAGAGGTAATAGTAAAAAACAGATGGGAATTAGCTTTGACATAACGAGAAGCACGCAAAAGATATGCGTAATTTTAGTGCATCGATTTGAGACTCGCCGCGGCTCACGGCGAGTATTCGGAAAGCTTCGTGTTGTATGCCTTTCCACGAGAATAAGCGCGCCATTATGATGTAGCACTCGCGTGAATGAATTCAGTTTAAATATGTATGAATGAGTGAGTGTTTTTGAATTTGTTTTCTTCAAGATATGTTGTTGTATTTAAAGGATAAATTTTATGTGTTATGTTATGTTAAGCAAGATGTATTATTTTTGTGAGCGTCGTGATTATTGGTTGTTTTTAAAGAATTTTTTCATAGAAGTGTTTTCAGGAGTCACGCACTGTGAAGAAACTTAAGATACAGCAGTTTAACAGAAACAAAAACTATTTGAAGGGAAGTTTGTTATTGATTAAAATAGTTTGCTTTTGAGCATGAAGCAAATAATTGTTCTGAGAATTTCTTATTACATTTGAAGGGAAGTTGTTTATTGATTAAAATAGTTTGCTTCCGAGCGTGAAGCAAATAATTGTTCTGAGAATTTGTTTTCTAATTTGCGTAAAAATTGGGATTTAAAAACAAATACTGGTCGAGTTTTTAGAAATACGATACAGATTCAAGAGAAATACCCCAAGAAAATATGTTAAATGTTTAAAAGAAAAAAATGCTGACTACCACATAAGTAATTTTTATGTTTAACTACATTAATGTGCACGATACTAGTTCCAATATTATCGCTCGTACAACGATTTTTTTCTGCTAAAATAAACAAGAGAACAGGAATGTCCCTTGTATTAATTGAGGAAAAGCTCATGGGATTTTTAAGAGAAATATGAATCCTTGAATCCTACATTAGTCTTTCAAACATTTACCACTACAACAGGAGTGCTTGAGATATTTAGTAACGTAGGCTGTTTACGCTCTCGGGGTGGCCGTTAGTTAGCGTGCTAGCTTTTCACGACGCAATCCCGGGTTCGGTTTCCGGCCAAGGCAAATCATAACTGTGTGCTTTCCTTACAAATGTCCCAGTGTTTATAGCTGTGTGACAATGAGAAATCCCACCCTAACATTAAGAAGACCAGTATATACGATATAGTACGACCAGTATATATCTTTCTGCTAACCACAGGAACCCCTTATCCCATGGCCCAGAGGCTGAGTCACCGATAGTCGGCCAAACCCGTAGCGGTCTGTCGAGCTAAGAACAAGTTGTTTAGAAGTAGTAAATACAACGGTAACATGACAGCTTTCAAACTCACACATTATTTTATAAAAGAAATTATACGCATTACGTTTTATGAATTTCAATAATGCAGAACCTAAATTAAATGCATATCAAGCTCGTTATATGTGTAACTGACTATCGTTCTTTATTATTTTCTGTCTCACCTACATTAATGAGTTCGATAACAGCTATTTTATTTAAGTAACAGAGCAGTCGTAAAGGCCTCCAATACTTCGGAGAGACTTCTCAGCTGACTAGCTGATGCATTGTCTCAAGACAATGAGGGTGTAACTCCAGCTCCAGCAAGCGGGAGTCAGGTACCGATCATGTGGCATTCTTTTTTTACACCGCGAAATGCCAGTGTCTCGGCCAGCAGGCGGCGACAGTATGTGAAATGTTGAAATGGCAGGGAATGCTCAGTCAACTGAAGGCCCATTTTGAATTTTTGGAATGGAAAGGGCACGCTTTCACACAAAACATACGATAATCACAATGAATGATAAACGAATACTAAATGAATGTGAAATAATTATTTTAATTTACATTTATTAGACTGAATTAATTTTAGTTTTGCTGACACATGAAAAGTTTTAGAAGCAATTTCAATTTGAGCATTACTTTAAGGAGATTTATTTTTTAAAAATTAGAAAAATGAGTGTGGTTGTGAGCGTTTAAAAATCGGAATAAAATATTCTCTACGATATTGTGACACCCTCTACATCCTGGTCGCTTCTGAAAGGTACTGCAAAAATCTAATAATTACCACTGAGAAATATCACGCTTCGCCAGATGATGTTAATGTTACAACATATAAAATGCTTTTATTTAATGCAGGGTTAAATACTGCAAATTATTTGCACTCGTTTTTTCAATGTCACATACAATGCCATTAGTATAATGCCCTTGAGATATCACTATTATTAGATGCAGTAAATGTTAAAATAGTTTTCATTTATCCATGAGAAAAGTAACACACATACGAAGACTTTCATTTAGCAAAGTGCCGGTTTCATTTTGAGCGGAGCTATAAATTTTGCCTCCAAAAGAAAAGTGTTTTACATTATGATATCTTGGTAACGATGTTTATAAATTTTTGTAAGTAAAAATTAACTCATCTCTACACATTTTAACTATAAAATGCTGTTTTAAATGTGTCACTTTTCTTGTACTCTACTAATATGAAGCATGAAGAAGAAGGACAAGAAGAAGAAGAAGAAGAAGAAGGTGAAGAAGAAGAGAAAAAGAATGAGAAATACACATGTTCTCTCATTACGAAAAAAATATGCTGCTCAATTTTCTGCCGCGTTATCTTCTTCCTTCGCTCCCAAAAAATTATTTTCCACAGCACTCAGTACGCACTTCCTCACTTTGTACCACAGACTCCCTTCACTCACCCCACCTCCCCAGCCCCTGGAGCCAATTCTCCGCGCACTGCCTCACCGCAGGACGAGATAAGAGAGTTACTGTGACACGGCGCTCTCGTTAGCCCCGGTTCCCTAGACTCAATTCCCTTCTTTTTAGGGCGTTTTCCCATGCGTTTTTAGAGCAAAATACGCCTCTTCACCAAGCGGATTTTTAAATTAATTTCTACTTTATGAATGGGAACGTAATTCAAGGAAAATTACATTAGTTTTAGTTTTGGGTGAGCTAGATTATCTAAACGAACCCGGCAAAAGAAGCAGAGACTTTGGACTACTTGTTGCGGGATAATTACGCTTTAGACAAGGATGCGACTGTGATCGGAGGCCATTTGACAAACATAGTATACGCTACATAGTTTTTGCCATTCCAAAACACAAAATTCGGTACTAGGCACTGACATTTTTAGTAATATTTAGAGATTCGTGAAGTGTGACAATTTGCATAAGGAGGGAAAATACCGTCATCACAATTCCTCAATGGCAGTCGCCGTACTAAATTCTTAATTCTGGTAACAAAGACATTGGAATAAATTACAGAGAGTTGATATACTAATTAATGTAGCGTATTTGTGTGTTCATTCAAATGGAATAACAATACCCTTGCAAACACAAGTGTCAGAACAATTAAATCCAAAATCATTTTGTTAAATATACAAATTAATATAACAAACCTACATTAAATTAAAATTCGTTTGACATGTAAGCTAAGCTGATATCTTAACATACATTAATAATATCCAGTGCATCAACTTAATATCTGCAACTCATGTAGTCTACAGTTCTTAGAATTCTGTGACTAAGGTAACATTTTATACTGAGATACGATGATAGCTCATTTTAACAATAGCTTCCCATCGTATTGATGAAGAAATACGTTTATTTGCAGTCTATTTATGGCACTGAATCATGTGTAATCGCCGACTCAAAGAGTGAATGTAAGTGAATAACGTTTCATCGGCCGAGTGAACGTTTATTCAAGTGCCGTTGAAGGCTGATGGTTCGAAACCTACCATTACCTGAATGAAAATTGTAGAAGCATCTTCTCTGTTCTATCGATTCATTGGATTCTTCGGAACAATATCTGGTGGATTCCAGAGCGGTATCCTACTCAGCAGATCAAAGGTCGCAGTACCCTAGAACGCTAGTTGCGGGCGATACTTCCTTTCCCATCCCGTTTTCACTCCCATCCGTAGATTAATCCTCCGTTCTCGTATTAGGCTTTCCATTTCCTATTGATTTATAAAGATCTCTGACAAGCGTCTGAGAACCAAGAAGCAGTGACCAGTTGTTGCTCATCGAGACACTAAACGTGAATGGAGGTGGGATAACTGAACAATAGAAAATAGAATGAGGTTTAAACATACCGTATGTACTTTCTCGAACACGAAAATACACACACAAAAACATTTTTCATATTTGTGATAATTGGAAACGCAATAACTCATCACAAGTTCTTTTGTAATTGCCGTGACACTTTACGACACAGCTTTCCGTGATACTTTAAGGCAATTAGAATCAAGATTAAAAGACAACTTTCCTTTGCATCTTTTTTAAGCAAATTCATTCTTTTTATTCTTGCATCCCCCATAGAAAATAATTTTGTGACATGGTATCTCAACTGGTGTCAAAGATTCGTTTCTGAACATAGCCTGTGCGGACAGTTGGCATGATTTGAGTGAGTAGTTTAAAGCAAAATAAAATGTTGGAAAGACTCAAATACGTTCCATCAATTTTAAACAAAACATTTTAGATGGAAAAGTCTGTTCAGCAATGGAATATCGGAAGACGCGAAAAGCCCAAGCATTTGATTGCTTCTTGCCAACAAGTCTAACAATGTTGAACTTGTGCCGCACCAAAACTTAAAAACTGATTGTGAGAAATTGCTCACACATTAGTCAACTAATAACGAAAATATATTTTTCCAACAATTCGCTATCATTATTCAGAATTGGTAGCTAATGATCATAATATGAAAATATAAAGCAATTTTTCCCCATGAAGAGCATCTTTCGGAGAAGGAATTAAACCTTAAAGCTTCTAGGAGTTGAAATGCTTGAAGTGATTTGCAAGTTTCAGTTGTTCTATGATTTCACAGGGCCGTCTCAGAAGGTGCACATAATTAGGCCCTTACGAAATATAGATCTTGCTACTGAGCCATCCTATTGTGTGCGTTATCCGTGATATCTTCGCAGACCTCTCCCTCTCAGGGTTTGAAAGTCGCTCGCTCGCTCAGGGAACGTGATTATCGACGGCGCGGTGCGGCGATGAACCTGGGCGATGAGCCGCGCATGAGGCGATAGGCGAAGGGGACCGCCTATCGCCCTCCTCCCCTGGGCGAAGCGGATTAACGCGAGGGCGGGTAATCCGTCTTGGGGTTATCGCGGCGAGCAGGTGGCGGTCCGGAGGAAGGCAGGGCGGGAGGCAGGCCGAAAGGTAGGGACAACGATGGCGGACAGCGGATGGAGCAGGAGGAGCGGTTTTAAAGACTAGGAAAGGTAGGGAAGGGAGATAAGTAATTTGGTAGACGAGGGTGAGAGAAAAGGAGGGGGAGCAGGAGGGAAATAGCTAATGGAGAAGGGTTAATGAGAGAGATTTCAAGGTGGTTTGTAGAAAAGGAGTAAGATCCCAGTTTCATGAGAAAATCTGGCAAAGGTTAGATTGGTTTGCTATATCATACATCTGAGCATGTCAAGTACTATAATCAATAGACCCGTTAGATTAGTACGTTATATCTCAGGGGGCGGTGGTGTTAAAATATGAGATTCGGCGCTACCATTGATTTTGCTTACGGGGGTTTCCCTTTCAATAATCTCGGTCGTCTGTATTTCCATGCAGTCGGGACAAGCTCTAAATTCCCGTCCAGTCTCCCGGCATGTGCGGTGGTGCAGTGCACATAAGTGTGTGCACAAGAAGAGATGAAGGAAAGATCGCGCGAGGTCCATGGTCCGATTGTTAAGACGTTGCTACGACATTTCTCTGGTATTGATGGAAGAAAACATGGGAAGCTACTACCTATCAAAACACCAGCCGCCACAATTCTCCTCCAGAGAGTGACTGAATTCGACCCTATGTTGTCAGTGGCAAGTATTTGGGACTCGTCACTGATGGGACTCAAACTGTAGGTTCTGCCGATGGGAAAAAATGATGTGGCAAGCAGTTGGCGTAGTGGCGTCGTGAAAGTAAACAATACCGGCATGAATAGTTTATACACGTTTATTTACAAAAAGTGTACACTACTAGTGTGTTACTACAAGTGTTACTCTATTCTCGAACACGCGTTTTGGTATTTCCCGATTGTCGTACACCCTTGTCGGTACTCAGCATTTACCAGAGAGGCCCCGCATCTTGAGTGCACGCTTCTACCTCGCCACGCATGTGACTTTCGTCACTTGTGCAACGAACGAACAAGTTCCAGTCTGAGTGTAAGTTTTGCGCAAAGCGCGAGACCTTCAATACCAAAAAGCGGCTGGCGTGAGGTCGTCGACCTATTTTATACCCGTGGGCTCACTTCTACCTGGTTACGGTTGAGTGCGGGAGGGAGGTTTTTGGAGACCACCACGTGATATCATCCTTCCTGGTGAGAGGAAGCCGGCGTCTACCCGGTTCTACAAAAATCTGCACCCCGACACCATGGCGACAAAAAACCTTTTCTTGCGCTAAAAAGCGGCCAGCAGCTGCAGGGCAGCCATCACAGTGAATTATCCCAAACTGTTAGAAGAATGTCGAAAGACGGCTTTGAACGTGTTCTGTAGAAGAGGAAAAAGATCAAGGTAGGAGTAACTTGGTGGGGGGGGTGGCTAATGTGGTTACAGGTGTGAGAAGAGGGAGAATGGGAGGGAGGAGTGACTGCTTCCTGCCATTGGAGTAGGGATTACGGGACCAGTAATGGAGGGAAAGGTTTAAATAAGGAGAAGTGACGAAAGAGGTGGTTGAATGTCGGAGGACAGAAAGAACAGGAGTATCAAAATTTGAAAAATAGGGTTGGCAAGAATTTCGTGAGGAGGAGGAACAACAGGGTTAACAGAGTCTGAAAAGGATAGCGAACTGCAAGAAAGCGTAGGGGGAAAGTTGTGATCGCCCTCGTAAGAAGGTGATCACAACTAGGAAGGATGGGTTAAAAGACGAATGAAAGAGTGAATGAGGTAAGAAGGACAGAGGTAGTAGAATAGACGCAATGGTTGGAGCAGGAGTATAAGGGTTAGAATAGAGGGGCTGAAGGGATGGATTTGGGGAAATGGAGAGTTGGGAATGGTGGGAAGGGGCTTGGTGGAGGGGCCCGGCTTCCCGGCGAAACAGCACGCTGCCGCGGCCGTCGCGTCGTTGCGCTTTTGGGACAAAGCCATATTGTAGCGCGTAATTGCATGACGTGGGCCACTGTCGCCGGCAATTGGTTTATCCTCCGCCGCAAAGCTTTGTGTCAGGCAGAAGGGGGAGAGGCGGCCTGGCTGGAGCTGGCTGCGAAAGCAGCACAACCGGCAGGGAGTCTCTGGTCCCCGGGGGCCGACGCGACGCGACGCGACGGTGCAAAGTGTTGAGGGCGCGCCTGGTGCTGCTTCGCCTCTCCCAGTAGCAGGGAGAGGAAGCGGGCGGAGGCCTAACAGGTGACGCGGTCGTAACGGCTAGAATGCTGGTTCCTTCTCTCCCACACTATAAACAAAGCAGCTGAACCTCAGTTAAGCCGTAAGTAGTTGCGTGAGGACCTTATTCGTCCCAAGATCATTTCTGATAACTGCCAAAGTAAACATTGCCCTACTCTTCTGTATTTTACAGAACCTTTCAACAGCTTGTTTACCTTCCCTTTAAGAAAAGAAATTCCCTCATATGCGTTAATGTTCTCAAAAGGAATGCATTCTTTGTGACGGGAGACTCGTCCAGATTTGTTCGTGGTATTACATTCAATTGAATATTATTTTTGAGGTCTCTGAACAATACAATAATAGGAACAACAATAATTAATAAAAATAAACATTACTTTTTAGGTTTTCATACATGAATAAAAATAACATAGTTTGTAGTACTTTCCGTAAGTAAGGTAATGATTGATAGATTGTTACTGATTCCGGGAGGGTCTTTTGCTAAGGTCATTAGTTCCATACTTGTAGTAAAATTTTGGCGGGATTACGTGTCAACCTACCGTCGGCTAGCAATGTTTTCTACAAACAGGTATTTTCCACCAGTGGATTATCGCCCAAGCCGAGACAAGCTTTAAGCTCCCGCCCGATCTCTCAGTACGTTTGGTAGTGTAATGCATGTTAGTGTGTGTGAGAGTAACGGGTGAGGATATGACAACGAAGAGGAAGGAAAGATTGCGAGTGATCCGTGGCCCGTGCTCCGAGGCCGTTTCTTAGGATACTGCTCCCATATTCACCTGGTGTTGATCGAAGACATCACAGAGAAAAGTCGATCAGAGCAGCCAGCCGCTAGAATTCTCATCCAGACCTCAAGGTAGTGTACAGTTGCCCCTTAGATATTGAATTTGAAATAATAAAGTTCATTTATAAATTTTATATTTTCAAAGTTAACATTTATTAAAGGAATCATTTGCAAAACAGCAATTATTATTAGTAATATAAGAATGAAAATAATGGCGATGGCAGGCATCCTTCTGTCATATTTCTGGCAACGGAGTGCGTACTTGTGACGAAAATATTTCAGTTTATCGCAAAAACTCATTTAATCTTTATTTTTTATTTAAAACATTCTGTGTGTATTATTTATTAGATTGCAGTTTGTATCTTGCGATCCCTCTAATTTACACGATTCAATCTTATGATCCTTCCAATTAACAACTAAGAATATAAAGAAGACCCAAAATCTGACGCAAATGAACAGATCAGCTAGCTGACATCGGAAACAAACGTGTAGTTTGTAGGTATTGTATACACGAATTAACTAGCTTCAGATCAGTTACCAATGGTGAGTGTGGAAAGATATCGTTAACAGCCTCGATTCAGGGAAAAGAAATTCGCAAAGCCCTACAGCGAAAAAATCTCACGGAGCATTCTCCTCTGCAGCGAAAACAGTCTTTGGTAATTTCAATAAGAATTAGAAAATATATCCGAATTTGTTGGCAACAGAAATAAAATCAGAAGACCCACGAACACAACGTAAAGCTCCACAGAACTTAATTTGACTTGTCCAAAACTACGTTGATAAAAAATTGGTTATATTTCCTTTATATTCAAGTATGAAATGATATTCGGAAGGTAGTATGAATCTTTCTAAAGATAAAATGAAGCCTAATGTCTCAGAAAATAATATGAATTATAACTTTACTAGCAAAGACAGAGAAAGAGATTCCTATTCTTGTAGTTTCAGGTTTAATTGAGTGGATAAGGCTAATCAACATAGTTGCACGATAAACTAACAAAACGAATATAAATGGTATCATATTTCAAAAAACGCAGTACAAACGATCACTGTGGTCGATATTAGTTAACTGACCTGCGGTATATCAATCCTGCGAATCGAGATAAGGACTATAACTTGTTTGGGAGCGAGGACGGGGATAGAGGAGGGGTTTAGAAGAGAGCAGGATTGCCACCCTAATCGGGTCCGTTATGATTGCCGACCGCCGATAAAAATCACGTTGAAACCAATGGGAGGCGTTGACGGCAATTGAAACCGCTTCGCCCGTGGCGTCGATCATATCTCCCCACTCAGCATTCGTTCTGGCGAAACGGCGGGCGACAACCGGCCGCGGCCGCAGAGTTGTAAAAGTCGTCAACATTTGGACGCAGTTCATCTCCGCAGAGTATCACTGTAGTTTGAGTCGTACTGAAACATGTGTCATACATCAATTGCTGTTTCATGCATTTGGAAGGATTCGATTTGCAGTAAAATGTTGTAACGTGATATATCTCTAGTGGTTTGCAAACAGGTTTACTTACAGGATAGACCTACAGAATAGTCATAACAGCCGTTTGGGACTTACTAAACATCATCTTCATCAATATTATTATTATTATTATTATTATTATTATTATTATTATTATTATTATTATTATTGTTATTATTAATGCTGAAACACAGCAAACCTTTAAGAATAGAATAAATGTAACAAACTTATAGAGTCTTTAGAGAAGCCCTTTTAACTTTTGTCAAAGAACTTGTGGTGAGAATTTTCATATAACATAGTCATGCGTTATTGGTTGCCGATTAGTAGTTAACTCATTGTAAATTTTGGAGTCACCAAAAATAATAAGTTTTTGCAAATCGTTTTCTCCTTTGAACTTCTCGTCACACTTTGCATTCTACTCTCTGAACTCTTAATTTACAGCAATTTACGTCACAGATTATCCCATGTTCTTTCAAACATGGGTTTGGGCAAATCATTAGCAAACAATTCTCAGTCTAGAACCTTCCACAACAATGCCCCGTCTCTTTAGTTTTAGGAGAACATCTATCTCCCCCATAACAATGCCTTATTCCAATTCATTCACTACATACTTCATTAGCTAATTCTCTCCCTGTCTTCTGTTCTTTCAAAGCATCTCCCTACCTCCAAATGTAGTCTCAGAAATGAATGAAGAAAAGAAGTCTCAGAAAAAATGTAGTCTCAGAAAAAAAATTAAAGTACCATTACTATAATTAACATTTACTTTCAAATGACTATTATATCCCATCCACCTTTATCTCTTTTCAATAGCGCTTAAACGTCAATAATAACATTGCTTAGCTCATCCTTCTAATCTTAAATGCAAACGAGTTAATCCCGAAGGATAAATATTTTAAATTTTATTTCCCACGTATTTCATAGATCTAGCTTTCATTGCGAAAACATCTTGCTTTCAAAGGCTGAATAAAATGTAAAGTTTCACAGACCCAGAGCAGATAAACCACCTCGCAGGTAGCGAGAATAAATCAAAAGACGTCGCCATTATTTACTTCCTCAAGTGATAACGGCAGGTCTTAAATATATGGCCACCCAACGCTATTCACCAACCAACAATCCCTCAGTCACACTCGTAAGTAGAAAAATGTTATTAAATTATTTGTGTATTATACTATTTCGTATATATATTATTCCTATCTATGCATCTACCAAAACCACCCATTAAACACATAATCACTGAATTCTACCTGATATTCTCGATATTGTGTGGGGTTGAGATTTTATAAACCTCATTCACAATGATTTCCAATAAATGTTGCATACTAATAACACATTTTCTTTAACTACTAATAAAAAATGTTCAATACTAATAACAGCAAACACAATAGCTACAATGACAATTTCGTCGAACCGACCGTTACACCAAATATTAATCTGGCAAATACATGAAGAAAAATCAATTAGTTTAATTCATACTCAACACTTCCCAGAATCTACTAACTAAAAAACACATGAAAACACATTTCGCACTACTTCCATACACATAGAGCAGCAAAAACCGTAAAAGCAGCATCGTCTCAGTTTAAATGTAAGCGGCCTAATCCAAACCAACCACTTCCTCAAAAAGCTAACTTAAACTGCTGCTTAAGACTCGTTTTCTTCCCATCATGCATGAGAAAAAATTATGGCCATTTACATTTTGTAATCCAATAAATCTCCACAACACCTATTATATTAAAAACCAAAAAGTATTCTATCGGAATTTACAAAAATTATCAAAATTTAACCACGGTAAATGCATGTCTTAATAAAATAAATTATTTTCCTCACATTTATTTGAATTTCGTTTTCTTCACTGTATCGCCCACCAAGTTTTATGAATGGACGAATAAATTGTTCCAACGTGGCAATGTAAACAATATTTCGAAATAGCTTCTTTGGCAATGAGCTGCTATTCAAGCTTAGAAAACAAGAATTTTGGTACTATCTGTCTCATATCAAAATCTTTCTAAACAACAGACATTTCTCACTAAAAATAGACAATACCTCCTTCCTTCGCTATCTAATCTACCTCGGCGTCCCCTAAGGGGCCCTCCGCTCTCTCTCACTCTCTCTCTTCCTCTCCCCCCTCTCTCTCTCTCCCCCTCTTGACCCTTAAATGGTTCTGGGTTTAAGGGCCCGGGATACTTTTTAAGCGCTAATAAATCCTCGAACTCAGGTTTTTTCTTCGTAATAAATATCTCTACAAATTTTATGAATAATATGTTTTAAATAAAACATTCGCAATAAAATTATACATTTTGCAGAAATTTTGAAATATTCGAAGCTACCTCGCTTCTGCACTACTCTTCAAAGGCCCATTCGAACGAATATCGTTTGTTATTGTTTTACAGTTGACACTTCTGGTCTCTCGATGAAATTATGGAAGAATATAGACGAGCACTGAATTGAAGAAGATAACCATCGATAGCAATTTGACTAGCGTATTAGTAGCAAAATATTTTGCTCGAAAAAAATCACTGTTGTTAAGACTTTACAACCAAATTGTACCTGCTATCATGAAGCCCAATGTGCAACGTGAAAAGCATTCTTCAGTATTTTGTTTCCATGAAGAAGTCACCATGGTCACCACATATGACCCCATAAAGATCAGAAGTGTTGACCCCGTAAGTAGGACTTCACAGAGATACGAAAATTGTTGAAGAGAAATAAGTAAAACCTTACATACAGCTCTACAACAAAACAAATGGGGATTGGACACAATTGATGGTCATATGGATACTTCGCAGTTCCAATAGACTTCTGAAGAGGTCGACCGAAATGGCGTTGGAGGTTTGCGGTATAACTCACAAGTGTCCAGACGAAGAAGAAGAAGAAGAAGGAAGAGTCAACATTACAAGTAAAAGAAACGTCGTCGACACACTGCAGCAAGTGCTAGAAGAATATTTGTAAGAATCTTAGTAATGTGATGTGTTCTAAGTGTGGGTAACTATTTTATGTATGTTGCATTTTAAATAAATTTGCTGTCATTAATAACTATAAAATTTTATTACTTATTCGTACTATTACTAATACCATGATTAACAAAAATCATATAAAATCACAATCTCTCCAGTGTAACCATTAAATTAGTAACATTTGGTAAATGTCAATAAATAGTGCATATTTCTGCAGAAATGCATAAAAAGATATAAAACCTATTTATCAGCACTTCAAGATATAAATAAATTTAAAATCTAATTTTATTTACAAAATTTCTTAGATTATATTGCCGGGCCTAACAGACCCATGTGGTACGATTTTATACAATTAAATGGTGGTGCATCAAAGGGTTAAACGTCTTCACGGAAGACATCCTCTATCTAAATGTGCAACGGGCATCTATGCTGATGACACAACTATCTTCACTTCCAACGCTGTATCTTCAAATGCAGTTAATAACCTGCAGCAAGACAAACACCTTTCCTGACTGGGCGAGGAAATGAGGCCTGCACTTAATTCCCTGAAAATGCGATACCAAATTTTTCACACCAAAATGCACAAATATTCCTCCTTCCTTAAAAATAAATAATTTCTCGTCCTCAAAAGCCCATTCAAATAAATGGCATTGTTTTTGGCATGACCTTAGTTACCAGCTTCACAAGGAAGTCGTACATAATTCGTAGACTGAATAAAATATTTGGCGCCCTATTTAGACTACACATAATAATTTATATATCATTCTCTACAAAAAATAGAAATTTATTTGCTTCTCTATAAAACATTACTAAGAAACTCAATAATCTACAACGTGAATTCTGAGGTAACACGTCATCAGACCATAATTTCTGCCACATCATTTTGAAAGAGTGTACACGGGACTTTCATTCTAAGGTGCCACACTTTGAGTAGAATATAACTGCTATACAGTTTCGAAATAACAGTATTCGAAAATTTTTACCCGAGGTACCATTCCTTCAGAACAGAATACTTGTCATGGCGTTTGGAAAGAATGGTATCCTTCACTTTCCATCTAAGGTACGACGCCTTCAGAATACAATTTCTCCTACATAATATTAAAAGAACGATGTCATGCTTTCATGCACTACATGCTTTACGAACACAATTTCGGTTACTCCAATTTTAAACAAATCCAAAACACAAGTTCTGCTGCACAGTTTCAAAAGATTATGTGTGTTGCAGAATGTTCGGACACCGATTTCGGGTGTGCTGTTTTAATTTCAGGCTGCGCTGTTCCATCCTGCAAGCCCTCCAGGAAATGAAGAGGCGCTCATATTTACGCTTAATTAAGCCCCGCCCCAGGGCTTTGATTAATGAGACGGCGCCAGTGGCGAGCGCGGAGCCCCGAGTCACATGTCGCACTAGGTCGGCGCGCGCAACGGCCGCAGTGAATATTACTCCGCTTATTTCGAGCGCGTGCAACACACACGTTGCTTTTTTAGCACGTAATTCCACGCGCAGCACATTGGTTGTAAACAAATACTTGTGTGTTTCAGTTCGTGTATTATTCCAAATACTGTCACTATTCGTTCCGTTTCTGCATCCTTGATTTTTTAATATTTTATTTTTAGTTTCATGTTAACAGTATCCAGATATTGCACACAAGAGTATTGCAATCCTGCAAAAATTCATTTTCCGAATGACACATTATGCCTATTTTTAACCCAGCGTTCGGCTGTCATTTTGTATGTCCGTCCGTCTGCTCTTGTCACTCGCGCACACACACACACACACACACACACACACACACACACAAACTCACACTCTTTAGCGATTAAATATTTCATTCAAGCTTTTGATACAGTCATTGGAAGCAATCAAAAACGAAAGAGTGCTCCATTGTGTCAAACCAACCTTTTATTCGCAAGGAAGAGGGGCCAGGATTCCAATTTTTCCACAATCACATAGAGTAATGGAGGCATTCAATCGGCGTTCATGCACCTAAATTGTTTACTGTATATTTACCATCTGGTCACAGTATTTTTCTTTCAACAGTTAAATATATCTAAACAACTGAAGGTTGACAAAACTAATCTATAACAACTGAAGGTTTCGTGGCACGTAATTTGTCTTGAATAAATAAGCAATAAACATATTTGACAGCAACCCACGGCGCCTCTAAATTTTTCACAATTTTCTCAAAAATAAAGAATACAGGGATTAATTGATTGATCGATAGGCTGGTTGTGATTTTAGGATGGAGAGGGAATGGAAGGTGAAGTTTATGTTGTACGCGGTTCGGGGCTCGTTTTATAAGATGCTGCTTCGGCTCGCACTTTAAATAATTCATTAATGTTACTGGGCGCTTCAATTGCTAAGGTCATTAGTCCGGTATGTGTAGGGCACGTTTTATCGTTGACGGTGGCAAATATCCTATCTGCATGGCGAGAGCTGGTGTCGACTTACAGGTCAGCCTACGGGTTTTCCGCCGTAAGGTATCTCCCACCAGCGGGGCACCGCCCTTACCTGGACAAGCTCCACGCACCCAACTGGTCTTTTGACACGTATGGTTGGTATGACACGTATAGTGCATGTAAGTGTATGGGGTGATGGTAGGACAAGTACGAGGATGGGGAAGATCAATGGCGGACCGTGGCCCGTTTGTTAGGAATCACCTCCGGCATTCGGATGGTGTTGATCGGAGAAGCCACGGAAAACTACCTATCAGAGTAGTCGGCCTCTAAAATTCTCCTCGAAACAGTGGCTAAATTCGAACTAGCTATGCAGCGAGTGTTAAAATTCCTGTTACCGCCGAGACTCGAACTTTCAAACTTTCCAGTCGAAGGCACTGCAGTGACATTTGTTGAAGCCATGAGCCATTCAAGTCTGAACATATAATTAAAAGTTACCATTTAATCAGAAACAAATCATATCGGAGAGACTTCGAATTCGCTTCCAGCAGGCCCATGAAAATGATAAAGCTATCAAAATAGGCGGGATCGTTCTGACGACATTAAGAACTCCGCTCGATCACACGGCTACGCCTTCGCGCTCGCCGATGTTGGTTAAGTATAGAGGTAATCCGGAGGTATATGACAAGAGAAAAGTTACGTCTGGCAGCCTCCTTCAGAAGGGGTCTCTGTTTCTGTCGTTGGTGTTAATTCGGTACGTTCTTTGGCGCCCAGCTGCGCATAAAACTGGACGCAGACGGGCTTCGAACTGCGTTTCCAGAAGCAACGGGAAGCATTCGCGACTCCCAGCAAACGACAATAACGCGCTCGTTGCTTTCAAGGAATTAATATTTCAAATAAAAGCTGTGCCCGGCGGATGCCGAAGTTTCTAAGATTTCTTCCCCTCTGCCGCTATGGAGGCGTGCTCTGCATATTAAATAGGTGTTACGGTTCCTTCGGCTTCGGAGGAAACGTTTCGCCCAATCCCAGGCTCAAATCTCTCCGCTTTTACTCTTCGCCATTTTCCAAACGAGACTCCGTCCCAGCCCTGGCATGCGCATTTCTTTAAAACCCGCGCCAAACGGTCGTAACACGGAGAGATAGCGTGACATGGCTGGCGCCATTTGCACATAAACAGTTCATTAACTTTTGTCTTTCCGCTCACGAGGAACAGAAAAACTTCGTAAATAAACTTTACTCCAAATACTCGAAAATAACACAAAATCAATTACTGTCCAGGAAAATGAAAAAATACTCCTCAGTAAATTTAGAACATTATCTCGTACGTTGTCTCAATTTCGTAGTAGGCATACACTCTTCGTGCCTGAGGATTAAAACAAAATCGATTGTGGTAGTGCATGCTAAGAGTGAATAGTGAAGGGAACAAATGGAAATTATGAATGTCACTTTGTTTCTAAAAGTGTGCTACTAAGAAATGATGTTGTAATATATGAGCCCGACACTTAAGAGGAACGGCAGGATAAACTCCACGAACCTGCCATTTTACGCAAGGGACAGGGGACAGAGAACAATTTCTGCGTCACTTTTATCTGTTTTATTCATCTCCATGTGGACGGTAGTTAAGACAAGTATAATATTCAACCACTTTGTCATCCGGGACTTGAAACCGAAAACAGGATGTCCTTGTTTGGATGTACATGTTTTGCACATGCATGTTATCTATCCCTCACAACTGAAACCATAACTTGTTTCAGATAAGTCAAGAGAATTTAATTTTCTTCAAGAAATAAGAAAGCTGCGTCAACCTAAACCACTAATTTAGCAATCACACAAGACACCTAACATATTTTCAGTACATCCGTTCTTTTAAACCTGTTACGAGGTTTGCTCCTAATTAAAAATGTGTAAATTAGTATGCTTTGTGAAAGTTCATGAATAGAATAATAGTTTTGAGATATTTTAAAATATTTTAATTTAAATATTATCAACAAAATACTATCTTATTTTTCGTAACAAAAGATAAGGAAATCTTTGGGTTAAATATAATTTTTAACTAGCTCAAAGCGTAAATAACCAGCTATCAGCCTTTTTTGCAAGGTGTCTAACATAGTTTTTCACAGTAGAAGACGTGCTCTTGTTTTAATACCGTGTTTTTACCTCTTTTTTAAATATGCCCCCTCTTTATTTTCAGTCTACTTTATCTCATTTGTTGACATTCACCGCCATTTTTTAAAATTTTTGAGTAGAAGTAGCAATTATCGCGACCTGATATCATCGCATGTATTGTTAGCCTCTTTATCAAAAACATTGACAGATGGTGTCAAATAACATATTTTTTTATTTAGTAAAAGGATGAATATGAACGAAGTGACTGACATCTGTCTGTATAACAGAAGATCTTGGGCTCAGATATCGGTAGGATCAAATATTTGCACAATCAATTTTCACTATTGTCAATGCCGATCCGGGTGGCCGAGATATCTAAGGCGAATTGCCGTGGCGATCTCGGAGTGGAGGTTCCCTCATCCCGCCTCGGGCATGGTTGTGTGGGTGATTGTGTATGTTGTCTTTGTCTCTGTGCAATATGCTTTTGTGTAGTCTACGGGCATCCGGCAGTAAAATCACCGCCAGATAGAAATGCAGCGGGCGTAAAATTAATAAAAATGAACGCACCCTTATTGATGTTGTCTCCGTAGAAAAATAAAAATTGTAAGGACGAACAAAAATCAATATTTTGAATATGCCGAAAAGTTTGGGGCAGATGAGTGAATAAGCACCAGGCGTATGTAATATTAGAATTCGCACTCGGAAAATGCGCCCCTGTCCTCGCGTATGTTCCCCTGGAGCGTCGCTGGCGGCTCTCTCCGCCTCCACAACCACTCGCCCATTCGACGCACGCGGGGCTCGAACGCGGCCCTTCCCGCCGGGAAACAAACGAGCGGCGCGCGGAGGCCGAGTCCATCGCCAGCCCAAAACAAGTGAGTGGCGCGGTGCGGCGCTGCGGGGAGATTAATGGCAACTCCGGCGCCTGGGAGAAGGGGGCGGGGCATTTCTCAGCCCGAATCAGGCCCCGCGCGCTGCAGAACGGTTGCTCCCTTCACCGCCTCGTCACACTGCCCCTCGTGGCGAAGCGACAGGCGAAAATGCTGCGAAGATTTCGGAGGCAGACTTGTCACACAAGATTTCGGAGGCAGCCGTCATCACAATTATCCTGCTATGATTCATTCATTCATGTTTCCGAGCTATGTTCAACTGCTATGCTCATTAGTTACGTAAATGTAGTCCATGTTACATCCAGGATATGTGGCGCTGCTTCTGGTACTCATCATCAGCAGCAGCAGCGGGAGCAGCAGTAGCAGCAGCGGCAGCAGCAGTTGCAGTAGCAGCAGCAGTAGCAGTAGCAGTAGTAGCAGTAGCAGCAGTAGCAGCAGCGGCTGCAGCGGCAGCAGCAGTAGCAGCTGTAGCAGCAGCAGCAGTAGAAGCATGGATTAGGCCGATCTAGCATGTTCCAGGCAAGTTGTGTAGAGAAAGCCATCACTTCTTTTGCCTTCTTACTTCTCTTTTTCCTTTTGAAAGATATTAATAGGCCTGCTTGGTTAATATCTCATAGTTCATTCTTTGTATACGGTCTATGTAGTTTTTTGATGTATGTACGAGTATTTAACATTTTTTGTAAACTGGTAATTCTGAATTCATCTCTTGTATCTTCATTTCTAATATGGTTATTGAGTGTGTAGCCCTTCACATACATTCACCACTCCATCTGCTTTAATTCTCTTATTGTCCCTAGATATTATTACTGATGTTTCGCATCCATACAAAATAGTAAAAATGGCAATTGTTTTAAAAAGCTTGAGTTTTGTTCCTTTTCTTGCTTTCTTTCCCCGTTTCTCTCACTGTAACCGTGCAATCTGACCACGATCTACATGTACACTTGCGGAGATCCATGAATCGCCTCCACCGGAGTACCACCCCAGCGAAAACGATTTCTGGCGTGTCCGCAGGGTGACTGCAGGTGGCAGGGTATTTCTTTAAGCCAGCATTAAAAATTCGCCGTCAAGAAACTAACCCGATCAGAGACTTGGAAATCAGCATAGTATCTTGCTGCAAACCTACAGATATCCAAGAAAACTAACAACGTCGCTTCCACATAACCACACACGTCTGAAACTTATTGGCAAGTTTTTCTACACTTTGAAATATGAAATTTTTTGCCATGCTTGTCTTTTTCACAAGAAAGAAATAACTCTGGTCGTTGAAACCACTGAAAGCCTTTTCGACCACTTATTCATCTGGAATATTTGCACAATTTCTCTTATGATACACTCACGGGTGTATCCTCGCGCGCGGGTAGCCGCTTCACCAACGGAACGGGAGCGCACCTCCCTCTCTACACAGAGAGTAGCGCATCCGTCGTCATTGAATGAATGGGCGAAAACCAGAACGGTATAGTGGACATATTACCAATTCCGAGAATATGTTTTTTTTTCTTATTTAAAGTCGCATCAACATCTGGGTCATTTACGACCACTACTACATTTTACGGTATGGTAACTGTAAAGATTACATGATACGGTGATGACAGGGGGTGAAAGGAGGAACACAAATACAACCGTGCTTGAGGTGGGACTCGAACACGCGATCCTTCGGTCCGAGATCGCTACGGCATTACTAGATTAACGATCTAGGCCATCCCGAACGGCAAAACAACTACATTTTAGTGTAAATGTATTTTCGTGGTTTTAATGAAAAATTGAAATGCTGTGGTTATAATGATGATACAAACTATACAGTAATATTACCCTAAATAAACAGATTTCGCAGAATTTATAAAATGTCACTTATACTGTTCTGGTTTTCATCCATTCAAATGTCCTCTTTCCCGATATCCTTGATAGGAATCGCACAGGCATTGAAGAAAAGTGATAACAATTGAAGCCCCTATATAGATTTTCACCGACTGTGGGAGCCCGATTCTGATCGGACCGCTTTCTTGGAGTTCTCTGTTGAGGAACGAGATGGCGCTGGCTTCGTAACAAAGATTGTTGATGGAAACAAAAACAGAAATGATTGTGTATTGTGTCTTAGTGGGCACAACTAAATTTTTTGAGATAGAATTTGTAAAGTTACGAAATTGTTAGTTTAAAGAATATAGCATTTTTTTAAAACAATTGTTATTTCTGTTTTCATTTCTTCACACGTTTATATTTGTTAAGGATATAATTGGTTTATATAACGAACAAATATGCAAATACTGAACTCTCAAAGTATTTTGCGGAGCTTGTCCAGCGGGGCGGAATCAAGCGGAACGAGTCGAGCGGAGCGGAGTCTAGCCGAGCGGAGTCTAGCTGAGCGGAGTTTAGCTGAGCGGAGTCTAGTTGAGCGGAGTCTAGTTGAGCGGAGTCTAGTTGAGCGGAGTCTAGCTGAGCGGAGTCTAGCCGAGCGGAGTCTAGCCGAGCGGAGTCTAGCCGAGCGGAGTCTAGCCGAGCGGAGTCTAGCCGAGCGGAGTTTAGCCGAGCGGAGCCGTGTGGAGCGGAGGCGAACGGAGCGGGGTCTAGCGGAGCGGAAGGGACGGACTGGAGGGGAGTTGAGCGGAGTGGAGTCGAGCGGTGCAGATTCGAGTGAAGCAGATTCGAGCGAAGCAGAGTCAAGCGAAGTGGAGTCGAGCGCAGCGGAGTCGAACGGAGCGGAGTCGAGGGGAACGGAGTCGAGCGGAGCGGAGTCGAGCGGAGCGGAGTCGAGCGGAGCGAAGTCGAGCGTAGTGCAGTCAATCAGCGACTGCTGACGCCTACCCCACTCTCTCCCCGCGCTTCTTCAACCTCACCTAGCTCGCCACTCCCACCCCTCCCTGCATCGCATCTGCATCGGCGCTGCATTATGTAGCAGGCGCTGCCTCCGCCTACACCGGCTCATCCCGTGATTCACAACGCCCCACGCGAATCTATCGGAGACGCGCCTGATTCATAATTCATACCTTACGCCCTAATAGAGATTTACAGGTCGCCACGTTGCGTTACAGACTAACTCCGTAACTCCTACACGGCGAGGAAGACGAATTATTGGGCGAAATTCGTGTCGAGAAGATTTACGCCGACCGCTAAGGGCGACGACGTTGTACGCTTCGTCTCGCCTCATTGGCGCAGGGCGCCAACATTCGGCGACAAAATGCCATCAGGCTGTAGATGAGGGCTTTTCGCTGTCGGCGGTTGGGCCAAAGCAGCAGTCGTGCATTAAGGCGGAGCAACGATATTGCGCCTTCACACTATAAGAGATGATGTACAAGTCGCGTGTCTCTAAGAATATTTTTATTTAAATTTAAAATATGGCGTTATTAAATAGGTTGAATAAAAATACGAATTACGAAGCGTTGACACGTTCATGGAACGGGAAACCTCCATTTACTGTGGAAACGAAAATATTTCGAGGTAATACATTCAAATGAAGAAGCATGCTGAATAAGAAGTTGTCAAACACATTGTTATATTAATATTTGCATTCTCTCATTATTATAATTTCTTCAGTAATGTGAAACAATAATTAATTTGAAATTAAATGTCTGAATATAAGTATATGTAGAATATAAAAGTTTAGAAGTTTGTAAGTTTTTTATCTTTGTGATGTCAACCAATTTCACCGTATTACATATATTCTTATGTATTATACGTGAGTATGAAAGAAACGTAAATAATATTGTTAGTTTGTGAATTAGTTAACCTGAGTTCACTTCCCTTCGCATCAGAAGCCAGGAAATTACATTTGCTCTAAAAATAATGAATGATCTACGTTCAGTTCTCAGCTAGTGACAGAAGAGACAACGTTGGTCAGCTTAAAATACTCCAACTCGTCGAGATGCGTACATGCCTTCTCGTAACTCACGTCGTAACATTCACAATCCATCTCAGTCAATATACATATTGTCTCTCAAGAATTATTTTTAACTCTCGCAACTCTCCACAAACAAAGCAGGCGATGCGCTCCTCACACGTCAGAGAAAAAGTGCCGCGGAAACTCTGCCCACCGCCCACCGCCCACCTTCAATGCTCTGACGGTGACACCTTCCGAGGCGGCAATCGCTGCAGGTGGTCAGGTCACACGTTTCCCACCGGCGGTTAAGAGGTAGCATTTACCCTTTGCAGAGAAATACGTCTTCATTCTGACTCTCAGGTCCTACAACTTTTGATCTTGCTTGAGATAACTGGTTGGTAAAGGGAGATGATATTATGATTTGAATGATGATGAAGCAGTGGAAGAGAGGCAGAGAAAACCCAAAGAAAACAGTTTACCGACACTTGTACTCGCGAGGAATAAACTGGGATTTGAGCAAACTGAGTATTGTGATGAAAGGAGAGACGTCTGACCACAACCCTACGTGTCATGCACGCCATTGATGACAAGCATAAAATCTGAGAGAGAATTAGAGACACAAACAGAGGTGCTGAATGCAAACAGTACTGGTAGAAATTAACACAATATTCCCACTTGCAGAGTTGAAAAAAGCTGTTTTGGACACTGCAGAAGACCGTGTTTTACGCAAAGATTTAAGTGCAGGACTCCCAACGTCATATTGTATTTTATTATCACTGAAAGGGAGTGAGTTCATGAATTATGAAACGCCCAAAGGAAAGAGAGTAAGCGGTCGGGTTCTGCGAAGTCGTTGATGTAAACTGCCTGATTTATTATTAGCACAGCGTTGTTAAGATTCATAGGAGTTTGTTTTGTATTTTTTTGCAAGAGCTTCAGAAGAACATATATTAAAAATGTGAAGTTACCAGTGCTGCGGGACATTGAATGTGCAGAAGGATACGTTAAACTCACCCTCCTCACCCCAGCGACACCAAGTGGCGGTGGCGTTAATCAATTTACAAGCTACTTTGTAGTGATAATTATGAATATGAAGGCTACTACACTGCAGAGTTCATCGTCCCTTAGATAAGAAGAAAACGCAATGAAATGTACTCAAAACTGTGCACTACGTAAACATAATCCGTTCTAAATACTATATATATTTGCCCAGAGCTGCGCAGGTATTTATTTTGCGCCTTGACTATTATAGTCACTTCGTCGCTTCATCAGGCATGCCTCGTCCGGTCCACCGTCTTCGTTCACCGTTTCGGCCCCTCCGTTATACACGAACCCTGTCACCCTGTTGTCCACTCTACCTGCCCCGTCCACTCGGTCCGTTTCACCCGCCCCACCCAGTTCTCCCCCTCTTTCTCCCCTGATAAAGAGCGGAAACAATACCCAAGCATAAATGCATTGCAAGTTACTAAATAAGAAAACACTTGGGATTGAACCAAAGTTGGGATAACATTGTGGGATCGGGAACTCCCCCCCTGTTTTTGCTCTACTCAAATGTGTTGACGCACAATTGTTAAGCAATCGTTACAGTGATTCAATTGTTAATGCGACACACACATAGCCACTCCCTGACATATTTTATTCGTAAGCTAAGATATTGATCCACGAATGGAATACATTTTTACTTTAAGTTCCAAAGACAGTTCCAGTATAAGCTAGGATGTTGGCGGACGACAAGATGGACGAATGGGGGGGGGGTACATTTTTCGGATTAGTTGCAAAGCAACAAACGACTGGAGTGGCCATGACTAGTGAATATCCTGGCTCTCGTCCACATCTTTCAATTCATTACATTATGGCCACAACAAACCCTCTGCACAGTAGTAAGGGATGGTGTGGAGTACTTTTGTAACAAACCCTCATCGTGTACTTGAGGAGCCATAAAATATTTTATTTTTTCTCAACCAAGGAAGAGGAATGCTAATACCCGACTATTCCTTTTGACATAAAACTTTTATTACTTGGGTCAGCAGGGGCTTGCTTACTGAAACAGCATGTAACCACAAGTCACTCGGACGCGGGGTATTCACAGAGCAACGTTATCTTGAAGAACAACCAACCCGATACGAAGAGGGAGAAAAACGATTGCATTATTACAACTTAACACCCGCACTATTTCCAAAATATGTTCAATATGTCGGTTTGTAAACCGTGTACAAATGCATGCGGTGTAATTGGTTGTATCATTTCTTCATCTAAATGTTCGTACACTCTGTGCATCACGCACAAGACATACTTCATCATGTCGCTATATAATTATTGCAAAAACAATTTAGCAGTGCCACAAAACGTATCGTTCTGCGAAATGTATTTTTAGATAGCCAAAAATAAAAAAAACCTACTTTAAGGTAAGCACAGCGTGGTAAAAGGTCTTGGTCTGAACTCCACCTGAAGTCGCGTGAGCACGGCTGTCCTCACCCGTGTTCACCGGCGGCGGACGGCGCGACTAAAGCAGTGACCTCGGGGAGACGCCACGGGTCGTGAACTGTAAAGCCTTAATCGCAGCGACTCGTCTCCCGATCGCGGTCAGCAGCCGATCGCACAGGAAGCGGACTCGTAAACAAAGTGTCTTCGCGGCCTGATCGTGTTCACGCGGGATCGTCAGCTCCGACGCGGTTGCACAGAGGGCGACGCGGCAGGGCTCGCATGAGAGTGGTCTGAAGCGAGTACGCTCACGAAGAACTTTTGGAGGAGCACGGCGAATACAATTTAGAAGGAGAAACTCGGCGAACAAATACTTAACGAAAATCTTGACAAAAATATTTTGTAAGAAGACGTACGTTGGGTCCCTGGTATTCATAAGTTTCGCGGGCGCTCTCCACGCCGATGACACGTTGGCCGTATTGCCAATCACGTACGCGATGGAGGGTCACGTGACCTTGACCTTTACCAGTTGCTGGCACCGCCTGACGGTGTCTTCCAAAAATAGCCCGTGACGCGGTCCCTGCTCTGGTTGCCCACCCACATACTGGTCTTCTGACGTCACGGCCCTTCCTTACAGTGCCTGGGCCCCACAAAGGAGTCGCCCGGATTAGCAGCTCAGCAACACAAAAGTTTTCTTATCAGTGCATAATTTCTGGCAGCGATGTTTGTTGGAGTTTTGCTTAGCAAGGCGAGGGTGAGTTTGAAAATAATTTCAATTTCCCCGCTGCTGAACGGCCTTCTTACTTATAATAAAATTAAATTAATACTAGCTCTGTTCTGTTAGAATATACTATTTTTTTTATTTTAAGGGCAATAGTTGATATGATCATTAGCCTCGTATGTGTAGTTTATGTCAGAAGTTATACCAAAACTTGAATTCAATTCTTCAGATATGCTTCAGCACTCCAATCTCCAAATTTAGACAAGGTGCACTTTATCCTTCTGGAAATAAATCCACATTTCCCAAAGATAGTTTCCAGGATCCATATATTATAAAACTACATCTCCCTTTTATCACTAGTTTCCCTCTTTCCAATCCTAAAGTTAAATTATGAAATTAAATAAGTAGAATTTGGAAAAAAGTTACAAAACTACACTTAAAAAATATCTATCTAAAAAAACAAAATTGAAGAGGAAGAAAATGGAAATAAGTTATCTTGAGAAGTAGAGTTCATCCCCCACTGAAACGTGAGATCCGACGCCGATCTACCATCAAATGGCGAGGTTTACAGATGGATGTTGTCTAAAGATAAGTAATCTGAATCTAACGAAATAGTTATACACTTACAAGATAGCGAATCCCTGCGTACATAGTGTGTTTGTGTGTGTGCGTGAAAGAGAGAGAAAGAGGGGGGTATTGGGAAGAGCGGCAAGTCAAGTGGTCAGTGGTCAGCTCTACTCATCGGAGAGCGCGGTCACTCAGCACCGCGTCTGCGTTAAGGTAGGATGAGTGAAAGGGTTAAAGGACGTCCTCTCGTGGCTACCAAGGGCCGTTATCGCGTTCTCCTGCTGACGACGGGCGCCGCCGGCCAAGGGAAGGGGTGAGGAAAGGAAAAGGCAGCGCTGACGTACGAGCCAACGTTGTCACCCTCTGCGCCTCAACTCGCAGTCGCTAATAGCCCGACACCAGTCCCCCTGTGCAGATGGACGGGCGACTGTAATTGCGTCTGATAAGCGCAAGAGCGCCACCCGCACGTAACGAACTCTTCCCATAGGTCTGGCAGAACGCAAGGAGGGGGACTGACCTTGAATGCAGTTGCCGTCTCCTTCCCTTGATTACAAAAGTGTACTAATCACCCAATTGCTACTGATCATTGTTATCATTTTTATTAGATAGTGCTCTTAATACCTACTGTTCCTCTCTCGTAATGGTCTCTAATGCATCACCTTCGCAGCATAAGTTAATCCTTCTCTCCTTTTCCCCTTTTCTCCTCCAAGCGCCCATCCCCCTTCCTCTTGTGGATGCGCCAGTGCAAGCTCCTCCTCCTCCGTTCCACCTCCTTCGTGAGATTCCGAGCGCCGCAAAAGCCTCGGGCAATTCAGTTAATTGGACACGGACGTCCCGCTCCTCCGGCAACACCCGACGGCCTCTGTCGCAGCCAACGCCCTCCCCGTCGCCCATCACCCCTCGTCTGTCGCCCATAGTCCATCGCGTCTGGGGGAGAGGGAGCTAATTCTGTTCCCGGCGCTCCATTCTCTGGCGTGGCGGGGGCTTTCTTCCCGCCCCACTTCACGATCACCGACCAGTTTCAGACCACACACTCCACATGCACTTGTCTAATTCTGGAATCCTCATGATTCCTGTTCTATGAGACTTCATGATTCGTGTTCGAGTTTTGTATTAATCCTCTTTCTCCCTTTTGCATGCTCAACTTGCTTTTTCACATTCTCTGCTACTCTAGTGAATCGTACTCTCATTTCTGTGAAATGTCATCGCTAAATGCAGATATTTTTTCTTTGATTTGCTTCATCCTTCTAGACTTCGAGATTTCGGGCACCTATCAAACTTAATGAATGCGAGAAATCAACGTGATTTTCATTAACATCTTCTTTAACTATTCGAATTTTCTTCCTGGCTGGGCGGCCGTAGTTTTTTGTAAATCCTATTTCCTGACGTTGGGTCTGCATCTGCGGCATACGGCATCAGTGGCGGCATGGCCATCAGTGACCATAATTGGCCGTGGACTAAGTGCTCTTCTAACGAGCCTCCTGGTGGCTGACGAAGACGCCCGCTCAACAGGGCATCTGAAAATATGATTTTCACTGGAGTACGGCCTTCAACCCGGGAGGTAGTTCGAATTGTGAATCCCACCTTGCAAGCCTTTGCTGTTTCATCTTCATTAACTCCCTCTCCTGTTCATCCTTTTCGCATTCATCTTACATGAATTTCCTCATCCCTTCCCGGCTGTTCCTTCCAGTCAATACCATACATAATGCGCGACCAATCGGGAGCTTTGATATGGTCACGGCTGGGGGGGGGTGCCTCGCTGATAGGAGATACCTGGTTTGGAAAAACACTGCAAGCCGACGAGGAGATCGGCACCCTATCTTGCTATTTAGCGGGAAAAGACCACTACCACCTCCCGCGATGAGAAGATGCGCTATAGTTATGGGACTAATGACCATAGCAGTTGACGCGAGCAAAATCACTAATCGGGTACTTAACACACTTAAAGAATGTGAGAAATCAACGTTATTTTCGCGACCATCTTTATTCACTCCCTTTCCAGTACCTCCCTTCCGCACTAACCTTACGTGCTTTTTCTTGCCCCTTCCCGAAAACCGTCTGTTCATTCCAGTGAATACCACACTTGCAGGACGACCAATGGGATGCTTAGAGCTTGTCACGGCTGGAGTGATGCTTTGTTCATAGGACATACCTGGTTGGGGAAAACACTGCAAGCCTACGAGGAGATCGGTACCCTATCTTGTTATTTAACAGGGGAAGACCACTGCCACCTCCCGCGATGAAAAGATGCACTATAGTTATGGGACTAATGACCTTAACAGTTGACGCGAGCAAAATCACTAATCGGGTACTTAACGCACTTAAAGAATGTGAGAAATCAACGTTATTGTCATGACCACCGCCAATCACTCCCTTTCCAGTACCACCCTTTGGCACTCACTGTACGTGCTTTTCCTCGCTCCTTCCCGAAAACCGTCTGTTCCTTCCAGTGAAGTGATTCCTCGCGGGGCGGCCACTCCTCCTGCTTCGCTCTGCCGCCTTCGCCGTCGCCGTGTGATTTCGTGCGCGGCAACGGCTTCAGGCGCTCCATTTAATTGGACACGGACGCCACGCCCTCCCCGCCCGACTTCCGTCGCCCAGCGCCCATCGCCCGCCGGGCGGCGCCTCTCGGGGCGATTTCTATACCAGCGCCTCCGTTCCCACGCCTCTTCCGGCCCGCTTCTTCCAGAGAGAGCGGCGGCGGCGCCTCATTTGCTGAGAGAGACACCAGAGTCACGGATATCGTACAGAAATTTCCAACTTCTTAATATTGTAATCGAAAGATTTTATAGGCTCCCGTTTAGGGTAGATTTATAAGAAAGCCTCGGTTCACAATCGATTGCAAAACACTGGATAGTGACCGTGTGTTACAAGTACACCTGAAAGCAAAATAGGTGTTTACATGCAAGAAGAATATATTGGGAGGGTTACGTATGAAAATAGCAATTTTTGTGCAATATTTAGAAGTACTTCTACTTTCTTAACTTTAAGTTCCTTCAACTAAATCGAAATTATGGGCATGTAATAGGCATATCTATTATTTACAAAGACACCCATATTTTATACTTGCGTTATTGCAAAGCAAAATGTGCTTCTTTAAAAAGGTTGGTGTACAAACGTACTTAGTGTCTGTATTGTACAAAACATGAAGTTTTGGGATCTGGTGCTTAAACTCGCGCACATCTCAATATAATTCATTCACATTTGGACCTTGGTACATAAATTATTATTAACAATGTTTCAATATTATTTTTATTACATATATAATGATATATTCTATCTTCATTAGCAAATATATTGAAAAATTCTATCTTTATTAAGCAAATAAGAACATTGCTAAACAATCCATGCCCATGACTTGAAAAATTCATCTGTTCGTTGGAGATGCAGAAACAAATGTTTTCCTGGCGTGCCTTGTATCAATCCAGTTACAAGCCTCTCTCATGTATAAGCTTTCAACTCTGCCGTGTCAGCAACTCTTCCACGTCTGAATCAGGAAGATGCATAATTCATAAGGCGAGAGACGGACGGAGAAATGAAAGTGAATGGGGAAACGTCCGGCTCGTCCAACGTTCACCAAAACAACACACACCGTCTCTCTCTTGCAACGCGATGGCCTCCTCTCTCTCTCTCTCTCTCTCTCTCTCTCTCTCTCTCTCTCTCTCTCTCTCTCTCTCTCCAGCGAATGTTTTCCTCTGGCCAGCCCGCAACGTCCGTCAAGATTCATATCAATTCTGGAACTGCACAATCGCGGTTACAGCAGAAGTTGGTACTTAGCAGTTCGGTGGCGCGTTCGAAGACTGCGTAGAGCTGCTGCGTCGCTCTTCATTTGAGGGCGGGGTGGGAGTGGGGGGGGGTGTCTCTCAAGGAGACAGCTGCGGGAGGGCTGAGGCAGAGGCGAAGTCTATGAGTCAACGGGTGGAGCAGCTTGAGCGGGGCGGGAAAGGACTTATGAACAACTTGCAATCGACAACAGCTGCGCAGGCGTTGCCCTGGGATCGGGGGCGAAGAAGGATGAACAGTAATAACGACAGGGGCGCGGAACCAGAGAGTGACCGGAAGAGGTGGGGTGCAAGAGGCGGAGGAGAAGGAGAGTGGTGGAAGATTCGGGGACGGGCAGAATGGGGTGGATGGTTGCGGAAGGGGCGGGGTGCAAGGAACGGTGGAAGGGAAGAAATGAAAGGAGCTAGGTGAAAGGAGCAAAATAGAAAGTTCGAAGTGGAAGGGCCGAGGTCAAGGGGCTGGGAGAAATGGGTGAGTTGAAAAGAAATGGGGTGGAGTGGATGGGGCGATGTGGAAGGGGGAGGTAGATAGGTTGAGGTGAAAGGGGCGTAGTGGATAGGAGGTGAAAGGGGATGTGAGAGGTAAAAGGGAAAGGGTAGGGTGAAAGGGCGGGGGGGATGGAGAAAGGCTTGATAACAGGGGAGGGGATTGGTGGAAGGAGAGAAAATTTGTAGAAGGAGCGGGGCTTGGAGGAAAGGGATGGGTTGGGTGGAAGGGGAGGGGCTGGGTGGAAGGAGTGCGGTAGAAGGAGTGGGTTGTTAAGGATTGGGTGGATAGGACCAGGACGGGAGGTCGAGGTGGCGTGAGGGGACAGCGATGACGGGGCTGTTTGGAACAGAGGGCGTGTATTGGTGCAGCAACTTGCAATCGCCAACCGCGACGCTGTCTCCGTCGAGGCGTGATAGGGGCGGCGCCAGCGTGGCAGGCGGGGACGGGCATCGGAGGTCGGGAGAAGGCGCGAGGGGAGGGCAATCAATCAACCAAGCGAAGAGGACAACTTGGGAAGGAGTTGCTCTCCGCTGTCGCAGCTCCTATTGTGTCCCGAGTGCGATGAAAGGGGTAGGGCGTAGGACGATGCCTGCGCGAGTTCTTCTCCAAACAGCTGAGCGGGTTTCCCCGCACCCCCATTCCTCTTCTCTTCCTCCAAGTGCTCCAGAGCGCGCGGAAAGGAGAATCTAGAGGAATCAGACAACTCGCAAACTGTTTTCTGCTCCCCTTCACTAAAATATCGACGTAACTCTTTCTTTACCCTACCATCATAAAAGATTTTGCTGACACAGAATATCGTGAGGTGACACAAATACAGATCATACCGTGTTCTTCAAGTTTGTCTTTCCAATGAAAATAGATTTAAACAATATTTTCTTATATTAGGGTACGCGTCGATTTTGTTGCGCTAACACATTTCGCAAACCGGATATGTCATACAAACAAGAAAATGAAAATATATAACACAAAAATTGGAACACATACTGGTCTTGCTACTCCTGTTTATCGAATTTTATTTTTCGAAGCAACACAATGCCGGGAGACAACGAGAAGCTTTGGATAGAGAAAATACGACCTCCTGCGAGGGCATAAAAATTAAAAATCTAGTCAAGGTGAGGGACTTCAATGATTCTCATTTCAATGCCTTTTTGGACAATAGGATAGTAAAAATACTACTTGAATAGTACAGTATAACTCGAAGGAGAGGAAAGGGAATGAGGATAACAACTAGAAATTCTGTCACGAATACGCTCTATCTACCACAAATCCAAAATAGTGTCGCGGGTGTTTCTACACCGATACCCAGAGGTGGAATGCGAGTGGTTGCTTCAAAGCGAAGACTGCGCGGAAATCTGTTCAAACGTCTTTCGTCTTCATCAGCGTCGTTCACCATAAATAGTAGTGGGATTCATCAATAAAGAATTAACCTACTTGTTATAAAAATGAATATATATAAGTTCACATTCTATAAAAATATTTGAACCAGCTTGTAAGCTGATGGCTGCTAAATTATGAACGGGTACTTTTCAGAAATCAAAAAAAGAATAAGTGAATTTACGATTCCGAAATGGTTATCTCACATTTTTACCCCTCCCCAATGGGTATTAAAGGTAAAAGCACAATGTATCCTGAAATTAGATTCAAGTGTGGTGCGACGAGGTGAGGCGAGAAAGGGCGTGGCTAGGTAGAGCAGAGCAGAGGAAGCGGAACAGTAAATAGGTCTTATATTCCCCGTGCACACCAACCACTCTATTCTTTCATGTATCTGTCACTTTGCTAAGACTGACTTTTAAATATTAAATACTAATTACGAAACAAGGATTTGATCATAAAAAATAACCGTGCTCATTTTGAGACTTTGAAGAGGGATTTAATAGTTAATTAGCGGAACTTCATACATATCCCAGGAGTTCATGTAAAGTACCCCCCAAAATTAAAAAAACAGCTGCAAATTCAAGGGAGCGTGATCTCAGCGATATCGATTACGGAATATCAGTTTTGGAGCAAACAGGCTGAACGGCACTAGCGTTGGCCACGAGTGGACAAAAGAACAGACAGGTTTTGCCATCAATCAATTTTTTGGTATCAAAACTCACACAAAATGTATTATGACCAATAAACGTGTTAGAAGAGGTAATGTATAACAACAATATTTATCCACATTTTCCGTACCAGGGCCAAGCAATAAGAATTTTTCTGGCAATAATTTGACTTTTTCCCCCCAGTATTACAATTCTTTCTGTATACTCCAAAAGCAGTAGCGAGAAATCAAAACTAATCATATTTCTTAAGAAAATTGCTTAATATCACTTACATATTTAATATTAAATCATAAATTGCACCTAGATGGAAATCTCTGCCTTAATACTGAAAGTGTATGACAAGTTCAAAAATAAATTGTGACTTCTGCATTTTCAAATTTTGAGAGGTTTTAATGAAAACTGCAGCTATAGATTTTCTATAAATGAACCATCATCTATTCCAAAAGAAACATTAAAGAAGAAAATTGCGTCCATTTTCCAGAAAATATTGAAAATGTAACGAAAGCTTCATGTAATGTACTCCTCCTCTGACGTATTTACCAAGTTTCAGCGTAAAAGCTTATATTCTGGCAGAAATACATACATATTATTCATTCATGTAGACATTTCAATTTTCTGGATTAACTTACACATAAATCTTCGCCAGAAGCACTAAAATTAATCAACTTAGCAACAGCTCTAATAGACTTTAGTCTTGTTGCAGCTTTAAAAAACCCCAAACACGAATTTTACAACAAAAAATTCGAGATCGAATTGTTGAGATGATTCCAATAATGTTACTTTCTGAACTACTATAACTTATCACGGAATTTCAGTTTTTAATCCACATAAACAAGATGACTGTTCTGGAAAATCTATAATGTTATTACCAAAAACTGGAAACATACAAACAAAAACACCCACCTGTTGAAAAAAGACAGTCATGTGGACAAAAATTGTTGGAGCTACATCGGAATGAATACGGGATGGCGAGGGTAGGTTGGAGGAGGGGGACAAAGCAAAGAGCGGAGCAATGCGATGGGGAGCGGTGTCCTCTGCGTGAGCAGTCGCAGTGAGGGAGGAGAGAAATGTGGCGAGGGAGATGGAAAGTAGAGGGAAAGGGGTGGGGTAAGAGCTTTCTTCTGTTTACATACACAGCTGCCGCCCAACTGATGTGAACGGGACTTATTGGGTAAGGGCAAACTCCTTTTTTTGCAAGTTGATAACTCCCTTCCGGGTGGAAATTAACTTCGTTAGGGCAGTTTGTAATTCGAGAGATCCAGCGTTGTTCTTTCATGGGTAATGAAAGAGCAGTCTTTAGATTTAAGAATCCTTGAACGGATGAATAGAGCACAGAAAAACGAAACACGAGTCAAATACAACTCTCTTCAGTATTTGTTAGTTTTAGTAAATGAATGGAGGTATAGAATCTACAACTTTTTGGATCTTTTTATCAGCAATTTATAGAGTGAACCGTGCAAACATTCTCCTCTTATTAACTCGGCAATTCCAAGTATTATAATGAGGTAATATTGGTTTGCCATTCTGAATATTACGTATTTATCCATCCTCTTAAATTTTGAGTGGGTTATTATTTAAAATACGTTATTTAACTGAACTATTATTTAAATGAAATGAGGGTGTCATCTGTAGATGACACAGGGCGTTGTGGGTCTAGCGCAAATAAACATGCAGCAAAGTGATTTATAAGCATGTGCCTCCTATGCATCAAATAAAATTTAATTCAGTGGTTATATTTTCACAATAAAATAAAAAAAACACATGAAATTGAAGTTAATGTAGAAAATAAACATTTTGTTACAATAATTTGTATTTAGACATTTGTTCAAACACTAAAATTGAAGTGTTACCCTGGACTTGTGCATGACACATTGGGCGTTGGTGACAAAAACTGTTTTTTTCTCTGACAACAATCTATATTATTTTCTCTGCATTTTATCTGAAAACAATCTATACTAATGCGGTTTACATCAGAATCTTTTCTTACATCCGGATACACTCGATCTTTGACGGGGGCTCCGGCAGGGGAGACTTCGAGACGCCTTTCCACACAACAAGCAACAGTAAACCTGAAAAAGCATCATTGAAAGTCGCATTACATTATTATCGGTGACATTCTGGCCATTTTATTACAAGCCAACCATTATGCATGTTCGTCATTTTTTGTCTTCATCCCTTTTATCAGATTTGAAATGATTGAGATAGAGTTGTTTTTTCTTCTTGTCATATTTCCTGCCCGAGAAGTAAGATTTAATTCTTTGTTTTCAAACTATTTCTTCACATTTTACATCTGGTTGATAAAATCTACCTGCGCCAGAATCATCTTTCATCGTTCTGCTATTTCACCGTTCAACTACTCAGTTCAGAAGTCAGCCGGACAGATGAATCGTCACTCGTTGAGTTTCGTCACCCGCTTCTCCATCCATGAACAGAGCAACATCAGAAGATAACAAAAGAAAATTATCTTGGCAATGCTCATCTATCGTTTCTCATGCACTTCCAGACCGCAAACTATAAAAATAAAACGCGTACAATTAAAATAAATGCGTGCCACCCGAGACCACGCCATAGCATTGATTCTTTATCAAACAAGCTCAACTACCGAGTAGCCTGGATGTTACATCCCGGATTAGCGGGAGTGGCGTAACGTTCAGGCCCACAAGGCCCGCAATGCGGACGGGCCCAGGTAAAAGAGGGCCTGTTACAATTTCTTACATCTTATTTCAATATTGATTTCTTATATAGTAATCATAGACCGATGCATATTAATTTGTTAAAGGTATTTTTTATTAATTAAGGTACTAACACTACTTGTGTTTGCTATTACACAGAGGAATCGAGTAAATGTTTTGCGAGCTCTTTCTGTTACGCTACAGATTTCGTCGTTATTTCCACTGTCATTTCCACTGTCGGACAAATTAGCCGATTTACATATTAAATAGAACTGGAAGCTATTTAAATAATTGCAAAAATTATAATTCCTAACTCTGTTAAACACATTTCAATCATTAAAAATCCTATTCGACCGCATTTCTTCCTCTTTCAGTTCAAAACAAATTAAAATGTGTGTAATATAATTTGTGAAGTTCTATGAACAGTTAAACAAAAGGGAGAAATTATGAAAATAAAGCACAGAGATATGAAAAACAATGCGTAAAATCACAAATTTACGAAGTGAAATACCTGTTAATAACCATAAACGAAATATTCATATAATTATGTTAAGATGAATCAAAATGAAGTAAATAGAATAGACGAATTAGGAAATAAATAAAGACAGATGAGAAAACTGAAATTCCGATTCTGATTTTAATGAACGTGCTAAGAAATCTCTCACTTGATCGACTTGCCCGGGGATCCGCCACTTGCTCGCGGATCCCCCACTTGATCGACTCCACTTGCTCGAGGATTCCAGACTTGATCGACTAGCTCGGGGATCCTCCACTTGATCGACTCCACTTGCTCGAGGATTCCAGACTTGATCGACTTTCTCGGGGATCCTCCACTAGCTTGATTTGTTCGGGGATCTTCTACTTGATAGACTTGCTCGGAAAGCCTCTACATGATATACTTCCTCGGCGATCCACATTTAGCACGGCTTGCTCAGGGATTCTCCACTTGATATACTTGCTCGGGGATCTTCCACTTGATGGACTTACACGGTGATCCTCCACTTGATGGACTTGTTCGGTAACCTTCCACTCGATCGACGTGCTGGGTAATCGCCTTCTTTATTGACTTGCATGGGAATCCTCCACTTGACAGGATTTCGCGGGATTCCTCTAGTTCATCGTCACGTTCAGGCGGTGAAAGTGCTCCATGGATTACCAGTACTCTCCACATCCCTCGACTCAGCAGCGCAACCGCCTTGAAAAGCAGCCTAAGCGACAGCTATTTTTTTAGTTTTTATCTCAGTAGGCAGCTCAATAACTCATGGTAAAAGAAGATTCCCTTCAAAAACGCAACTCAGTAAATTGATAGAAACTAATAATTGCTCAATCTTAACAATATCTCCTTACGTAACGTAAATAACCTTCCATATATCAGCGACATACCTTTGCTCTGAAAACTTAATTTATTTCGAGGAAGGATTAATATTCGAAATCGGCATTGTTTGGAATGGGAGAAATAAATGACATAAGCAATGTTGCCAGAGGTTGGTTGCCCGAATGCGGGATCTCAAACGCTGCGTTGCGAATTTTTTCGGAAGCCGGGAAGTAAAAATGCGGATAGTATGGGCATGCGTATTCCAATATCTGAGGGGACCACTCGGATATTGGAATATGCATGTTCAATTCTCCAACTTTCTTCTGTCTCCTACAACGTAAATGATATGCCCTCGAAGATTTGAAACGAAAGAACAGTTCTCTTTGTGAATAATACGAATATTCTTTATTTTAAAGAGACCGTATTTAATACAATATCAGACATTTCAAATTGGTTACATAATAAAAAATTAATAGTAATTTAAAAGAAAATGGTTTCAATGCAGTTTTCCATTTTAAATAAACAGTTCTGTACTCCATTGAAAATGAACGATGTGCCACTGACTGATGTTAAAATAACAAAATTTTTAGGTTTTTTAATTCAGTCAAATCTTAAATGGAACGGCCATTTTAATGAATTGAACACTAAATCAAGTTCATTATGTTACGCGTTCAGAATTATTTCAAATTAGTAGGTATCCATACTGCTCGTTGTGTACATTTCGCAAATGTTCATTCCCGCGTGAGATATGGAATTCTGGGAAATACATTTTATAGCTTCCAGAATTTTAGAATACAAAAAAGAATTGTACGAATAATAAGCTGTCTTTATGAATCTAGATATTTTACCATTACCTTGTATCTCGATATATGAATCAGTGTTTGCGAAAATTAAGGGCGAGAATATATTTTCAGCAAACCCTGATGTCTATAACTAGAACACTCGACGTAGTAATCATATCCATTAGGCGACAGTATCAACAGCTCACTACAAAAAATTACATATAATAAATGTACAGTATTTGCCTTGCCAGATGACATTAAACGACTAATTTCAATTAAAAAGTTTAAAGTCCCAGGTAAAATCTTTTCTGCTGCACAACAATTTCTACACAATTAGACTGTACCGAGCAACCAAAAGGAAAGTTATATTAATTTTAACAAATTCATTTAGTGTATTATTTACCATTTGGATTGTATAATTCTAAAGAACTTGGAACAAATATTATACTTCATATCCTAAGTCAATGACCCCCATATCGATCAGGTTTTTTTCCAGTTTCCCTTATCCTTGAGTAAGTGCTGTGAGGGCTTCTTATTGGCTTCTGGACATAAATGTAACTTCAAATTAATTTTTCCTCATAGCACGTCACACAATTTTTAACTGTTTTTGACATAAATAAATAAATAAATAAATAAATAAATAAATAAATAAATAAATAAATAAATAAATAAATAAATAAATAAATAAATAAATAAATAAATAAATAAATAAATAAATAAATAAATAAATAAATAAATATATAAGTAAATATAAATCCAGTGGCCTAACGTTTGGGCCCGCAATGGGGTGGGTCCAGGTTAAAAAAATGACAATTTTAAGGGGATACTGAAACTACTTATGTTTGCTACACACTTTTAGAAAGGGGGCACATAGAACATTTTTGCGGGTTGATTTTGTTTCGCTATTGATATGCGACCGGTAAAACCTATGTTATTAACAATTAATTACCAAATAACAATTACTAATGAGTTATTTGCAGTTTTGATAATGTTGTAAACAAGTTATTGTTTATTGGTACTTCCTATTCCTCCAATTTTTGTAGTTAGAAAGAGCAGATGTGCAAAATTCTCTAAAATTACTACATGACATCATGAATAAATTATTTTTTTTTTTAACATTCGGCAAATACAATTGTACATATATTATCGACATGTAAAGAAACCATACAATTCTGGTTCTTTCTAAAAATGGTTTTAAACTAATTGTCCAGTTCAGAGAGAGAAAGTAAAAAAAAAGACAAACAAACAAAAGCAACAATAAACAATATCACATTGAAATAACAAAAAACACAATAACAAACAAACATACAATAGTGCAAGCATTGTGACAAACAAAATATATCTACAGTAACAATTATTTTAAAAGAAAATTATTATTTATATCTGTGGTCCAGATCAAGAGGATGTACTCTTTTCAATCTTCTTGTCGTTGTGCTGTTATCTAAGATGTTTATGGCCAGATGATTAATATGATTTTCGAGTCTGTGTTGGTATTTGTGAGATTTGAGAGTGATTTCCTCTTTAACAGTGGTGATATTGAGATCTTTATGTAGAGTGGCGTTTGATACAAACCAGGGAGCATTGCTTAATAGTCTGAGACATTTGGATTGAAATCTTTGAATTATTTCTATATTTGAATGTGATGCTGTTCCCCAGAGTTCAATTCCATAAGACCAGATAGGTTTGAGTATTGTTTTGTAGAGTAAAATTTTGTTTCCTAGACTTAAACTAGATTTTCTTCCTATTAACCATATCATTTGTCTACTTTTCAGTTCTGCTTCCTTTCTTTTGATCGAAATATGTTTCTTCCAGGTTAGCTTTTTGTCTAGATGTAGTCCGAGATATTTGACGGTGTCTACGTTTTCAATTAGTTTTCCGTTTATTTCTATTCTTGTATTTCTTGTTCGTCTGAGGGTAAATGTTATACATTTGGACTTTGTTTCATTCATCCTTATTCTCCAGAGTTTACACCATTTGTTTATAAGCTCGAGGTGCTCTTTCAATGTTCTTGTTGCCGTTTCTTGGTTTTCGTGCGAAGCTAGCAGGGCTGTGTCATCTGCATATGTTGCAGTGGTGACGTCTGGGGACTGAGGTAAGTCAGCGGTGTACAGCGTGTACAGCACTGGTCCAAGGATGCTCCCCTGTGGCACTCCTGATAATACTGGATGAAACGGTGTTATTTCATCTCCGAATTTTATTTGAAAAAATCGATCTGAAATAAAGGATCGAAGTATATTATAGTATGGATGCGGCAGACATTTCTTGATTTTATATAGCAAACCTTGATGCCACACTTTGTCGAACGCTTGCGCGATATCTAGAAACAAGGCGGAACAATACTTTTTATTTTCTAGAGCTCCGTTGATGGTGTCGACTACTCTATGAATTTGTTCTATTGTAGAATGACGATTTCTAAAACCGAACTGATGGTCTGGAATTGTGTCATTTTCTTTAAGTAATGGATATATGCGAAATAGTAATATTTTTTCGAATACCTTAGACAAAGAAGGTAATAAACTTATTGGTCTGTACGAGGAAACATCTTGTAGCTGTTTTCCTGGTTTTGCGATTACAATTAATTGTGCCAGTTTCCACTGCGAAGGATAGTGTCCGATGCGTATTATTCCATTGAAAATGGATGTTACAAGGGCGATGAGTTTCTTAGGCAGTTTTTTAAGCATTTCCCCTGTAATACGATCATGTCCAGGAGCCTTATGATTTGGTAGTAGTTTCAGCCCTGCTGTGACTTCTTTTGTTGAGAAGAATTTAATTGGTGGCGACATTTGATGGGGACATTCCAAAAATTCTATGATTTCTTTTTCTTCTGTGAGTAGTGCTGAGGGGTGTGGTTGAAATGTTTTTGCAAAATATTTTGCAAATTCTTCTGCCTTATCGTTTTCCGTTCTAGCCCAGCTTCCATCGGTTTTACGAAGAGGGGGGACATGTTTTGTAGGTCTTTTTAATTTTTTAGTAATTTTCCATAAGGAGTAATCTGTAGCTTTTGAGGGTGACAACTTTTCTATTCTTTCCTTCATTTCCTCCGAATGAATTTCTTGTAATTTTCTTGATAAGAGGCGGGAAGTTCTGTTGAGTATTCGTTTGTCGTCCGGGTGACGAGTGCGTTGCCAGGTCATCTTCATCTGTCTTTTCTCTTTAATCATTTTTAGTATTTCTGATGGGTATTTATTTTTTTCAAACACTCTCATTTCTGGAGTTGCATATACGGCTGCCTGTTGAATGTGTTGTATTAAGTATTCAACAGCATCGTCGATATCTTCTGGACATTTTAGACGGACCTTGGCAGAGGTGTTATGGTAAAGCCAGTTGCTGTATTCTTCCCAGTTCGTTTTTCTGTTTGTAAGGTATATGCTTTCTTTCTTTTTGATTTCAGAAGAACTGATTGTCAGTATTTCTGGAGAATGATCAGATGAAAGATCAAAAGACGGTTCTATTGTGTGATAGGTCTGTGCCATTCCCTTTGTGACGAAGAAATCCAAGACATCAGGTATCTTGTTACCATCCGTTGGCCAGTATGTGGGATTTCCTGATGAAATTGTTTGGAGTTTTAGTGTAGAGATAGCTCCTTCTAAAGCGCGACCTCTTGTAGTTACCAGTCTTGATCCCCATAGTTGATTTTTAGCATTGTAGTCTCCTCCAGCAATGAACCTTGTGCCGAGCGTTCTAAAAAACTTGATATACTGATCGGTGGTTATCTTGTGTTTTGGAGGGGAGTATATAGCTGAAATAACGAGCGGACCGAACTTATCGTATACTTGTATAGCGGTTGCTTGCAGATAGTCTTTAGCATTATCTTTGTACATATTGTGTCTGATTCTTGTTTTAATTATTACTGCTGTGCCTCCATGAGCTGTCCCATCTGGATGATTTGTGCAATATACTTCGTAGTCAGATATACGTAGATAGCTTTTTTCGGTAAAATGTGTTTCAGACACTAGAAGTATGTCAATATTTTCTTGATGTAGAAACACTTCTAACTCTCTTCGATGTTGAAGTATTCCGTTGGCATTCCAGGAGACAATTCGCAGTGAATTACTCATAGTTTCTTCATTATTGCAGTCATGATATTAATTAGGCTGGAGATTTGTTCAGCTTGCTTTGCTAAGATGGACTCGAATTTTTTAAATGATTCTTGCATTATGGAAATCAGATTATTTTCATTCGACACATTTTGATTATTGATTTGCGAATGTTGGGCCATTTGTGCATATGTGAACTGTCTACCTGTTCCTATGGTTTGATTACTTGTTAGTGAGCTTGAATTGTTGCCTTCAGTTATGTCTTGCGTAGCATTCCTACAGTGTTGACTTTGACTAGGATACTTGCTGTTACGAATTTTTTGATATACTTCGCAGCCTTTATAATTTGCTGGATGGTCACGGCTACATAGAGCACATGTAGCTGGTGTGTCCCTCGTTTTAGTACAGGTTCGACTATCGTGATTCTTTCCACATTTGACGCAGCTATACGGAAGCGTACAATACCGAAGACTGTGCTCGTAGGACTGACATCGCTTGCATTGTACTATTTCTCGTTTTTTACGCGGTGGTTCAAAACTAAATTTTGCATGTAGTAAGTATTCGACGTCATATATTTTTTTGTTGTTACTTTGAGGTTCTAAGTCCACAAAAAACAATGGTAGAGGTGCTTTTGTTAAACGATGCTTGATATTATGAATTTGTCTTACTTTGTGGCCTTGTACTTCTATAGCTTCTTTAAGTTCCGTTACGTCTGCTGTTGGGTGCATATTTTTTAATACTACCCGAAAGGCTCTTTCTTGTTTTAACTGAAATGTATAATGAGCAATATTTTTTAGATTCAGATGTTTAACAAGCGTTCGATAAACCTCCGGTGTTTGAGGTACGATTTTCACATTGTTCATAGTAATTTTGGCGTCATCGTGGTAGGTTTTGACAAGTTTATATGAGAAGTCTTCATCTTTAATGACTTCTTTAATAGATCTGATCATATCAGATATTACTCTGACGCCTGGAATGAAAATAGGCGGTGTACGATATTTGTCTTGTTCTTGCATGCTGCCCTTGGTTGTTGTATCATTGATTTTCTCAGAATTCGAGGTTTCTTCCAAATTTTCATCACAAGAGAGATGTTCATACCTGTTTTTTGATGATACGGGGTCGTGTTCACTGTTAGTCTTCTTAGAGGGTTGTATAGAGTTGTCATCATTGCGTCTTTTTTGTCGACGCAGCGGGATTGTTTGCCATGAGCTGCACAAGGTTGAGGCCGTTTCCTGCGTTGTAGATGCTTGGCCGTTAGTTGCTGTAGCTTCTAGGACGGTGGCTGGGGTTTCTTTTTCACGCACATATTGCTGTATTTGAAATTGTAACTGTTGGTTCTGTTGCACTAATTGTTGTAAGTGTTGTTTTAGCTGTTGATGTTCATGCAATAAAAATTGGTGCTGTTGCTGAAGGTTCAGTGTTATTTCACTGTGTTCTAAAGTCAATCCGTTCGTACTATTGTTGACGAAAGCTTCACTGTTTTCTTGGTTATTTAGTATTTCTGTTGTTTGTGTGATTAGTCCCCCGAAGGGGACGTGGTCAGTTAACATAATTCACTTCACTATATATGTGCGGTATTGAGTTTCAATAGTTCTTGACGCACCACTGTTCACACGAGAATGAAGTCACCTTTGTACACAAATACGAGCGGTCACCACTGTATCACTAGTAAATTTGAACGGTAAGTTGAAAACGTTCCTAATTCACCACTGTTCACAAATAAATGCACTTCTTTCTGACCCCGGACCGGCACTAATAGCAGCCGGGGCAGTCGGACTTATGAATAAATTATAGCAACAATTCCTTAGTTGCAATGGTGCTAAATTTCTATTTCAGTACGTTCAAGAAAGGTCAAACCTCGAGTTTCGTGTCCCAAAAAATTTTCAAATTCGTAAAGGACTATTTATAGAAAGTGTCATAGATGTGTCACCTGTAGGTGACCGGGAACTGTGGAGTTAAATAATTTGTTACGGTAAAAGTGAAGATATATTTATTTTGTAACCCACCATAGATTGTTTCTAACATATTGACCTATGGAGTGGGTGAAACAAAAATCATAATAGTACGTCCGAAAACGTCTCAATTTGTAAATTACTATTATTAAGAAACTTAGTCGTGGCGCTTAGGGTCAAAAAATCTTTCCGAGATGCGTTGAAGACAACGCTTATGTTTTAGTATCTTAACGCTTGTAGATGGACAACTGATTGCCTTTTTATGATCCAAGATATTCTGGATGATTAGTTTTAAATATGTTTGAGGCAACCATCGGACTCTATTTATCACAAACACTTTTATATTTAGCACTAACACTTTTGAAATGTTGTTTGAAACGGTGTGTGAAAAATCATACAAAACCTTCAGATTTCTTCAATGTATAATGTGTAGAGAGGATAGAAGTATACTTGCATCTGTGCACTATTTTCATTCTAAGGTGCATACATATTAATGAGACCAATGAGATGTATATTAATGTACACAATAAATTGTGAATAGTTTTTATTTGAAATAAAAGTGAAAAGGCACATTTGTAAATTCATAGAATTGGGAAGAATTTCTGGAGCTATCCTTTTATCAAAAGAATGAGTGATCTCCACCATTCTCCTGGACCAAATATCAGAAACTGCAACGGCAGTCTTCAGCGCAAATTTAATTTATTCTCGACTTCATATTACATTGCTTAACAGCATCTTAGATGAAGTTTCATGAAAAATAATAGGCGAAATATTGTTTGCGGCATTATTGAGTGTTCACGTAAATATCTTCATTAAACTATTAAATGTCTTTATGAAATTATTAAATAATTCAGTATATTAATATTGTCGATTTTACACATATTAATCTTGCTGTCCTGTTTGGGTCTATTTAACCCAAGAATTTTTTTCTCTAACATTTTTTTTGACAAGTGAGCATTTCCACCCTTTATGACTTTGTTTGATTACTCAATGTATATATTTTATTTTTCTTTAAGCGAAAAAATTCATAATATTCTCGTAATAGCACATTGTTACGTATGTACTGTTCGGGGATATTTGACACGGCAGTCTAATATGAATGTTTTATGAATCCAAACTCGTAGTAAATTTTGTGTAGAATTACTGTATACGAACATTTATCAGACTCAAAATGAAGTCTGGGTTTACGTATTCACCTGTGTTAACTCAGATTTACACAGGTAACCATCCTGGAGAGAAAGCAGAAAAATCAGATCGCGAGAGTTGTGATAAGCAGTGAATTGAAAGGTTATACTGTTATGACGTGGGATAATTTCTTCACATCATATAATTTGACAAAAACTAAAAAGGATAATGACAGTTCTGGGTACAATGCATAAAATAAGCCAGAACTTTCCCCAATAAGTCATCACCACACACGATCATTCTGATTATGATATATTCAAAATGTTCACGGAATACGTAAATAAAAAAATTGGATTGTTTTGTAATATGAAAGTAAATCGAAAATGTCAATATGTAATTAATTTCGAAATATATTTGAAGCTATTTAAAATTAAGTAATAGTAGCAAAAATAAATTAATAATAGGAATAATAATAGTGTATTACTGTGGACTCAAGATATCAGGACAGCTTTTCTACCTAACCACATACCAAGAGTATTAAATTTTCTGGGTAAATGGAAAATATTTTAGTTATATTTAATAACAATATAATGTATATATTCATGGGTGGTCTGTGTGCTAATAACAGTCAAAATATCGTCCTAGCATTTGCCTAAAGCGACTTGGAAAAACAAGTAAGCAAAGTAAATGTGTAAGCTCATCTACATTGTGGAAGAAAGTATTATGTTAAAAAGTTGTGGAAAAGGTATATTTTGATAAAATATTAACTTGTAAAACTATTTCGCAGCCAACAGTCTCCTGGAGGCTACTTATGGGCACTCAGCGTGCTACGTAATTACAGTTACTGGCAGCACAAAGGGCTTAAAGGAGTATTCAATATGGTGCAGTAACGTGTACATTAACTACATACATATTTTAGGATGGCAGCAAAAACTGGGTACCAAAATGTATTTCAAGAAAACACATAAAAACTTCTATAATGCCAAAATTAGATTGAGCAATATCACTTCGATCAAATAATGTTAAAATCTGCTTCGTCAGCACTAAATCTAAGACTTTGTAATATTTATTTTTAAAAAATGGAGTGTTTTTGCATCACTTTTTCATACAATCGTTCGAATTACGTTGGAATGACTAATAGAATGCTAAATCCAACTATGTTTAGT
This sequence comes from Gryllus longicercus, assembly GCA_038098605.1. NCBI lineage: Eukaryota > Metazoa > Arthropoda > Insecta > Orthoptera > Gryllidae > Gryllus > Gryllus longicercus. The sequence continues at coordinate 2,872,188 of JAZDUA010000007.1, forward strand.
TCTGCGAGTTGTACGAGTAGATACTCTCTTATCAGTGTTTCGACCCACTACAATGTTTGACAATGGCGTGTCTATGGCAAAGGAAAGCAAAGAAAGGGTGCGGAGCAAAGGAAGGGCTCATGCGGGACAGAGAGAGAGAAAGAATCACGCGCGGGGGGCGAGAGGAGAGGGAGAGTGGGAGAGAGAGGGAGAGCAGGGTGGGTTGGGGCGAAGGGTCACCGCCCACGCGTTAACAACTCCCGACGCGAGTTCCCTTCCCCTTCGCCCGATACAGCGGCGGCGGCGGCGACTTCTTTATTGCCCTCTAAACTTCTTCCCTCCGGCGCCGCCCTCCCGGGGGAGAGAAAGCTCGCCCGCCCCCGTCTCTGCCTCCGCCCCTTCACATGGGAAAGCAAAGGGCGCGGGGGTCACTGCTGCAGAGTCGTGCACACGCGTCGCACACAAAAGACGCGATGTGCCCGAAGTCCTGCTGAGTAATTCTATGGTGAGCCAGAGGATGAAGTAAGTACACTTGGCGTCTACTGTAAAAGAGAACGAAGTGCAGTTTAATGTATCTTTTATGTTTTCATTGTTTGATTCTCTAATTAGTAAGCCGCAGATTGTTTCATTTTGATAGTCATTACGATGCAGATTTATTAAAATACAGGTGTTTGACCAATCACTGCGAAGTTTTCAAACTAATCACTGAAAAGTAATCATTGGTAGTGTTCAGGCGGCGAAATAGTCGAAGAAAAGTTGGGAGAGCATTTTTGATGGAAATGGCAATGGAACATCTCCTCTTCTATCACAGTAGTTTTTGTCACACAAGAGTATTCTGGAAAAGAGATGACACACAATTGACAAGGATTGTTACTTGGAGAAAGAATTAACGAGTATTGAAGAAGTTGTCACAGGTACCTCTGTCCAAACGAAAACTGACCCTTTCCTTACGAATTCCGTGGCCTTTAACTACGTGTTTCTACTACATCCAGTGCCTGGCACACTCTGGGTCGAACCTTGAAGACGTTCAAAACGCTTTTACTCAGCATTCCGCATTAGCTTGTCGTAACAAGGCGAGCCGGCGTCTGCGATAGAAAACTCATTTCGACAATGCCAATTTTTAACGGGAATTTTTAGCTATCCAGAAGCTGGTGCAATCTTTCGGTGACGCTCCGAACTAATAGAAAGAAGTTGATAATCGACTCCAAGGACTTTGCATGAAGAAATGAATGTTTGGTCGGCAGAGAAGAAATTCGCGCGGCTTTTTGGAGAAAATTAATACTATCTCGGAGGCGCCAAGTTTAAAATGTATAATCTTTTCCTTTAAAACGCCTTCAAAGAACATCAAACGCCCTGTTAAAGAAGACAAGGCGCCAAATTCGAAGTAATTTGGCCGGCAATGTGTCAACAGGTAGTTTTACTAGTGTGTTTTTTTGGATTGAATGTAGGACTGGGCCGAGACAACCTCTGGACTGATGACGGTAAATCGTGCATGCCCTCCCTGTTATAAAAAGCTCCGAAGAATATCAGAATACTAAAACCTCCAATGAGAACTGTATCAGTTTTTATGTCTCGTCGATCTAAAACAAACAAACACCATTTTATGTACACTAGCTTGTGATAGACATGGGATGAGCATGATATGGATAGGGTATGAGCATGGGAGGGGCTTGGAATTGGCCTGGGTTGGTTGGGAGGTGGCGGTGACTCAGGGATGGTAGTGAGAGTGGCGTGTATGTTTTACATTTTAGAGACAAAGCAAGCAGAATTTATACCACACGTATTTCTCTTTGTGTGTTAACCCGGGCGATTCTCTGAGAATCGCGCGCATCCGATCCACGAGCGCTCTTCCGTATGACGGGAATCTACTTCCGTTCCTGACTCGCTTATTCGCCTGCCGACCGGCTGTCCCGCGAGCGCCAACCGTCCACCGGCTGCGCAGATTGAATACGGTGGAGCGACGAGCGAGCATTTGCTTCTTTTTACGAATTCCCCTTCCCAGATAAATTTGTATTTTAAGAGGAAATTTCTTCTCATTGGCCAGTCGTAAACTCCGTGCGCCACAGATGCTCTGTAATCTTAAATCCTCCCCTTCCCAGCGTTCTAACTGGTGTCAGCTGCAACGATACACACTTAGCTTGAGAGACACTCAACGGCGAGAGAATGTGATCTATAACGTGCTACGTATATGCACAAGTGTGCAATTTTAGAATACACAATGCAACATAATTACATAGACATGTAATAATGACCTTATATGCTTATGTGGGAAAATTTTTGATTTTGTTAGATATGCATAGTGCGCATAAACATTGTATTTAATTAATAAAAAATATATTTTAATTATCTTATTTACAAGCTGATGATGATGGCAAAGCCGTTGAAAGCCGGCTCTCTGAATAAATCTAGTATGTTGACGAAGAAAACTTCAGTTATTTCACAATTTAATTATGTCAACAACACCTCATCAGCATTCCCCAAGGCATTTGTTTAAGAAACTAAATCCTAACTTGACTCGTATACAGCTCCTTTCAATTCAAATTATGCTTACGCTCAACCAATGTCACCCAGGGGACCTATGTGGCTGTTCACTCGGTGGCATTGCCTGAACCCTGCATGTTTGCTGCCTCGTACCCAGTCAATTGAAAACATATTTTAAGTAGCTTACTGTTAGCCATGGGAAAAGAAATCATAAAACTCGATATAATAGGTATTAATACAGTCATATGAAGTTAAGGATACTCGCCCATTACTCGTTTGTATCAAAATATCACTTTTTACTCGTTTATTTATATCTGTTATTACATAATAGTTTCATGAACTAGTAGTGCAAGATCTGAAATTATTAATTAATGTTACAAATATGTGAATTTCAGCTTACGATACTTATCTTCTTTAAGCACACAATAATTTGACACACCGAATATCTACACGTACTAAACTATTCACTTTTAGCACATAAAACATGAATTTCATTTATTTACTTTACACATTATTTCCACCCAGAACAGAATTATCGAATTTTAACTTCGTTAACCCCATCGTTAAAGTTAACGCCAATGTTGCGACGCGTACGTGTCTTTATATACCCTTCAGCACTATCCTTTAGCTTCGACAATTGTACGTCATCATTGCAAAGGATTCGACATTGCACTCGTTACGGTAGAGGAACGGCTCCATTTCCTGCTCCGACTAACTTTGATTCACGAAGGCATCGATTACTGCCTTACGTGGAGGAGGTGGCTAGCGGCTGCTCAATGAACTGTCGTTTGCGTGTTCGGGGAAGACCTCGAGAGGGTATCCAATGGTCTGATGCTCCGGTGATGAGCCGCTGCAACGGTGCCGGAGGGTAGGATGGAACGTTCCCCAGGCAAAGGTCCCTTGCAGTGCTGAAGTTACGATCCCTTCGAGCGCTGCATTTCGGTATTCCAGGCAGAAGGCTGTCGGCTTGTCAGTGGAGAAGACATATGGGCACGTCTTCTCCAGATTATAGGATTTTCCGGCACATTTCCCTGTTTGTGAACATCTCGAGAACGTCGATTGGTTCATGCTAGTAATGCATTATTATATCCCATCGTTTATACCGTGGCAAAAAAGGCAACTTTCTGCAATTATATATGGTCAAATTATTTATTTTAGTGTTCCTTTAAAACCCACCAATATTAAAAGACAGAAAACCTGAATATATATTTAAATGAATATATCATGTCGAAACTAAAGAATTATTCCGTATTATTACGCTACAGAATGTTCACAATGTGCTCTATAAATTAATTTCTAAAATATATATTAAAGAACGAAGTTCAAATATGAAAAACCTATGAAAATTGACAATGTATTTGTTTAAAATGTTTTCATAAACATCCACAACTGTTCCTTTGATCGAAACAAAATTTGTGAGCGTAACGTATGACACATTTTGAATATTTCCTTTTATTGTAGCTTAAATATTTGCAAAAGTTATTTTATTCTACAAATTTTTCATGAAATTTATTGCACCAAAATTATTTAATGATTTTTCAAATGTTTTCCAATATATAACAATAAAAAATTATTTGCACTACACTCTCATGATTTCCTTCTCATAAGGAAATTACTGGAAGTAAAATATCAGATAAATCTGAACAAGTAAATGCGTCTCCTGAATGTTGTCCAACTCACAAGAGGTTCTTTAAATCAGTTTCAGAACACCTTCCACCAAGTACACATTTATCAATGGGATGTCAGCAGAAAAAACTGCCTAAAAATTCCATCTCGGAAAGAAATCAGTTACTGATTTAACAATTTCCAAAATACATTTGGGAAGATGGGAATAAGACGTATGACAAGATTAAGAGCTGTCGGCTTCTCTCTTATTTACTGTCATTTGAATAAGAAGGCTGTCCCGCACACCTGTCCAAAATGTTCCTTTAAACTAGATATTTTATCCTACAATCGTCAAATGTTCAAAATATAAGAAAACCTTTGGCATTAGGAATAATATATACAAATTAATTAAATTGATGTTTATATGTTAGTGATAAAGTATTTAAAATGAACTGATTCTGACAAATTAATTTAAATTACTATGAAAAAGTATTGTACTGTAGCGGTACAGAATTATTAAGATAAATTAAATTGAGTAAAGTAGACCTAAGAAATTTTTTACTGAAGAAAAACATACGGCGTTACGCGCGCCTCTTCTTGCAACAGCCACGATCCCCTGACCCATTTCGGATGTTTATGACACCCCACCCAACGGCCGAAGAAAGGGTAAATTGTAAAGCGCCCAGCTGCAGCCACATCTGGAATGCTTTTGAAACGCCTGTCATCGTGATCGGGGAAACCCAAAGCAATAATTCTGTAGCCGGGAGGCCCCTTCAGAGACGTGGCCTACTTTGAGACGAGAGAAGGACACTATGTTCCGACGGAAACAGAGAGAATGGAAAATTCCTATACTCCGCCGGAGCATATTGGCCAAATTTAGTGTACAACGCCATCACCTTTAGCCAATAGCGACGCGATCGTTGTAGGGAGCAAGAACATATGAGGAGAAAGGGTGGGGATAAAAGTTAACTTCGTGCATTTATGAGAAACAAAATTTCAGTGGGTTGAGAGACTTCTCTGGGGTGGGAGCCAGTCGCGGAGAGAGGCGAGTGCGCCTCTGAAAGCACTTGGTTGAAACCAGTTGGTAGAGAGACTTCTCTGGGGTGGGAGCTATTCGCGGGGAGAGGCGAGTGCGCCTCTGAAAGCACTTGGTTGAAATCACTGGGGTGATAGACTGGAATTCTCAGTGAGAATTTTAGAGGAAGTGCAAAAGCACTTCAAAAGTAAATTGGCGAATCCTTTGCAATTGCGTATTCGCTACAGGATTTCGCAACTTCTGAATTTGTATTTGAGAGGATTCGCATAGTTCAGAGGGAGACATTGTGTGCTGCGCACATTCGATCGGGGGCTATATACCCCGGTTATTTACAAGCTCCGCCGAAGCAGCCTCCAGACACCCCCCCCTGCTGCCGTCACGGACTGCCGCAGACGTCGCGAGCCGCTGTCAGCCGCCCTGCCGTTGGTGAGGGCGTGCGACCGGCCAAAATTCCAGCGAAGGTCGCCTACAAGCTCCGCCGTGCCCGCCCGGGCACATGGAGCACTTCTGCCACGGAAGGCTCTCAGGCAATGTAACTGGGGGCAATAAACCTTTTTGAAGTATTGTCAAAGCGGTGCCGCGCCAAGGCACAGAAAGGTCCTCAAGGACGACTCTGTAATTCTAACTATAAAATAAGTTTGTACTCTTCTCTAGTTGTAAGCTTTCCTTTTAATTTTAATCTTTATTTTTTCTTTTTATTCAATCTTTTCTTTCTTTTATTTTATTAATGTAACTTCCCTTGTACAGCTTTGTCCAGGAATAAACGTTGTCTTTTACCAGTAATCAAATTGTTTATTTTGAATGCCCACGAATTTAATTAACAATTCCTTCCATCACCTAAATTTTAAATGAGCAAAGGAAATTGTTACAATTGGCTAGTTTTTAAACGAGTAAAGGGAATAGGACCGACTGAGCTATAACCGGGCCGCTAACCGCGCATTTCCCTTCGCCGGGAGATGAGTGGAGGTGTTACAGTACATTATTATACTTTAAGCGTGAGTGTTGGGTAGTTTTACAACTGTTACTAATGTTACTAATGCTTAATATAACAGAGATTGCTGATGATCTTAAGTGTTTCAAAAGGGACATAAAATAAATGAATTAAAATGAATAATATTGTCGAATGACGATATCAGACAGAAGTGAAATATCAACAGGAAAATTTATCTTATGTATCATGTTTTACTTCACAGATCTAGTGTGTAAAACAACAGGAAAACTGCGCAAGGTTGGTCTGCGTAGAGAAAAGAGAGAGACGAAAAATATGTGAGGAAAATCCCTGCGGCACCGCAAATAGTAGGACGAGCACGACCTTAGACTTCAGGCGCCTCGGTCAATCTCATCAGCGCACACTCACCCCCGTCTCCCACTGCTTCTCAAGTCAGACCGCCACAACCACTATTACCACCACCACCGCCATTGCCATCACTACCAATTTGCGGTCTGGAACGTTTCATTGCAACTGCAGAGCGCACTTTCCTCGTCCTTTTTACTGCCTTTGTTTTCGATTTTTCATGATTTTATTGCGCTTCATTACGAGCGCCATAAATTACTTCACATCGCTACCAGCTACTAGCTCATTCCCGCTGCTGAAGCTTCTTCAACTAACGCTGCTCAGTGACAGAAAGGAAGATAACTTAAAAGTACTCTATTAGTCTCATTCTCCTACCACTCCATTCTCTCAGAAGAAGTGTCAATGCTACTAACATACAACGACTGGCATAAACTTGCCCTCTTGTTTTCTCTCGCACTTGCTATCGCAGTCTCCTTCTTTTATCACTTCTCCATATTCTGTATTAAAAAATTCTACTATAGTGAGCCACTGAACCGTATTTTAGTTCCCAAATGGGGTTTGTATTTAAAGAATCTCTAAAAATATCGCTTTGGAACGTTATCGCTCCAATGTGCAGCATATTTAAGATGACGGGAGGAAGTAAACTCAAGGAAAGACGTACAGACGCCTTCCCCCATCTCGGGGTGTCTGCAAAGTTTCCGGAGGAACGTGTGATCGTGCGCTTTTATTCCTCCAGCTGCGCCTGGTTTATAGGTCGCGCTGTTTATAAAAATGTCGCGATAAGAGTCTTCTAAAGGAGATTTACACCCGAGCAGGCGAGGCGCATTTTGTGGCTTCTTGCGACGAAGAGTCGGCGGAGGCAGCGATGAGACACGAACGTGACTGGCGAGATAATTAGCAATCGCGTTACCTTAGAGCTAGAAAATGTTTAATTCCTAATTGAACTATTAGAACCTTAAAATAAACACGGTTTCATGTTTTTATGGGCGCCAATTTATTAGCTGAATTATTGAGAGAAAGAGTAAGAATAAATTTGAAACCAAACATACGATTATAGTTTTTTTTATACAACTTACACAACACTTTGACTGAAATTTATAGCAGAGTTAAAAACACTGAAATAGTGAAATTTTGAAAATATAATACTTTGATGATGTATGTAATAAGAATTATTTTCCAAAATTCATCCTCTAAAGAGAGAAATGTATCTTTAGACCAAGTAGGCAGCCACTAGTAAAAGCAGTTACTTTTAGGGCATAAAAACGTGTTGAACATTCAATTTATAGCACTAATTCTGAAACTGAGCCGATGCTCAAATGCGCAGTTAAGTCACTGTGTTTACAACATAAAAAATATTTTGCTTTGAATCAGATATTAATGAGCTTGAAAGTACCGACCTTTAGCAGTACACAATTCAATAATTTGTATACTTGTATTAAAATAAAATGAAAAAGGGGCTGTTAAGAATGCTGTTAAAAAGAAAAAACTGTTAAAAAAATAGTCTAAGACGCACGCCATATTATGATCATAGGAATGCGCCACGACCAAGCGTTCGTGTCACAACTTTTCCTTTCCGCGTAATATCCGTAAAATGTCGGGTTTTCCACTATATCGTAAATAATTACATTGTTTACTCTTTGATTAATACATTTGGCATTGCATTACGGATTGCACAGCAGATGAACGAACGCGGCAGGCGAGAGGAAATCGGGATGGCGGGGGAGTGGCGAAGCGGAGTGGAAACGGGTAGGGAAAAGGGGATCAGGGCAGGAATGATGAGCAGTAAGGGACGGAAAGTGTGGTTTCTGAAACAGCTGAAAGGAAGGGCTGCGCGGGCCATAGAGCCGCGCCGAGCCGCGCCGCGCCGCGCCGAACCTTGTGGATATATACACACAATTTATTCCACATTGTACAATTGATAAAATTCATTACTTTTCCTATTAAAATGATGAATATTCAGTTAAATAAATATAAGAATCACATAGGATGAAACTGTACTAGGTTCTTGTGCGTGATCTTGGCTGTCCGAGTGACGCCGCGTCGAAGGCTGTGTTGCCGAGGTTTCGACCATCTAGTTGTTGTATGCTTGGCATACCAGCACTAAGGAAGACCACGACAAGATGGTCCAAACGTCGGCATCACAGCAATCGACGCGGCGTTACCCGGACAGCCAAGATCACGCACATGACTCTGGCCGCGGAAGCCTACGACTTCATGTACTAGGTTCTTGTTACGCTCAGCGTAGTGAGTTTCCAGACTACGATACCCCCATCCTCAACAAATTTCTTGTTTGATCAATTGATTGGTGGTTCCAGGCACGTCAACTGCTGAGGCCGTTGGTTCCGTAAGTGTTTAACATGTTTTTGTTAAAATTGGAGGTGGCGGTGATCTTCACCTGCTAGATGGTGATACCTGGCGCAGACGTACCTGTCGGCTTGCTGGTATTTCTACCAGCTGACGTAACTGTCGCCAATCAGGTATTTCTCAACAGTGGGTTGCTACCGGCCTCCCGTGTGGTAGCGTAGTGCATGTTAGTGGAAGAGGAAGTGTAAGTAAGGTGACCGAGGAAGAAAAGATCGCGCGGGGTCCGTGGCTTGACACTGTTCTACTCGAGCATTCGCCTGGTGTTGGTCGGAGAAAGCACGCACAACAAGCGATCTGAAGAGTCAGCGGCTGAATTAGACTTTGCTACAGCTAGTGTCGAAGATCCTACTACCTTCGGGACACAAACTCAAGAAACTTCCGGTCAGGGGCACTGCATGTCCTGGGCCACCGATGCCGGTAATCTTCTTCAACAACTGGTGACTCCTCTGCCGAGGGTTTTCTCAATTACATCGAAGCTTCCGCGTCTTAATTAAGCTTCTCCCTAATTATTAAGCCATCATCCCTTTCTTTCATTTCGGGGCAATGCGTCTTGAAGACGGAGAGGCGCCTGTAATCTCACTTTCTACTTTCGCGCGTTCCGCATTCTGAACTGGTGCGCTCCGCCCCGCCTTGCCCTCATCTTCCTTCGGGAGGGGAGGGGAGGGGAGCGCCGCCTGAGCGCGTAATGATGAACTCCGCCCTCCGGCGCGAGCTCCCTCTCTATGAGGATGCGCCAGTGGAGGGGAATTGCGATCGAAGGGGGGGGGACAGGAGGGCAAGTGGCGCCGGAGGGACAGCGCGGTCAGCGGCGGACGTCGAGGCGCTCAAGGAAAGGACAATAGCTGATGATAATCATTTCAAAGCATACTGCATCTTAGTGAATGATTAATTCAATCCCACTGATTTGTATCAAGACTAGCACAGTTTATCAATTAACATCAATTAACAATGACGTTATACAAACTACGTTATACTACATGTAGCGAGATGATATAGAACGAGGATAAGTTTCTCTGTTTCTGTGGTTCCTTCTCACCAAGCTTCTCTGTCTGTCTGTCTTTTTGTCTCTCCCTGTCTCTCTCTCTCTCTCTCTCTCTCTCTCTGTCTGTTTGATTCTCACATTTTCTGCCTCTCATTTTCCTTTCCTTTTTATCTTTTCTGCCTCCCATTCCCGCTCTGTCTCTTCCTATCTCCTCTCTTTCTATCTCCTCTCTCTTTCTCTCTCTGCCTTCTTTCCTCTTTCAGACTCTGATCGTCTATGTCCGCCTTTGACTCTCTGGCACTCTTTCTCAACAGCATTTTACTACTTTACGAATGAAAATATTATCGAAATGAAGTTCTTCATAAAGTGCACTGAATAACAGCCCTCAAAACGTATTTTGCGAAGAATAACATTCGTATAAAAGAGATGTATAACTATTTCATGTCCACTTGTTTCGAACAGAGCAACGTGAAATAAAATATTTTTGAGAAGTTCGTTATTTCTGAATAAAAAACACACTCGCAAGGGGTCCAAATATATTTGCAGAAAAAGTATGAGAATTGCCTCAAAGATAAATTAGAAAATTCAATCAACTTTAAGAAGAGACCTTGTGTGAAAGAAACGATCAGCGAGCCCAGACCTCTACGATTGCTGCGTGGGAAACGGGATGGTAAAGCTGCAGCGGAGGGAGGGGGTAAGGCGGGGAGGGGGGAGGGGAGGGAAAGGGAGGGCGTCAAGCACGATAAATCAGCGGAGAATCCATTTGCTTGCGCAGCACCTCGCCACCTCCGCCGCGCGGTTTTTGCCTCGATTCTTTTTCATTCCGGCGGAGGCGCCCCGGTCGCCGTTCCTTTCTCGGGCGCTTCCGACGGAATCAAACGCCGCCATCGGATATGGATTCCTCCGCGTCACACGGGTCGGACGGGAGCGCGCCGTTGTTCTCGCCTCCGACACCCCACCCCGCGCTCGCCCCGCTCCACGCCCTGCGCCCCGGCCCGCGCCCCGGCCCGCGCCCCGCCCCGCACCCCGCCCCACGTCCCGCCCGGAGCCCCACGCCCCGCCCCGCGCCCAGCCCCGCGTCCCGCCCCGGGCAATGCAGCGACAGGGCCTCTTCCGAACCCAAGGCCGCCTTCCCATACAGCCGTCATTTGGTGGGAAAGGAAGGTTTCGTGAGGCATATCTCTCTGAACGCCAGCGACCGCAAGGCATTCGTGTTAACTCTAGACTCAATGGCACGTCCCGAAGGCCTAATGAATAGGGTGTCATTTAAAACCATGTCCTGCTGTAATTGACTTTGAAGCACTCTGCACTACTGGTGGTGAAAATTACCACTAAAGCCACCGTACCGCAACTGCGCTACTAGTATGAATGATTCCATTCAAAAATACGCTTTAGCAGAAAACCACGCCACATGGGAGTGTCTCCATGTTAAGGGACTTTAACTGCACCTGTAGCACAACTGCGCTGGTCGTGTGAATGCTTCTTTTTTAACCTATGCTCTGGCGCCACTTGTAAGCGCTGCTGAGTGGCACGGAGTGAAGGGGCTTTAACAGCACTAGTGGAAAAACTAATTTGTTTACGTATATGCTTCTATTCAAACGTATGCTTTGGCAGCAGCAAAATTTTGAAACGCAGATGAGTGAAGGGTTTATAATCGTCCCAGTAGAGTCCCGTAGGATTTCCTTCTCTTCAACCTATATTTGGCCAGCAGGTGCACAACTTGGAAGCGAGGACTCTACATGAGAGAATTATAAGACGGACGGGTGCATGGAGCTTTCCGAATTGCGTCAGCCATTCACTTCAATTACGAAGGTCTAGCCTTGGGATTCTTGTGAAGGGGGGGGGGGCATGTGAAGGTAGCCAGAGAAATGCTCTGTTCTCGCGAAGCGCGAACTATTCACCAGCCGAGATGACATTTGGATCTGAAGTTTGTTTACGAAGTATTGATTTACCCGTAGGTATTTATAGGTTGTCGCGGAAGAGAACAAAGATATGGGAGTTGTAATATGTACGCTTTGATCGATGAACTATTAATTTTTCCGAATGTCATGTAACGTCTAACTTAAACGAATATAATAATTAATGTTATAAAGATAATGATGTGTTAATTTATGTTCATTAAAAGCAAGGTAAGTATAGTACGTATGCATGAAATCAGAATATCCTCTTCATTTAAATGTTAGCACAGATGTTCCATTGCCACAAATTTCACCGGCTAACACTTTTTGGGGAGACCGTTTAACTATAAGACATTCATTCAATTCAGCAAAACACTTCCAAATACGAAAACATTCGGTTAACAAAAATCATAGATAGGCGCCAAACAAAACTAGTAAACAGAATTTGAGATCTTAAGTGACTTATGTTAATAAATTACGATTATCAGATTTACTGACAAGAGTACCTGGCAACTGTTAGAGGACTGCATACTGCAAATATCCATAGCCTGATTGAAACAAGACATCGCAGCCAACAGATTCATGGCCGCTGTATACAGGCAGTTAATAAAAAACCGCTGAAATAGATAATCAGTTTAGTAGGGTAATGTAAAAATATGTCTACACACAGTTCACTTAATCAGGTTTTAGGTCAATATAACATTTTCTTATGGATTCAATACACTTTTTTCTATGTGATGCATTTGCCACTCAATTTTAGAGTTTAATGGCTGGCGTTGCATTAATCAGAGTGTGTTATCGTTTGGAGCAATATATGAGTTAAAGAAGAAGTGAGAAATTTGACTGCAATGTTTATCGTTTTAGGGACCTAATGGTAACGCAAAAATATATATTGCAGACGTTAATTGGAAGTATGATGGAAATGTCTTCATACTTTTCTCAATACTTTTTTTTCACTTATGTGTGAATTTTCAAGGCCTCTTCGAACATGACCTTCCCCGACCTCACTTTCAAAGTATGCCAGTGAGTGCCGTTCGTGGCGTTGTGGGAAGTTCGCCCATGTACAATCTGGGAGCGCCGGGGCGGGGTGGGGCGGGGCGGAGCAGAGCGGGGCGGGGCGGGCCGGAAGTGGCTGGCGAAGTTTGCCCAGATGCTCCGCTGCCTTGGCGGGAGCCACCGCCGGCGCTTCCGCCAGAGTTGGGGGAGCAGCCTCTGAGGCCGACGAAGCGGAAAGGGACTCGTGCTCCAACCCCACCCCTCCCCTCCCCTCTCCACACGACCACTGCGGTCGCTGAGGGTGGAGCCGGACACGACGTCACGTGACCAGCGAACAACTGCCGGCTGCACGCGGCCTCATGAATATCCAGAGGGCGGGCAAGGAGTCGCCGGCCATGATACGGCCGCCCTTCCCCCTTCCTCGCTACCTTCGCTTTGTGGGTCAGACGCAGGACGTGAAATAGGCACGAAACATTTGCAGAGGTAGGCAACCGATTAGTCGAAACAAATATTATAAATTCAATATTCATATGTTACTTCACTTCAGGAAAATGTTGATTCAGACAATTAATATAAAAAATCCAACGTTACAGTTCTGTATTGTAACATGAGGGCTTTTGTTACATCTTGCATTAGAGATTTTGCCATTAGCAATATTGCACACCCAGAATAGTATAAACTGCAAAACTTGAATTTTTAGTTCATCATTTATTCCGATTCTACAAACCATGTTACGTGAACCAGTAAAGTGGATGTATCAATATCTCGATAATCTCTGAAAGACGGTACCTTTTCTTGAATGAGTCCGGGGTGCCTTAACCAAAACAATTGCATTTTTAAACTAATGTCAGTACATTTCGTAGAATGCCAGATCGCTCAACAAAATTTCTTTATTTCGAATAGCAACATTATCGTTGATGAAACTCGAATTTGTTTACCTTTGCATGGAGTTGCTACAGTTCTGGTGACTAAATCTTAAAGTAAATGAGTGTTTACCGTCTGATTTTGAGTTGCAGTAGTTTAAAAAATTAAAATTTTATGTATATTTTTATATTCTTTGTTTTTAAGAAAAGCGTTCGACATTTCTAGCTGCATCAGTTTTGTTTCATAGTTCTTTTATTCTATTTATTTCTTAATAAAGCACAGAAAATGCATTTTGGATAAAGTGTTGTAATGTCTTTTTAGTAATAGCCTTTAGATATTTTTGAGCTAGAGTTTGCAAAACTATTGATAGTTGAGATTGTAAGTTATTATTTTTGAGATGGTTAATTTTTAATCGTTATTAAGAGTAGTTAGATATTTAATCTTGTTTCAGAAAAATTACGAAGGTGGATGTTTAATAGAAGTTAAATTCCTTGTGTCATCGGATTTAAGCTACAACAGCAGTTCTAAATCGAAACTGAGGTTGAACATTTAACCCGTCTTGAGACTGACCTACTTAACATTGTAGAAGATACTGTACTTAGTAATTCTCAAAGTTTTACGATTACTAAAGATAACAACCAATGATCTATTACAGAAAAGAAGAATATATTCGCTTCTTTATATAAAGAAGTTTTCTAAGAAATCTATTTTATTTTGTTCACGAAGATTTCAAACCAACTAAAAGCGATAATTTCTATCGATTCTCTATGTAATAATTTAGTCCAAACGAAAATAAAATGAGAAACTACATTCTTTTTAATTGACAGTTATAGACCTACGTATATTACGACTGACCAGCGATTCTTTCTGTCACCGCCTCACAGACCCTGCCACAACATCGCAGATCCTTTGCACACTGGGACCTCACACTAGGACTTCACAACATTTCTTACGACAGCCTTCACAACATTTTTAAATCCAATCTAATTATTACATTTTTATAGGTCACTCTTGAAAGAACACGTGTCAGTAACAAGTGGCGAGATATTTGGAGAAAAATTGAGATCAAACATTTACGAATAGCGGGAGACTATATTCGTACCTTCCCAAGCCTTCCCTGCGCAAAAATATGCCTTGTGATCACAATCTGAGTGAGGGCGTGATCATTCAGACGGGGCTGAGGGAGTCTCCTTGCGCTGGTGACTGTGGTGACCCCCCCCCCACCTGCGCCATCCGTCGCACGCTGTGATTAGGTGGGGATTTGCGATTAACCGGTCCAAAAAAGAGTGAATCAAGTCAAAAAATCTCAGGAAAACCGTTTCAAGTTCAAATAATGGGAATACATTTGAATGTGTAGTAAAGAACTGTGGCAACTGTTGCAAAAATCCAACTGTCATCTCACAGAGAAAATTTGAATGAAATGTTGCACTCTGAATTTTTATTTTCTTATATATATATATATATATATATATATATATATATATATATATATATATATATATATATATATATATATATATATTGTAATCACTAACAGTGCATTTGGCCTCAGAACTCATTTATTTTATTTAAAATTTAAACGACAGCTGCATTTGGTGTTCGTAACGATGTAGTTGCATCGGTGAAAGCAAGAGGACTTGGAATCATATCTTAGTATAAAAAAAAAACAACTACTGACGTGCCAGGAATCTGTAGGGACAGAGATTCGTGGTAAAACAACTCATTCAAAAGGAAGTAGGTCCTATGTCCTGTGGTGCTATTCACTTTTTTATGCAGCAGAGAGGAAGAGGTTGGGAAAGAGAGATGAAATCTCACCTGCGGACGGCGAAATTTCGGAGCGCGAAGCGGTCATGCTAAAAGCCATTTGTTTCATCCAATGCGCGTACCAAACTGGTCGCAGCTACACGTTTTTGCTTCGGGCGCGGGGTTCAGGCTACGAAACACGGGTTTTGAGGTGAAGTTTATATCTCTGTGCAGACACATAGAGCTCTGAAACAAGCAGTGACGTGAGTGTCAGAAATAAGAAATTAAAGAGCACGTTGACATGGTGTATATTGAGTTTTTAAAATACTTTTATTTAAACATGAAATTTCTGATCATCATGGAGAGAAAAGGATCTGAGAAAAGAATCAGCAAGTTTTCTCCCTTTCAGGTAACTTTTTTCTACATTTCTTCTCAAATCAGATCATCAAGAAACGGTACACTTTTTTTGTCAGTAATTTCTACATCCTTCATTTTCCTCAATGCGCGTAGTGTCCAGTTTCAACTGCTTTCTCAATTACCCATAATAATGTTTTATCTATGATTTCAGAATCGTCTTGTTTGTAGGTAATCTTTAATATATCTATGAATGTCATGCGACTAAGAGAGCGGACAAAGCGGTATCTGCAAGGAGGCAGCCGGAGGGAGAAAGAGCTTGGCGGAAGGGGGGGAGAACAGTAAGATCCCGGGGCTGCTGAGCTGAGCCATCGTCCAGAGAAGCAGTGGACTGGACGCGAGGGCAGTTGAGGTTCTCCGGCCGACGCGCCGGGGAGCCGCTCAACGTCTGGGCCGTTGAATGGCCAGAAGGCCGTGGGGGGGGGCGGATCGAAGGGCACACGCAAGGGGCGGGGGGGGGAGGGAAGAAGGCGAAGTAGTTTCAGCGTCGACGCAGGCGTAGCAGTTGGCGAGCGGCGCCCTGCAGGGGGCGGTGGAAGACAAACTGCCCTCGATGTTCTATCGATTTGGGCTGACGCGGCGCGGCGGCGTGAACCCCGGCTAATCACAGCGTGCGACGGATGGCGCAGGGGGGGGTGGGGGTGGGAGGTCACCGCACTTACCCGCGCGAGGAGACTCCCCTCAACCCTGACCCTCTCTCAATGATCACCCGCTCACACAGATTGTCATGACTAGAATCATTTTGGCGCATCGAAGGCTTGCGGCGGTAAGAATATAGTCCCCCGCGATTCGTTAATGTTTGATCTCGATTTGTCTCCAAGTATGTCTCATCTTCTTACTGACCCGTGTCCTTTAAAAGTGACCTAGGACAATAAAGTCATTAGATTAGTGAAAAGTTTGTTCGGGCAGAAGGCAGTTGTGAGGTGGCTGGGCAGAGAGTGAAGTGCTGTTGCGGTTGTAGTGGTGCGCGGAGGGCCTTCGAGGCGGGGGATGATAAAGAGGCGCCTTTTGAATGGTGCATCCTGATAGTAGAGTAATTGATATCCTGCGTAACTGACGTTCGAACATTACTCCTTTAAGAGACTGTCACTTGAGGCGTCGCGGTCCCCTGGGGCGGAAATGATTCATTTTGGTGCATCTATCTTGTCTCTGATTTTAACTGGTTATTATTAGAACATTCTGAAACACTCTAGAGAAATTGTGGTGGAAATGTATAAGGTAGTTGTGAAGTGATAAAATTCTATGGATTATGACACTGACTTTCCAGCTCGACGTGAATATTTAGTACAGGATTCATCATATTGGCGATCGTTTTTCATTACATTGACGGTAGTTAAACCTACTAAAGCAAGGACAAAATTTTTAAAAAAACTTCCATTGATGCTGTATTTTGCTGTTTCTAAAACTAGAGCCAGGCTTTATTGTTTTTAAAACGTCTTTGTAATTTGAACTTACATAGTACATACACAAAATTTCAACATGTAAGTACCCGCCGACGGAGGCTCCAGTCCAAACCATTACTTAATATGATAATAGATTTTCAACTTCTGAACTCGAATTCATAATGTTTGAGCTGATAAGAGTGATGTTAGTAATAATGTACTATATGGATTCACCAAATAATCTCAGAGCCAATTTTTGCCTAAATTGATTTTGGTAAAACAAGTGGTGTACGCAAACGCCACAATCAATTCGTTGTCCGCACGGAGCTGATTTCGTTTAACTCTGTGACAGCAACACACACACACACACACACGCGCGTGCAGCTAACACTAGAAAAGCAAAATAACATTGACATAGAAAAGATTGTAATAAATGTTATTAAATATGACGCCTACCGATGGCAATCTACAGAGGACCGCATACACGCATGAAGAAATAAAAATTACGCAAAAGACTTCAAAAGAAAGGAAAGTGAAGAGAATGGCAGAGAATGACCGCAAACGGTAGAGAAGAAAAGAGTCATTTCGAAGGAATAACGGGAAAACAACAGAGAAACAGCAAAGAAGATGATTGAAAGGAGAGGCTACAGTTGAACCCTGTTGACCGCAGACGGTTCTCACTCTGATGTGCTCGGCTCCAGTCGCCAAATCCGATTCTCTAAAGGAATCATTCATGTGCAAAGGAAAAAAACACTCCAATTTTATTGAAAATGCGAACAATTCAATAATAAAATGTCAATAGACTTAACCCGTGTCGTTTATCATGATGGTAACGAAAATGTCTTCGAGGTAATAGTAAGAATACCCGTACATCAAAGTAAACTAAAATCCTGAAAGAGTGTATCAGGCCCCAATAATTAAAAGAGAGTAAAAGAGACTCTGGAGAAATAGAACTACTAATAATTCTAGTAGGCAATCCAAACCAAAGGCTTTTGAACCCTGTTTACCTAATGCGCGATTCGTATTTTGCGAGGACGAGTGCATGAGTATTGTCGCTTCAGGGCTCATAGTAGCCTCAATGCGCACACGTGCATTCTCGTTCGTCGGAAGGAGCAATCACGGGGAAGCCGAGGGACTTTGTCCACTCTCCGCAGAGAGGCTGGTGCGCAACCGGCAGCGCGAGGGTGCCACCGCTGCGATTGTTGTGAATGCGGAGTCCAGGCAGAGGGCAGAGTGGAGCACCGCCCAACGCTCTCCCCAGCCGTCCTCGTTCTAGCCCTCGCCCTCGTCCGTCCTCATCGCGCCCAAGTGCCCTCGTCCTTCTTCATCGGGCTAGCGCCTCCCGAGAGTCTTTGTGTGGGGCCAGGACCCTCTCGCCCCTTTCTGCTCTCATTGTCTTCTACTTTTTTTTCTCGGGAAACGTTGGTATTAAACTTTACAAAGCCTATTAAATGAAGGATCATCAAATAAACATGTCAACCTGCTTTACGTTTTGCACAAGAAAAATCAAAATGTTACGTATATAAGGTATGTTATTTATTTACCACGTGTATAACAACAAAAACTGTGGGCACCAAGACTATTAAACAAGTCTATCATTTTTACTGGTACTGTTTTTAATAGTACTGCCATCAAATGCATTGAATTACTAACACTTATATTAGCACGAATGTGTTGTTTTTCCTTATATTATACGGTAAAATATCGATTAAAACGACACTAAACAGAGGAATAAAGCCACTCTTAATGACGGGAGTCCGATAATTTAACAGTATCTAGTAGGAACAATCTAAACAAATTAGTTAAAGCTAACAATGACGACACGTATTCCAAGAGATGATATTTCTTCTTTAAATAACGTTTTCTCATAAGATAATATTACGAAAAGTATTAAACGACACACTGCTGATATCACATTCAACAGACTCGGCTGTCTCTAAACCACTTCTATCACCTCCGTTTCTAAACATCAATTTATTATTATTATTATTATTATTATTATTATTATTATTATTATTATTATTATTATTATTTATTATTTCCATTGAATCCAGCTTATTACCCTAATTACAATTGTGCTTCAAATGCGCGCACACACGTAGGTACGAGCGCCTCTCCCTGCTTTTGCAAGCAATCTTCAACCGGGTTTCCCACAAGCACGTAATGAAGCACTCGTGGCGCCCCTCTCAGGGCTGCGGGCACTTAGCGATCGCGCACTTCCTCGAGCCCCACGTCCTCCTTGCCCAGAGGCCACTCCGCGCTGATCTCTTCACGACGAAGCGGATTTGGCTGCGAGTGCGCAGCAGACAATTCTATTGCGAGGGCGACGGGGCATTGTTCGATGTCCGCATTCAACGCGGAGTCCATGGATATTTGTGCCTCTACCTGTATACGCTTGAAGGTGTAAAAGTAATAAAAACTATTTTTGAGTTTATGTATTCTAGGAGGAAGAAATATAGCATTTTCATTAAAACATAATTATAGAGGAAACGACATTACATATGAATCCAATTTGCACTTGCATCTCTAAGGCCAGAAAAAAATTGTAAAGGACGTTTCTTACCTCATATTCTGAAAGTAAAGGTGTACGTAATGATATAACAAAGTATTAGGTGAGGTTCGGAAAACCTTATCTGAATATATTTCGTATATGAAGGAAGGACCCAAAAGAAACCAGATTGTCGTTATAAACATTTATTTATGACCTTTTTTACTAAATTTCGTAAGCCACTTGTGAAGTACTCTCCATTAGATGCAATGAACTTTTCAAGTTTTTTCCCCCTTGAAGCACCTCTGGAACTCTTTGATACCGCCCAGTGCACTTTGGAAAGCTGTTTTTATTGCTTCCATACCATTAAAACGTTTTTCTTTTAGATTTTTCTTCATTCTTGGGAACAGAAAAAAGTCACCCGAATCTAGATCTGAGGAATTAGAGGGGTGGGGAACGACCGATCACTCGTTTCTCAAGTCTTGGCTCAAATGCAATCAAATATTTTTTTACGGTCTAAGAGAAGGCGAGGAACAAAATTATCAGCAACACGTCTCATTTGCTAATCCTTAGTAAAAATCTGCTGGCATGAGTTCCAACTCACTCCTGTTTCTTCTGAAATTTCGTCGATAGTAAAACGACGATCCTCTTTCATTTTCTGGCGTATTTTTCAACGGTTCAAAATGTTGAAGGGCACCCAGAACAAGCATGGTCGTCAACACTAACCTCGCCTCGTTTAAAGCGCCCAAACAAATCAAAAGGCTGTGTCCGGCTCATAGCATTCTTTTCAAAAGCCTTTTTAAGCATTTGGTAAGTTTCTGTTTCCGATGTTTAAAGCTGGAAACAAAATTTCAAACATACTCTTAGTTATTTTAAACTGACATAACTATTTCGCAAGCAGAACACCAGAACAGTAAGAGAAAAACACCACCACGATCAAACTGACACATACAAACTGACGCGGTCAGGACAATTGTTTGACTCTTCGTTTCAGTCATATTAAATTTAACCCAGATCTGATGAACATGGACGATTCTGAGCAGACCTGATGCACGATCACTTGGGCGCGCGTTAGACCCAATCCAGAGTGTGTCAGAATAAATGATACAACTTCTCTAGGATGTAGAAAGGGCGAAGAGATATATGCGATGGTAAATTTCATACTTCGTACTCTTCCTTATGGTCATTGGAACGTAAAAACAAACATTCATATTTGGCGCGGTCAAGTCGAATGGCAGAATGAACGAATCCGCCACGAGAAAGGGAATCAAGGTGACCGAGCGAGCGGAGGGAAGAACGAAAGTAGTAGTTACGTGCTAAGAGGCAACAGTGGCAGTATGGCGGCGGACGCGGATTGTGAAGCGAAGTAGGAATAATCGGTCAACATTGTGTAAAGTGGCGTTACGAAAACGGAAGACAATAGTAGAAACTGGCGATTAGGACATGACTGTGATAATGAATGATGAATATTAGAGGCAGTGTCGTGAAGTCAG
This sequence comes from Gryllus longicercus, assembly GCA_038098605.1. Lineage (NCBI taxonomy): Eukaryota > Metazoa > Arthropoda > Insecta > Orthoptera > Gryllidae > Gryllus > Gryllus longicercus. Next base: position 2,893,207 of record JAZDUA010000007.1, read on the forward strand.
TTAAATAATAATACGGAAGGTAGACACGTGTGTCGGAAGGAAAGAACATAGTGTGCGAATGCTGGTTGACATACGCGATTGACACTCACCTCACCACCAGCCAGTGTGTTTGAACAAAGTATACATACGACCAGTAAACAAGTATATGTGATATCGTGCAAAACTGTTAAGGTACGAGGCGGCCTGCATTTTGAAGGGAGGTTGGAGTCAGAAACGGCGCGAGGAGCTGTTACGAACGGTAGCGGCGCTTCAAGGCAACCCGGCCGCTGTGTGCCGACCAGGTGCGACGCTTCGCAGCGCGAATGGATGTGGCGACTGTGAGGAAGATGGCACTGTAAGGATATTCAGAGTCGGGTTTTGTTTATATTTCAATTCATGGAGTCATTAAAAGAATGATGAGGGTTCGAGGGGAATGTTGAGTGTGAAGATCGTTATAAGAAGAATATTTACCACGTTATGTAGCAACATTTTTCTTTCTAAAAGAGTAAATATTCATTAACTATAAAGATATGCAAGGGTGATGTATAGCCAATGAGAGATCTCAGAAGATGTGTAAAAAACAATGATATTAATATAAGACAAGGTTATCAATAGAGGCATGATAATGATGTTTTTTTATAATAAGAGATACGACAAAATATTGCGATTAACGAATCTTTGGGTCATATATGATGTTTCATACATGTTCAATTGTTTATTATGAGGTTTTACCGTGTGCAATAAATTATCTTTTCTATTACTTACAAAACCAACGATTGTCATATGTACCAACAGCATTATCAAAGTGATCTCCCTTCAATCGAATCCCGAGTTTCCAACAGACATGCATTAACATTTCCAAAAACAGAAAGGAAATAATATGTGACAAATTCTCAAACAAAAAGGTACGTTCGGTCACAGTACGTACGTATGTGACATTTCCCTCTGAATATTAGGACCCGCAATAAAAGTGGTTTTCTGTACTTGACGAATACCAATACCTAACAATCAGGGGAAAATGTAACATGCAACTTTATTATAAGAAATTTCCAGCACGTGTCCGTTGGCAAAAAATTATTTCCTTCGGCCCTTCTACATGCCCTTGAAGGTGGTAACATTTATTTTGAAGTGCCTGTAATGCTAGGTGCTACTTCACTGTAGCGCAGCTCTAGCTTTTCTTTTAACAGCCTCTCCGGACAGTATTTCACGAACGGGGAAAGAGAAACAGAACGAACATGAGACGTAATTTTCTATTGGTGAAGTTCATGTCGCAATAAGCGGGGCGAGTATTAAAGCTTTGAAAGGAGAGTAAGACAGACGGGGTTTCTGTGCATACAGTATTGCGCGGAAGAGGCAGACAGCACAATTTCCGGTTCTCCATCCGTTTGCCACGACGTCACTTCCGGTACAGACGGCAAATCAGTGCAGGAGCCCACCCCACTTCCCTCCCTCGGCTGATCCTCTCCTCCTCCTAATAATCTACTTCTTCAAACCCTCTCATTCATTCCCTTTTTATCTCTTCGTTCCTCTCCTACCCTGTTTCTTATTCCGTCTCCCAACCATTGCCAGTGATCATTTATTTACAATCCATTCATATTTTAACGCTGTTGTGTCATTTTACAAAGTATTAGGTTTACAAATAGACAATATAGTAATTAATTTCACTACTAATACTGCACACATTCCAAGCAAATACATTCTCATGGCTAAAATTCTCTTTTATTTCTTCCTTTTTCTTTTATTTCCTCTTTCAAAAAGCTGTCTTTCATCAGTACGCTGATGTGCATCAACTTTCTATCTTGGGAAAAAAATAAGAGTAGGGTCTCAAGCAAATAACGGCAAAGGTGGCTCAGGGCATTATCTGATGTCACTGTAATGCCTCTGATAAGGACCTCATAGGGTTCGAGTCCTGGCGATGGCAGTAGTTTCGAAAAAATCTTGTCAGCTAGCTCGAATTCAGCTGCTATGTGGAGGAAAATTCTAGAAAGATGCTGCTCTGAACGGTAGTTTTCCGTGATGTCCCAAAATACCAGGTGAATACCGGAGCAGAACCTAAAACCAACGAGCCACAGACCACGCGCTATCTTTCTCTCGACATCCTTGTCCTTTCCTCACCCTTTACTTACACACACGTTGTAGCCACGGAGACCAAAAACAATATAGAAGTTTGTAAACCAAGATCAGTGGGTTGAGAGGAGCAAGTAACGGGTTGTGCAGGTAGTAACAAGAGCTCTGGTATTTATTTAGCGAACTTTATGCAAGAACATCATTGAAAACAATAATACATGCAAGGCATCGTGTTATTGGGAACAATTATATTTACGTTAAGTGTTGTCGACGCAACCACAGTCAGTGGATTTGCTTGTTAAGAAGCTGGTGGTAATTCGAAGTAAATTTTGACTCCAACGACACCTAACAATTCAAATCGTTAATGTAGAGTAATGATAATAATTACTCGTAATATATATTTTTTCATTAGAGTATTTATTTGGTTTTTGTGTTGCTGCCAACGCTACCCAATACAGTCTGCATTTTTAAATCCCTATCTTTCTCCATCATACTGAATATCTACTGAAATACCTGCAGAAAGCGCGGAAGCAATATCTGCAGAAATCTCGCGCGTCCTCTTTGGATATAGCACAAGAGGCCAGCGTTGAATATCGCAGCGTTGCGAATTTGCAGACGAGGATTTGGTGCCCTGGATGGGAGGATTGACAGCGGCAACGGCGCACGTGAGCAAGGCCTCTCATCGCGGGGAACCACGACCGACTGGACATATTCAGTACGACAATTTCATAAATGCGCTGGCCGTGCGGGGATTTGATGTCGGTGAACTAGGCCACTGATGCCGAGGAAATCGAACAAGCTAGAATATACTACACAGAGTGGCTGAAGCCTCCATCTTTGAAGCAAATTAAAGCCATGTTATTTTGTTATTTTTTGTTTTTTTAGTCAAAGCAGCACCCTCTGGGAAACAAAGTATTCCAGCTTTACGTTTGGCGGTTGTTTCAGACGCTGATTACGGACGGTTACATCCTGTTTACACCGCCCCTCGTATGTTTTGACTTCAAAAAACACGGCGACCACTAGCTCGGAAAGCCTCCACCAGGAGCGCTATAACTATAGGGACAGACACTCTATATAGAATATTTTAGCTCATTGGAGAAATCGAGTCAGGGTGGTCGGTGGAATGGCCGAATAGAGAAGGTAGTATTTTTGCTACCTGAAAGTTTAAATTGTACTCACGTTATAGAAGATGCTAGAACTCTAGAATGCTAGTCACTGCAATAGTTTTTTGAAGCAAAAATAATAACTAGAGTTCGGGGAATAACACATACTTTCTCGCGTTACTGAAAAGAGATACGTAATATTGAAATTTTCTGCGCTACTAGCACCTCAGCTATTGTTTGAGAGCGTCCTTTTGAGCCAAGAAGCAAGCATCGCACTGTTGCCAGCGTAGCTTTGTCAAAACTATGTGCATTTGGCGAACAACATCAATTTGTGACAAAAACTCTTATTTCCAAATATATTCAGATTCACTTGTTTATCGGTTAGCTGTAGTACATCAAACACAGGTGATAAAATCTCCAATACTAATAAACTAATTAAATTACTAAATGTCTACTATTTTAATATTAATGTAATACCGCCTTTTATATATTGATACCGCTTCAAACGAATCGCAGGAAAATAAGCCTTTGAGTTAGTATGTTCGTTAGATCGAACACCTCGAAAAATATTTTACATGAAAGAAAAATCTTTGTTCAAGATGATAAGAAACAATTAGACCTTTACCGTCCAATGTTTTTTAATAAAATAAGTTTAAATTAGTACAAGCTCTTATGAAAAACTTTCACAGGCATATGAGGGCGTTGGCTTCCACGGCCGGAGTCAGTATTTACTAGGCTGTCCGGGTGACGCCGCGTCCATGGCAAAGTTTCCGAGGTTTCGGTCGCCATTCTGCGACCTTCCTCAGGGCGTAATGCTGACCCGGTGCGTCACCCGGACAGCCAATTAAATACTTCCATAGGCATAGTTTTCATTAAGTTATTGAAGATGTTATATAAAAAATTACATAATCTTTTATTCAATTCGCAGTAATTTGTTTTAGGATCAGATGATATAAAATGGTATATAATATATAGCTCACCGGGCATTCTCAGAAATAATTTATAAAAACTCTGCTGCGAAATTCGTTACGAACGGAAATACTGGCCTTCAGTATAGGAGTTACACCATCCCAAGTTTCACTAAATAACACTGCTGTATCGTATCACCGCCAACATATAGACGTTCAGCAACAATGCACTTCTCAAATATCACTTCCGTATTGTCGTGAAAATTTCAATTAGCGTTCCGGATTGCTTAAAAATAGAGCAAAACATTCAGAATACAAATTGAGTAAATAGTAACCGTGCGAGAAAGTAAAAATAGAATTGCTATCGGCACTTTCAATAGTAAATTATAATCAAAATTGCATTAATTATTTTTAATCCCATTCATTCAATTTTGTCGTAGCACATAGTTAGGGTGAAACCTGTATATATTTCATTAATTTTAAGCAGAAATTACGCAAAACTACTCGTATTTCAAAAAAATATACATGACGTTTTAAAGACCTAATTTTGTACAAAACAATGTTGACAACAATTGAAAATGTCGTGGGTAAAACAGATGATACTGCGAACGCCTCAAGACGCAACCCGCAGTACTTGGGTGTGGTGCAGGTTCTGGGACTTGCAGGGGACTCCGCGACGACCAGTAGCGCCTGCCTCCCGCACCTCGCCGCAGTATGTGGAGAAGCATACTGCCCATCATCCGAATCAGCTTCACAGGCCTGCCGATGCCCGTCACTCTAAATGTAATAGCTAGTTTTTTTTATATTTACAGCAGCTGTCTATCTAGGGGTGGAATGTATGTGACGTATAAATTATCTCTACTAATGGTCATACCGTGCTTTAATATTTCTGATCTAGTAGTTACATTCGGTAGCGGTTGTATAAATAGATTCAGTATATATATTTTTTATACAAATGAACCAATTCAGACATCATCATCATCATCATCATCAAAACTACAATCAAGAGAAAATAATAATAAATGTTAATGATTATTTCGTTCATTCTTAATGAATATTTGTCCAAGTCAAGTTCGTTCTGATCATAGCTGTGATTTAGTGTCGGCGGAACGAAGTCTATAGTCCGCTGGAAGGAAACTCAGCTCGCAAACCCTACCGCTGCCAGCAGTCACATATATAGTTGCGTGGAGTGCTCGTCCCACCTTGATTGCCTGCCCCCACGCAGTGCGAATGTCATTTTAACAAACGAGTCAGCCACTACAGACTGAACCAGTTAAAATAACCGATTCGGTTCATGACATCAAAATTGTTAGTATATTGGTATCGGCTGGACAATTGCTCTATTTATATAATGGATATGGCTATGGATAATAAAAGATTTGTAAAATTTGTAATGTTTAATATTTTCGTACACAAACAACTTACAAAGCACTCAGAATAGAATTACGTAAAATAGAATGTTTCAACAATTGGTCACATGATTACCAACATAAAATTTCTGAACTAAAATTATTAAATTTAATATTATTTTTTATACATTTATAGTCATTTTTTCGCATACTACATACGTAGCATAAAAAAGTTAATAATTCTGCAACGCAAATGGCAATATTTTAGCAAAAAAATCCTATTTCAGATACCCATATCCAACAAATTGATCATTTTTGCTCATATAAGAAGTAAAATACTTCTTGTAACACATGTTATGAGAATCGAAGGTTTGTAAAGACATGATCCTAAAATAATGGTCTTACGGCCAAAAGATTATCCATCTGTCCGTCAGTGTCTGTCTGATGCTGAACAACTCCATCTGCAAAACCAAACAGCTAACCTAAACTACAGAGAATAAATTATTTACTAATTATAAAGATTATTATTATTATTATTATTATTATTATTTAAATCCTTTCTTAAAGATTGTATTTAAATTATAATTACAATAATGTAGAGTAGAACGTTCTAGAAACTGAAAGAATTCTAGCAAGCTACGTCATTTTTTCACGAAAAACCCTTGTATGTTGTTATTATTTACTAGTGTTAATATTATTTTATTGTAATTATTATTATTACCATTAAAACTATTATTAGTACTATTATGATAATTATTGTTATTAACCGTGCGGCACACGTGGTCGATCTCACAGATGACTGAGTCGTTCTTTCGTTCATAGAGCGTCATGATAATTTTTGAGAACAACTTCGTTCTCAGAACCTCTCGACTAGTGCCTTAAGATCTCATAGGTACAAGTTCGATACAATAGTTTTTATGATATACTTGCGAGAATAATCGCAGTTTAACCGTGTGCAGCGCAGTTTACCGCGGTTAGGAGTGAGTAGTACAATTGACAACTGATAAACTTTTAATCTACTTCTTGATCTTATTATTGATAAATATTGTAGTTCAATAAAATTGTAAAGTTTGTACGTTAGTAAATTTGTTGAATGTGTGTGTGCTTGTGAAGCAATATAAGCTAAAATTCAAATAATGCACTTGAAAAATCACCATGTGGGTTCACATAAATTTTACTAGCACATGTGCCGCAAGATGAATATTCCTTTTTATTTCTTCTTTAATAGGGAATTATTACATCAAGTAAATAATTACATTATTTGCTAACTATGTGGCTAGGCCGAAGACCTTCAAGACATTACATTACCTACATTTTACCGCGTTCTAAAGCCTGGAGAAAGAGACCATAGGGTACAACTGAGTAAAAACTGTGAAGGGGAAAATAGGGATATTAGACGAGTACGCGTCAATCTACAAGACGTTTCTAAACTACTTACTATTTATTTAATAACCTGGACATTAGTCTTCATCTTTTAGACTTCGGCCTCCTCAACACGGTTAATATTATTTAGTTACTTCTTTTTAATTTTTATTTCCATTCTCTAACATTATTATCTTGAAATTCCAATATTATAATTGTAAAATTCATTGCAGTGTGTCCGTGTTCTGTGCGCTTCGCTGACCCGCTGTGGCGGCGCAGGTGCGCCTAGCGAGGGGCGCGCGTGAGGCGAGGTGAGGTCGATGCAGTGGGGGTAGGAGGGAGGGGGAGAGGGGACGGGCCGGAATGAAGTGGGGTGGGCGTGGCGGCGGTTGCACTGGGAGACCGAGGGCCGCTATTTAGCTAATGGGCAGCGGGGGAATGGGACGTGAGGGGTTGAGGAGGGGAGGGGGAGAGGAGAGGGCGTGGCGGTCGGCCACCGGATTTTGCGCCCTACCGCTGACTCGCCCCCCCCCCCGTCCCGCACCTCCCCTACCTTGCCCGACCTCGCGGGCGCTCAAAGCGGCGACCTCTGGGAGAGCGAGTTGGGTGTATCGTGGTAGCGCGTCGGGTAGAAGAGGAACTTACCAACTCTGGACTTTCACCACACTTAGCTCGTTCTCACCTACAACCAAATGGTGAAGAAAGATGCTTCCGACAATCGTCCAACAATACTATTGAATAGAATACATCTATATTATTTTATTATGTAACCTCATGTCTTACAAAATGTTTTAGAAAAAATCCTACATGAAATTAAATCTCTGAATAAGAACTTATTTAACATAGTGCTATATTATAGTATCAAAACGTATTTAACCAATACAGTACTAAATATAATACAATTAATTTGATACCGCTCTTCTGAATTTGCAATAGAAGATCAATCAGCTTCCTCGATGTTACCAGTACCTTACAAAACTCATTGGCTCAATCCATATCTCATACAGTCAAATGCATTTTTTGCGGGTACATTCGGACAGCCATAAAAGCACCAAGTCCATGCTTGAGCTTGCAACAATTCAATGGAAAATTGCGACATTTCTTGTCACGCTCTCCTACTAGCCAACATATTTCAATTCTAAATTAGGGTATAATTTTATTTGCTCACTGGAATTCAAGAGTTATTTAACTAAGAAAGTCACGGAGTTTTAATAATGATGTCAAGAGCAAATAATTCCAAAACTTTAGACTTGCTTTGCCCTTCACAAAATCGTCATGCATTTTCTAGGCATCATATCTGCTGTCTGAGCGAGCGGTGGAAGGGTTATGATTGGTTATTTCACTTTCAGCGTTGAACACTAAAACCCCCCAAAACACCTCTATCGGGACACATTCCCTTCCGAGAAAGGACTTCTTCCTGAGCTCGTGCAGAATGACGCCAGTGGGACCGAAAACGTTCAACATCCGCATTCTGCCTCAGGAGGGGGGAAAACTTAAGCACGCGGATAACAGGCACGATGCAAACCCACATATAGACATGTCACAAGTAAGCAACCGGCAGAGAGCAGCAACAGCCATTGCAGCATGTCTGCCGCGGAGTTCTAGGGTTTACTTACCGACGGTGGTAAATGTTACACACTCTTTAGAGGGCTAGGTCAAATTCAATAGCAGTTCTAGGAGAATTCTAGTAGCCAGAAGCTATGACCTGTAGTTTTCCGTTGTATTTTATGTCAATTCTAGCCAGATACAGGTACTAAGTATCTTAACAAATGGGCCACCAGTCGCGGATGCACTTGGAGAGTCCGATTGATTGATTGTTTTTGATTCCGGGCGCGTCTACTGCTAAGGTCATTAGCCCCGCAATTGTAGTGTATGTTTTCAGCGGGATGTGGCAGTGATCTTGTCCTGCTGGACAGCGAGATCTGGCAACGACTAGCCGTCGGCTAGCGGAGTTTGCCCTTGCTACGTATGTATCTACCCAAGCGGGGAACCGCGACAGCCGGGACAAGCTCTAAGCTCCCGACCTGTCATCCGGCGTGTGTGGTAGTGTAGTGTAGGTTCTGTAAATGTGTGCACGAGGTAAGGAAATGACAAGGAAGAGGAAGGAGAGATCGCACGAGGTCCGTGGTCCGTTTGTTAGGGAACTTCTCCGGCATTTGCCTACTATTGATAGAAAAAACAACAACACGGAAATCTCCCTATGAAAACAGCTGCCCCCCTTGAATTCTCCTCCTGACCAACTAAATTCGACCAAGCTGCGCATGAGCCACGTCCTCTTTTTTGGTGGTGTATATCGGTATGTGCAAAATATGTGTTATTTCTTCGTAATTTTCAACTCATGTTGGGTTGTTAATGAGTAAATGAAATACGCTCTTGATAATACGTTTGTAGGATTGGTCTTTTCCACTTAAGAAATGATCCAGAATATGAAGAAGAAATATTCCACCAGAGCAGCGGCAAGTACAGACTTTTTTTCAAAGGCGATATATGGAATATGTAGCTATTTTATAATCAACGTACCTTTTCTCGGAAACTATTATTCACAATTTATTGAAATTTAAAGAATGCATTCTTTATAGAATTGGCATTAAATTCAAGTTTTTTAAATTAACATACTTTAATAGTAAAAAAAATATATATGTGTACATAAATGCACGATAGCCGATCAGATGGCCGAGATCGCTAAGGCAGTAGTGCCGGAGTGGTCTCGGACCAGAAGATCGCGGGTTCGAGTCCCGCCTCGGGCATGGGTGTATTTGTGTGTGTTTGTATGAGTGTGTCGTCCTTTCACCCCTCATTATCATCATCATTTCATCTTTCATACCCCCAGAGCTAACAGCCCTGGGGGATAAAAATTGAATTCAGTAGAAAATACTGATCCCCCCCCAATTGGGTGACTCATACACCTGCTACCGCGATATATGAGGCTGAGCCACGGTAAATGCAGGTTGTATGAACGCGTGGTCCTATGTGGCCTATTCGCGAGGAAGAAGAAGAAGAAATGCACAATAACATTGCAAAAGTTATAATTGTAAACAAATACTAATTATTTTGTTAATGAACCCAAAAAATGTCAAAATTTTAAGAAAGCATATAAATTTGTGTGTGAAATATCAAAATTTTCGCAAACATAATAGCAAATTTAACATGGGTGATATACATAGTACTGACTTCCTTCAACACAAATAAACTCTCTTACTTAGCTAGAATGTAACATGACAAATGAAAAAAATGTTAAAGCAAACATAATTTGGAATGCAGTCTGCTCAAAATACACCTCCCTTCTAGGGTAAAATCTTGAGAATTGTGATACATTTGTTGCTTGGAGTTTGGAAACGTCATACAGCTGACACTAATGTACTAATGATACTAACGGAAATATGTTTAATTGTTTAAACATTTTAATAAAGCTCGCAGTTTCATCTAATTGCTTGGTAGGATGAACCGGTGGCGCGCGGCTGGAAGCAGCGAGCGACGTAAGGAGGGGCGCGCCTGGCGCCGCCAAGATGGGCGCGCCCGCCCGCCCAAAGGGCCGGAGATGGATGGCAGGCAGCGGCCGCGGCCGTCCCCGCCGACACACATCCATCTCAAGATCACCGCTGCCGCAGCCCAGAGGTGATCGATGGCCTGTGGTAGGCTCCTCCCGGACGCGACGCGACGCGACGCCGCGGCGCCAGGAGGAGAGGTGGGGAAGTGGCGGCGGTGGCGAAGCCGTTCGAATTTCAAGATGCAATAGACGACGGGGGCGACGGGGGCGACGGGGGCGACGGGGGCGACGGGGGCGACGGGGGCGACGGGGGCGACGGGGGCGACGGGGGCGACGGGGGCGACGGGGGCGACGGGGGCAACTTGAAGTTTGAAAATATTGCAAAAAAAGGTTTTCTACATCCGAAATGCGCCTTGTATGTATTCAAGTGGACCTACATTTGCTAAATATATTACATGTGACCTTCATTTATGGTGAACGCGATTTCACTGCGTATCCGTTTCTTGTTGCGAGAATTTTAATTCTGGTCCAGCAGTGGTATCGCTTCTCTGGTGTATTACGCCAATGTATCTACGGAAGCTTGACTCTGAATGTTATCTTACATGAGGGCATTCACAACACGCACTGCTCTAATTAGATGCAGAGAAGACCTGCTGTCCGTGGAACAATGCTCTGCGGATTTACACATAGTCGTGCACGCCCTTCTAAGCACTGGTAAGCAAGATACATTGAGACTACTCATTTACAATTCCCAGAACCCTTCAATTAGATGGTTCTTTCCCTTCCACGAAAAGAAAATCCGTTTTACCTGATACAATGCTAGAAATAACACGCATAGTTTTTTGAGCCCACGCGCGTGGAAACTAGAATTTACATTCACTGTTTATTGATTGCAAAGAGTGAATTCACTCTGAGCGGTCCGCGTACGGTAAAATACACTTGAAATAAGCCCACCGCAAAGAATTCGTGGCCTTTCAAACCAACAGAATCAACATTTGCGTATTAGAAACGATCGCAAGAGAATAAATTTACACCTTTCTCTATTCATACTGAAAAAAAACGAGCTCAACTAGAACGTAAGCGTAGTCATTTCAAAATTCTGACCTCTCATCATTTCAAAATACTGTCACCTCGTCCATCAACATTTTATCCACGCGCATATTTTGGGGAAGACCGTTCACGTGCATTTCTTTTAGTAGTACATTCTAAAGACAGCTACATCTGAGTGAAAAACGCTTGGCGGAGAGTCCTCATTCTTCCTTTCAGGGGCACCTTCAGAAAAAATCTCCAAATCAGTGTCTTCTTTCGAATTTTTAATAAAACATTATTAACAAATAGAAAGAAATGTTCACTATGTAATCAATCATTACGTATAATATTCATTACGTCGTATCCGTAGTTCATTCATTACATCACTTACGTACTCAATACGAAAAGACAAACAGTTTTGTAAGTTTTTATCGTAATTCTTTGGAGAGAAAGGACGTCTGCCCGAAAGCGTCTTGCGCAAGAAAGGCGAGCGGCTGCTCCGCGCATTCGGAGCCGCTGGGGCGGACGTCCGAGCTCCGCCGCACGCTCTGCATGAGAATGCGGCGACAGAGGCGACGCAGCGCTGCCTCCCAAAGCCCTGGCCGCTCCACGCGAACAGTGTAGAGAACACGGCGCCGTTGCAGTAGGATATGGGCAGGCACAGGAAGATGGCGGCGGGTTGTAGGCACCGGGGCTAGGCGGTGGGCGAAGGTGGCGGGCGAGGGCGGCGGGCGTGGGTGGTCCACGTGGACGGCGGGCATGGGCGGAGGACATGGGCGGTGGGCGTGGACGGCGGGTGTGGGTGGCGGTCTTGGACGGCGTGCGAGAGGGTGGGCGAGGGGGTGGGTGAGGGGGTGGGCGAGGGGTGGGCGAGGGGGTGGGCGAGGGGGTGGGCGAGGGGGTGGGCGAGGGGGTGGGCGAGGGGGTGGGGAGGGGGTGGGGAGGGGGTGGGGAGGGGGTGGGGAGGGGGTGGGGAGGGGGTGGGGAGGGGTGGGGAGGGGTGGGGAGGGGGTGGGGAGGGGGTGGGGAGGGGGTGGGCGAGGGGGTGGGCGAGGGGGTGGGCGAGGGGGTGGGCGAGGGGGTGGGCGAGGGGGTGGGCGAGGGGTGAGCGAGGGGGTGGGCGAGGGGGTGGGCGAGGGGGTGGGCGAGGGGGTGGGCGAGGGGGTGGGCGAGGGGGTGGGCGAGGGGTGGGCGAGGGGGTGGGCGAGGGGGTGGGCGAGGGGGTGGGCGAGGGGATGGGCGTGGGCGGTTGGCGTGGGCGGTTGGCGTGGGCGGTTGGCGTGGGCGGTGGGCGTGGGCGGTGGGCGTAGGCGGTGGGCGTGGGTGGTGGGCGTGGGCGGTGGGCGTGGGCGGTGGGCGTGGGCGGTGGGCGTGGGTGGTGGGCGTGGGCGGCGGGAGCATGCGGCGAGCGTGGGTTAGGGGCGTGGGTGCCAGCGTGAGCGGTTGACGTGAGCGGTAGGTGTGGGTGTCGGCCCTGTGTACGCCTATCGATCCCTCGCCGCGCCCAGGGTCTCTGGGTCGACCGCCCCACTCCGTCTCCTCCCTCCCTGCCGCAGCGACCACCGTGTCCCGCCTCTTCCCGCCAAAGCTTTTACCCGGCACGTGCTTCTCCCCCCCCCCCTCCAGCGCTGCACCAGGGATCGCTGGACTTCGACGAAATTGCAATAACAGGAAAAGAAGAGGAAAAAGTAATAATAGCAGGGCAGTCTGAAAATCACGAAGTAAAAAAAGAAAATAGTAGATGTTCGTTTTGAATGAAAACATATGCCGGCGATAGTTGAAATCAGGAACTACTGAAATCTGATTTAAGGTATAGCAATAGAATAGAACAGTATTTAATGTGAGCAAAGAAAAGTTAGAGAAATCAAAACCAAATGGTCATTTAACTTGTCAATTCAAAAGAACCGAAATGTTAAATACTAACTTAAAATATATTTTAATGAAAAAACATTTGTATACAGACTAACTAAAACGATAAATGAAAATAAAATTATTGTAGTAGTTGTTACATGATTAACCAAACGAGTTTTCGGCTACCATGATGAGATATTCATTTTGTTTATATAACATACAAACGCTGAGAACTTACGATAGTAATCATAGCGTACTCATAGTTGAATAAAAGTAATACGATCTCGAACATTTGATATGACCTTTCCCGCCTAAGGACGGAAGAATTTTGAAACATAGCAAAAAAACCTTTCGTGTCACAAGGCTACTCTGCTGCAGGTCTAGTCCCCTAGAGTACAGCTGACACTATAAATTATGTCTTACATCAAGCATATTCTGACTATACAAATTAAAGTAGTACACGTTCAATTTTCGAAAATTTGATGTAATCTGGGGAGAATGTCTATCTCATTTAGGCTACATTTCATGTAAAAATTGGATAGAGAATAATTTATATGTTTTAAATTTGAGTTCATTGACTAACTCATTCCATACGCTACGCCATTTGCTGCCCAGCTCATTTTCAAAGCAGTTGTGTTTTCAATTATTATTTGTTTCATTGCTGAAAGGTTGGCAGAGGGTAATGAAAACAATGTCCTGTTCAGTTAATGTGAATAAAAACTTCATTAATTTTGGTTTTTAGAATAACAATGAGACCCAATGAACCTGTTATGCAAATTAAATTGTAATTTAAACAATTAAACTGAAATATTCATAACACAGCTTGACTTCGAGAGACAAAAGTTATAGTATACCGGTCTTGGAAGGAGAGACTTCATCAAATTAAACTTCCAGTTGTAAATGCAAATCAGTACGCCATAAATAATTGAATCACAGATACCAGTTAGTAATAAATTAGTGAAATATTTTGAAGCATTATTAAAAATGATGGTAATTTTGTGACAGTCGTAACTTGCATTACCTAGCACTGATATTAAAAATTTACATTAGTGATTTAAACAGATGTAATGACCAACGGCGCTGGTTGTGACAATGAATTTAGGAAAAAAGTCTTGCTACTAAACTTCAAAATACGTAAGTTGATATGATGTTTTCTTCGGTACAGAATACTGTAAAGTTAAATGTTCTAGACAGCTTTGACGCACATAAAGAACCCTATATGCGTCTTAGTATGAAATAATAGTTCATTATTTATAATTATATGCTATATTGCATGAGTACATGTTTGGAAAAGCGAACGACGTTAGCAGCGAGTTTTCAAATTGCATTAATACAATTGGCACAAATGAAATAAATCGAAACTATAAACGAAATGCAGACGTTATATTTTTTACAACAGCATTATAAAATCATAAGTGTCTCAAATTTAAGTTTCAAGAACATATTTATAGTGAAGTTACAGGTCTTTGACATCGGTGCCAAAAAACTGGGATTTGCTTTTCGCTTCACCGCTATCTCTTCACAATTCTCTCGCTGCGATTAGCTGAATGTGTGACGTTATTCGTACCGTAAACGGTAAATACGTCATAATCTATTGCGTAAGATGTCATTTTGTGAATGATGTCTTGTAGCGTAAACGGTCGCTTATAAAGCTGGAATACAAAAAAGAATTTTCAAACTGTTTGTTTCAATCAATCTTAATATATTTTCAGAAGTACATACCAACGTTACACGCGAGGGCAGGCAGGTACGTGGGCGGGGCGCGGGCGGGGAGTGGGTGAGGGCGAGGGCGAGGGTGACTGTCCCCCGCTGCGGTGAAGCAGGGTTCGTGGGTGGTCGCGTGCTGAACTGCACCGGAACAGGTGACAAACCGCGCAGCAGGGCACGCAGCGAGCGCTGCACTTCCTCTGCCCACACACACACACACACACACACACACACACACACACACACACACACACACACACACACACACTCAAACGCGCGCGATACAATATAATACAAAATACAAGACTCTCTCCGCGTACACAAAGTGTTCAGTTGTACCGAAGTACATCCTATTTCACTATGTACAATAATATAATATTTCTTATTTGAGTAAAATGATACGAATTCTTTTTACTTCCCAGTTACTGTTTGTTTTAAGCAAGTTTAAATACATTCTATTTAAACCAATATTTATATATTCCAAATTAATTAAATAGGTAAACATATTGGATAAACGTAGCTGCAATTTTTTTAATGAAATATCTTTCAATTGGCTTTATTGCGTAGATGGCTTGTAAAGTATATGAGTACGTAACTATTGTCGCATTATAACAAAACATTTGTCATAATTTACTCGAAGTGCAACTTTAATTTAAATATTAAGATTCCTGTGAATATTAAAAAGAAAATATTGACGTTTATAAAGTAGCTACCCAAATACATTCCGCATCATTGCAACCCATTTGTGATTCCATTGCATTTATTAGTGTTGATTAAATCTCGTATGTTAGCAATGTTATTCATAATGATTTTGGTATCAATACAAATTTGAAGGCTGTTCTAAACATGATGAATTCGGCTTTTTTTGTATCAAATGTAATGTCAGCGAAATACTGTATATACTGTATATTTCATGATGCATTTATGTTAACTGAAACTTTTGGGCTGTATGATTACTTCTGTAGTGCAGTTTGTACTTCTTGGTGGACAGGGTTGGGGCTGTCAATCACTCACCCCTCGATCCTGCCTTGCGCGACTCCAGCGACTCCGCTCATTCCCTCGTCACCCCTCGTCACCCCTCCTCTTGTGCCCCCACTCAATTCACCGCAACTCCTGGCAGAAGGGAGGCTCTCGTGCAGTAGCTTCTGTGGATAACTTACGGCAGATGATATAAGGGTGCGCTTCGAAATTTATATATTTTTTTGTATTTCAGCATTATAAAAGAACCTTCTCTGTTGCAAGAAATCGTTCATAATCGGCCATTTTACGGCACAAATGATGACGTATTAGATTTTATGTCATGAATGATTGCGTCACCACACATTCAGCCAATCGTAGCGAGAGAATCGGGGGAAGGTAGAGCTAAACGGAACAGCCGACCACCGTTTACTCGCACGATGTCAAATACCCGAGTCTTCACAGGGAAGTTGTTTCGCAAAATTAAGTTTGATTCTATTATAAATGTATAATGCTGTTATACAAAACAAATATAGTATGCAAGTGAGAGCGTAGGCTTCCGCGGCCGGAGTCAGTATTTACTAGGCTGTCCGGGTGACGCCGCGTCCATGGCGAAGGTGCCGACGTTTCGGTCGCCATTCTGCGACCTTCCTCAGGGCGTAATGCGCGGAGATGTGCTGCGCACGAGTTTAAATGGGGCTAAGTTTCTCCTCACCCGAGTGCCGGTTGGCCGGGTGGTCGGCCAATGCGGAGAGAGCACCGGCCAATAAGGGGCGGGCTCTCCGCAGGGTGGGAGGAGGCGCTCCGTCCGTGGTCGGACGTTGCGGAACCGCTAGGGCCGCGTCCGGTCGAGATCGGACGTCCTGGTAAAATAGGTGTTTCCAGGCATCGTGTAGACGTATGCCTTGATCAGCATTAAAGTTAAAGGGGTGTTTGATGATTTCCACCGCCTCTTTTACCCTCCTCGTGCCCCAGCGGTCTTCTCTGCCTAAGAGGCTTGTGTCATCAAATAAAATAGCGTGGCCAGTTTTCCATGCGTGCAGGGCTACGGCCGATTTATTCGTATTATTGTATTTATAATTACGAATATGTTCACGGAGGCGTTCCTCTACGGTACGTCCCGTCTCGCCAATGTAACTATGGCCGCAGCTGCATGGGATCTCGTATACCCCCGATGACATAAGGGGAGGGACGCGATCTTTCACGCGTACAAGCTTTTGCCCGAGTTTTTACTGGGCTTTGTAGGCCGTCTTTATATCAAAGCGGCACAGAAGCTTGCCAATCTTATCTGTGACACCGCGTATATATGGCAGAGTGGCTATTTTTGTGTTGGGATTGTCACTCGTTTTGGTGATATCAGAAGTTTTGGCAGAGGTCGTAGCCTGCCGTACCGCTTGGTTGGCAGCGGTAGCGCTATATCCGTTGGCTCGAAATGTAGTCTTTAGGAGCTCCATTTCAGAGTCCAATGATTCTTTATCACATACCCTCGTTGCTCTGATGGCCAGCGTTTTCAGAACCCCGCGTTTAGTTGCTGGGTGATGGTGAGAGCCAGCGTGTAGGTAACGGTTTGTGTGGGTGGGTTTTCGGTAGACACTGTGCCCTAGTCTGCCGTTCACTTTCCGGCTCACCAGCACGTCGAGGAAAGGCAATTTTCCCTCGTTTTCCACCTCCATCGTGAATTTAATCTTGGGGTGTGTGTTATTAAGGTGCTGGAGAAAGTCAGCTAAGGTGTGAGGGCCGTGGGGCCACACTACTAGTGTGTCGTCCACATACCGGAGCCATAAGGTGGGTTTTAGAGGGGCATTCTCCAGGGCTTCCGTTTCGAAGGCCTCCATGAAAAGGTTAGCCACAACCGGAGAGAGGGGGGAACCCATGGCCGCTCCTTCAACTTGAGCATATAGTTGCTCGCGGTACTGAAAGAAAGTGGACGTGAGACAGAACTCAGCTAAGTCGGCCCATTCCGGTGTGAGCCCATGGGAGCAAAGTTTACTTCGAATGACAGTGGCCGCCTCGTCCACCGGAACCATTGTGAACAGAGACGTGACATCGAAGCTGACGAGAATGTCCGAGTCACACGTTGCCCTGAGTCCCGTTGCACTTACCCGTACGCCCTGAGGAAGGTCGCAAAATGGCGACCGAAACGTCGGCACCTTCGCCATGGACGCGGCGTCACCCGGACGGCCTAGTAAATAATTACAGTATGCAACTCGTTTATAATGTTGCTTTATTATATTCGCACAAATTTGAAAACTCACTCCTAAAGTCGCTCGTTTTCGAAACATGTACTCATGCAATAAAGATTCACATTATAAACTAATTGCATACACTATTATAAAAAAGGAGGTGACATTGTATTGCCCCTAATGTTACGTAAATAATAGTTTAAATTAATTTCGATTTTTGTTATATTTGTATTATCTTCTGTTGGTAGAGTAGAAGCACAGTCACGTTGTAATTTTATTTATGTGGATAAATTTAAATGAAATTTTGTACTGTATTACGTGTAGTTTTATGAAAATATTTTTCATCTCGTATAAGTAAAAAAGGAGGTACCGTTTTTTTTAAATGAAATAGGTTATTGATTTGGTCAAAAACTCATCTTATACATTATTAATTAGATCGCTGGTGAGGTAGATATCTTCTAATAATTAAATATGGTAAATTAAAAGTGTTGTCTAGTGACAACATTTTATTTTGCTAATGCTCGTTTCGATCGCGTACCGATAATTCTCAGAGCTAAAATTATAATTATCGAAATAAAATTATATTAATACATAAATTATAGGGATAAGTTAATACAAAATATTATTTAAAAAATTATTGTGAATTATTGTATTGTACAAATTGTACAAATTTTACAAATATTTTGTATATAATATTTTGTATTAACCTATCCCTATTTCTTTATAATTCATGTATTAATATAGTTTTATTTCGATAATTCTAATTTTAGCACTGAGGATGATCGCTACGCGATCGAAATGATCATTAGCAAAATAATTTTTTGATACTAGACAACACTTTTAATTTACCATATTTAATCATCTTAGATAATTTATGCACATACTCCAATGACTTGCTTCAGATGAAACAGAACTAATAAACAGAAATTAACTGGCAGAAATTCAGGAACATAAGATTTTTGGATGATGTTTCAAACTCCTTTCGGGCTCTCTGCACGTTTAATATACGTATAATCCACCACTATAACGTTTAATCCACCACTGCTATATTGTTGTATTCACTATCCCTATCATTCCCGAAATGTTCAACAATCGCATTATAAGCCCCAAGCCCTGGCATTGTTCTTACGAAGTGGCAAGATCTGTATCCAAAAACTTAAAATGACAAAATCTTTGAAAGAGAATTTGCGCAACTGTTTGATGCGCACATTATTCACAGCAGCGGCTGTGGCGCAAGGTGCTTCTCGCCTCCCGAGGCAGCCCCAAGAAATCGGAGGTAGCGGAGTTCCAGGGGCTGGCAGGCTGTCAGTGAAGCCCGGCTGGGGATGGGGCTTCAACAAGATTTGAATCACTGGGGCGCGAGGGCGTGGGGCCGGGGCGTCGGCCGGGGACAGGGGCGGGGGCGGCGGCCGGGGAGCGGCGAGGGCTCCTCGGGCTGCTTCCGGTCGCCCCGGCCCGGGGCTAATTAAAGGGCAGTCGCTATCAGATGGCGCCTCTCGCGCGTGACGTCACCGCCGCAGGTGCTGCGAAGTCGTCAGCGCCCACGCGCCTCCCGGGAACCGAGCAGGAAGGCCCTTGCGGCACCTCAAGAGCACAGGCGACTCGTTCCAAACTTACATGTCAAATGTAGTGGAAATGCGTAGCATTTCTAACTTAATGTTCTTCTTAGTGACTCTAGTTATTACTCAAGAACTACTTATTTCTTTAACACTATTGAAAGATCTAGAATTGAGGAATAAATTGCATTAAGGAACATCTCTCTGTTTTTAGTATTAGACATGTACGAGAAGATCGAAAATAAATTTGAACTTTGCAATTTTCAGAGTTTTAAAGTTTGAATGAAAATCGTAAGCATATTCTTATAAGTGCACTCTTTCTTCTTTTAGCAAAATATAATGAAAATTTGCAGCCTCTAAAATAACAAAACCTTAAAATATTCCTCTTCATGTGAAATCAGCTATAAAGAGGTTCTCGATGTTGGTCAAAGCGTTAGCTTAGAAAAATAATTTGAAAGTTAATGGCATATGCTTTGATTCACAAGTTGAATCTATATGACTGATTTCTAATTCTCGCAGAGATTGAAAGAAAACAATACCATCTGCGGCCATATGAAAAGTTATCTGTGATTTTGTTAGATACACAGGAACTCGGATACAATGGGATACACAATGAAATAATTTCAATTTTGATTGAAGTTCGTTTACCAATGCAAATAAGTTTTCTATAACTCAGGAGCAAATATAATTAGTGTTGATATGTTGGTAACCTCACTTTTGTAAAACTTTTTCATTATAGTAAAAATGTTGGGAACAGACTCCGGAGTTCTAGAAGACGTGCGCAGATTGCACTTCTCACCCATAAACCACATATAGTTTTTACTGCTATTTGACTGAATAAAATCTAATTCTCAATATTAGTATCGACTAATTCAATATAAATCATTGGTTAAGATCATTGATCTAATGCAAGAGAAAGAATTCAAAGAAGAAATGTCCCCTTCCATTAAATATTTGCTATTCATATGTCATGAGAATGAATAGCTATTTTTGATATTGCTATTTATTATTATTATTATTATTATTATTATTATTATTATTATTATTATTATTATTATTATTATTATTACGTAAAGAACTGTGGTATTATACATACAGTATACTTAAAGTTATTTCAGTATTTTCAAATATTGTTTTTTAAAGTATTTAATTTGTTACTGTATGATAGAATTTTTTTGGTTCTGTGCTGCGTACGTGCTACTTTTTAGTAAACAGCTTCATGTCGGTTTTTGCAGCAGAATGGTTGCTGCTGCAGGCCAAGACTACCAACTTACATAAGAATATCGAAATATTCCAAGGTTCAAGTTCCAGGAAAATAAGCTTTTAAGAGGTTTACAATACAGAACGAAAAGATAGAAAACACGAAAAAATAGAAATTGTTAGCTGAAAACATGTTAATTAATCGATAAGGTCCCAATATACTAAAGATATTAAATATGGCGGTGAAAATTCTGAGCGCAGCAAAAGAGAGGATTATCGTAGTTATTACCACGATTGTATTGAAAATTTCCGACAAATTTCCAAGTCGTGTAGCGATAAGAAAATTTATGTCAAAATTTCGTATGTCCGAATGGTATTTCAGTGAGACTATTCCGAGATTGAAATTACCCGCAAAAAGTTTCAGAATGTGCCATTTACTAATTATTAAGTATTTTCGCTCCAAGTGCACACAAGAGAGTTTCCTGCCAGTGATTTATTGCACCTTGTATTTGGCCAGCTACGGGAAGTGTTATGAAAATGCAATATATCTTTGGTTTATTGATTGATGTGTCCGAATACATTTACTCCAATGATCATTACTCTTGTTAGATTAGTTAGAATATTTGATTCGAGAGGTGACTGTGATTTCTCCCCTACGAGATGTCGAGATCGGGCACCGATCTATGCATCCACTTCCAGACGAATTCTTCCTCCAGTTACCTCCGTCCTGCAGGACACCGACCGCCCCGAGCCGGGACATGATCTAAGCTCCAGATTGGTCTCCCGACACACGTGAGAGTGTAGTTCAAAAAAGTGTAATGCGTGTATGTCAAGGGTGAGGGTAGACCACGGAAGTGCAAGAACAGTTTGCGCGCGCTCCGAGGAACGTTTTTTGGGCCCTACTCAGGCATTCAGTTCTGAGCTAAATTTTGTTGATGAAAATTATTTTGGGACATCATGTTGTTATGTCTACACCAAACGCATGGTTCAATGTTATTTGTGTTATTTTCACGAGTGGGGTTACCACGAGTGGGGTTACCACGAGTGGGGTTGCCACGAGTGGGGTTGCCACGAGTGGGGTTGCCAGGAGTGGGGTTGCCAGGAGTGGGGTTGCCACGAGTGGGGTTGCCACGAGAGGGGTTGCCACGAGTGCGGTTGCCACGAGTGGGGTTGCCACGAGTGGGGCTGCCACGAGTGCGGTTGCCACGATTGGGGCTGCCACGAGTGGGGTTGCCAAGAGTGGGGCTGCCACGAGTGGGGTTGCCACGAGTGGGGTTGCCACGAGTGGGGTTGCCACGAGTTGGGTTGCCACGAGAAGGGCTGCCACGAGAGGGGTTGCCACGAGTGGGGTTGCCACGAGTGGGGTTGCCACGAGAGGGGTTGCCACGAGAGGGGCTGCCACGAGTGGGGTTGCCACGAGTGGGGTTGCCACAAGTGGGGTTGCCACGAGAGGGGTTGCCACGAGAGGGGCTGCCACGAGTGGGGTTGCCACGAGTGGGGTTGCCACAAGTGGGGTTATCCACATGCCTAGGTGTTGAGAATTGCTCTAATTTCTAAGAATAACCGACAAGAACCCTTAAGGGTGGGAAGGGGTTGTGTCAGAGGACGAAGGAATCCGCGGGAGGGCGCAGCGTGGGCTCAGCCCTGCGGTAAGCGCTGGCTATTCCGGGCGACGCCGCTCCACCCCCACTGGAACCCACCGCTGCCACGATCCACCCCCAATGAAAAGACGGCAACGGAAATCAAAGTTTAATAGCGGCTAATGGATGGCAGATTTTTCTTCAATATTTCATTACAATGGGAAATTATTTATTAAATATATCCTAATGAAATATCTTATACAAAATTACAAAGAACGTAAAGCGAATGCATTCGCTTCTCTGGTGACACTGTTACGAAGGGTGTGATGCTGAAATAATGTAACGAAATTAATACTATGAAACTATTCTTGTGAATAATCAATCTGTTAAGACATTTAGAATCATCTGAGAACTTCACTGTGAATACTTTCAAACGAGAACTTACCCCTTTTTAGGATGCAACTTTCATTGGGAAAACGAAGAGAGTTGTGGCACGTACCTGGAAAACAAAATAAGCACTTAATATGATAAAAGTATGAATAAACTGGTAAGTAATAATGATTATTTAAACCTAAATCTAATTTTATACATGCATTTCATTTTTTCTTAAAATGATTAACGATCACTTAAAAAATATTTCTCATTTTTAATTATAAAAAGCAATTGTTCTTATTTTGAAGTGAGTTTAGAAATCGCACGGTTCCTAAGGAAATCAGAGAGTTAGGAAACAAATTAAAAAGAAAGTCGAATGTGATTGTTATTTATTCTTATACATGGCTTCAATTTTTTACCTTACCGTTTTAGCTGAATCACTTTACATTTTCTGAGTTTAGCTTTGCGAGAACTGCAAGAGTATCGCAAACACAAAATTCTTCGTAATTTTCCTGAATTAATTACCTTATGCTCAAGTGATAATGGATTAAAAATCCATTTGTTGAGATCCTCACATAATTATCAAACGGAATTTTTTTACATAATTTTGCGTACAGTTCCAAAACTTATTTCCCTAAATAGTAAGGAAATGGAAAGGTGGGAATCATTAAAACATGATTAGTAAGAATACCATTTTTGAAAATCATATTGAGGTTATCCGGCTTGGAAATAAATTGATCGCACACTTTTGAGCCTAATTTATTTAGAGGAAAGAACCACAGGCACAATATTCAAGTAAGAAAGCAAAGAAGGTATATATTTCATAAATTTAACAATAATGGATTAGAACAGTTTTCGTGCAAAAAAACTTCGAAAACTTCGAAAACTTTCTGGAATTGTTCGTCAAGTTAAGAAACAAATTGTGTGCAATCCGTAATTTTTCTAGTGTTAATCTTAGTTCATATTTATATAAATAATGATCTGCTAAAATACGTGAAGTTATGCGATGTGAAGTGCAGGTAAGATAGTGTGAGGTGGGAATGAGAACAGTGATTTCAAATATATTGCGGCAGTACATTTACACTACATTTTCTCAACAAAAATTTATTCCCCACTATAAGTGCTTTTATCATTACGCGCACATTTTTTAAATAGTTGTATTGCATAATTTTTAGTTAAATATGGGCAAAATTAATAAATTCCTACAACGAAATTTTTCAAACGTTCTCTTTTAACTTGCCTTTTAATGGTTTGCTAAATACAGTGAATAACATGATATAAACGTCTTTTTACATATTTTATTAAAAAGTACTCCAATATAATTTTAATACATCGCTCCTGTCGCTAATATTTCCATTAGGGGCTATTTTTGTACATAATTGAATTTGTGACAGTGTATGCTTCGAAAGATCACCATCGTAGCTTGCCCTGAAGCAAGTAGTAATGAGAATGATAACCATTGTCAAGCAGTTCCAGAGCCTCTTCTTACCCACGTTTTAGTCTCTGAGGGGCGGAGGCGCTGAGGAATTGCCTTGTCGGCCACTGGGAGCGCCCAAGGCGGCGGCGGCGAGGACAGCTTCGGCGGCGCGGGGGCGGGTCGCTGTCAGCGCCACCTGCGCCTGAGGGAGGAATGGTCAGGGGTGGAAGCGGGAACGGGGGCGCGGCGGGACGGGACGGCCAGTAATTGATAGGACGAGACTGGAGGCGTCCTCTGCTGTGGAGGCGGCGCTGTCAAAGTTAGCGGCGTCAGACACAGTAACCGCAAAGAAGAGTTCACGAGGAAGAATCCTATTGATTTCTTCACTTCCGATAGGTTAGTGATTAGTCGGACGGTTTTGGTATTGTAAATAATTGGCATGCTCTGTTATGGGGGTGAGGGTGGGTGGTCAGTAAATCGTTAGGGCCGGGGAGGGAGTCATTCCCTACTTTGGATATAGCGGGACCTGAAGCAAGGAGGGGAAGGAATGCGAGCGGAGTGGGGGATGGAGGGGGAGCAGGGCAGAAGTGTGGGTAGAGAACCACAGGAAGTTATTGATACGATCGGGCGGGAGCATCCTCTGCTTTGGAAGCAGCGCCGAGAACATTAACGACGACGACGGCAACACGCTAAATGACCGCAGACGAGCCTTCGCGAAAGTCTGTGTCATTCTGCAGTCAAACTAGTTATTTTTATTATTAACTGTTACCCACGTTTGCCTAAAACTCTAAATCAAATACATATTTTTACCTATGTACACGGTAGAACTTCGAGAAGACATTGAACTCATTGGTTTGAAGTGAAGAGCATGCCTCTTGTTTTGATGATACGGACCTTCGTTTCAGACGGGAGTTTCTAATATTTCCTTCACTCTAAACAAGTTAACTGCTCGTCTATTTCTGAATGGGTAGCAACTAGCGTGTCGTATAATTGCGATATAAGCAATCAGTAATTGAAGGGCAGTAAGGCATCCTCTGCCTTGGCGATAGCGAGGCCTATGGCAGAGACGTTACGAAGAAGGGGTGGGGCAGCGCTAAGGGGTTGAAGCCTGCGGGCAGGACGGCCATTAATTAATAGGGGGAGGCAGCACCCTCTAAGGTGGAGGTAGCTCCTGCAGAGCTGCATGTTGCCTGTCACTGCCGTGAAGCTCAGGGATGGCTGCTGCTCCGCCATGTCCCTGAGGGCGACAGACACGGAACAGAGCAACCACATAGCGATGGCTTATATATAATAATGTGTATTGAAAAATATGATTTCTATTGTGGAAAAGTTCGTTTGATAGATTGTTTAGTGATTCCGGGCACGTCAACTAACAGGGTCATTAGTCCCGTAGATGTAGCGCATGTTTTGCTCGGAAGGTGGAGCTCATCTTTCCCTCGCTGTATGGCGAGATACGGCGCCTACCTACCGTCGGCTAGCGGGGTTTCCTCAACCAGATATCTCCCACCAGCGGGGCACCGCCTAAGCCGGAACAAGCTCTAAGGTCCCGTCCTGTCTCCCGGCATGTGGGGTAGTGTAGTGAGTGTTAGTGTAGGTATGTATGTAAGGGAAGATGATTGGACAAGGAAGAGGTAGGAAAGAACGCGCACGGTCCGTGGCCCGTTTGGTAGGGTATTGCTCCAGCAGTCACCTGCTGTTGATGACTACCCATCAGTGTAGTGACATCAGCTGATGTTCTGAGCCAGTGAAAGTTACGTGCTATTTGTGAATTAAGTGTACAATTTCCTTAATTTCTAATTTTTGTGTTTGGTAGATTAAGAATCACGGAAAGAAGTCTATAGTTCCTACTATCTAAACGAATGACAAACGAAACCTTATTTGGCGGGCGGGCAGGGCAGGGCAGCTCGCGACGGTGTGTGTGTGTGTGTGTGTGTGTTAAATAGAACCCTTTGTGACAGCCCAGTCTTGCGACCTACTTTCTTTCGGTAAAGAAAACTATCTTAATATTAAATTAATATAATAAAATTTGGTGATGCCTCAATATGGACAATAGGATTCACAAAAACTAAAAAGAAGGAAAGGGGTAGCCAAGGGAAAGGAGAATGCACCTCCTTTGTTCAGCGCAAGTGACCGAAAATAAATTTTATTAGTAGATTTAAATGCCGCACTGGATGGAGAATTTCGGATCCGTAGTTGGGTAGCATGCGGTAAATATAATAAATAATACTAGAGAGTCGTTGATAGAAGTTTGCCAACATAATACTTTCTCCATAATGATTGGTTGGTTCAAGCAAAAGCAGATACATCAGTATACATGGATCTAAAACTGTTTATATTATATTAACGCAAAATCCAAACTCTGGATAAAATATGTAAGAGTATTGACGGACTCTGAGTGTGGACCAGATCATAATTTCAGGATTATCTTTCCTTTCAAAAGTACAAAAGAAGCTTACGAAACTGAAGGTGCTAAAAATATTTTAAAAATAAATTATAATTTGCAAAAACTTCCAGATGAATCTACTTGTTTTATTTATAAAATGAGATTATCCACAAAAATCACACAGATTACACACAAACGAGCGTATAATTTACCCATAAACTTTTAGTGGCATGAGTTCATGACAAAAACCAAGAATATAGATTAATTGTTAATTGGATTGTTGGTGATGTAGATACCTTTTCTTTATGATAAATTACTAAAGATATCGTCTGGTATCAATAATTTTAATCAACTTATGATCATTTCGATCGCGTTGCGATCATCATCAGAGCTAAAATGTAATACAAATATTATTAAATACAAATATTATACAAATATTATTAAATACAAATATTGTTAACCGGTTGTAGGTAACAGGTTATTGTATGCAAGATTCGTAAGCAAACTGGGTCGTACATACCTTGCAGCTTCTGGGCCGAAAACAAAGTTCTGCGAATTTTTGAGCGTGCGTCTTGTTTAAGAACACAGCCGGTCGGTAGCTGGGAGGGGGCGGGAAGAGGGGTGAGGTGCGGGTGTAGGGTCGTAAACCGCGGGGGTGCTGGTAGGGGCTAGAGAGACGGTCGGGCGAGCGAAGGTCAGTGGAGTAGGGAGGGCTGGGGGTGGGCTAGGGGTGTACACTTTGTGCTAATTTTAGCAAAGGTGACGAGAGTTCAGGTATTTGCTGGTCACCTTTGCTAAAATTAGCACAAAGTGTACACCCCTAGCCCACCCCCAGCCCTCCCTACTCCACTGACCTTCGCTCGCCCGACCGTCTCTCTAGCCCCCACCAGCACCCCCGCGGTTTACGACCCTACACCCGCACCTCACCCCTCTTCCCGCCCCCTCCCAGCTACCGACCGGCTGTGTTCTTAAACAAGACGCACGCTCAAAAATTCGCAGAACTTTGTTTTCGGCCCAGAAGCTGCAAGGTATGTACGACCCAGTTTGCTTACGAATCTTGCATACAATAACCTGTTACCTACAACCGGTTAACAATATTTGTATTTAATAATATTTGTATAATATTTGTATTTAATAATATTTGTATTACATTTTAGCTCTGATGATGATCGCAACGCGATCGAAATGATCATAAGTTGATTAAAATTATTGATACCAGACGATATCTTTAGTAATTTATCACAAGAATATAGAATCACACTTTTACAAAGAATGATCAAAACACAAATAGAAACCTTTACAACACACACTCATATGAATGAACACATATAATTTACACCAAAATTGATACTCTGAAATAATTACCCTAATCTACACTGGGAATTCCCTTGGAAAATTAATTATATCTAAATTTATGCTATTCTAATTACATTGCACATGAAACCAAAATTTCATGAAAGTTATGGTAATGAGGAAACGATGTCAGTAAAACTGGAAAATAAATAGATGATGAGAGCAGATCAGGTTAATTTAGTTAACCACTACCGAGCAAAGACACTGCAACAAATTAACTTCCAAGTAAGGTCGCTAGCTCGTGCGGTACGGTAGGCAAATGTTTTTGGTGTGGGGAGACGCGAGAGAGCGCCGCCTCCTTACTCCTTCCCGCCACTTTGAGCTTCCCCGTCTACTCCCAAATCCCAGCGGCCACCTAAGAAAAAATTAGCTGGATGTAAAGAAAATAAATTCTTAAGTAGAGTAAGAGAAACATTTTGAAGTGTTATGTAACTTAAACACCCTATCTCGTATGTGTGAAACAAAATCGTCTGAGTATGGTTTAAAGATCCTGACGGTCTGAATCGCACTTGATCAAGACACCTGTTGCATCTGTAATCGCTGGTCCATCGCCCATGGAGGATATATAACCAAGTACTCAGATGAGGGAGTATTTAGTGTTTCCGGGAAGGTCAAGTGCTTTGTAGCTCCTTGAGTGTAGTGCATATTATAGTCGAAAGAGGCGATGTTTCTGTTCCATTTGATCGTGAGCTCCCACGCTAATCTCTACGCTGGCTTGGAGGGGGGGAAGGGTTCCCTCTTCAGATAGTTTCCTTAGGTGTGCACCGTTCCTCTCGGGATAAGCTCTTAACGAATCACTAGATTCCTTTTCTTGCTCTGGGATGACCTTAGATGAAAAGGCGGATAAAAGGTTTAACACTTTTCCAGTTAAAACTGTTTAGGTTTAGCGTCAAACCTAGAACTAAAATCTTTGAATTGAGAATTGAGATCAGGTTCTAAAGTGACGATTAATGTAATTAAAATGATAACAAAATACCGCAAACCTTGAAATGCTAATGATACAGCAAACACGAAATTTTTCATACATCTGATTAATTTGTAGGTTACCATCTTTCAAAATCAAAAGATTAGATTTTCTTCTTACAGAAGCATTTGTATATAAGTATATTTTACCAAAAGAGTCAACTCAAGTGTCTCTTACAAGCTACAATCCGCATTTAACAAACAAGCAAGTACTAATGAATGCGAAGAGTATGAAGTGGAAATAATTTAACGGCCGTCCCTTGTCTAGGACCAATGGAATCAGCGAGCAATGGGCAGCTAACTAGCAGTGTCAATTGCGACGGCAGCCAGAAGGGCTAACTGTCGACAGCAAGAGCTTCCGTCCTCTCCAGTAATGAACAGGACAGTCGTCGCTGTGGGAGGCCAATCAGCTGCGTCCAATTAGCGATGCGCTTCCACGCAATCCGCTCGTCGCTTATGCGGGGCACGAGCTCTTAACACAGATCGTCCGTGAATCGCAATGACGTGAATGCCATTCGGCTTTAGGTCGAATGACAGGGCAAAATTATACGACCATTCAAACGACCATACTGACTACTCGTTCAAGGTAACGGGATTCTGTGAGAAAAGACGAAAGTGTTAGATCCACATGACCTGAGGTCTCCCATTGTACCTTCCAACAACCTTCATGATAATAAGGAACAGAGGTTTAACGTAAAAACCTACGACCTGCATGGACAGGAATCGATATCGAGTAAGTAAATGTTTGTGTTGCCGACTTAACAACTAAAATGTAATTTTGTAACCCAAGCATGCCTGGAAATTGAGAGAGATGCCATTTTATGTTACAAATTCTAGAACTTGCATCCGAAAGAAACATGTTGGTAAACTGAAGAACTTAGTCTGTTCAAAAAGCCATGGGCCTTTGAACAGCACGGGTTCAGTTGATTCTAAGAGAATCTTCTTGAAGTCGCACACATGTGCTGATTATGGGGCCATTTCCCGATTGTTGATATCTTCATTTGTTTGTTACCTTCGTGGTTTATAGTAGTGTACGTTTTTTTTCATTTGGCGGTTTTTAAAATGAATGACCTGAAAGAGAAACAACTAGTTGTGAAATTTTGTGGCACCCTACAAAAATCTGCGACAAAAACTTCCCCTAGCTTAACACGACTTTTGGTGATGTTGTTATGAAGCTATGGAGTGGCATGAACGTTTCAAAAATGGTCGGCAGACCAATGATGGAGGATTGTTCTGGATATCCTTCACGTCAACTGACGACCCACACATCGACAAAACACTACCTTCGTACAAAGAAATCGACGTCTATCAGTGACCTTGCTGAAGATTGTGGAATATCAACTTGTCACAAAATTTTGACTGAAGAGTTGAAGATTCACCGCGTTGCTGCGAAATGTTTGTCACGAACTGCTTGTACGTTCATAAGAAGATAGAATATTATGTTCAAGGACCATAACCAGCGATAAATCATGTGTTTATGGTTATCACATTGAAACAAAGGTCCAATCGTCTCAGTGAATGGGTGAAACGTCTCCCACTTCCAAAAAGCTTACCAAGTTCGGTCCAAGGTTAAAGTGATGCTAAACATTTTCTTTATGATAAGGATGTTGTTCACCCCGAGTATCTCCCCAACAACTCCACAGTGAAAATTACTATATTGAAGATTTAAAACGCCCGAAGGACACCATCAGTGGCAGAAGTCAAGAAATGAGGATAACTGAGGACTAATTTTTCCATCGTTACAACACTCCAGTCCATTCAGCTCTCAGAACTTATGGGTTTTGGGGCAAACAGTCGATCAAAGTTCTTCTTCACCGCTTCTACTTAACATACATTGCTCATTGTGACTTTTCCTTGTTCAAAACTCAAAGAAGATTTGAGATGATTTCCTACATTATGTCATATTCGACGACGAAGGTGAAGGACATTACAAAAGAAGCGTCCCAGAACTTTGGGGATACGTGTGTGCGTTGGGAGGGGACGTACTTTGATGGCTCCCAGACATCTAACGTATGAGTAAAGTACATTTTGTTTTACGTCGTTAGTCCCAGTATTTTTGAACAGACCTCGTATTGTGTGCGTTACATGGGAATATTTACTTGTTGAGGAGCTGAGTGCGATGGGGCGATAGACAGTTTTGGTACCAATCGCCTATATGGGCATAACGCAGGCGTCTGATCGAATAGTCTAAATGTTCAGTCTGTGACGTTGACTATAAGCACGGGTTTTGGGCTGATATTCGCCAACCCTTCTCTCTCGCCACTCTGGACACCCGCGATCACATACACCTAAAACCACACCCCGCCCCAGGATTTCTCTCTCAAAACAGAAGTGCCACACTTTCTCAGCTTTGTCTCCTTCCCAGCATCAGCACTTTTGCCTGCAAAGAGGTAAAAATGTGTTTTTTTATAAATGTTCAATAATAGGAAATTATAACCTACACCATTTTATTCACGTATTTGCCTAATGTAAATAAGAACAACAATATTAAATGCTGTGTATATCCAGAAATTCGCTCTTTTATGTGAGTAGGAGGCGGTTTATGTGGGTGGAGACTGCTTAAGGCTAGTTCACTTCGAGAGACAAACAGATTATGTCGGAATTTCATGTCACTTTACTCATCTATTAGGCGTCGGGCAGCAGTGGGTCTTTATGGCAGTCTCAGAGCCCTGTTATCTATTGGGAGAAGCTTTCGTGTTGCTTCACTACACTTCCAGCACGCTCCTATACGCCCACTCGCCTTGTGCCTACTGTCTAGGGCATTCCTCCTCTGCCTATCTCCTATTCAATTCATCCCACGTCATCCCACCCACATACAGACACACTATCGCAAAAAAATGCTCTTGGCCGTGTGCAATTTTTTGTTCATTTTGTTGGTCTCCGTTTTCTAAGTGTCTGAATTCAAATCTTGGCCCCTCCATGCACAAATTGTAGTTTCAAAAGCTGCTTGTCGGCACGATTTACGGACGTCTTGACTTTCTAAAACCTTCGCATTCCTATGATTTTTTTGTACATTACCACGGCACTTCTCTTTGATTCTCGCTGGTCTCTTGAACTGTCTGAGTGGGAAGATCGTACGTGTGCAGTGTTGGTGAGAAGTTCAGGTACGGCCTTGGGGATGTGCAAGCGGACGGATAGAACAAGAGAAAATTTATTGATTCCGAACGCGTTAAGTAATACCGGGTTATTAGACCCTCTAGTGTACTATGCAGCTGCTACATCCTGGGAGACGTTGGTGTGCCTTCACTATTAGCACATGATATGCTGTACCTACCTACACGGTGGCTTGCGGGCATTCCCCTCGAAGTATCTCCTTTCCGCAGTGGAGCCCGCCTGAGCCGGAACTACCTCTTAACTCTCGTGTCTCTCGGCGTGTGTGGCAGTGTAGTGCATGTAATTGCCTTTGTGTGTGTGTGTGTGTGTGTTAAGGAGAGGAAGGGTCAGAGAATTAGAAAGAGAGATCGTGCACGATTCCTGCCATGGCTAAGTACTGCTTCCATATTCGCCTGGTATAGACAAAAAAAGGACAAAAGAGTTCAGAATAGACAGTTGCTAGAATTCTCTTTCAGACAAACAATTCTTTTAGATCCCTTCGAAATACAAACCCTGACATCTCCGTCATTGATACCGCAGAGCCAACGATCTCGCCACTCCTACCGCAGCGAAAAGCAATTGGAGGAGGAGAGGAGAAAGAGAAGGTGCAAGGGCTGGCAGTTCGAGCTGACAGGTTATCCCCTGGGCGGTAGTTTTCCGAAGGCAGGCAAAAACAGCGCGCTCGTTTGGAGCGACAGGTGAATAATTGGAGTAAAAGGTTCACCCTCAGTGTATTGAGTAAATGGCGAACGAAAAGAAACATTTTAAAATGTTTGACAAGCAATTTTTCAAATTTAATTAAACACGGTACTTCTAAAACTTCATGAACAATGAAATAATATATATACCAGGTTTTTAAATTAAATTAAACAATGCCCTTCATAATATATGTTTTTGAAAAGAGGAAATTATTATTCAATATCTCTGCACGAGTTTTCACTCACCGTGAAATAACTTTATATTACACTTTGTTCTATGTGTCAGACGCAGTAATTTCTTCAGAAAGTAGCAATTTATTAAGCTTACGAGAAGATCGATAACATGTCAACAATTATTCTTAAGCAACAAAAACGGTAGTTTTTCTCCTCTAATAATTCAAAGCTTATTAATTCCCAGTAGCCCTTCAGAAGCAAATAACAAATAAGACATGACAAAGCTATTACGTCGCGTAAGAGATAACATCAAATTTGAACCCACTTTTGTAGGACATGGAGTTGTTTCGGGGCAGTTTGAAAAAATGGCTGCGGCGTCGGTGAGCATAATACTTTGGGAGACGAACGGGGGAGGAGGATAGACGAGGAACAAGGGAAGGCGCCCCGAGGGACGTCTCCTCGCCTCATGTCTGTCCACTCCTCACCAAAGAACTACCAAAGGAACGTCCCTTATCCGTCACATCTGAAGAATTTATCACCGCTGCTCCCACCGCTGTGCACTTTGCCTTGAAACGGAAAACGCACCTCTTTTTTTCTTTATCGTTCCACTACTTACTCCCTCCCGCATGAAGGCACCCCTCTGTTGTCGCATTCCCGCCTCTTCTGATCTAGCGTGCACATTGTTCACTACTGGGGCCCAGGTTTGATACACCGTCTTTCCACGTGAAATCACTGTCAGACAAGACAAGCTTTGGCAGGGCTTCTGGTTACAATTTCTCTGTCATCTGTCGCCTCATTGTCATTATTGCTACAATTTCATCTGGTATATTGTAGGCTTCAAGTGTTTTCGTTATTAAATGTGGTTAAAAACTGAAACAGAAGTAAATAAATACACGCCATCGCCGAGTGAAGAAATTAATACCTCCATGAGTTGAAGTTATAATTATCACAGGATTCATCGATTCTAGAATATCTCCATATAACCTCGAATCCGCTTCCTTCTCGCTTCTTCTCTTCCAGTCTTTAGAAGCGATGGGCTATTCTCCGGCGTCGCAAGGGCTCCGATAGAGATGCAAGGGCACGGACGAAATGGCCTTAGTTATTGAGACGAGAATCATGGCGGTGGGCCAAATTAGGTCGCGAAAATTAAATAGTGCGAAAGAAGGATTGCGATGCCTCCACATCTCCAATTTCCTTTCATTATGACTCCTTTCTGCCAGCTTCAGATCGTACCTGCTTCCTCCTTCTGAAATTTATCTCGCCTATTTTTTTTTGTATATTTATTTTAATGTTTGCCCAGATCTTATTTCTTACGTTCATCATCAACTCTTTTTTCCATTGCATTTTTTCACCTTGTTCAGTCTCGAGATCGCTACCTGGATGCAGCCGTTAAGTGTCTATCGCTCGCGCGGCCACAGGTTTTCAGACATTTCTTCGCCGCCGACGTCAGGAAATTCTCCCTCGATGTCCAGAGTGCATCAAAAGCATTACAAAAGAGCAATCAAACAATTGAAGGTCTTTTAGTTAACTCGTAAATTAGTAAGAGCAGCCTTTCTCCACGACGCGCCGGCGGCCCTTTCACGATCCCATCACCGATACATGTCACATGTTTACAAACATTTCTAAAACGTTCTTCTCTCCACCAATACAACTAACTTACAAAACATCTCGCCGACAAAAACATCTGCTTGCAGGCGCCGCCGCCCCCGCCTTTTCTCAACCGGCGCGCCACGCGGCGGGTCCGTGAGATCCAAGTTCAAATACCAAAAATGCCATGTGACGCCCCTCTCCCCGGGCCCTAAGGCGCCAAGAAATGCCGAGCTACTATCGCGGGCAAGTGGCGTACTTTACTCTTGCTGCTATTGTCACGTGACCCTCCCCTCCCTGAACTCGAAAAACATTCGCTACATTAAAATCCAACTTCGCTCCCGCTGGGCAGTCAGCTTTTCCCCACCAAAACTGTCAGACTAACAAACAACTGTCAGACAAGCACAGCTGCCCGATATTCTCGCACTCCAACTGTCAAACGTTTAGGGCAAGTAAAACTGCTCAGCTACTAGGAGAACTAACAGACGCGAAATGCAACTCATTAACAAACTATGACATCAGCCTACAATTGTGCTCTACTAAGACGCAAACGGCTATTGCTGTCATCTGTCAAAAACAACGGATGAGTGTATTAATACTCTCTTCACTAGGCAGACAACCGATAACGAGTAGGATACTCTTAATTCGCCTACTATTTCCCCTTCAATCAACCAGCGAGGCCAACGGGCCGCTACCTCTAGATCGGGGCCACTCTGTGGCATCATGCGTCTACAAGATACGACACAGCCGTGCAGCTCCAGTTTCTGCCGAGTTGGTGCC
Organism: Gryllus longicercus; assembly: GCA_038098605.1. Classification (NCBI taxonomy): domain Eukaryota; kingdom Metazoa; phylum Arthropoda; class Insecta; order Orthoptera; family Gryllidae; genus Gryllus; species Gryllus longicercus. The sequence continues at coordinate 2,928,345 of JAZDUA010000007.1, forward strand.
CGTTGTGAAATCAAGGCCGCTGGCCGAATCATCTGGAGCCAACCTCAGCTCTTACGGTGCCCACACACTCAGCAGTCTGATTCAGTTTGATGGTGGCAGCACGACAAACTGTAAGTAGAGTGAATTTGAACTGCGAGAAATAAGAAAAAACAAACTGCAAGAACGTTCGTTGAACCTCCGTCATACTCTTAACTCATTTGATTCACTTGCAGATAGCGAGATTAAACTTCAATTAAATTATGACTGTACATTTCCTTTCATTCAACTCAAAAGGAAACAGTCCCCTGAATACCGCATTGGTCCATATATGTAGGCGCACTCGCTGCACGGCATCTTCTACCATGTGTAAACTCTTAAGCCCCTTAATCTATATTATCTGGTCTCTACTGTTCTTTTTGTGCCATGAGTTTTTCGAAATCTTGTAAGAATTTCCCTTTTTCTTCATTGTCAATTTGTTACTGTCTCACTTTAGATCGTAAGACACGAAAGTATTGAAATTGTACGCAGGAAAACGGCCAATTTTCGACTGAAAAACTCTTATTGTCGGGCCCTTGTAACGGACAAGTGGATTAAAACAGGATTATTTCTTTAAAAAATGTATACAAAATTAAAGATGTCTAATCCAAAAACACTTCGAGGCAGCATAATAATATTAGAAGTCCTTTAAAAGAAATATCTAGTTTCATCGCGAGAAGCGAGTGATATACTGAAATACTATCCTATCACCTGTGAATGCTCTTGGGACGGCTGCCGCCTCCGCTACACCAGTTGGCTTTTTGCGTGCTGCGTAAATCACACTTCCATTCCCGCCCAGCTCTCGTTTCCTCTGCTTCTGCGACCTGCGGACGCTACGGCGGTGGAGACGGGGGCGGGGGGCGGTGGCGGCGGAGGTAGTGGCAGGGCGGCAAAGGTGGCGAAGGAAAGCAGTGGAGGCGGCGCAGTCGATGGCGGGTATGGTGATGGCGGGAGCGTCGGAAGTGACAGAGACGATGGCGGCGGATGTGGGGGTGGTACCGGTGATGGTGGTAGCGCTGGCAGTGGTGGCGGTAGTGGTTGGTGGGGACACGGGTGGGAGCGCTGGTGGGGGCGAGGAGGGGCTTGGAGGCGGTGTCGGTGGTGGTGAGCGAGGCGGTAGCGTGGATGTGGAGGCAGCAGCGGCGGTGGGAGTGGGGCGGCGGTGGATATAGGGACGGTGGAGGCAGAGACAGGAGCACTAGGCGAGAACGTCCATCAAACTCTCTCCGCATAGATAACATTATTTACCTCAGTGCTGTAGAGGATAACCGGGAAACTGTCGCCGGCGCTTGCCATTTCGGCTCTATCAGCGCCGTTTGGCTCCCATAACACTTCCCTGCTCATTGAGAGAAGCGCACGGAATCCGCCTACGGGAGGATAGCGCCTATTTGGGTCAGAGAGAGAAAATCGAAGAACAGTGACACTGAAATCAAACTACTTTCGATCTCTTTGAATGTATTGGGTGGCTTCAATGGTGTCGGGGGTTAGTGACTCCTAAAGTTAGCGGATTCAAATTCGACCGAAGACGTAAATTTTAAAGGGTGAAAATAACCTTCATAGTTTTCCTTTGGAGAGGAAGTTAAGTATATTTTTCCATGTTGTAGATTTACTGCATGCATAACATCCTGACGTACAAAAGAATCCTCTAAGTTAAAAACACAAATATTTATTTCTTAATCTAATATATACATTTATATATACATATATACATTTTAGTTGCCGTCTGGCTTAATGAAAATTCTTACTTCTATGAGTATTATACATATATACATATATTTTTTATGATACATAAATTTTCTACGCAGGGACTCCAGCTTGTCGTCTGGTGTTGTTGCAGATCGTTGTTGTCGTTGGTGTTGTTGTCGTTGGTGTTGTTGTTCCGCAGCTAGCTTCCTGTGGCACGGGGTGGAGGAGGGCGCCTCTGCGGACTCTGTCCCGCGCTATCTGTTTGTACTCACGCGGGGCCAGGTGTATATTGCCGGTGTGCGTGTAGTAGCATGCCGCACTGCCATCAATGGCCTCAGTGACTATTTTTTCCCTTAAAGCTTTTAGTTTGAGGCCATCCGCAACTTTCTTTAGTGCGGCGTCACTACCCGCACACCATTCTCCCAGTGCCCCTATCACAAGCGGGAGTACTTCGGCGCTGTGGTAACCGACGGTAATGAGGTGGGCGCGGGTGGCTTCGTATTTTAGGCGCTTCTCTTCTAATTTCTTCTCAAGTTTGCCTTCTCGCGCGTCAGCCACCGCGAAGTCTACCACGAGTGCCATTCTGCCCCGCGCGAGTACGAGATCAGGGCGACTGCTGCCCACCACTGCCTGATTCTCCCGGAGCACCTGCCACCCCGCTGCAATGGCTGCTTCTTTATAAATGGCCCCGATGTTGTTGTGTCGGGCGATCCATAAAGGTGACAGGTAGCGGCACCCCGTGGTAACGTGACCAATGTTCTCGGATGCTGGTTGCCCGTTGTTCCACGTACATTTCATTCTACAACTTTTGGTCACGTTACCTGGGCAGCAGTTGAGAGCTGGAGAGGAGTTGATCCTGGCTGGAAAAAGAAACTTATAGGTGGGAATTTTCATGTTCCTGCCAGACTGTAGGCAGTAAGTAGATTCCTTCCCCAACCCTTTGAGAGCGCTTGCATATATGCCTTGGGCGGGCTGTTCCAGCCAGCGCTGGGAGTGTGCCCTATGGAAAGCGTCACGTAGGCGTCTCACCAGCGATGACCGGTCCTTGGCGCTCAATGTCACTCTGTTCTCATCTCCATTCCCCTCCTCCGTGTTCGTCCCCAGTCGGCAGGTGACTGCATCACCGCAGGAAGTGGCGGAGTCTCTGAGGGCACCAGTATCCCCAGCGGTGCTGCTGCAGCCCGAACGGGTCGAGAAGGTTCGGGGATGGGACTCCACACCGGCGGCGTCGCCCGCACTTGCTCCTACGGTTGGTATCAGCTCCGGGTCGACGGCCCCGACAGGAGAGGGAGTGCTAGAGGTCGCTCCTCGCGGTTCCGCTATGCTGCGCCCAGTCGGGCCCAGCGGGGGTTTCGTCCGTTCGTACGCAGGTAGGGGGAAGGTGTGGGGAAGTGTGATGTCAGGAGTGTGGGTGTTCCCTATTGCTGTGAAATTCCATTCTATTTTAAGTCGTTTGGATGCCTGCCTTGCCCGCGACCAGAATGTTAGCGGTCCATAGCTGCGTTTTGTTTTCTCATTGTTTAGATAAAGTAGGAGGGAAGGTATGCATGGCTCACTTTCAAGGCAGTACGCCGCTTCCTCAACTGCGTCTTGTATAGCTGCTTCTCTAGTGTACTTATCTCGGCAAGTCAATATTTTGAACGCAGAGTCGACTGCCCAGAAGTCTGCCTCCGCGCTCAAGCATTGCATTCCGATCGCTCCATCGTCCCTGTGGCCGTAGATAAAGGAGGTTGATGCGCGTTCAGGAAGGGAGAGAAACTCCTTCACGTTTGCCCTAATCGCCGTGTCCATTACCTTTAGCTTATTTTTGGCATACCTTCCCATCCTCAGTGGAAAGATCATTGTGGGCAGAACGAACTGGCAGAGGGCGTCCAGCTTCTGCCAGTCGTATAGACATGAGTCTGCTATTTGACCCGCAACGATTTCCTGTTCTCTGAGCCCAGTCCAGTCTGTAATTACACTAAACCCCACCGGGCATCCTAAGTACTTTGTGGACTCATCAATGTCGAGGTCCTTAATCCGTTGTCCATCTATCCTCAATTCCGTATCGAGCCTTTTCCTCCTTACTATCGCTAGCGCAGCACATTTAGTCGGTTTAACCTCTATGTCCGTTTTCTTTAGCTTATCCTGGACAGCATTCACTGTTTGCTGTAGTTCTTCCCTGCTGTTTGTCATTATTGCGATGTCGTCAGCATACGCAAGAATGGGATTGGGACTGGTTGAGGCAGCCGCTGCGGCTCTGATTGAGGCATCAATCACTAAGTTGAAGAGTGCCCCGCTTAATGGGCATCCCTGGCGTATACCCCTTGTTATCGGGATCGGGTCGGTAGGTCCCTGTGCCGCCAGAACTACGGTGAATGTGTTCTTATAAATGTCTTCCGCAATTCTGATAAACTCTTCCCCAGCTCCCGCCGCTTTCAGAGCGTCGCGGATAGCTCCATGGGGCACTGAACCAAAAGCGTTTTTTAGGTCGAGGAGTGCTATAGCTAGATCGCGCTTGCCCGCCTTCGCCCGATCTATCTGACGCTGCAGCGCGTAATTATGTTCCAGTACCCCATCGAATGGTCGGAATCCCTTCTGCGCTGGAGAGAGCACTTCATTCTGCTCCAACCAGGCGCCGAGTCGTCTCGCCCAGAGACCGGTGTAAATCTTGTATATTGTGGGCGCCAGGGTGATTGGCCGCCAGTTAGCTAAGTCTGTTCTGTCTCCTCCTTTAAATAGCAGGATTGTGCGTGACCGGCGCCATGCATCAGGAATTTTGCCAGCCCGTTTTATCAAGTTAAATATTGCAGTAAGGATTTTTGCTTCCGAATCCACTTGTCGTAGGTGGTTATAGGTGATTCGATCCTCTCCGGGCGCAGTGTTTTCCGCCTTTGATAGTCTTAGAAGCACTTCTTTTTGGGAAAAGTTGCTGTAGTCAACAGGCTCCCTCCCAGTGACTTCCTCATAAATGTTTCGGTCATAGCTGGACGGTAGGTTGTTTGCGTCGTTAATGTCCTTGAAGTACTTTTCGATATCAGCAATTGGTAGCATACATTGCTCTCCGTCTCTCCCAGCAATCCACCGCATTGCCTTACGTCTTTGGGATGCATAAGTTTTTCTAATTCTGTGCTTGTCGGCGATCGGTGGTTGGCGGTTTCTTGTCGGTTTCTTCTCACAGTCTGTTTCGTCACCAGATTAATACTCTCGTGTTTAGAGTGATGCCAGAGAGCGAAATTTGCACAGAAATTTGCGTGGTCAGACGTAAGACCACCCCTAATGACCTGAGTTTCGTCCCGAAAAATAAAGAAAAGTTTAAAAGTATTTGTTTTCACAAAATCATTTCTAAAGAACGCTGCGAAACATAATTTTTATTCTCTGATTAATATTTAAATTTTTTGAACACGCGAAGTATTTGGACATTGTAATTCACGAATGGTGAAGCTCTAACTTGCCCAAACGAAAGTCCACATTGACCTGTGAATTTGATTATCCTCCCATTCTTTACGCTTTCTCAACGTTTCAATCCAGATCACTTCAACAATAAAGGAGGGGTTCGATTGATTGGTGTTTCTGGGCCCGTGAACTAAGCTCAGTTGTATCATAAGTGTAGTGCGTTTTATGGCGGGAGGTAGCTGTGATCTTTCCCAGCTGGATGAGAAGATCAAGAGCCATCGTACACGTTATCTCGCAGGTTTTTGTTTTCCTAACCAGGGATTTCCCGTCAGCGGTGCACCGCCCCAGCCGGCGCAAGCTCTAATGTTCCAACTGGTCTCCTTGTAAGTGTTGTAGTGTAGAGTATGCAAATGTAAGTGGATTTAGATCACACATGAGATATGATAACAAAGGAGAAATTGCGCGCGGTTCATGGCCCGTTTGTTACCGAACGGCTCTGCGTTTTGAATTGTTGATCGGAGAAACCGGGGTGACCGAGAAAAGTAGGGGTGACGAAGAGTAAGGGAGGGGCGAAATGTCTTGAGGGAGATTATGGAGTCAAGTCTCTCCTCCTCGCATCCTCCCACCTAGGTCAATGGAGAGAGGTGACGTAATAACATAACACCAGACTGTCGCTGCAGGAAATGTCTGTAATCCGTGACTTGTGTACTTCAGCCCTCTTTTGCACGGCATGGGAATATGGCGTTTTGTACTCGTTATAATGGAATAGTATTAGGTATGCTTTCTGACATTTTCAAAATATAATGATATATACTTTATTATCAAATACACTCTTTTAACTTGTATTTTTTGTAGAGTTCTTTCTTCACTGTGTATGTTAGAATGCCAATAATTTTGGTTCCAAACCTTCCATTGAAGTTATTATATTTTTAAACCAATTCATGTTGATGGCTGGGGTTTCCACTAAATGCTCGAGAAGAAATAATGCTTTAATGTTTCTTCCTTTGCACAGTTTTATCGACTAGAACTGTTTAGTGGCAAATATGTTTTCTTTACCTGTTACTATGGCGATGTGACTGGTTTCGTAGAAAGGTTCACTTCCACACTGATTTCTACAAATGACATTTTTGAACATGTTTGTCGCAGTATTTCTAGAACTACTAAGATGATAATTCACATTTTTAACAGAAATCCATTGAGTAATAAAAAATAAATGGTTTCAAAATGAGTTCAGTGAGTTTCGTACTTCTCGATATCAGCATAAAAGTACAAAAACATTCGTGGAAAATTTGACTTTTATTTCAAATAATCTGTAAAAGACAAAAAATATTAAAAAGTTGTAATGATTCAAATGAACATCAACTTTCATATGGGAGAGACAGCACATTACGTTTCCCTTTAAACGTCGTTTGTAATTCCATTTACTCACAGAATACTGTACAATACTCACATTATTACATTTACCTTGGCCTCACTAAGTTATTTCACAACAAATTTTATAGAAATCGTATAACCTCATTCTTAGTTTTTTCATTCTTTGACTGATTTTTCAGTTTCAGAATAAGTCCTAAAATATAAATTACTGACTCATTATGAGTTTCATGCAAATAGACGTTAAAAAGGCTATACAATTAAACAGTTTTGTTGTTAAGTGCCATTTAAACTGTGTTTGTAAGCAAACCAGAAGACGTTAAATACCCTGGGATGCATTCTGCTCTCACATTATTATTATCATGTCTATATACAGGAATTATGGATCTTGTTTTAGTTCTATCGTCAATAATCAGAAGTAATATGACTAATAAGATATATTTTAAACAACAATAAAGTATTTCCAGTTAATGCGATATTTCAAGAGAACACTAAATCATTAGCGGTTCTATGACTGTCTCTTTTAACAATCGTAAAATTCTCTACATTAACGGAGAATCTAGTGTGTTTCGTGTCAGCTTGGTCACCTAGTTGCACTCGGGTTTGAGTTATAAATATGAAGGCGGAAAGAGTAATATTAGCCCTCTCAAGCGAGGTGAGCAGGGATTCCAAAATGCAAATGAACGACAATACCGACGGGGCCTCCCATAACCTGTGAAGGGGTGGACAAAGTCTGAAAAGCGATGACGCACAGTATTAGTGACGCAAAAAAGCGAGAGAGTGGAGCGGGAAGAGCGGCGAAAATGGCAGCTGGCTATGTAAATGAGCAGAAGCTGACAATTGGCGACGCGCAGAGAGGGAAACAGACGGGAGTGAGAGCATGCAGGGAATGGGGAGGAGGGGGACGAGGACTAATAAAGCCGAAACGTACGTCAGGGAGCGGGTGCCAGCCCGCCGCTCTGAAAGTAGGACGAGGAGCCGCGCGATTTGCATTTCGCCTTACGCGCTATTGGAAGATGCAGGACGCGTCCTGTTCTTCCCTCGCCAAGCCCCTGCCAACCGTCAAGTCCAGGTCCGTCGTGAATACAATTCTATTAGCGCCATGCGTATCATCCTGTCATCTTTAATAGCTACGTTATTTACAGAAATAATATTTGTTTAACACTTTGTGTTGACCTTTATCGAAACTATTAAGAAATGAAGTTCAATTTATACGTGCATTTTTCGAGAGCGTATTTCGTAGGGCTTCAGAGGTCTTGCATTTGCATTCATGTAGTTGATCGGGTCTACGCATCCTAGAGTAATATTTTTACCACTTTCCAACCTCGCTTTTGGTAACATTTTTATTAAATATTCATATATAACATTGTTAATATATATTCATACATAACATTCGTAGCAACCATTTTTTGGTTTGTTGCAATGAAGGGGCCTCAGCCGGAAGAATACTAAGTGTTATAAATGTCTCAGGTGTGTAGAGAGAGGCGAAGATAATCACTTTTCGCAATGAACATGTGGTGTGAAATCTCAAACACTTACCAAAGTTTGTCATCACGTCCCTTATTGGTAGGCAACTTATCCTGCACATGTGTTTATCACATAAACTCTCATGGGCCAAATCGCTTACTGGCGATGGCATTTTTGTCTTCATTTTTCAGCTTTGACTGTCTGAATTTTCATTACCATTGTGTTGCTGTATTCATCAAACTTGATGGCCATAAAATCGAGACATTTCTCAATAAAAGCTGAACATTAGTGAACAAAACTTCCTATGATATCGTCAGTCAAATGGTCGTAGCTTGTAAGTTCCTTTACCTGCCAAACACCCTTGAAAAATAAATTGCGGGACATGAGGACAAAATTGGGCTTGATTGAAAAATGTTTCCGGGCACGTCAACTACTAACGTCATTAGTCCCGAAGGAGTAGCGCATATTTTTTCTTCGGGAGAGGTGGTGATATTCCGGTGGATGGTGATATCTGACGCCGACCTACCTATCGGCAAGTAGGGTTTTATCTCAACGAGGTATTTCCCACCAGTGCCCCCCCCCACTGGTGGGAAATACCTCGTTGAGATATTGAGATACCTCGTTGAGATAGGAGCCGCAGCCGGAGCAAGCTCTAACATCCCGACTGGGATCCCGACCGGGTGTGTAGTGTGTAAGGAAGGTGAGGATACAAGGAAGGGGAAAGGAAGATCGCGAGCAGTGCGAGGATTGTTTGTTAGGGTAGTGATGCTATATTCTCGTGGTGATGATCGTAGAAACTATGGAAAACTACCGATCGGAGCAGCCAACTGCTATTCTTCTCCAGTCAGCAACTGATTTCGACCATTTGTGACATTTACTCTGAGATTTACTCTGTCACCCAGAGATATCTCTCTTCTCTCTCTCTCTCTCTCTCTCTCTCTCTCTCTCTCTCTCTCTCTCTCTCTCTCTCTCTTTATGTCTATCTCTCTCTCTTTATGTCTCTCTCTCTCTTACTCTTCTCTTTACCTATCACCTACCCATTTTTTAACACATTTAGTTCTTTCCTCTTCTTTCACCTCACCCAACGTATCTTCACCTCTCATTGCCCCTTCGTCTATTACATTGCTTTCCTTACCACTTCTTCCCCCATGCGAGGTCAATTGCGTGATCAAGGGCTGCCCCAACTCGCCTCGCACGTGTCTTGAGGCGAAGATAAGAACCTGATTGCCCCATGGAAATGAGGCATCAGAATATGCTAATCCCAACGTCACCCTCACCCTCGCCCTAGCCCTAGCCCCCCGCCCGTCTTAGCCCTTCCACTGCAACAGCCCCTGAGCGCTGTCCCCGCACTAACAAAGAGAAAGTACGCCGTCTCCCCCGACGTGATATTTATATTAAACTTCGCAGCAACTCACGCTAAAAACCTACAACAGGATGGCCAATACTCAACTTTTAACTGGAAGAATTCCATCACACGCAGATTTTGATAAATCGCTGAATATTGTATGAAGCGAAAATTATTGATACTCGTAGTCAGCTATAGCCGAGTGTTGTAAAGAAAACTATTCAAACGATTCGGTTGCTAATAATAATTGGAAATGTTTCTGAAATGGATTTGTGTCGTTGCATTTTCACAGCCTATATTGATCTGTAAACCGTGCAGACGATTGACCATATTCTTAACGAAAACAAACATTACAGGTGCAGTATGAATGGACAGTGCCGTCCTATTGCAAGAGAAAAGAGCCGAACTTCTGGCCTAACCCGAATTCTATCGGAGCTCTCGATTCTAACGCCTATGTTTACGTCAAGAAAGAAACTTTCCAGCGGGAATGCAGTAAATACATTTTGTAATAATAATTTTCTTTATTTGTATAATAAATTGGGACAGCTGTGTGTGAACTTCATGACTGGTAATGAAACATAGATGAGTACTTCTTAGTCACTTCTATTAGTTTAAAAAAATGAATATTTTTATTAGTATGGATTATTAGTGGTAAAATATGGGATTCCTTTTTCGATAGCACTGGTACACCACCTTTAACATGTGTTTACCATTCACGTTATACAATCTTATTTTAGAGGGACACACTTTCAGATCTGGTTTGGAAACATAAAAGTAGTTTTAGTGATATATAGAAGATAGAATCCTCGATAATTAAAGTTTTTTTCAGATAATTTTAATTAAGTGTATAACTGTCGCGATTTGGCCGGCACACCATACTGAGGAAATGACACACATATACACATACGCAGATTAAGTTAATTTATTCACCTGCCTAATGCAGTGGCCTCAAGAAAGAGTGCTGAGGCGACAGGGGCACCGCTTACTACAGTAGTCGTGATATCAGGGAGTAGCGGGCGCCTCTGGCTGTAGCCTCGCCAATTTGGCAGGTGATTGCTGTGTGGGTGAGACTACGCCGGGGATGGCAGTGCCGGGGCTTGCGTACGGCCTCCCTGCGTGTCGGGGTGCGTGCAGACACCCCAATGCGACATAATCTAGGGAGCTATCAGGCAATATCTTAGTATGATATCATTATAGCCTCCAGTTAGGATACGTTATTGCCCGTTCAAATTGTAAAATATGTAACTTTTCTGTTCGTGATCATCCTACAACATAAAAATAACAACATTTCGACTTACGATTTCAGCAAACTGTGAATATTACTTAACAATGTAGGTAATAGCATTACTGCACGTATGTCCACAAAGTTTAAACTGTAATGAGACTAAAATATTTTAATATGCATTTTGATTTTTACAAATTGAGCAAGTGGAATTCATTAAAATAATCTCAAATATAATAGTTTCTGTATAACATTTTAAAGCTCATTTCTAATATCATACGAAAGCTAGGAGTAAGGAAATCTAATGGCACATTTTGCCTATAGTTATATTTACTGATATTTTATCAGACTCAGTTGATGTTTGCTTTTTATACTTTAAAAGGACGAATGCAGATGAAAACATAAAATAAGATCTTGGTCCGTTATTTGTATAGAGATGATAATTTTCTTAAGCTTCCCTTGACAACACATAATCCGCTACTTAAAAGGAGCCACGTAACTTTTTTTTATTTGGAAAACTGTCCAGAGAAAGAAATCAGATGAACGTAGGACTTTACAGGGTCAGTAAAATCTGAGCCGACGCCACCTCACACCCGCTCCACCCAGGTCCCGCCCCGTCCCGCTCCCACGCCGCCCCCGCGCCGCCCCCGCGCCGCCCCCGCGCCGCCCCCGCGCCGCCCCCGCGCCGCCCCCGCGCCGCCCCCGCGCCGCCCCCGCGCCGCCCCCGCGCCGCCCCCGTGCCGCTCCCGCGCCGCCCCCGCGCCGCCCCCGCGCTGCCCCCGCACAGCCCCCGCGCAGCCCCCGCGCCGCCTCCGCGCTGCCCCAGCCTGGCCCTAGCGCCGCCCCCGCGCCACCGATTCTCACGACAGCCCTCCGCCCCGCACTCTCCACATCTCGCCTCCTTCTCCCGCCTCGCGTTACCCTCGCCCTGCCTCGTGGCACCCCTCTCCACCCCGCACCCAGCTCACAGTCACAGCGCGCTCCTCCCCGCATTTCCGCGTGAGCTGAATCTTCATCGCTCTGGCTACGGGTGGGGGGAGACAAGGCGGGTAATCGCTGCGCGAGAGACACGAGGCCAAGCGGAAGAGGAGGGGAAGTGGGGGGAGGGGGAGGTGGCTGGTAATCCGGGCTGTGGCGTCACGCGGCAGGTGGATTACGCTGGCTCCGACTGGACCACCGCGTCCCACCCCTCCCCTCCCGTCCCCCCACTACCCCGCCCCACCCCGCTCCGCTCCACCCCGCTCCGCTCCACCCCGTCTTTTGCCGCCAGCCACCGATCTGTATCCGACACGGAGAAATATTGTCCCCGCTGAACTGCTATCCCCTCCCCATATCTACACCATTCTCCAACTGGAGTTTTGTCTTGAAACTTCTCAAAAGTTGACAAGACTTTTGAGATTAACACGTTGCACCTTCAAAGAACAACTACAACAACTGCAAACTGAGTTATTTTGTTATTAGTATGTCATTTAAACAAAAAAAACAAATATATAGTCAGATACAAAAGACGGGTCAAGAGTCAAAAAACAAATATATAAAACAAATATATAGTCAGCAGAAAATAGTTTCAACCGAGGTTTTTGTTACTGAGACGATGTTGGGGTACTGTCAATTTTCTAACGTGAACTAGTTTTACAAGAAACACGACTTATCTCTCATATTGCGCTATGGTTTTAGGGTGATATGTAGTCCTCAATGGTAAATTGCATACGTGAACATTTTGAGAGAATGGGACAAGTCGTAAAACAACCCAAGAGAAAATATTGTATTTACATATGTCATAAGTGTGTTAAAAGTATTTTTGTACTTTATGAGGAAAATAGTCATCCCTAGACAATATAATTTTTTTTTCACAAATCTTTCCTTTGCCAGGAATTTTATATTTTAAAATTATTTTTTGTTATTGAGGGAAGTAACTTATTAATAAAAATGCATATTGTAATTAGCCAAAATTTTATAAAAACGGCTCACAACATGTAAATAAAAACATATTTTCGGCCGGGAAGTAAATGACTCCACTCAGGATGAACAAACAGTACGCGTGCATACCTCCAATTTTTTATGACGAGTCGCTTTCTTACGCACTGACGACGAGTGAAACTACGCGCAATTAAGAATCAATAATCGCACGAAAGATCTCCAACGACGACTTTTAACGAAATGTTGCTTGGTCATACAGAGCACGTGTAGCACGTTTTATGGTGTTCCTGTCACTTCTAATATACTAAAATACCAAGATTATCCCAAAATACCCCAGATTCCCTCAGCCATGCGTTTGAAAAACGGAAAACAATATTTTCACCAAAATATACTAAATCGAAAACTACCGCGATATTTCTTCGACCCTCATTGACTATCATGTACCTGACGTGACTTCGCATATTTAAGTTCACAAATATTTATTGAATCGTGACGATGTACTCATGTGTGTATTATCTATCAATCATGTTTCCTAAACAATAATGATAATAAAGAAGAGAAGCATTATTAAGAAGAGAAAAAATCTTCCTTTGGTTCATGGTTCAAAAAAGCTTCTAACATTATATTAACGTTCTACGTTACACAGTCAATGCGCGGCTTGTCCAGTATCAAAAACAAACAAAATACTACTAGAACATTCCATGTTAAGGGGTCAATGTCCAGTCCACCAGTCAGTCGTCCTTTGCCGAGACGGGTTCCTTTCACTCTAACCCGACGGCGAGGGCGGCGGCGATGGTGAGACGGCAGGCAGAGGCAGCGGCAGGCAGGCGGCGCGGCGGTGGCGGCTTTAAGCGTCTGGCTGGCACCCACGAGTCTTTCACCAGACCCTGGCGAATGGCGTCCACGCAATCACCCTATTGCTACGCGACCCCAGTCGATGGTAATGCGGAGGGCGGCACATAAATGTCCGCGTAAAGCCACTGCGTGATGTGGCGGTGACAACGAGAATGATAAAGTGCAGGTCTTGCACTCCGCGACTGCGCGCTCTCCCTCGAGAGCCGAAAGTTTTATCTGAATGCCTCTCCATTGCGAACTTACTCGCTCGAAATTTTTATCTGAGTGACTTTACTTTGCAACAAATTTCACTACCGAATCAGTCTCCCACCAATTCACCGATGAGGTAGTCAACCACTCCTTGTATTTGAATGAATGGTGTGAGAGTGGGGCTTGATCTCACCCAATCCAATATCGGCACATGCCCGTTGAAATTTATTTCTGAAAATATCTAAAATCATAAAATCTAATTTGCGTTTACCGGGTATCTTCTTGGAAACACAAAGCTGCGGGTTCTGGTAATGACTGGAAAATGGGCGACCTTTCCGAGAAGGTGACGACAAAAGGAAAGCTTAGAGCGGGAGCGGCCGCGGTGACAGTGGCGGGGAAGTGCGACTCGCTGTACCGTTGCAGTCTATATTAAAACTAGGCGAAAGATGATCTATGGTAATTCTGTTATTTATTTGGGATTTGAATGATGATTACTGACAGCTATTGAGAATGTTCTGTTATGTAAAAAATCTTTATAATATCCGTTAAATAATATGAGGTACAGCTTTTTGTGCTTTTGTACAATAACTCTTCATGTTAGATTCAATTAATATTGCTATTGTAGACATTTCTTTTGAAATTATGAATATAAATGATCAGATATTCTTAATAGTAGGTGTTGCGATGATATACGTTTCATAAAGCCGAATTATTATTTGACATGACATAAGTAGATGGTATATGTTTGGTCAGTCTTATTAGGATTATTTTTTCAAAAAGTTTTGAGAGAGAGAGTAATAAACTTTTTGGCCTGCAACTGTTGACATTTGCCTTGTTTATATTCGGTTTAGGATCTCGAATAATATCTACGTACTTCCAAGAAAACGGGAAATGACATATTCTGAGACAAGGGTTGTAAATGTTATTTATATAAGCTAGTGAGGGTAGCTTTTTTAGTTTAATATTATTTATTTTATTGTGACCTGGTGATTTTTTATTTGGTAGTTTTCTGATTATTTGTGTGATTTCGTTTGGAGATATGTAGTGTATTCTATGTTGTAGGCCATATTCTAGTTGTTTTGATGCTGTAATATTTGTTGTTGTTTTTTTAGGATGGGTTCGAGTTGAGTTTGACGGAGTTGGTGTAAGCAGCGGACTGTAGGTTGAGAGGTGAATAATTTAATTTCATACCAATTCTCCGTAACTCCTCCTATAGCTCTGAAGGACCACCATAGATAGGAATTAGTTACCGTTACATAGAATAAAACACAAGTAATGTAATTTAAGATGTATAATTAAACTGATTTGACAATTACAGGTTAAACATGAACTTACTATGCTGCATGCTTTAGTGAATTTAATAGTGAAGAAATCAGTTGAGAATTGGCAATTGGTGCCATGCTTGATAAACATGTGATTAATAGTAGAATGGAATTACATAAATGCACTGTATGAAATGTACATAAATAGTCATGTAGTGCTGAAAGAATATACAGTTTACGTGGTCTGGTAGATCTAGCAGCTGATAGTGTTCCAGGCGGGATGCACAGCAGCGCCTCAATGCGGTTGCAATACTCGAAGATTACGTCACGCAGCAGGGGTAGTAACATATAGTTGCACCACGGTTGTGGTAATACAATTTAAATTAATAGAAATAGCACAACTTGAATGTTGTTAGTGAAGAAGTTCAAATACAGTTCAAATGATTTCGGCTGCAATACTCGAGAAATTAACAGAAGGTGCATGAATAGTTCGTTGCACAGAAGTTGCACACGCATGCAGGGTGCATATTGCGAAAGTAACAAGAAAATGATATCGTTGCTGGAGCCACACGAAAGTGCATTGCTCCGGCATAACTACGAATTGATTGAAGTTAGAACTTATATTCGCGCACTACGATGTGTAAGTAATGAGCCGCTTGAGACGCGACGCGGAATGCCCATGGTCAAAGCTCATAGAAGAATTAATGGTTATGTATGTAATGAAACTAGTATGAATGATGTGTGAATGTAGAAAAAAAATAATAATAGTTTACCAACATTGTGGCGTCACCGATTAATTAAATATAATTTTATTATGGCATCGCCAATAACAAATGAATTTCTGCATCTGGAAATAGCTCGCGTCGAGAAGTAAGTGGGTCAAAGGGACGCGGCCACCGCCGCAGAGGTTTCTTTAGTTCCGCATCGGGCCAGCCCCAAACGCACCCAGCCCCCTTCTGAGAGGCAAACCCGTTTTATGGCCCCCTCATAAATAGACATTCTAGTTTTCGGAGCCGTTCGCCGGCCCTCTCGCCGAACAAAGCGCCACCCTCGCGTTCTTTCTGCTGCCGCGCGACCGGACCGCGCCGCACCCCGAACGAGGGGTCGGCCGGGTGTCAATTAAAGACCACGACGACACATTTACGACGCGTCGTGAGCGAAACCTTTCTTGGCCATCAAACTGATCCCTTCTCGGACAATGCTAACTCCTCACATTCGTTCTGGCGCGCGTCTGGGCACGCGTCCGGGCACCAGAAGTCTCGCGGGAGCTGTTTCTCTCTAAATACAGCAGGCAGTCGAGTAGCCCCTGCCGGCCGTCGGGAATCCGTGAAATGCGCTTTTTTCGCGCGCACGTGTCCGGACAGCTGCGATCAGCTCCCGGTGTAACTGACAAAGGGAAGCGAGCGAGAGAGCGAAACCAGCGACAGACAGAGAACATTTACGGAAAATTACAGAAAAATCGACACGAGATTGGTTAATCAGATTTCTGCGACGCAGCCACCCTTGGCCAATGGGAAGCTTCGCCATGAGGGAAGGGAGAAATTTGGTGTCAGGAACATTTTGGGAAGGGGAAACGTAGCTCTTTTATAAACGCGATGCACAGTGGGAAGAGAGGACACTTTGTAAAATTTCTTCGACAACACTTCTTAGATTTTTTGGAGGCACTTATCTTTGTAAAATTTCTTCAGGACTACTTTGTAAAATTTCTTCGGGCACTTGTAAAATTTCTTCGGAGACTTCACCTTGTAAGATTTCTTCGAGAGAGACTTGTAAATTTTTGTTACTACGGGAGAGTTCCAAGATACTTCTTGGTAGCTAAATGTGCCTAATTATTCAGTCATTCACGATCGGGACGCTAGTTTGGGAAAAGACTTTCCCAGAGCCGAATCAGTCAGGACGCGACTCGTAAATTGTTGCGGAGAAAACTCGGGCGGGAAACTACCGGATCCCGCGCCGTTTTCGCTTCGGCCCGCCAGCCTTGCCGCCTCTCGTCCCGGGCTAAGTGACAGCCCTTTTCGCAACGTCAACGCCCGTGGCCACTCGCCCCCTCTGAGCCTGCTCGAGCTGACAATCTGGAATCGCCGCTACCTGAGCGAGAGAAGACGCGCCGCAGAAGATCAGCAACCCGGAGCCGCCGCCGCCTCTGCTTTGAGGCTGCCGCCTCGGCCCACCCACGAAGACCAGCAGCCATTGGTGAAAACTATGAGACGTTGCCGTCTCACTGAACAATTATAACAGCGAAAAACTGCAAGTGGCCGCGCTCAGGCCCAGCAGAATTAACCACTTGTAATTAATTCACAGAGTAGTTTTAGTAAAAAAAAAAACTTGTGTCGCCCATTGCGACATTGTAATTTCCCTGGTAGCTTTTGGTGCCAGGAATAAACAGTTGTTTGTCACAAATGACTCAATTGCTCATTCTTGACCTCCCAACTCTTCCATTCAGTTACATTTCAGGAGCTGAACCTGGCGCCCTCCCCCCGTGCACATTAGGTTTGTTTACATTTGGCTGGTCCCTAGTCGGGCTAGTTTAGGCGACTTGATCGCTTATATTACAACATATACAAAAACAATTTACGCAGAATATATATAATAGTATTAAAAAATGATTTTAGTGTAAGTTAGTAATGCCAAAGTGCAAGTAAGATAACTTTAGGTCTAGATTGTAAATTAGTTGTAAGAAAAAGCCCCGCCTCTAGCTGCTTAAGCCGCAAGGCAGCAGCATAATGTAAAAAAAATATTTATAGATAATAAATTCCCCTTCTTCACAGGGTTACTGTGGAGGGGACAAAAGAAGAAAAGCTCATAGCAGACTGACTTGCAAGCGCCGCCGCCCGCTGAGGCTGGGGCGCTTCCCGGTCTTTTGAAATAATAACCAATAAGGTTAGCCGTTTCAAATGGTAGTAATTGAAAGATTAGCGTAATGAATAATTGAGAATTAAAATGAATTGTGGCATTAGTTGCTATTTTAAATTACCAAATTTATGGTGTTTGTTTTGTTAATAAATAAAAAATGGTGTTTGTTTTCTTAATAAAGCGGGGCAATGAGATTGCCTCATTTCACGTAAGTGTTGTAACTGCCATGTCCGGGCGCAGAAACGGTTGCTGCTAAAGGAGTGGTGTGAGGAATCCCTGGAGATTCCCCGCGCCTGTTGGCGCTTGCAGGGTTACGCAATGGTACAATAACGAAATAATACATTAACGTAGTTCATTTACGCAAGAACCCAATTAAGAGTGCATTATATTGTAAATAAAAAAAGTAATTATATTTGTAATTATATATTTAACTTTCTTGCTCTAACAGAGTTAATTGTGAATATTGAAAGGAAGTATGTGGTAATTCATCCGCTTTTTGTATTGAAGTGTATGCTTTGCCTATTCTTTGGTTTAATGAGGAAGATTAGCTTTTTATTTAATATTTGTTTGGTAAAGAGCCGTATTGAGATTTTTGGTGACAAGCGTTTCAATTTGGGAGTGGAGTTGTTGGGCGTTGTGTTTTTAATTAATCTTTTGACTATGTTGGCTATTGTATTCAGTCCGGATTTCACTTCTGGGGTTCTTAAGTTGTCCCACAGTCTTTTTGTTCAGTTTTTTATGGCCTGTATTATTTCCTGAGACAATATGGTGTCCTTATTGCTTTGGAATTGTTTTCGTGGATTGATTTGTGAAGTATGCAGGTTGGAATGTATTAGTGTGTATAGGTAAGTAACGACATTTTCTTTTTCAATTGGTGTATTTATTATTTTAAGTTTTGGGATGGCATTGCTTATGGTGTTCTGGAACTTGAGACAATTTTGAGCGTGTTATATTTGGACGTTGAGGTATGAAGTGATGGCAGCTGTTGGGAGGTTATTAGGACTGGTACGTGGTCCGAGTCTAGTTCACAAACGAAATACTAGAGTTACTAGAGTCAGTAACTTATATATCGAGAAATATGCATTTCTTAGTCGATCATAAGAGTAATATGTGGGTTCTGTTGTGGATATTATTTTTACGTTGTTTTAATTTATTATTTGTTCAAGTTTCGACGCGGTTGTTTATTGACGCAGTTGTATAAATTTTGTAGTGAGCTGCTGGTACTGGCTCCTGATGATTGTGATTACTTCGTCGAGTTTTATTCTAGTTGTAGATATCTGGGTTGGCTGAAAATATGTTTTTACTCTTAAGTAAATCATTTTTTACCAACACCACAGATTCATAAATCAAAAAGTATGACAATGATAGAATCCCTAGCTTAATAAAGTGAGGCTTGCAAAAGCTAAGGGTCTGGTATTTGCTTACTCATACAATTATATTCTGTAGTCTAAACGACCGGGAGATACTGAATGTGTCTCCCCAAAATCTTATGAAGTATCTCAGGCGGGAATGAACCTTCACAAAATATATTCAACAAGCACTATGAAGCGGGACTAAATTTGAAAGAATTCTGAACGTTTAGCATGATTAAGAGTACTTAATTTTGTGTTGAATTCGTATGTATGGATATTCCATTTAAGATCTGAATGAATTGAGAGACCCAAATTGTTTTTACCTTAACATCACTCAATGGCACATCATTCGTATTCAAGGAAAGGTACAAATGTTTATTGTAAATGTAAAATGCTTTATGTTATTTCACATTATAAAAATTTCATAAAATATTTTTGAATGCCTCTTGTGGTTGCATTTGTGAGTTATGTGTGATTCTTAAAAAGTATTTTAAGAAAATAGGAATTTTCTAAAGCAAATCCTCATTGAGCAAATGTGTCTAAAAACTTCGTGTCCATACTAAAAAGCACACATATAACTATGAGTAAATTGGTATGTTTAACATGAATATTCAGTGCTAGTAATAAAAAATGTATTTTAGGCCTCAATCAACTAAAATTATTTTCTAATGGAATTGCTAACTAAGCGGATTTGAATATGCTGGCCCAATGGGAGAAATGAAATTATTGGAGAACTAAATTAGGCTGGAAATTCGCACAGATAAAGTGAAAAAATGGCATTGTCTAAATTTATAGCGGATTAATTTAATATTACAGTGTGGGAAATGCATAAAGCGAAATTTAGCAGGTCATCCAATTTTTAATTTATCTGCAGTAATTTCAGTTTTGGATTTGGGGCTTTAATAAAAATAGTTAATTATTCAAATTGTCACTCAATTTTGCTTTCAAATGCTCTGGAAGTTTAAATACGATCCACTTCCAATGCGAAAGATGATGTGAATACTTTGCAAACTCAATCCTTATTTCTGGCTTCAGCGGAGAAGTGAAAACTTTTGGTAGAAGAGGATGAGATTACTTTGAAATGACCCTGTTGGCTGCAACCGAGTTGTTTGCTCAGAAACGACGAATAAGAGTGAGGTCTGATTGAAATATTACCAATTAACATATATCAATAATAATTCCAAAGTTAACTGTTGTAATTTTCTCTTAAAGGGATCTTTACTCTTTATAATATAATACTGATATGTTACCAACAAACATGTTATAATAATTTCAATAAATATTTTGATTAAAACTCGAGAAGATAGTGTCAGTTATTGATGAAAATCCTTCTTTTATTGTGGCAAGATATCGACGAGTATCATGTACTTCATTTATCGACACTAAAAATCACGCCTAAGTAATATGAGTAAATTGGTATGTTTAACATGAATGTTCAGTGCTAGTAATAACAAATATACTGCAGCATTTTCTATTGACGCAAAATATTGACGAGTGTCATGTACTGCACGTAGACAATGATACACAATGATTTTTGTTGAATTTATTGCGTCTTTTCCGCAATTTATGCCCAAGCCCTTTTTGAGCACTGAGCGCATATACACCTGCAGTAACTCTCCGATAAGTTTTGTCAGAACGTCGCAGTCAGTCAATGCCCTTTATCCCTTACGCCACGGGCTCAGTGCCGTTAGTAGCCGTAGTTCTCAGGCAGTCACCCATTTCGGAACTCCATGCTGTCTCGAGTTGCTTAACTTCCCTTGACTTCATGGAGCACAGTTAAGCAATTCGGCTAACGACGCTGGCTACCACTGATATCATATATTCGATAACGATACTTTCCATACATCATATATCAATCCATACATCATATGTCAATCCATATATTTCATGGAAGTCAATTTTGTCTACCACTGAAATCATTTTATCTTTCATTAGCATGCATTAAAATAAAGGTACCATACTGAAATTCGCCCTTTTACTATAATTCGTTCTTTATTTTTTTTCTCAAGGAGTAAAACAGATTTTACACATTCACATCTCCAGAGTTCTAGCTTAAAACAGGAGAAATTCCAATTGCGTTTACTGATAGCAATAAAGAAGGTCACGAAAGAACGCTAAAAATTTAACTCTGTACTTATAATAATCGATTGACCCTACAGTTCTTCTAAAGTACAGACGTGATAAACATGGTTCATACAATATATTTTCACAGAATAGCGACCCTTTCTCTTGAAGTGGAATGCGCTACTTTTCTGAACGAGATGCTCTGCAGATGCAGTAAAATAAACGTTATATTTACGCCAAATTGCGTTTTCTGTGATAAAACGCCATTTTTGAAAATTCTATGCATGAATTTAATATCCATGTATAAAGTAAAATAAAAGAAGCTACAAGCCTTTTCAATATTGAAAAATTATCAATATTTTCATATCATAAGTAATAATAAACCTTATTGTATAAAAATGGATGCATATGTATTTGCTTCACAGTCGATTTCGACCAAGAAGCGACTGCTTACAAATTTCCCACGGTCACTTGCCAGAAATCTGATAGGCGCTTTCACAACTCAAACATGTTATCCTAAATATGTATTAGTATAAGAACACAACGCGATGTTTTATCTGTTGGTCGCAGAGGTGAGGAAAGTAGACGCAGTGGATGGGGCAGGCGCAGCGTGTGGCGGACGTAGAAGAAGTAAAGCGGATGGGGATGTTAAATATATGAATAATAAACACCCGAGCAACGCCGGATAATCTGCTAGTTGACATTAAATATTTCTCCAGCAACAATATAAGTGCATCACGTTTATTGTGAAGAAAACAATGTACACATTTTGTTGTAACATTATTTTTAAATAAGAATCAGACCACCGCTATTAAACGACCTACCATCCAAACGACCGATTTTTCATGGGACAGTGAAACCCATATATGGTATGGAAATTATACCCTAGTAATACTACCCCTTAGACCAAACACACCCTTAATTGTATTTAATCTCCCCCTTTTAATACCAATTTCACGAAAATTATAAGTATACAGTACACCAAATTTTCAGTGGTTAAAATTAAAATAATTTACAGGCACTCGCGCAACCTGTTCTTTGGCTTCGCTTCATTCTCGAGGAAAGCAGAGGACGGAGAGATTGGATTGAGATTGGGAGTCAGTTGACAAGAGGACCGCCATATAGCATCTCTGCGTACGCGCCTCTCTCTTATGCGCTCCTGGGTCACTACCCAGCGGCCAGAATCGGGAAGGATTTTGGATGGGGGTAAGTTTTAGGATGCTTTACAGAGGTTGGGCTAGCCCTTGCAAACTCGTTTTGTCGTAACAAATTTCATCTGAGGTTCTACGGGAATCGAACGCGGAACCTCGATGGCGAAAGGCAAATGACTTCGCTATTAAGCCACCAGAGCATCTAACGTTTAATTTTTTGAATTAACAGAGCTTTGATTTCGTTTTCTTCCCTTCCTGGAAAAACATCTGCTGCGGTTGAATATCAACGGCAGAAGTCAGGGATTTCCACGTGCTCCGTATCATGCGAGTGACTGGGTTGCGAGCAGAGTTAAAACAATAAATAATTCTAAAAAGTCATTAATATCAAAACTGCTAAATAAAATTTAATCAAAATGTATAATTTTTCATAATTTGTGTTCATATACTGAAACTTTTACGCATACTTATAATAGCACTTTCATAATCATCTGAGATATAGTAATTAAAAAATATACCATTTTTTGTAAAAAAAATAGATTTATCGTATTAAGGGACGACCACTCTAAATCCACTTTCTTCTCAGAACAAACAGAACAAACCTCAAACCCAACCTCTCCTTCTCCATCCCCGACTACATAACATATCGCACCGACAGACCGACACACGGAGGTGGAACAGCGATATGTATCAGAAAGGACATTCCCCACACCCAACTCCCACCTATTGCCACATCCCACATAGAAAACACCAGACTTGAAATAGCTACTCCTCATGGCCCTATTACTATAACCTCAATTTACAAACCACCACAAAGCCCCCTGTTAGACCAAGACCTCGACCTCCTGATCACAGGCACCTGCCTATTAGCAGGCGACCTAAATTCAAAATCGACCACCTGGGGATGCAGACACACCAACGCCAACGGAAACAAACTCAACGACTACCTCAACACCCGACCAACTCTAACTCTGACAGCACCAACAGAACCAACACACCTAGTACGAGAATTACCCCATGACATTCTAGACTTTACAATCCACTCATCAAACATCACCATCAGCTCACCCCACCCTCATCCTGAACTCAACTCCGACCACCTCCCCACCATTTTCACAATAGACACATTATCCCTCCATATAAACCCCATCCGGGAAAATATAGAAACCGATTGGAAAAAATTTAAACATCTAATATCGAAGAAGATCAAACATCCTAACTCCCTTGAAACCCCACAACAAATTAACCTAGCCATCGCTCACTTCAACCTTCATATAAACCGATCCCTTTCCAAATCATCTACATACACCAAAGACACCCCGCCCAAACTGCCTGACAATATCCTACAACTTATACGCTACAAACGCAAATCCCAGAAGACATTCTACCGTACTAGAAGACAAGACGACAGACGCACGTACGAACACTACCGAAAAACCCTCCACAATTCACTGTTAAATTACGAAAAAGAAAAATGAACAAACACCATTGACGAACTGACTAGGCACCCCAGGAGAATCTGGACACTAATTAAAGAACTAAAGACAAAAACAAATTCAATCTCCCCACTTACCCTACCAGACGGAACTCTAACTTACAACCCACAAACCATGACAGAACTCTTCGCAGACAGACTGCAAAACCGATTCACATCCCCAAACACCCCCCTCCCACCTTCAGCTATACTATATTTCCTCAAAACCCCCCACCTTCCACCCCAACATCAAACACCCTGGACTATCACAGACAAAGAAATAAAAGACGAACTAAACTCACTCGACGAAAGCAAAGCGACAGGTCCCGACGGAGTAAAGGCAGCAGCGTTGAAAAGACTGACCAAAAACGCGACAGACTTCCTGACCAATCTCTTCAACGCCTGCATTAAGACACACTACTTCCCCGACACCTGGAAACACGCCAAAATTATCATGCTCCCCAAACCAGACAAATCACACAGACCCAGACAACTACAGACCTATCAGTTTACTACCTATCCTAGGAAAAATCTTTGAAAGAATCATACTAAAAAGATTGACACCACTTATCGACAAACGACTACGACCAACGCAATTCGGCTTCCGGGCAGACAGATTAGCAGCACTTCAGACTTTACGCATCTCATGTGACATAGCGACCAGCCTCCAACGCACCATAAAACCCATCCCACCAGTCCCATCTATCTTTCTCGACTTCTCTCACGCTTTCGACTCTATCAATCACAACACCCTCATTTATAAAATCACTCCCCACATCCCGAAATTTCTTCTTCCTCTTCTTAAAAACTATCTCTCCAATAGAACTTTTCACATTAACTACCTCAACACCACCTCCTCCACCCGACCAATCTCAGCCGACGTCCCTCAAGGGGCAGTCCTCTCACCGACACTTTTCTCCCTGTACATCAACGACCTACCATCCGCTACTAAAACGAACGACTACATCTACGCAGACGACACCGCCCTGACAGTGACTAAACAACGACTACCCAACTCAATTTTGACCCTCCAAGAGACACTTGACCATATTACCCACTGGACGAAAGAAAACGACTTAAAACTCAACCCCCAAAAATGCTCTGCAATTCTATTTTACCGTAACAACAATGCCCCAAACCCTCCCCCACTCACTATCGACAACACCCCCATCAACTGGACCGAAAGCACGACATACCTGGGTATTACATTAGACCGAAAACTCCTCTGGACAAAACACATTGACAAAATAACCCAAAAAGCCCACAGACATCTCAACGCCCTCTCCCCAATCATCACCCACCCCCACACAACGACAAAGACGAAACTTTACATCTACGAGTCTTACATCAAATCTATACTTAAATACAACTGTGAGACCTGGGCCGCAACCTGTAACTACAACTACGACAAACTTCACAAACTCGAAAACAGATTTCTTCGGACTGCATTTAGACCTCCTCCAATGACTAACTTACACAGACTAAGACAAACGCTGAATCTAACCACAATCCGACAAGACATCTTCGACACCGCCAGACGAAATATCGAAAAAGCCCTACAAAACCCAAACTTCACCCCATTCCTGTCCACTCACCAGAAAATTCTGTCCAACCCCTCCAAGCACATAAAATACTTCCCCCACCTCCTCGACATCCTGCAACACTCACCGCCCTGATTGTAAGCACCCACCCCCCCGCCAAAACAGGCCTAACAACCCCCCCGTCAACCAGACAAATTTCACCATTAAACCAAACACTCACTCATTCATTCAACTTTACCTCCCTTTCTTCTCACCCACCCCTCCCCATCCTTCCTCTCCAAACAACAGCTAGTCTGGGGTAGCGAGAGGCTCCTTCCCACACACCCCTCCCCCTCTCCGTTTGCTGCACACGCCGACGCTGCCCACGCACCCACATCGGGATGAGCATATTAATGCAGGCCCGAAACAACCAACCCATCGACTACAACAGAGGGCGTTTAATACAGATTTACTTTTATTTGAAAACAGCATAATTTCCACAAGAAGGATTAATGACAAGAATTACCACATACGACCACATAGAATGAAATCACCACAAATCATTCTTGACTATCCGGGATGAGCCGCGTCTCGGTCAATTGTACTGAGGTTTCGGCCATCTTGCTGTGGCCTTCTTCAGAGCTACACTGCAGCAAGATGGCCGAAACGTCAGTACAATTGACCGAGACGCGGCTCATCCCGGATAGCCAAGAATGCATTGACTCCGGCCGCGGAAGCCTACGAACCCACATCACCACAAAATATAAATCATTTTTGCAAAGTACTGAAACAAACGCAGAGCCGTGTGATCAGCTCATCAAGAGAAGTCAATTCAGAAGGTAAAATGACAAGAAAGTTGCTGATTCTACTGCGCAGTCAAACGTTTCTTCTCAAGAGTTGGAGACTACTCCGACAAAACTCCAGTTCCCCTTATTCCCGGAGCTGCGGTGCAAGGTACAGTTCTACAGCTTCCCCAGACCTCGCCGTCCGCGCCCCGCCAAACGCCTCGCCGCGCAGCTGGAACGCCGGGCCAGCTAATGAAACATTATGGCAGCGTTAAATCGAGAGAACCTCCAGGGAATAGGGAAGTGTGGGAGCTCGCACTGCTCTCCCTCCTCCATCCACCACTTTCTCACTCTTCTTTGCCTTCCGCACTCTCCATCGCCATTCTCAAACTTTTCACGCTTTTCCACGCACGATACGCGCATTATCCCCAAATTGAACATGTTTTCCTCACACTTTTATATTTTTGGGCCCAGATATACCTCTGTCCTCTTCTCAGAATCTGTACCGATCTTTCCTTACAACAATTTCTCACCTCTATTTTAAGGTTTACTAAAATATATATATATATATATATATATATATATATATATATATATATATATGGTATACCTTAGCTTCACTGTGCGCACGTTTTGTTGAACTCTCCTTTTGCTTGTAATGGTAAGAGTAGAGGTAAGAGCGAGTTGCTATTTTGTTAGCAATGCAGAAAAATCATACTTGCAATTCGTGTTCCAATGCAAATAAGTTTTACATAACTCGGAAACGAAAATGACTTTTTTCCAAATATTGCTAATCTTGCGATTTTTACAATTTATTTTTATTATTTATGTTAAACTTTTACTCATCTTTCAACTATTTATAGTTAAAATGACGGGAAGAGATTGTAGTTTTCAAGAAAACGTACGCAGATAATCTTCTCCCCCCTACGTCACATACAGTTTTTACTGTTTTTGACTGAATAAATCTGAATCTCAATATATCTGAACATATCTTGTTCATTTTCAACATTAAAAAAATAACAGTGCCTGTTTTGACCATGGAGAGCATCATAGCCATCTGACGATTTGGCCTTATTTTGACCTATCATAATCACTCACATAGCTTAGCAAGTAGAAATATAACATACAGGAATGGGAAGTAAGACGATAATAATAAAGAATAGGGAAGGAGAAAAAGAGTCTAAATGTTTCAAAGGGCACCAGAATGCTAATGGGACGAAGGGTAGGATTGAGACGAAGAGGTACGAATCTCAAATAGATTCAAAGAGACAATGACATCACTGTACGTCAAGAGTGTATCCAGAGCCTTCATTTTGAAAATACTACAGTTTTAAACTATTTTTTGCATTTTTATGAATTAGTATCGTAGTTTGTTTCGTGAAGCTTTCATCAACGAAGATGAAGGAGTCACCTGAACTTTACTTATGTGTGAATGTTCACAGGAAAAAATTTATTAAATGATTTTGATTTCATAAGCAATAAAAAGCAACCCCAAAAGTATTTGTCATTGCACATTGACATTTAATGAACAAGTCAACTTCGTAAACTCATTAAAAAAGAGCAATAATAATGAAAAAATCTGAGTGTTTCAATTAAATTAATTTTCAACAGTGCAAATCATCTCAAAACATCTCGAGTATAATACGTACATGACAACACTTAAGTCAAATGGGTGAAAAAACGCAAATGTGCAGAAACTATCACTGAGGTTATTATTACACACTATTTATGGGTTTGTTTAGTTTAAAGTTGAAGATTTATTTTGAACAGTACGACAGTTCTGTTTGTACGAACAGTACGAACAGTATTTTTGGGGAAGTAAAGCCGGCTGTCCCATGTTAGTAGATTTACTTGCATGTAAAAGATCCTCAAGCCTAAATGACGCCTCTGAGCTAAATTCAAATTGCTTGTTTCTCGCCCAAGAAATACCTTCTTTCTTTGCTAGTTGGTGAAAGAAGCGTAGCGAAATTTCTGTGGTCAGACGGAAGAGCAGGCCTAATGGCCTGAGTCTCGCCACGTAAAAAAAGGCATCAATTCAATTCAATTCAATTCAATTCATATTTTTGTACAAACAATCATTCAATTAAACGTTTGAGAGCGTACGTCGCGAAATGCATGTAGAAGAGTTGTGTACGTCGCGAAATGCATGACGTAAGGCGAAGATGCCAGAGAAGGAAAGGAAAGAGAGAGGTGACGGAAGGCCCTGAAGGTCGATATTATCGTCCCATTTACATTTGTTTTCCTGCCAGCGTTGACCTCCCCACTTATCTGCTTCTCTCTCAACACGCAGAAGCAGATAGCGAAGAAGGGGACCAATGCTCTGCTTCGGGCGCGGCGATTTATCTGACAAATGGTGTTCAAATCTTTCCTGGTCGATGGATCACAAGCGGCACAAGCATGCACGTGAACACGGAAACAACAAGGAGACGGTCTCCAAATCTTCATACGTCTTTTCAAATTGCGGTGCACGTGGATACGATACGATACAAGACGATTTTGAAAATGTTATGCTGTGATACTAGAAGACATTCATGCACTGTTACTTTGACATTTTCATAATCTCCAAATTTTCAGATAGGCAAACCATTCAATGACAAACGGTACATCAATTTGTAAGCAGAAAAGAATTGTTGACTTACAAAAATCAATCATGAATAACAGGGAACATGTTATTTTCTCGTTATATGTCATATTGTATACGTCAATTATAGCACTAGCTGGAGAAACGAAGGTCAATAATATGATATTTAAAAAATGTGTTCATCACAAAGTAGTTCACAACATTTGGATACTTAGGTTCTAGAAAGTTTCACTCCCCATAAATTTAAAGTAGTACTACATTTCTCTAAAATATGACCAAAAAACTTACTAAAAAGAAATTGTTGTACTTACACTTTTGCCAACGCTTGAATTTTGCACCATGAGAGAGCTCACCTGTAAAAAAGAGACAAATTATTTTCATAAAAGTATATAAGTAACTTATAAAAGTATATAACTTCACATTGCACAAAGAAGGAATTCAATGCGCAATGAATAAGATCCCATTCATATCCACGACAGGTCGTATATAAAATACATTTTTGAAATAAAATGTTTGATTATTCTGTCCTTCTAAAATTTGAATGTTTTAGTAGAAGTTTCATGAGGCGTTTATTTTTTTGAAGGTGAAAAATAGCATTAAAATTATGAGTATATTCAGTAACTTTATTTCATTCAGAATCCAGCACCGCAGATGTGAATACTAAAATTTCAAACTTATCAACCCAGTGAAACATTTTTTAAACAATTGAACTTTTATTAGAAGAAATGAATAAACATTTCACTAGATTATGGTAAAAATAGTATGTCTATTGCATCTATTAAATTGAGATAAAAGAACATGTTGATAATGTCAAAATTATCCGTTACATGGTGTACGTACTCACGTTTTCATGTCTCCTTATAATATTCTTTAATTTCTTAAAGTTCTGAGTGAATGTGACTATAATAATTGTTTGTAATTAGGCATAAATAATTAGTTAAGAATATTTAAGTTAATCTACCACATATATTTTCAAAATGTATTGATACACATGCGTTGCTTTAAAAATCTCATCTTTGCAAAGGTCTTGCCAGGCCCTTCTATTTGGTCGATGTCCTAGTATATCTTTTGGATTCTCATTATTACTCATTTTACCACATGTTTGGTTCATTGTCATGTGGTTTTTAATATTCGTTTAATATGTCAATTAAAAATATACATTCACTCGTATTTATTCCTTTGGTCATATTTTTTTCAGCGTCAGAGACACTGCACAACATTTATTTTCTAATTTTGTATTTTGCTCTGATATTTTTAGCTAATTGTATGTTTCTCTTTCATACATCAAAGTTGGAATCACTTAAATCATTCATACTATTATAATACAGAGTGGCGATCCAATCACAACTATTCTTCATGAACCCTTTACTTTCATCCAAATTATCTCTACACCTACTGTTTTCATTTCTACGGTTTTCGTTTCTGTGGAACTGTATCCTTCACAGAGAAATGTTTTGCATCACCCCTACACACGCAGATTACTTACATACTTTAAAAGTGGATATTCTCTTTAATATTTCTAAAGCAACATTTCAGACATTTGCGATAAAATAATTTCGTTAAAATTACGAACTGATTCTGAAAGTATGCTGGTATAAGATACGATAAGAATTTGTTTACACTATAAGTGTATTAATCCATCCGTTGATTGTGACAGAGGTACACACAAAAGAAGTGTGTGAATTCAACATTTTCTACGGAGTTCTACATCGATGAAAAGTGCAAACAATGGCCGAAGAAGAATAAGATGGGGAAGAACGGTTTAGTATAAGGGGGCATAAGGGGGCGGAAGAAAGTAGAGGCATGAGCAGTTAGGCCCAGAGGAGTGGTCGAAGGTGGATGGAATGTTGCCGTAGCGGTGGAGTTCGATGCTGGTCGAATAGGTGACTGTGAGGGAGGGGGGCGGAGACTACCACACGCCGCGACCGCATGCCGCGCCGCGTGCCGCGCCGCATGTGTTTTGTGTTTCCCCGCGGGGCCGCACGCAGCGCAACGGTGCTGCGTGCTGCGGTGGCTGCGCGCGCAGATTAACACCCACACCGCGGCCGCCGCAAAGCCCCCTGCTGCCTGCGCGCGCACCCTCGACGTCTCCCTACGAAATCGTGCCTACTCACACACATGCCCAAGCACCCCCCTACCCAAGGTTGGGGGGGGGGGGGCGGAGATGCATAAAAGGTGAAACATGAAGCAAAGAGAATAGGAACAAAGTTATAGGCTGAGAGCGATCGGCAGGAGTGAAATGTAGAAAGTGATGGGCCGACGGCATGAGGTGATAAGCATAAGCGGTGGGTAGGTGACAATGGGCTTGGAGATGGGTAGAAGATGAAGGTGGAGGTGAAGATTGGTAGGGGGACAGATAGGTAGTGATGGGCATGGGGTGACGGGCTGAGATGGATGGGTTAGGGGCCTTGGGCAGGGGGTGTAGAGCAGGTGTGGGGTTGGTCGAGGGACAACGTGGTGGGAGCATTAGGGGTGGTCAGAGTGGGATGGGCAAGGGGCGATGGGTGAAAACGGAATAAACCACGCATTGTAGCTGGACCTCCCGCAGGGGAAGGGAGCGCGCGGCGGGTGGGGGGCGCGAGGGTTGCGGTCGCTGCGCGCGCAGATAATTAACACCCACGCGCGCATCCGCAACTTCACCCCCTAGTGGCTGCGTGCGCAGTATCGCTGTCCCCCTGCGAAGCGCCGTCACGCTCTATCGAGACCCCCTTCCCCTCCCCCCACACATACCGTCTCACCTGCATTCGGCCACTTCGCGGCAGCAAGGGTCACCTGCCCGCTTATCATACTCATACACACACGCACCCGACCATACATAACTGTACAGGCAAATATTTGTACATTCTAAAAGGATAAATCACAATAAAAGTCATTACATATTAGCTTCTTTTGTACTTAACCGAACGCACCATACTCAGTGCTATTGATTAACCAAAAACAAGTTACATTCAAATAAACGAATTATTGTTCATTAGACGTAATATGAATGAACTTCATATTATTTATTTTCTGTTGGAAAAGTAACATTTTAGCGAATAAAAGGATTCGAATGTCAAGGTGTTCGAAAAATAAACAATTATAATAACTGTACAATTATAACAGATTAAAAGTATGTGCCGCAACAACACATACTACATACGAAATTATATTATATTGTGTAACGTTTCAAAAATTCATCTAAAATGGTACCTATGCTATTGTATAAGTAGACTTTGTAGTATTCAAGAAGAGATGGAATCGTTGTCTTCATTTCAAGCAAAATTATTCGATGATACCTAATATTTTCAAAATTTGCGCATGATCACATTTTGCCGTACGTAACGTTATGTATGTAAGTAGTACAACGTTAAACATTGAGGGGATTGGAGTGGAGTACAAAAAGCACGTAGTTTGCGTGGCATGTTTGATGATGTTTTGTAGAATCAATAAGTTGGTACAGGCTGACGTATATTCATATTGTGACTACGAATTTCATTAGATATATCGAAATATATTTAAATTGCTTAAATCTACCTTCGAAAATGTCTTATCTAATTTACTGATCTAATTACCTAAATTGTGTTCATACGACAGTATTAATAAAATTAAGTACACTATTGCAAAGTTTTCATACAATTCGTGTAGTCATAGCAATGAAGTGTTCGGCATTGTTTCCTGAAGAAATAAGTAAAATGTATGTAAAAAATAGAACATACCAGATTCACAAAGGATTTACGTAAAAATTACTATCAATTATGTTTTAAGCATGCAGTAAAATGTGTTTCGAAATTAAATTGTTCCTAAAAATACACAAAATAGGAATAAGAAATTCAATTCATAAAGGTCAACGGAAGTACAAAAATATCATAAATATTACGAAATGTATTCGAAACAGTAATGTAGTCAGTTGTAAAGAGAGCTACAATATTGTATACGTCGGCTTAATTTCACGCAAATTTCATTTCTGGCATGTGCAGAATTATAAATCACATTTCATTGGAAGTTTTCAACTTCCAGCTGATACATATTCCAAAGTAACTTTGTAACTCAATCACCGAAACCGGAGTTTTTCTAGAAAGCGACGTAATGGAATTATTATTCGTTCGAATTTGAAACGTTATTTGCTAACGACCGCAGGCACGCAGCCGGAATCGTTGATAAGGTGAGCGAAAGTTAGTAGACCTACAAGGATATGCACTTCCGTGGAAGCCTAGAGGGTTGGAATTCCTGAGATCCGGTCTCCTAGAGACTCCCTCTACTGGTGGGAGACGGAAGAAGGGACGAGGCGAGTATGGGGAAATGGAGACAGAAAGTAAGGAATAGCCAGGAGTGACTTCAGAAGGAACACATATCACGTACTTTTCGATGCATAAAGTTATTAAGGTCAGATTCCGTCAAACAATGACAATAATGAATTTTGTTTTTATTCTTAAAATAATCTCTACACTTTTTTGAACATTTTGATATATTTTTCATTTAAAAAATTCTTGCTTTTTATTCTTTTATGGCAATGTGCATCACCAAAGACAGAATGACGTTTCAGGAGTACCATGGTTTCACATAAAGAGACATAGTTCTGAAACTATAAACTCTCAAAGGCTGTGGTTTTCCCAGTTTAATATTATCTTGTCTATCTGGGCGTGTTGCTCTGTGTTTTTAAAGTTAAGTATTATATTATCCCTTGAGGTAAGTGGTGGGGTAGTCTGGTGTGTGAAAGAAATATCAACTAGATCAACTCAAACAACAAAACTGAAAGGTGTTTTAAATAGCAAAGGAAATAAATTCAATCGTAAAGACCGTTGTCGTTAGAAAGTAAATGCGGAAATTACATTTAGTAGTAAATATATTTCCAGGTTTTATCCACTCAAGCCCCTGCCTAGCTGACCTTAGAAAATGTCAAACAAGAAGCCAAAAATAAGACAAAGCTTCTTCTAGATATCGGTAATAACAAGTATAATTAACGATATGGAGCAGGTTGTTTTTAAGTAAAATAATACAACGAAAATTCTGGGCAATTTCTAGTAAAAGCTTTACGAGCGTTATTTACAAAACAATTTTTCGAAAATACCCCATTTTTACATTAACTATTAAATCCATTTTATGGTTTCCTTTAGAGATTACTCAATTAGACAACTTGAAGCAATGGATATGCATGTGCGAAGTTGGCAATAATTCTTTCCATTTTAGAAACAAATTTGTCATTGAACTTTCGAAAAAAATGGAGATCTGAAAAAAAACACAATATTTTAGTTTTCTGCCAAGCAATTATTTTCAAAGTAGTTCAGTACAAGAACAATAGTACAGATATTTTACAGTAGACATTTCAAATCTGTATTTTCAATATTTTGTGAGATAATGGGTCATAAATATAAAGAATTTAACATGGGTAATATGGTATCGTAGGCTTCCGCGGAAAGAGTCATGAAAGTCATCCGGGCAGCCTGGTGACGCCGCGTCAAAGGCAGATTATGGGTAACATAGCACCTTAATCCTCTAAATCTAGTGCATGTCATATTCCGGGAGTTGTTCCTTCCCCGCTGAATTGTGAGATCCAGTCCGTCGAGTTTTGGAATTTTCTCGTTCCAGGTATCTCCCCCATTTGGGGACCCTCCCACCTCGGACAAGCAGTAAAGTTTGGAGAGGTCTCCAAACATATATTTCAATGTACAGCAGGTAGAGTATGTGTAGGGGGTAGAGTAGGGAACAATAATGAGGGAATGATCGCGAGCGGTCCTTATCTCTTTTGTGAGGGTAATGCTCGAGATTCACCATATATTGATGGGGAAGCTGCTGAACATTATCGGTAAAAGCATCAGATTGCCTGAATGCCCTTCCAATCAGCTGTTGAATTCTGCTCAGTTCTCTAGCTACTTGTGTTGACGTAAATACGTCACCGTCGTGGCACGAACCTGGACCTCCAAGTACTTTTAGGAGCTTCCAGGAAACGCTGCAGAGACAATGGCAATCTAAAAATGTGTCGCTTTTACTAAGAAATGTTTCCATTCGTACGTAAAAAAGTATCTCTAATATTTTTGGAAAAAAGTGACAAAAGAGAAATTGGCCCATAATTTTGAATTTTATTTTATTGCCTTTTTAAAAAGGGCCTTAATCTTAACTGTTTTAAAAATATCTGAAAAACTTCCTGTGCATAAAGATACATTAAATATGTGAGTTAACGGGTGTATAATAGCGGGCGCGCAAACCTTTAACAATTTTCACCAAGTCTTTTCTGCAAGCTTTTATCTCAGAGTCACGCCTTTGCTTTGCAATGATTGTGCTTGTCCTATCAATACATTTCTTCAAATACTCTAGTATTCCTCTCTGCAATATACAATGATTGGTGTATGAAATAGTTTTTACACATTATAGACTCACGTTATTTATTAATTATATGATGAAAATGGCAACAAATAAAAATATCATGAAATATGTTTCAAATATAATCGTTTATACGGTACGTATTATTATTTTTTGAATTGAAATGTACTCTAAGTCACTGATGTTGAATATTTTATAGTAATTAATAAAACGAGTAAAGAGGGGTATAATTGCATGAGTGGAATGTTCAAGAAAACGAGCGACGATAGGAGCGAGTTTTCTTACTTACGGGTTCAATTATACCTCTTTATCCACGTGTTACATTCAATATTTTTTTGTTTTTATTAAAAAACAATTTAAATTTTATAGATTCAATCATAACTTTACCCGTTGAGGCATGTATTTTATGGCGTCATATTGGTTCTTAATATGACCTATTATAGAAGGACTTGCAGAGTATATTTACGATCACCTTAGTGACTTACAGAATAATATTTGAAATCAGTAATAAGAAATGTTTAAAAATTTAACCGTATTACGAAAATATTTAACGTATTCTATGTGAAACATTAGAAGCTGACAAAATTATGAAAACGTTACTTCGTGCGAAAAGCAAGAGCATGTATGAGAGAAAAACACGTGTTAATATTGGAAAGGAGAAAGATGATTCAGTTCTAAGTCAGACGTTTTGATGGTGTACTTTCGAGAGCGGGTAAATACATCTGAGAATTACATTTTGATTACAAATTCATTGTAATCAACGATTTATCTTGGAATCAATAAGCATACTATTTAATTAACTAAACGAAAAAATATGACTTTCGGGAGTAGAAATAAATAAGGATAGTAATATGTAAGTTGATATAAGACATAGAATAAACAAACATCAGCAACATCAATGCTAAATAAAATATTATGGGATATAACAAAAGAAACTAAATTAAGAATATACAAGTCTATTGTAGAATACACTGTTTCACATGGATCAGAAATCTAGGTATTAAGGGCAAGTTTTAAACTGAAATTTCTGGCAACAGATATGGATTTTTTAAGGATGTCATCCAGAATATCAAAATTCGATAACATAAGAAATTTAAAATAAGAGAAAAATATGAATAAAGTACATAAAATTTTTGAAACTGTTCAATGTACGAAATTACAATGGTTTGAACACGTTAACGAAGTGAAAGAAAATAGAAATCCAAAAATAATTTTAGAGCGGTTACCTGTAAGTAGGTAGGAAAGAGGAAGACATGAGCATAGCTGGTTGAGATAAATTGATGTTTATTTGAAAGAGAAGAAGTTAACAGTTAAGGATTATGAAGATCGAGACAAATGGAAAATTAAAACTATAACAAGTATTAGAATTTTAGGTTAACGGGAAGATATTTTAACAAATGTGAAACTGTGAAGTAAATAAATATCTGAAATTTTTAAAAAAATGTTTAAAGAAATATTCTGTCATGCCTTTAAACAAGCTTGTTTGCCTCTAATGTATAGAAAGGTGGTTTATTATTAGATTATTACTTATCCTGTGTTATATTTACGCACTTTAAAATTTGCTACTTATAGATTGTAAAGCATATTACTTTCAAACACACAACTGTGATCAGTGGTTAGCTCTTCCTTCATTTTAAATAATTTTGTTCAAGATCCCATCAGTGGTTTATTCTTTAAAGAAGCGCTCACCTATTGTTTTGAAAACAGTACGTAAATTAATTACAGCTTCGAGGCGTTCCGCAAGCGCGTGTGCAGCTATTAAAAGCCAGGTGGCTGCCTTGTTCCTTTGGCCTAGCGACCGCCCAGCGCCCTCCACATCGATCGCCAGCGCCCTCCGCTGCCCCAGAAACCCAGAGCAGCCTCCGGCGCCCTCCGCGCCCCCTCCGCCCGCCGGGCGCAGGACGCCCACCCCGCCGCCATTGATCCAGTCGCGGGCGTCGATGACCCACTGTCCCTGGCGCGGCCCCGGTCCCGGTCCCGGCCCCGGCCCCGGCCTTACCACTCCCTTTTCACAACCGCATAGAGAGAGGGCCGTTATAGAGGGCACCGTATAAGAAGGGTCCGTTCTGACCGCTATTGCTTGGGCCACTGTTGGTTATGTTCATGCACCCGTTTTGCCAGTGCGTTCGTTAACAGTTAGCTCTTTTGTAAATTGCTTCATCAGAATCTATTAATCTAATACGGTGTCATTGCCCTGCGTCATGTTCATTTGTTTCCTAATCTGTCAAAGTGGTCCCTTCTTAGTGAAAAACTCTATACCAATGAATGGACAATGACAAAAAAACTTGTTAATATGAGTTTTGTTTCTTCTTTTACGACTTTTGTTACGAATCTTTAATGCTAGTTCCATTTTTCAACACTTACCAAATGTTGAAGCGGTTCAGCGGTGTTAATGGGGATGTTATACCCAAGTTGACGGGTTCAAATTCCGATGAAATACGTGTATTTTTAAGAGCGAAAAATCTTTCAGTCGTTGAATAAATCAGGCTGTACTATGTTGTAGATTTATTACGTGTAAAATATACTCAAATCTAGAAAAAGCATCTGAGTTCAACTTAAATTCCCTGTTTCGTTGTCCGAATGATACTTTCTTTCTATGATAGAAAGTGAAAGGAACGTAACAAAAGTTTGCGTGGTCAGATGGAAGAGTAGTCTCGACGGATGGAGTGTCGCCACGTTTTTTTCAATATCTTTGTTCAGGTTAAAAGTGATTGTTTCATCTTTTATGACCTTTATATCTTGAATCTTTGTAAATCCTTTGTGAGTTTTGTTTTTCTACGAGTTTTCTTAGATGCGAGTCTGGCTACTGCCAATAAGCACGTTTAATTATTACTTTAGTCTCAGTCGATGTGGAAAACAGTTCTCCATTAGAAACAACATTAAATATCTAACTAATTCTTGAAAGAAAGAACGTCACCATCTGTGTCCCCGCGAAAAAGACCGCAACACAGAAAAAATCAAAATATATACTCCCCTTTCACGACTAAAAAAACTTATAAAAACCCAAACCTAGAGAAACAATATTGTAATATTATAGCTAAACACATTATTTCTGACATATATCTTCAAATACGTAGCAATTTATTCTGGGGTTCGCCGTTGCCCCTATTAAGTTCTCTGTGCACCCGAATGGAATTAGTGCGCGACTCTTAAGCTAATGGCGACGCTTATGAAGAGCTGCTGTATGCCTACGCCTTCTGCAGCACTAGAAGACGAAGTGGCGTAAAGGTTCTTGAGACGCCGCGTGGCCCGGCCTAGGGTCGTAAGACACAAGCAGACACATCCTGTGTAAAATACACTCTTCACACAGGCGAGGTTTTTTTCGTACTTATGACCATTATAAATATTAGATTCGCGTGTATTTATTTTTTTACAACAAATGAGTCACTTGTTCACCGCGAAAAGTTGTAAAAGACGGAAGACATTAGTGGATATCTTTTGTCCACAATTCTATTGGAGAGTTGATAGGCCTTGGTCGCTGGGCGTCAAAAGCCCTCCCTGCGATCTGGTGACCGCGTACACGACGCATCCACGACCACTTCCGCCACGCATGAATTGCTGAATGGCATCAACACAATACTGCTCCTCCTCAGTTTTTCATAGGGCTTCTCCCGGTTGATAACATGGCTCTATAAGAGCATAAATTGAACGTCCCACAGCCATGAAAATGTGTGATCACAGAAGAAGAAATGGCATAGAATATGTTACTGATTCATTTATGGGTATTATTGTATGGGGACTAGTTAAAAGGTTCTTGGCTGGGTGGGAGATTCTGTTTTCTAGGCACAGTTTCCTAGGTTTTAGTCGCCATACTGCGACCTTCATCAGCAAGAAAGAACAGTATGACATGATGAACTATGCGCTCGTGAAAGGTCCCTCTGGCAGACGCCCGGCATTTGTTTTGGGTGGTGGGGAGGGCGAAGGAAGGGAGGGAGGGGCGGACGAGCGAGAGGTCAACGGTGCTAGCGGTCGCAGAGAGGTGCGGGCAATGAGATGCGCATGTTGAAGCGCGAGTGCACACAACTCTCCTCCGCTCGCCTCTGCCCCTCTTTATGGCACACAGCCGCTGACCGTACATTACTCCCACCCTTAGCCGCTGCCCCTCCTTCCCGTTCACAGCAACTTCCCTTTCTCTCCTTCCCCCTCCCTCTCGCCAATAGCTGATGCCTCTCCCACCCGCCTACAGACGCTGCCCTTCCCTCCCTCCCTCTCACAGCTCATACCTTCCTCCTCCCGCCGCTGCCCCTCCCTTTCTCATGCTCACAGCTCGTGCCCCTCCTTCCTGCAGCTGCCCCCCCCCCGCCGCGCCGTTGCCCCTCCAACCTTCTCGCCCTCCCATCCACAGCCGATGCTTCTCCCTTCCGTCTATAGCCGTTGCCCCTCCCTCCCTCGCACAGCCGCTGATTCTTCATTACTCCCGCCCATAGTCGCTGCCCCGCCCTCCCGCCCACAGCATTTGCCCCCCCCCCCGTCCAAGACCCTTCCCTCCCACCCACAACCAATGGCCCTCCCTTCCCAAAGTCCTTTCCTCCTTGGCCATAGCCGATGCCCCTTCCCGTTCAAGGCCCTTCCGCCCACAGCCAATGCTCTTCCCCTCCCCTCCCAAAGCCCTTCCCAGCCGCTCACAGCCGAAGCCCTTTCTCGTCCAAGGCCCTCCCTCCCGCCCACAGCCAATGCTCGCCCGCCCTGCGCCAAAGCGCCTGCTCCATCCACAGCGGAGAACCCTCAAATATTCACGCAGTTGCCCTCTGCGTGCGTAGCCTGCACACAGCTCTGGAGGAAGAGGCCACGTGGACAAACATTGTAGCCATGCACGCCGCCTATTTCACACACGAAGTCTCCGTCAAGAGAGATTTTTGAATAGTCTTTTGATGAAATTCACATTTTACGGAAGTTATTTTTTCTCTTTAGCAAAAGTTGATATGTCATAAATCATCGAAAACCATTGTATATTTATTTGGAGTATCACATTGCCTGTCCCGAACAAATAAAACCTTCCTGCTGTTGTGATAGGCTAATCTACGAGTATTTGAGAATTTTCTTTCGGTTGTAAAACTGATACTAATTTTTATTGTGTCGTACTTTGCAGTAAGTACAAGAACTCTGGTTGAAATGGAGGAAAAATTATAATCGCTGGCAATTTCAACATTCTTATCAGATCCCATATCGGCTTCCCCAAGAACGGCTCTAGTAGTGGATGGAAATTAATGATATCGTTATTTTGCCAAATCCCGTCAGTATATTGGAGTAAACGTTTACTGGGAGAGTATTGGTTCCAAAAGGGAAATTCCCACATATTTCAGCTCTTCGTGTCACGACTTAAGTAAATGGATAAGCCTCCAAAGCCCTCCAGTATCCAAAGAGAGTCGACCGCGTGGCTCGAACGTTACTTGCAAAGAATTTACATGAACTCGTCTTAAAGAGTAAAGAGTCTCTGCTGGCAGTTGGGAAATCATTCGCAGGCTGATGATGCTCTTGACTAACCGGACAATTAGATGAAGAACCACTTTGTTCGAAATTGAATAGCATGTCATAAATCCTGTATTTTAATTCCCGCATTCTGACAAATAATGCATACTCTTTATTATTCTTTATTATCCAACATCACGGCAATAATAGTTCGGCAGATACTTCAAACAATATACCTAGTAGAATTTTATACCAATACTTTTGAAAGAAAGAGTACGAGAAAACCTAACTAAACGTTTGAACATGCTAAATACATTTTTGAGGGATTTTGATGGTACTTAACGATGGAGTTTGTTGAACATTGATGAAAAGAGAAAACATTAAGGGCTGCTCCTGAATTTTCAATGCAATGTCAAGGGGCGAGAATGAAGTCGAGGCATGGGGTGAGCAGGAGATGGATGTGGAGGAGGAAAGGCGAAGTGGAGTGGGCGTGGGCGTCGGCGTGGACGGAGAACGGTCGGGGAGGTGCCCAAGCCAGCGAGATCGGAGGTAGAGGGATGTCAGAGTGGCTCGTATGAATTCGCCTCTTAGCAGGAACCCTACTCAAGGTCTCTGCATGTTGGATGGCGTCCGTTTTAATGGAGTTCGTGGGATGACGAATTTGCACTTAAGTTGTTCCCTGACGCCTGAAGTCTAGTCAGCCAGTTCGTCCTCAGGTGCGGTATGTCTTCGGACACTGCGTTCGTTGTGGTTAATCAGGTGAATAGCCAGTGAATTGGACCGGTAATCCATCAAGTTTATGATTAATGGCATATATTTTTCTTCCATTTCATTACATTCCTTTTCTTAAATAATACGCTTCACGAAAGTACCTGTGCCACG
This sequence comes from Gryllus longicercus, assembly GCA_038098605.1. NCBI lineage: Eukaryota > Metazoa > Arthropoda > Insecta > Orthoptera > Gryllidae > Gryllus > Gryllus longicercus. Next base: position 2,969,417 of record JAZDUA010000007.1, read on the forward strand.
TATTTTACTGTTTTATTTTCCCTAGTTTTCTCTTTTCTTAAATCACTCGTAATGTGTCTCATTTTTAAAACTTATGCTTATTAAAAGCAAGTACAAGTGCAATATCTTTTTCAATAACTACATACCAAATATAAATTCATATAGTATTTATTATAATTATTAATTGAAAGTTATTTTACAGAATAAGTGGCAGTACGTTAAATAATAATTCAAGCAAATCGCACGTACATCATTCCAAATATCATGTAAGATGTCACTTTTAAACGCTTTTATAAAAATTTTCACTTTTAAACGCTTTTATAAAAAAAACTCCACACTTTGTTTTACTCACGAATTTTGGGGGCTTATCCTGTAAATCTCTCCTCCGATGCAATTGTCCACAATGCCTGTAAATGAGTTCTTCTTTACTTCGGCTATCTATAACAATATCTCTCCAACCATTTCTGAATTCATTGTTTCACCACAATTCGCATATCTGCACTCTTTTATCATGATCAGAGCTCGCGATTTTTGTATTTTCAACGAGCGAGTCAGCTTTACAATACTTGTTTATTTCTCTAGAACATTATATTTTGTACCACGGAACTGACGGTTCTCTCCTATACTCACAGTCAAGTTTTCACTTGTCACCCGCAACCAACACCGCCATCACGTGCATACATGATCTTCATGGAATCTTCATCAACCTTGTCGAATAAATATGTCTTTACATTCACGTTGTGTTCAGTCACAATCTTTTTTTCAATAACAAGCAAAGGAGTGTTGTAATTGCTCATTGTAACTAAGCAGTAGTTTTCTGACTGAAATAAAAAGGTGAATCTCTTCACTTAAAATCTGTTCTATTTATTAGATTAGTTATGAAGAACATGTAAACGTTAATTGATAAACTGAGATTGTTGTCCAGCAATTTTTTCTCCTCCTCTTCCTCTATTATTCCTCATCTTTCTCTCTCTTTTCCACACCACCTCCCGCTCATTCTTCTCTTCCATCCATTCTCTTATGGGAGCGGAACGGGCCACTGAAGTTGCCGAAGGTTTTGGCACAAAGCCACATAAACTTGGACCTCGCACCCTCGCGCCGCGCTCCCTGTCTGCCGAAACTGATTCATTCGCTGTCATTTGCCCCGCAGGGTGACAGGCGAAGGCAGAGGAAATCGGCGTATGAAAGGGAACTCCGAGCGCTTTGATATTTGTCATGAAATGACACACGCGCAGATCTCCGCAGCCAAAAACACGCATTTGTCAGCGCGCATGCGCAGCCAAGGGAGGAGCCCCAAAGTTCTATGGGCTGGCGGTGGATGGTTGAGGGTGAAGGACGCTGCGTGGAAAAGGGCTGAGGATGGAGGGCCGTTTTCGTGGCGCAGCGGCGCCCAATCTCCGAAGCGATCTTAAGAGGATTGTCTTCCGGTGAATTCTGTTCTAAGAGTGGCGACATATCTTCAAATGAATTTCGCCATTGACGACTTTTAAGTACACTGTTGTTGCCAAAAACGAAAACTTATCACAAGAGGAAGTTATTTTCATGCTATTAAAATCTTCCCCCCGAACTTTCTTGCTCCGGCAATAAATTTACACAACTCAACTGGTATTTAATATATCAAAAGTCACCCAGCTGAAAATTCAGAAGAAAACGTAATTTTAAGCACACACGGGAACAAAAGTTGATAAAAGTAAATGCATAATTTCCTGAAACATTAACTTACAACAAATAGCATAAAAGAATGCGATAACATAGCAATTTCTGAATGTAAGCGAGGATGGACAAGACTAAGGGAATGCATCTCTGCCTTCAAGGGGCAGATAAATACAGAAGCTTTCTGCCTTTGCCTCCACTACATGAAACTGGTTTGGGTGAACGTTCAAGTTGACTGTCTACGATTGGGATGTTTGCAAAGAAGTACTGGGAGAAGTACTGAGAAAATGTGAGGTGCCAAACACAAAGTGAAACCATACACGCATTACTAGGGTTTCGAACTGACAGCCGTTTATTTCGCAAATCAGACGATGCACCAAGCGGCCATGTCAATGGCGTTCGGCGTAAGGTTGTAAAAATTGTATCTTTGAGTACGGGATGTACCGTATACCACTTCCATCGATTAAAAGTCAGACTTAATAAATCGTAAACTTAATTTTACTCATTATACGAAGGCAATCAGTAATGAATAAAACAAAAATTATTTTTATACAAAGAAACACTATACTAAGAGAACAATAGAGTAATAAAAGAAAATAAACTTAAAAGTAGAGTAAGAAAAGTACGGTAGAATAATGAAATTGAGTAAATCGCAAAAATTGTAAACCCAGTTATCGTAAGAAATAAATTATCTCACGCAACACTACATTGCGCTAAGATGTGATTTATTTAAATTACTCTGTAAAGTACGGCGATGGCAATAAATATTTAAAAGATATCTGAATAATTCGTCTCGGTGCAATGTATATTTATTAAATATATTTAAAAGCTCTTTCAGCAACCATTGTAGTTATTACTTTACTAGGATAGAAAGCGAGTCCTTTGACCTCTTTATAAAATGTTGACGGACAAGGAAATGTGAAGTGAAATCATCAGACACGTTCGTATGCGTGGCGCACATTATCTTTTATTAGGGATATGTAGAAAGCAATCAATACATCTAAACACGCGTGGGGTAAAAGGCTTCATAAATGCGTTCTCACTCATCGAAGCGTTTTGTCTTTGCATCAAATTTGACAGACCTGCATACGTGAGTCAGGGAATCAACTAATGTCACTGCGGTGCATCTGACCGGGAGGTTGCCGAGTTCGAGTCCGGACGGTGGCAGAATTTTCGACACTAACTAGACAGCTAGGTTGAATTCAAGCGCTGTCTGGAAGAGCATTCGAGCGGCCGACAGCTCTGTTTGATAGGTTTTCTGTGGTTTCTTCGATCAATATCAGGCGAATTCCCATTCAACATAAGGCCCTAAGAAAAGGACCAAAGATTGCGTACTACCTTTCCTTTCTTTTACTTGCCCTATCCTTAGAATCACACATACACAACACTACCACGCATATCAGAAGAGCAATCGGGATCTTAGTGCTTGTTCCGGCTGGAGCGGTGCCCCGCTGGTTGCGGGTTGGGAAAAATCTCCACAAGCTGATCAACTATAAATCATCAACTGATCAACTGATCACAAGCTGATCAACTATAAATCATCATCAACTATAAATCTGATATCCTTCAAGGGTTCTCCACCCCAGTACAACAAACATTCTAAAGGTCAGGTAAGATCTGAGAGAATTTAGATTCTCTTCGATTCTTGTCAATGCTGAATCTAGCCATTACCATTTCGAAAATATCTGCCGTCTTTTAACAGACATTTTGGACTATGAAATGTTTATGCTATTTATCTATACACAAAATACTGATTTGTGGCTTCTTTAAGAAGGAATATGAAGATGATTGAAAGCACAACTATTAAAATATCCACACAAACTGAACTTAACACTTAGTATACCTTCGCATAAAAATCACAATTACACACTTATAAAAGCAAGATTGTTCAGATTCACCAGCACAACTTTTGTTCCCGGGTTTGTTACGGCACCAATGTTGAGGTTGCGAAATGCTCGTAGGATAAGTTGGGAGATAAACTAGTAGACGCTGCATCAAAACATCACTTCATCTATCGATAGTTTTTCATCAGACAAGAATGTTCTTGAAAGGAAACGACACACAGTTCAGAAAGATTGTTACTTTGGAGAAAGAATCAACGAGCATTCAAGAGATTGTCACGGTTACCTCTGTCCAGGTGAAATCAAACGTTTCTTTACGAGTTTCGTCGTTTTTACTTCATGTTATGATTGCATCCAGAGCCTGGCACATCTTGAATATCACCTTGAAAGCTTTCTGCACTTTGCCTCTGATGACATGCTAGCTTGTGGCGTCTAACCTGGAAATCTGGGCATTCTCAGAATTTGAACGATGTCACACATGGTTTGCACGAGGAGCTGCCCAGGAGCTGATGCGATCTTTCGGTGACGTTCCGAACTAACAGGAAGCAGTTGACAATCTAGGTCAAGGAGCTTTGTACGAAAGAAGTTAGTATTTGGTCAACCGGGAAGAAATCCGCGCGACTTGTTGTGTAGAATTATATTTCCAGAGCGCCAAGTTGAAATGTCTGTTCCTTTCCTCTGAAACACCTTCAAATACCATCAAAAGTGCCCTATTACAAACGAGGCGCCAAATTTCAAGCAATTTGGCGGTCAATGTGCCAACAATTGGGAAAACTGATCATGAAAGGTTACTTATTATGAATGCCATAATTCAAGTCGGAGACGTAGGAACGTATAAATTAGACCAAGATCACAAACGCATAACTCCGGAGGCAGTAATGTAGAGTAATGTTACTTCAGTGTATTGTGTACTTTGTGGTACCAATTGTTTTATTTACTTTCCGACACTCGTTCTACAAAATACTATTTTGTCATATACGTACCGCAAAGAAACACATTCAAATCAATAAACAGTTAACAAACGTTTTCCCCCACATGAGTACAAAAAACATTCTTGAAATATTGATTGTTCAGATAGAATGCTGTTTTCTTTGCCGAATATATTTCTGTTTTGCTCTAAATTATTAGGTCAGAATAGAAAAAAAAATCGTTTCTGCTTCTTTCAATTGGTTCTCCAAGAGAAGTTACACTTGCAGAGCGAGGGGAGGGGTTGGGTGGCATTTACTCTGGGAGCAGGGCGGTCGGTCAATCTGAGGGAGAAGTCTCGGAGTGTGGCGAGTGGGGGGGGGGCGGAAGGGGCGCGGAGCGGCGGCGAACAGCTGCCGCGATCGCGCGATAAGCGCCGAGGGGGCGGATATCAGGGCAATTAAACGCTCGCCAAACAGCGGCGAGGTCACGTGATCCGAGTAAGTCGCCGCATAAATCGCGCCCCGCACAAAGCGCGTGCACGACGGAGCGGTGTAAAGGAAGGAAAGGGAGGGGGAAGAAGGCGGTGGTAGGCGTTGCCTAGGAAGATATGTGCTCTGTGACGTGGAATTAAGTCACGTGGTGGATTCCAAAATGAATGATAAAAATTGTTCGTAAATCTTGCGATTTTAATGCGTGCTATCAATATTTTGACTGACGACTACCGACCTACAATCAACAAATAGATTATACGTTTGCTAATAACAAGGGAGGTCAACATGGGAGTATATTGGCTACTATATACCGGTGTCTCAAAATAAATATTACAATCTTCTACGATGAGTAGAAGGGTAAAAATATCATTTTGCAAATGAAAATGTAATGTTAAATTTCATGTTACGACATTACACATTCAATATTTAAACCTGATTATTAGGCTACTGCGTATGCACACATGTTCGGCAGGTATATTTATGAAATTACACATTACGTGTTAATTTTCGGCTCCTATACTTGCCCAAGAAATTTGTAACATTTATTCTGAGTTGTTTTGTATTCCTCTACATCTTTGAATTTCCGTACTAATTTAGATAAATCTAAACTGCAAACAATTTACTGAGCAGTCGCATTTCAGAATATTTGAATTAAGCACTCTGCTTGGTGGGCCTTCGCAGAGGCGGAAGGATGAGACTCGGCGGGGGCGGGCATTGCAGCGGCTCAGGACGTGGGAGCCTTGAAGGGCGGCAAGCTTCGCAGGACTGAAAAGCTTGGAGGGGTGGTAGGGCCTCGGGCAGAGACGACAGCGCTCCCTCCAGTGGCCATCGCGAGCTGTAATGACCTTTCATGCGCTGTGCGTTGGCGGCGTTCCCGATCCGGGTCGGAGCTTTTATTAACCGGCGAGGGCCCGCAGGGGGCTGGGGGGGGGGCAGAGACGGAGGAGAAATGGAGATGAGGCGGAGGGGCGGGGACCCGGGATGGGCACGAGGATAAAGCGGGGAGGGGAGCATCCTGGGGCCGAAGGTCGATGAGTAGGAGGTGCAAATGGAATCGGCCTGAGCAGCCACAGAGATATGGAAGGGCAGAGGCAGCCATTGCAGCGGAAAGGTCGTAATATAATAGGAACATAATGGTTAGATTTTAAAACCTTATAAGTATCGTTTTGGTAAAAGATCATAACTAAATGAGTTCAGAGTCTCTAAACAATAGTCTATTAAAAGCTCGAAGGCTTATTCCCAAAAATAAGAGCAAAAATAATAAATTCTACAACCGCCTTAAAAATGGGACTTGTAAAATTACTCAAAACAGACTTACGTGGTTTTAAAATCTGACCATAACAGAGAGGTTCTAGAGATCTAGCCTCGACCAAGGATGAAATTAAACTGCAGTCTGGAAAATATTTCTGGCGGTGAGTTTCTCCCACCTCATTGCGAAAAGCAAAAAAGGAACAGGTTAAAAGTAATGAGTACCTGGATTCAATTATTCCAGGACACGACAGGTATGAGAATGAAATGATTAATGGAGTTAAGAAGGCAAATTCCATTTTTTATCAAATAAGTAAAAAAATATTTACCCATGGAGTTTGTACTAAAACTAAATTACAAATCTGCATGTTGGTATATGTACCAACATGTATATACGGAATGGAAAATCTACCATGCAATACAAAAACAGAAAGTAGAATAACACGTTTGAATGAACACAATGAAGTTTTTTTCGCAGAATAGTGAGAAACTAGAAGAGATATAATAAGAAATACTACTATCAGGAATTAACTAAAAGTCACACCACTAATAAAACCTACTGAAAATGATGCGTTAAAATGGTTCGTACATGTGAATAGAATGAAAGAGGGCAGGAATTCGAAGCAGATGTTGGAGGTGAGGCCAGAGGAGAAAAAACTTTCTGGAAAACTCAGGAGAACCTCGGAGAGCTGTATAGCAGATGTACATCATTGGAATGAACTAATAACAAGGGAAGTAATAAGCAAGGCTTAAGATAGGGAGAAATATGTCAAATGGCTATCCTTTCACTGAAAGGCACACAGGGAAAGAAAAATAAGGAATATAAGAAAAGTTACTCCGATCAATTCGGGGCGAATGGCAGAGAATTATCCTAAAAACTGGGCACGAACCGTACACTATATTTTTCGTCTTCCTTGTACTATATCGCCCCTTACATATAAACTTACATGTGAAAGCACTACAGTGCCACGCATGTCGGGAGTTCAGTTGCCAGATTAGAGCTTGTCCTTGTCGGAGTGATACCTCGCTGTGGGAGAAACCTCGAGGAGAAATTCCACCAATCCGATTCCTAAGTCAGCTACGTATCTTAAGATCTAACGGGAGTGGAACACCGCCACGTCCTGGGATGTACGGCTATCATGACACCCACTACACCTACGGGACTAATGACCATATCAGACGTGCTCGAAAGAAGCAACAACAAATGCAATCATTTTGCAAGGCCAGTGCAGTGGCGTAACGTTCGGGCTAGCAGCGCCCGCGGTGCGGGCGGACCCAGGTAAAAGAGGGGATATTTTTAAGGAACTACACTACATGTGCTTGCTATACACTTTTTTCAAGGGGGCCCGGATAAAAGTTTTGTTGGCCGGCCCGTACTCATTTCGTTACGCTGCTGGGCCAGGGCTCCCGACTAGTGGAAGTGAGGTGCAGGAGTAAGGAGTGGAGCTGCTTGGCTACGCCTGCATAACTCCGCCAGCAGCACAAGTCACCTCCCGTGACATCTCCATTGTCCTCCATCTCACCTCAACTACCTCCACGCCCCAATTCGCTGTGACCCCGCACCCCGCCCCGCACTTAACCCCTCGTCGCGTCGGTCGAGCGACGGTCCAGCGCAGCGCGATGCTCAGCTGCCGCCGCGAGTAATTACGCGCGCGTCCACCCACCGCGCGACGCCACCGTCGCCCCTCCCACGTCCCATCCCGTCAGCCGGGAAATTGCCTGTGCGCCGCGGGATGCGAGGCGGTGGCAAGCCTGGAACGCGAGAGGGAGCGGGTGGAAGGGCCAGGCGAGGACTCGGCAGGACAGGACGGGGAGGAGGCGGAAACGGGGTGAAGAAAGGCAAGGGAAAGGGACATGACGGGAAAAAAGGCGGCGACCAAACGGCGAAGAATAAAGTGAGGGGTGGGGATGTGACTTGCTCAAGTGAGATGGGATGGAACAGGGCAGGGCGGGGACGGAAAGGGAATAGAAAGTAATACAAGGGAAGACAAAGAGCAGTAGTCCTGGTGGTGCCGGCGGACATATGGCGGCTGTTGTAGTGGTGTTTCGATGTCGGTGTTCGTGTCGGTGTTCGTGTCGATGTTCGTGTCAGTGTCGATATCGGTGTCGATATCAGTGTCGATGTCGGTGTCAATAACGGTGTCGATGTCGGCGTCGATGTCGACGGTGGCGTCAACGGTAACGAGGACGGTGACGGTACGGTGACGGTACGGTGACGGTACGGTGACGGTACGGTGACGGTACGGTGACGGTACGGTGACAGTACGGTGACGGTACGGTGACGGTACGGTGACGGTACGGTGACAGTACGGTGACGGTACGGTGACGGTACGGTGACGGTACGGTGACGGTACGGTGACGGTACGGTGACAGTACGGTGACGGTACGGTGACGGTACGGTGACAGTACGGTGACAGTACGGTGACGGTACGGTGACGGTGGCTCATGCGCCATGGCATGGGTCGGAAATGGTACAGCCGTTCCCCTCTTCGGAGTTTCCTCCATCGTGCTTTACAGTAACTCTTTCCATGTGTATATAACGTCTATGTATATAACGTAATGTATAGAAATATGTCTTTCATAAGTTAACGAAAGAAATCCCTTTTTTTATTTGAAAGAGAATTGGGTTATGTAATATATTTCATAATGAGTGGTGTTAATCACTTAACGAGAATGAAATGTTTCGTAACTTGCTTATCTCAATATTAGCAAATCTAAAAAGTGAATAATATTAGTACCTTAAAACAAATATGCTAGTTTAATTAAACAGAATTAGTAATTCTGAAATTTTCTTTATCAAGCCATCAAAATTGTTTATTCTTTTCTGATGCAGAATTTTGGAGTATGCTTTTCATTGAAACAAATTCCATTTTTCAGGTATTTCGCGTGCGTAGCAATCACCGGGAGGTGTCAATATTCGCAAAAGGTGTCAACGTGTGACAACTCGATGCGCTGATTTATCGATCCTATTTGCTCAGAACAAATCTCGTTTTATGCAGCCGCCATTTTGAAGCTGCGATGGACGTCGCTCGTCACGAACATCGACTTCCTCACGATCGCCACGCAGTGTGACAAAAACATATTGTTTGACGTTCAGGCCTTCCAGCAAAAATTCACAGGCGGTACGCTTATGAATGTGTGCTTCTTAAGGGATAACGCTTGTAGCCCAGAATTAGGGAAATTCATAATTATCCTTGAAACGGCATCATTGAAGTCAAATAACGAGTTTCGACATGTACCTTTCGAGTTATTCAACGGGATCTGGGACTGTATGGTTCCACTGGAGGTGCTGAAAGAGTGCGAAGAATGAACAATATATAACAAAGCTATGCGGATGGAAGAACGGAAGAAATAAAATGCAGAAATGTGGAAGACACATTCGGTAACGAAGGCATAATCAACAGAAAACACGCGATTCGGGCTGACGTCGGGTTGACGGGTTGGCGGGTTGACGTCGTGAAATGCAGGGAATAAAGATTTGTAAATTTTCGACAACCTATACTAATCGTATAAAAGCAATAGTGACATAAGACTCTATTAACATGTTTATTATTCAAAATTTCATACAGACTCCAAAAGGTATGAAAGCAATGAAGCTTTGTAAAGGTATAAAAAACATTGAGAAATAGTGGTACTTTAAAATGGAACACACTACTTCGTACTATTTACAACCATCATGGAAAAAAATAATCAGTAGACACATTTATCGTAATTAATATATCATTTATTACCCAATTTATTAAAAAAATATATTTAAAGTTACTTTATTTTAAATTAACATCAGTGCAGACTGCAACTACTTAGCGAATTTTGGTCACGTGTTCATTAAACTCTAACCATGATACATGTATAATGCAAACAAGTCGTAAAGATAAAAAAAATATTTTTTTAAACCCCTATGACTTCAAAGATCAAAAACTACATGGTGGGTAACAACCAGATGAACATAGTCTGCTACGCAGATGACGCAGGGCATATAGCAGTCTCTGAAGATAATCTGTAAAGACTATTGTGTAAATTCATAATGATAGGACAATTGTATAATATGATAGTTTCAACAGAAAAAAACGATGGTAATACACAAGGAGCCTGTAAAATGTAAGTTAGAAATAGAAGGCAAAGTCATCGACATTAAGTTCTAATATGAGAGTGAACATCTCCATTGATTGCTATACATGCAAAGAAGCTAGGGAACAGGCATGAAAGGTTCTGGCGAATCAGGATACTTAAAGAGATGTAACGTGGAAAAATAAATACCTTAGCTTGGAAGTTAAAGTTAAAATTCCAAGACAATGGTAAGGCCAATTTGGCATATGGAGCTCAAACCCGAGCTGGTACAAAGAAAACAAAACAACTATATAGATCAGTAGAAATGAACATATTGCGATCAATGATGGGAAAGACTAAGAGTGATATAGTAAGAAATTAGGACGTAAGAAAACAGTGTAAAATGATGGTATTAGCAAATTTGTGAAAATAAGAAAAAATAATGGAATAACCATAGCACACAAATGAACGGAAACAGTCTGGTGAAGATTGCCAGGGATATACCATCAGGAAGGAGAAACCTAGGAAGGTCGCAGAAAAGATGGATAGATCTGCAGACAGCATATAGTGAATCCCTGGAAAGAAGTGTGAAGAAAGCAGGTGTACAACCTACATAAAAGAAGAAGACTTAATTAGATTTAACTATCTATGAATAAAACTATTAATTAAATTAAAAAATTTAATACAGAAAAATATATTAAAAAATGTGGAGATTAGATAAAAGAAGAGCAAGAGGTGTTAAAAACAAAAATTATGCCATTTTCAAAAGTTCAGGAATATGATTGTCTATATTTATAAGCGCTCCTGCATCATTGAAACAAATATTTATAGAAAAGTATTGGAGACGCACCCAAAGAAATTTCGAAAAAGTTTCGAAATAGTCTTTGGCGTATTTTAATTTCAACAGGTCAATAATTCACAAACCGATTAACATTCTGTCTTGTACTTTTACTCTTAATAAATATAAATAAATAACATGAATGAAAGTGACGGCATTCAATGTCGTAATGTTTCATGGAGCACCATTCGATTAAAGAAACAATTGCAAATCAAACCCATTTACTAATTAGCAATTATTATTTATTAGGTAACATTTCTACTCAAGAATGATTTCTTTGTTTGCAAAACTTAAAACTGTAATGGAAATATACATCTCGTCTTAAAATTGTACCATAGTTTGACTTTAAACTGTAACTTAAACGAGCTAAAAAATTGAAAACATTGGAAGCGCCGAGTGGAAGAGCGTTTGTATGTGGGGAAGAGGGGAAGCGCGGTGAGTCGGCGGTGGCCAATTCTCGTAGAGCAAAGCGGCATCGCGCGAGCCCCCAGCCACTGCCCGCGCGACCACCCCAATTTCCGCGTGGATAGCAGGAGCCGCGAATGCCGCTCCCTGTGGACGCAGACGGGCAGTGGGGCGGTGGAGCGGTGGGGCGGTGGGGCGGTGGGGCGGTGGGGCGGTGGGGCTGTGGGGCGGTGGGGTGGTGGGGCGGTGGGGCGGTGGGGCGGTGGGGCGGTAGGGCGGGGGGCGGGGGGGGGCGGGGGATGGTGCGGCCAGGGGGTCGGTGGGGCCGGGGGGAGCGGTGGGCTGTTGGGCCTTTGCCACCGACCGACGCAACGGGCCGCACAGACCCTGTCATAGCGCGGCAGAGGGCGAGCGTAGTGGTAATTAACGAGGGGGAGGGGGGGCAGGTATCGCCGGGCACCCGACGGCGCGGCGCCGCTCCAGCGACCCGCTCGGCGTTTGTCACCGGGCGGATATCGCCTCGTTACGCGCTACGCCCGCTCCTCGGCGTGCTTCTCGCCGTTTCCCCAGCACCTCTCTCCACACCCCCATCTCCCGTCGCATCCCATCCCCATGCCCTCACACCGAGAGAGATAGCTCTGGGCATCAACTGATGTCGCTGCAGTTCCTCTGTCCGGGAGGTCCTAGGTTTCAGTCCTGACGGTGGCAGAAGTTTCGTCTCTAGCCAGATAAATCGAATTCAGTCACTCTCTGGAGGAGAATTCTAGAGGACAGCTGCTCTGATCTGTAGTATTCCGTGGTTTCTCCGATCAACACCAGGCGAATGCAGAAGCAGTACCCTACCAAACTGGCCACGGACCGCGCGCGATCTTTTCAACATCTCCCTTGTCCTATCCTCTCCCTTTACACACGCACTACACAAGCATACATCATATTAAGAGACCGGTCGGGAGCTTAGAGCTTTTCCCGACTGTGGCGGTGCCCTGCCGGTCGGAGATACCTGGTTGGGGAAATCCCCGCTAGCCGACGGCAGGTCGGCGCCGGATCTCAATGTACATTGGAGGGAAAGATCACCGCCACATCCCGAACAAAAACATGCAATACACTTACGAGAACAATGACCCTAATACTTCACGTGCCCCGAATCACTTAATCAATCAATCAACCTACAACCTACTTCACTTTCTGTCGTTTCCCTCTGCTTTCACCATCACCCCCCACCACTTCCCAACTCCTCACCTAATATCACTCTCTAAGCCACATCACATCTCTTGACCAGACATCTTAGACCGGCATTTTGGGGCAAAAAGCTCGAGTTTACCAACAAAATGTACATTTTCATATTTTGAATATCCCTAAGAAATGTTTTAATAAATATTAAATATGTTATTGTTCTGGTTGATTATTTCTTAACTCACTTTATGAAGTATCACAAGAGATATGCTACCACCACTAAATTTGAAGAAAAATTATTGCTGAAAATGTTCCTTCCCCATCTTCTATGCATGAATTATTTCAGAATGACCTATATTTTGAAGACGGTATCTCTCGAACCGAAAATATGTCTAAATTTCAGCGCCATACACATTCCTTGTTACATGATCAATATTCATTGAAATCAAAAATAGATTTAAAATACATCAATACATAACTGATGAGACTGAAACTCTCTCACGAATGCAGGACTAAAATTCACAGAATAAATCAACAAATCTAATAGAAGGATATGCCATTGTGAGCGCAAGACATGCAATCCAGCTTGCCACCAATGTCGCTAGGATTACTTTCAACTCATACAAACAAAAAAGTCTTAGAATACGCACTTTTGAAAAATTTTCAATAAATCTTACAAAAAAATAATACTTCATTAATTTTGGAATTATTTTGGATGGAATCATATTTTGGAAGTTTAAAAATTATTCAAATTTGAAAAACATTAGGCAAATATTTTACTATCGTATACGGAATACAATATATACTCTAAAACGCATCATGCAATTTCACATATGATTATCTTGAATAATGAAATAAAACGAGTTATTGTTCTCAAAAGGCGACACAACATTTCTTTTAGAAGAGCATACATCAAAGGTTCTAATGTTCTCACTGTCCACACTATCGAATGTTGAGGTTTGAGGGAAGCCGAACAAGGTTTGTCCAGTCAGTGACAGACATGAGCTTACGAGAGCTGGCTCTCCATCGCACTGCACCGCGGGCAGCGACCGCTCAATCGTTGTGGAAGCCTCCGACCAGCGAAAGCCTCTCCCTTTCTCCCCAACTTTTCCCAATCGTGACGGGGGTCACACATTTAGCAGTGTGGAGTAGATCATGTGTGAGAGAAATGGTACAATGGAAAAGTCCGATGAATGAATACCGTAGATCACTAATACCAGACGCAACTATTTCAACCAAACTACTTTCTTCAGTATCTTCCGCTTCTTCTCCTGCTAATACGTTCGCCAATCGCTTCCTTTTGTCCATTTAGCCTAATATGCATCGTGTTGTTTCATCTCCAGCACCGGACGCGTCATCCTCCCCCATTCACTCTTAAATCTCCCCACCCCTATCTCTTCTCTTCCTTCGCCTACATTCAAACATTCCCTCTTTTATTCCTTCACCGATCACAAGAACCTCCCACAACACCAATTTATACGACCTGACTTTAAGTCATTCATTTGTAGATGACTTTAGGTCACCTCTTCCCACCCCTTACTGCTGTCCTATTTTACGTACCTTCGACCATTCCCTCTTTCTACTCCCCAGCATCCACACACGTATAAACGACCTCTACCCACTCATATCCTGTCAGTATCTCCCCCTATTCCCTTCCATACACCCTTTCTTATTCGTGTTCCTATTAGCCCCGTTAACAACATCCCCCCCACCCACACGTACAGACGACCACATCCAGCCTCTTCCAATACTTACCTCCCCTGCACTTGCCCTTACCTTCCGACATGCCTTCCCACTTACTATTTCTCCTCCATATTACTGGCAGCAAACTATTAACACACAAGACAACCTCCTCCTCACCATTCCTTCACTTCATTTGCCCGTACCTTCCTAAATCCCCTTCAATACCCTTATTTCATCATCCGTAGCAATAAACACAGTATACTTTTACAGACGACCACATCCTCCCCACCCTTTGTTCCCTGCGCTTGCCCACACCCTCCACCATCCCCTCCTCTACGCATATATTTGTCCTCCCTAGCACTGGGTGTAACTCCCTTGGTGCCACGCCGCCCCTAAGTACGCATTGCCCTCCCTTTACATATCGAACACTCCCATTCCAAGCCGGCCGCATGAATCGTCGACCCAGTGTTTGCTGGAAGGTCCCGTTGACAGTGCCCAACGCACACCTGCAGCCCCTGCCCTTTCTCCTTCAACCCTTAATTTTTATTTCTGTCACCGGGAACTGATTTTTCGTGTTTTCATACCATTTCATTCAGCCTTTCATTGTTTACTCTGCAAAAACCCCTTCATCCCTTTTTTGTTACTCCATGCGCCTCCCTTGTTTTCCTTCCATGTTTGTCCTTCTGCGAGCACCCCTGAGTGAGTGTGTGTGTGTGTGTGTGTGTGTGTTTGTATGTGGGGTTATTGAGTCGTACGCCCGGTCCTCGCTCATTCCGAGAACCACTTTATTTGAGATCGGAGCGTCGCGCTGGCACAAACAAATCGGGTAACGGGGACTCGGCAAAATTGATCGGCCTGGAGGGGAAGAGGCAGGACGAAACACAGGAAATGAAAAGAGTTTAGATTCTTTGGGTTCTTCCTCGATGAGTGGCGAAATGAATGAGCGAGTCACCCAATGAGACACTCCTCTCGTGACGTTTCGACGCACGCTGTCAAATCATTGCGACTTCTGTGAAGGTGGCACGAACCAAAGGACGTTCGGTGCATCCTTCTGGCGTGAGGGAAGAGCATCTGCATTGGCGGTGAACGGGATGAGACTCGTCTCAGAGAAGAGGGGAGACGAACGGTTATCAGGAGAGGAGAGGAATCGCGGGTGAGACGCACGAGGGACGTCGTAGCTCAGAGGCGAAAGGCGCGGAAAGAAGCAGCCCCAGAGTGGAACCCCAGGCAGCCGAGATCGTAAAGTGCGCGAGATCGGCGACGAGGCGGCGGCGGCGGCGGCGGCGGCGGCGGCGGTGGCGGCGGAAGCGGGAAGAGCAGCGGGGACGAGTCCGGAGGCGGGGATCGCGGCAAAGCGGAGAGAGCGGCGACGTCGGCGGAAGGGGTTTGGCCCCGGTCCAACGGAGGCGATGCCACCGCAAGCAGGATGAGCAAGGCCGCAGGTCACAGAGTAACGAGAGGTTTAGGCGAGTGCTAACTTTTAATTAACTTAACTGCGGATTAGAGGCGCCTTTGCCACACATCTCAAGGCGCCTTTCTTCTGTAAGAGAAGGGAATAAGAGAGAAGAGCGACACATGGTCACCTAATGAGCGACATAGTGTTTAGTCACAATTATTTTGTTCATTCTGGTTTCTCGTCATAAGTTGCATGTGGTAAAGCTTTTGACACATGCGACTACAATAGAATTTTAATATATACGATTATTTTTATTTATAATACATTAAAAATACGTTTTTGTGAAAACATTAACAGAAAACCCTCAATGTTACTGCTTTATAGGTAATAACTCCCTATTTCTGTATTAAAAAAAATTATAGTTTGCAAATTATTACATAAAAACGGATTACTCCACATATCGCCCATAACTCTGAAACCATGCATCTTAGACCGTTTAAACCAGGTTTTTTTGTGTCTCAATGGGACATATGTTTTTTGGGGTGGGGTTTATCTAGGCTGTCACGTAGAGGCCGGCCATACGAAGTTGGGTTTTACTGTGAAGTAATTTTTATTTTCAAAATGTTTCTTTGCGAAGTGAGGAGTTACCTTGCATCTAATTATTAACTATTATTTGATACCAGAAATGTCACATTTATATTAATAAATTAAATATAATATGTTAATACAATTTTAATAATCACAACTTACAGAAATATATAAAAATAAGGAGGAAGAAAATAATACTGATAAATACCTATTAATTTCTACTTGAATATTAAGTACTAATAATAAACATGAACGTACTAATATGCTTGCTGGAAAGTCTTTGAAGGTTAGCAGGGATCACTTGATACTGATTGCAAAAAAGGACGGAACGAATCACAGTGTATTCACATTCTTCATTCAATGAGGAGGCAAAACCCGTATCATCGTTTACGTTCCCCTTGAAATGGTAGGTGTTGTAAGGGTAGCTCAAACGGGCAGCAGTTGTCCGCTGCGGGTAATGACCGACAACTACAGTGACACGAAGCGGCGATTGCAGCGCCTAATGCGCACCTTCCATTCAATTGCATCTCGCGGCGCAGAGAGCCATCAGCCATGTGCACAGCGTGAATGCGTTTTGTGTTGATCGTATCCACGGTTTCAAAGCGGCAAAATGCATTACTAGTAACGTGCACCATTGTGCTAACAACAGGCGAGTTGTACGCTAGTCACAATTTGTTGTATCTCGCGTTGATGGTTTCAAAAATCTTGGTTTGCAAAGGGTTGCAAAGGGAACACTCTGAATTTTGGGAGATTTTTTTACATATATTCTTTCATCAATCTTGGTTGTCACCGAGTTGATTTTTCAGGAAAATCAAATGCTTATTGTATTATAATGAAAAACATATATTTTGAGAATTGATTCAGTTATATTTTGCATATACATTCATAATGTACATTCAAATTGTATTTATCATTTGCATATTTTACATATATTTTGGATATTTTGAATATATGTTTCACAATCTTTTTAAAACAATTTTCGTATGACACTCTGCATTAAAAATTAGAAAATGTATTAATTTTATTTATGATTCGTAATTTTTAAAACAAAGTTTACTACACCTTTTCATTATTATAGATGGCCAGAACTTACAATTCCTTTGCATGTTCTTTGAATCGAATTCGTCCATCGGTGGCCCTTTTTTGAGTCGGCAGAAGAGGTCATCCCCGCACTCCCGCGCCCTTTATCCTAGCGTCGCTCGTCACTAACTTCTGAAGAACACGTGATCGAAACTCGGCAAAGTTTTTACGTTCCACTGCGCGCGCGTGTAAGTGTGTAGGGGGGGGGGCGAAGCGCCGACAGTGGAAGTTGAAGAAAAATTAGAGATTCAAACCAAACTCGCTTCTTTCAAAATCTGTGGTTACATTCACATGATGGAAATTTAAGTGGACCGACAAAATAACAAACGAAGTTTCAGGAGGTGTCAGTGGAAAAAAGTTGGAAATCCATTTTCAAAGAGAGGAGTACACTTTTAGAATATTCATGGAGAGTTGAAAAACTCGCAAAACGAGACTTATATAAAGAAGAGAATTTTATTGGACAAAAAGTAGTAAAAGATAAAATTGTATAAAAATAATACGCAGGAAAAAATGTTTATAATAAAATACAACAAAAATGAATAAGAAGTTCGCGAGGTGTAAATTAATTAGGTAAATGCAATACTATGTCAGATACACATTATTTGTATATCAACAAGTAAAAATTGGAGTCTAAAATGAAAAGAAAAATATGTCACAATATTCAACCAATGATTTTGAAACTTTATCTTTAAATGTGTCCCAAATAATTTAATAATAAACAACAATTTGTATTTACAAAATAATTATCGAAAGACATTTTATTATAAAACGAGTATGGAGAATCAAATGCACATTGTAAAAATGTTACAATACGAATACTAAACAACTTTTTATCTACTTTCTACAAACTTTCATTTCCGTTTAAATTTTACGATTCATGCTGCAAAAGTGTGAAGACGGATGTTTATAACAATTACTAAAACTCTATTGTTGAATTACTAAAACTCTTGTGTTGTAACAAATTCTAATAACTAAATTGATCTCAGTTTCGTAAATGTAGACTATAAATAACTAAGGGGGTAAAACGCTTACGGCAGTGTCACTCTTCGATAATAACGTAACTTCATTGAAATTCCGACAATTACAGATTAGAAAATTTCGCGACGTCAATAAAATCATTCAACTGCATAAAGAATTTAATTTACCCCCTACACTTGACCATATCGCGCTCCTATCTAACAATTTCTTCTCCAAAATAAACACAATAACCCAAGCCACCCATTACGGCCTAGCCACCACCTACCAGCTCCCAACAAGAATAAAAAATAGATATCCATTAGATTCATTCCTCAGCATATTTTCAGAACTCAATTAATCACATAGGTGCTCTGTGAGTTTCCTATTCATGTGTATTTAGATTTAGTTGTAAGATTAGCATTTAAGTTAAATATAAGTCATAAAAATACATATGATGTAGTATACATAATACTGAACTATGTACATTCGTTCACTAATAAAGATATACTAAAAAGAAAAAAAACGTCAAGAAAAACACGAGACTTCCACCTTTCACTCAGCAAAGGTAAATTTCCTTAAGTCTTATCACCTGCATCCCCATTTGATATTTTTCACTACCTTAAAACAAGACTGTCGCAGTAATTCTGCCGCAGAGCCTGGATACGACAAAACGGCACGATTTTATTTGAAAATGAAGCCTACAGACTCACCAAGAGTATAACGTCAAACGCACATTTGTATTTAACGTTATAGTCATTTTTTGAACAGAGGAGGCTGGGTGTAAGACGCCAAGTCAAAAGGAGGCATGAGCATTAGCAATGGGCTGTGCCATGTTCGGCTGCGAAGAAAAAGTGCACGCGTCGTGGAGTAACGGCGTGGCGCAAAGGGCAAGGGGAGTACTTTGCAATGGAGCCAGTGAGCACAATCGCGGAGCGTATCTCGGGCCCCGTATTTCACGCAGCGTCTGCATCGGAGCGTCACGTGGTAAATCTTCCCCCGAGGCCACGCGCCACCTCGCAACCTTCCCCACCCCCTCGGCCTTCGTTT
Organism: Gryllus longicercus; assembly: GCA_038098605.1. Taxonomy (NCBI): domain Eukaryota; kingdom Metazoa; phylum Arthropoda; class Insecta; order Orthoptera; family Gryllidae; genus Gryllus; species Gryllus longicercus. Next base: position 2,988,752 of record JAZDUA010000007.1, read on the forward strand.
CCCTCCTCCATACTACCTCTCCCTCATCCCTGCCGCCCCAACCCCCCCGGTGCTCAACGGCGGAATGTCGATGTGCTACTGTCGGTGCAACGGTGAATTTCCATGATGAAAAGACATGGATGAGCTGGTCCTGGGCACCGGTCGTTTGGTCGTTCACCGCAGCACCAGATATGTCACGAACCACTTGACAACTACTCAGGAACTTCGTTTGAAAAGCCAAGCTAGACATTGACCGCCGTGATACATGACATGCGAGAAGTGTTAAAAAACATTTTGAAAATGTCATAAAGTGACAATTTTCAACGATGACCAAACAAAATAACACGATGAAGGAGCATAAATATGCAATATTTTAAAAAATACTTCACATGCCTGTTTCAATGAGTGGCAACACGGTTATAATTTTGGTATCTTGCTGCATTTAAAATTCCCGTTTATATTGTGAAGCATACTTGTTCCTGAAGTTCATTAGCTGTGTATGTTGCGCAATTGCGCACCCACGTCTTTTCATCATGCTGCAAGCAGACGCCGTTAAGTGATCGTGTGGGTAAAAGAAAAAGCAGGTATATGAATGGAAATGTCCCTGACCCGTTTTGTTGTGATACTGCTCCGGTATTCGCCTGTTAATGATCGGTATGTTTTATCCCAGACGATATACATGTAAAATATTTACTTAAGTCATCCTAAGAAGAAAATAATTATTGAAACAATTTAACAATCCTAAAATCACAAATACCGAGCATTTAAAAGGGGTACGAATTCATTTTATTTCAAACTTGTAGTACTCGTATATGGCTAGCACGGCAGAAATTTTGACTGAATCTTTTAGGCTGTGGTATATATTTTTTTATGTCTTTCATGCAACCGCATTTACGAAAGAAAACATAAAATCATTTAATTTTAATTTCGTTTTAGAAGCAATGCAGGCTTAATAGGAGCAGGACTGCAGTCGCTCATTTCGAGTCCTTTATTCGGGAAGACTGAATGCCAGTATTCAACTTGTGAGCGCTTTTGTCCCTCGCCGCGCGCACAGCGCCCTCTTCGATCGCTGGTCGTTCCTATTGGCAGCACCGCGCCGCCGATCCCCTGCTGAGGCTGCTCATTCAGCGCGGCCGTAATCGTTCCACGAGCTGATAACGCCCGCGCTCAGCACACGCCAGCGCTCCCGGCCTGGCGATCCCCGGGGCAGAGGCGGAGGCGGACGCGGAGGCGGGACAGTCTCAACGTCTGCACCACCTTCCACAAGGCCAAAGGCCGAATTTATTTGCCTCTTCCTCTCTCCGTCTCACATTCCTTCTCATCCGCTCTTATTTCTCCTTCTCTTTCATTCCCTCTCCTAGTATCTTAAGCTTTATCCCCATCTCGCATTCCTTCTCTTTTCCGCTCATTCCTTCTTCTCACCTCCGATTCCCTCTCCACCTCGCGTACAATCTATTTCTCTTACGTCTCTCAGCCCCTCTATTCATCCTTCATTCCCTCCCCCATCTCCCATTCCCTCTCCCGTGTCTCAAACCCAGTCCCCATCTCTCAGTCCCTGTTTCTATCTCTTATTCTCTCCAATTCTTTCATTCCCTTTGTTCTCCTCATTCCTTCTCCACTTTTCACTCTCACCATGGGTCTCTCAGTTCTTTTCTTCAACATATTTTTTCTCTTGCTTTTTATTTATTGTTGTGGCAATTAAAATTATTCCACTACATCATCCATATTCCAAACTTCGAATCATATGGAAAACTAAGGATTTTTTGCACTTTGGCAATTCATGACCATTAGTCAATTTTGAAACTTCGAACTGGGGTTCAGGAATTAAATGTTCTAGCACCATTACTACTAGGGCTCACGATTTCATTTTTATTGTCAGTGCTTTAATAGGATTTTATTCAAGATTTTTGAATCAATCTAGATAATTATATTACAATTACCTTCCACTTATTTTGATTAACATTTTTGAAGCATACCCTAAGGTTGTCCGTTATTATTCACGGCGTTAAAAGTTTAAAACTACAAAAGCCGTGAGATGATTAGTTCATCTCATGGCTTTTCAGCACAACAGATAAGCAGAGGCGCTTCTTTGCCGCCTGCTCAACGATAGTTTGTAAAGGAACTCTGCGTAAATTAAAATAAGGCAGATTCAAGAAGTACGTAACCGGCTGTAGCGTACTCGCAGATTCACGAAGCGAGTAGGATACAGTCATTTTAAAACTATTGATGGAAAATGGGTGGTATTTTGGTTTCAAGCGATCGAGGAAAAAATGGAGTATCGGTAGTAACATGGCAAAACCAAAATTGCTCCTTTCTATAAATCTCTCGCGACTGACCTTGGGGAACTGAATATTTTTGAAAAGTTGTTTCTGGAGCGCCCAGTGTACTGCCGCAAGTGTGTAGTATATACGCCGGCAGCGCTGCGGGCGGCCATCGGACGAAGCAGCGTCCACCGCAATGCAATTTTACGCCACATTCAGCGGCGTCCGACTACGAATCTCGTCAGCAAATGTAATGAAAAATTACCAGCAAGGGAACACGCACGGCGGCACGGGAAAGTAATTTAAGTTAAGCAAACGGCGCGGGCGCAGCACGTGATTATACTCCTACCTCGCCCGCAGGTCCCCCCCCCCCTTTCGTCCTCTCCGTTCCCGCTTCACAAGTGCGTGTGTACGCCGCCTCGACAACACCGTGCTCTGAAACCCTACCTAGGGCTCCGCAAAATTACTTCTTTCCGCAATCCCGAACTAATAAGATCTCCTACATCCCACTCAGAATGATACACACAGATGGAGAAGTTCGGCCGAGTGCTTCGCACTTGATGAGGAGAATTCTGTCTCCCCAATTTGCGTAAAAAAACGACGGTAGATTGTAAAAAAAAACGGAGGAGACATACGTATATGCGGCGGAGGTTGTAGTAAGTGTAGTTGAAAGTACAAATACTGATAAAAGTAGTAGTACAAGAAAGGTAGTGTTGGAGGTAGACGTAGAGTTGGAAGTAAAGTTGGAGGTGAAGGTGGAGGTAGAGTTGGAGTTGAAGTTATAGTTGGAGGTGGATGTAGAATTCGAGTAGAAGAGAGTGGAAGAATTGGAAGTGTAGGTAAACGTGGAGGTAGAGGTAGTGTTTCATATGAAGGTGGAGGTAGAATTGGAAGAGGAGCTAGAGTTGGAGGTGAAGGAACAGAAAGAATTGAATGATTGATTATTAGTTATTCAGAGCGCGTCAACTACTAAGGTAATTAGTCCCCTAAATGGAGTGCATGCTTTTACTCGGAAGTTGGCGTTGATCTTGCCCAGCTGGGTAGTGAGACACGGCGCCCATCTACCTTTGTCTAAGGGAGTTTTCCCCAACCAGAAATCTCCCACCAGTGGAGCTTCGTCCCAGCTGGAGCAAGCTCTAAGCTCCCGACGGTCTCCGAGATTGTGTGGTAATCTAGTATAGTAGTACATGTTAGTGTAACTGTGTGTAAGTAGCGAGGATGTGGCAAGAAAGAGGAAGGAAAGATCGTGAGCGGCCTGTTTGGTAGGGTTCTGCGCCGGCATTCACCGGGTATTGATAGGAGAAACCTCTGAAATCTGCAGATCAGAGCAGTCGACCGCTAGAATTATCCTCCAAAGAGCGACAGACCTAGCTATCTGGCTAGCGTCGAAAATTATATAACAGGGATTTGAACTCCAGGACCTCCCAGTCAGAGGAACTGCAGTGACAGCAGTGGATGGTCTGAGCCACCTCCCCCGGTGGGAAGAAAGAGATAAAAATAGAGTTGGAGGTGGAGACGGAGACAAAAGTAGAGGCGCCCGAGACGAAGCAGGGGCAGAGCGCGCAGAAGGGAAGGGGCTCTGGCGGCGGAGGCAGAAGTGAGCAGGAGAGGGCATTGCGGGGGAGGCGAAAGGAGGGCGGGCGCGGCAAAACGCGTGTTCGCGTGCAAGACAAGGCCGCCGAGCCCCTGGCGTGGGGCGTGGGGCGCTGGGCGTGCGTGCGCGAGTCGCTCGTCGGATTTCAATTTGCGAAGGAGGGCGAAGGAGCCGCGTGTGCTGGCCTCCGACCGGACTTCTTACTCGCGCTCCCCAACCTGTCCACAACATTGTCGTGTGTCGAGCCAAAACGTTTATTCATTTAAGTATGTATTTAAAAATTTAATTAGTTTATGTTTATTTAATATTCTGTCAAAAGAGTGAAAAAATACAGCGATATATGGGAGAGAAGACATTAGCGCACATTTCTCAAATTTCATTCATTATTAATATATCTTAGCTGTCACTTGTAAAACTTATTACTAGAAATCAAATGTTTAGGGAAATGCCTATTTTATTTCAGCGAACTTCTTTAAACACTGATAATATATGTGCACGAATCATGACAAATAAAGACATATGACAATGTTTTACAAAGCTAATTTTTGATTTTTTCATAAATACCTTTTTTAAGAATTTTTCCTTTTACATATTGTTTTTATATATAATGCTAAGATATAAAAAATCGTCCATCGTACAACGTGACCATTCATTACGGAACCTTCACTTCATATCTTGGTATTTTAAAATACACAAGAATTCATAAAAGTATACCAACACACTTTTCTCCATTTACTTATTTTATAAACACCATCCTTGTTCTGAAAACATGGATGACTTGGAAAACATGGAAAACTTGACAATACACCGAGGGCACTGAAATTGTAAGTGGAAATGAATGTAAATTTCCAGATTTTCGTTTTGCACATGTTGGACTTCAGAATAAATGTCAGTCACATCAGTAGATATGGAAAGATCCTTCTCCTCAATAAAACTGATTTTGTCTCTCAATCTTGGCAAATTTAAAATTGTGATCCTTGAAAAGTTACTTGTACTATACTGTAATGCACACTATTAAAAATAAAATGTGAAAGATTTGTAAATATGTAATCTAGTTTCACATTAAAATGAACATACTTGTTTTGTACATTTCAGTTTACAAAACAATATAATAATGTAATAATATAATAGTATAATAATAACAATTTTCCTTTTCATTGTGTATGTAACTTATGACAGTGTCTTTTTTCCCTTTATTCCTGATATTTTTAGACTCTTTTTTAGGTGCCCAAAAGATTTTTTAGTGCCTTAACAACCGATGTCTACGCATTACAAATCGTAGCTTATGAGATGCGAAAGTGTAAGCTAATTTATCAACACACCTTCGACAATCCAAAGCACCATTCCACTTACCCAGAAATATCGCCAAACAATGGGAAGTTATTTTGCGAATTTCAAACCTTCGCGACGTACCGCGGTGTTGTCATTCTTCTACTGAATGCTGATATTTCCTAAATGATCCTACTACAATATCTGTGGATAGTTCGAATTTACAAAATGACAATAAAATATTCTTTAAAAAGTGAATATGAATATTTTTAACACCTGATCTTTTAGGACAGCTCTTATTTTTAAAACCTCATTATCAGTATTGTTCTTTTGCAATGTTACTGTCTTGAAATTTTAAAAACGCAGATAATTCAGAATGAGATCAGCACCATTTTCTCTACCTTTCTTTGCCATATACAAGATAAAAGTTAAAATAAAAAATGTAGAACAGGATTTGAGAAAGTAATTTTTTACAAATGGACTTTTACGCCAAATTACTCATATTTTCGAATAAATGCATATGCCTTTATTTTTATTATCAGTTTAGATTATCAGATTTTATTCATGAATCTGGTGATGCTACGACGGCACATAATTTCTCGCATTATTCCTTATTTTGCCATTTTTGAAATTTCAGAGAGTTCAAGGATACTGAGACTCGAACCATTCTTTTAAGCGTCTATGTACAACACTACTTGTCTATGAACTACACTAGTGGCAAAAGCTTAAGCAGAATTTTCACAAAAATTCATATTTTCTAAGCAAACTGGCTGATGCAGCAGCTCCATGAATTTGCAAAGAATGCTTTAATTTTTAAAATAGAAAATACGAATACTTTCCGTTTGAGATTGCATGAAATAAAGGGCAAATTCTTTTAAAAGCAACCATTTTTCAAAGACAGCTAAAACATTTTTCTTGGGTGCCCCAATAGTGTTACATACTCTTCATAATGTGACACAAACACCATTTTGATATATTGTCAACATATTTTTAAAACTATACAATCGTAAATCATAGAACACTCTTGTCGTTAATATTTACATTATGCGCATTTTTATACATCAATGTTATCGTAATTATAAGTGATTCAAATGATTTGATATGATATTTCTCGAAAAGTAATATATTTTATGGGTAAATGAGTTTTCTGGAATGGTTAAGCAACATTTTCTCAAAAACGGCTCCAAATTTTCAAATGAAAAATCGTTTATAGGACTATGATTCATACTTCTTTTGTATTTTTAAGGATGTATTTCAATTCTACATTTAGGGATCTGATGAACTGAGAAAATGTTTAAAAATGTTTTGGCGCCAATTGTTAGCAACTGCAAAGAGACTGGGACAATATCGAAATGCTAGCATAGATTAAAAAGATTATAAAATAAACTAATATTAACAATTCTGCACCATTCTGTAGCATCACTAGATACTAGTAATTTTCTCATTTAGATAATCGTACAGTAAGTAACTTATATGTCGCAACTTGGATACTTACATCCTTCCTCACAAGTTTCCTGTAAAATTTTTGTGTTCTATCTACTACATCGTCTTACTATTTCTCTTTTTTTAACACATATTAATCATTATCATTGTTACATTTAGCTGATTCTCTTCTAGAACATTCACGCGGTTCGTAGAACGTGTATATTACTGAGCTCACGATCTTGCAGTAAAGGATCTCAAATAATAAATTAACAAACGCGACATTTAATAGTGAAGCAATAATAACTCAGCCATTTCTTTTTATCATGAAACTCACTATCAATGTTTCATCCAAAAGCATTTAATACTCATTAAAGTTTATTTGAAGTCGACTGGAAAACGCTAAACAATAAAACACTCAAATTCTAACATATAAACCCAACACTTGTATTCAAGAGACAGCTAATAATTTCGTTGATTCGAGGCATGTTTGTCACCTCTAATTTCGAAATGATCATCTTTAAATTTCACACCAAAATTTCCTAAACCCTAGACTTAACTACGCAAAGTTATTTTGCCTTAACTTCCCAATTGTTGACGTAGCCGTTGCACTTAAACACCTTCAATTTTGGTTCCAAATCACATCTAAAGTTCAATTGAAATAACACTGGCGTCTTCTCATCGCAATCCACCGAGTTTCAGTTCTGTCTTCTGCCACCTCTATAAACTCAAAAACTATTGTTGTTATCAGCGCTCATGTTGATTGGCACCAAGTTACTTACGATTGAATTCGTTTTCTTAAATATTTTATGTGTTTGCGCTGATAAATGTCGCTCCATCTTTGTTCCTGTGTGTCACTTCACTGTTTTTCTTAGCGAAAGCGTTCTTAATGAATTTTCTGGTTGCTTGATCCTGTTTTGTGAATGCATATATATTGTTTCAGTCATTTGTTCATATTTATTCCTTAAAGAAATATTTTCCTATTCAAATAAATAGTTTCATACTTCGATACACTGTATATTTATTATAGTACATAGTATATTTATTATATATATATTTATTATATTATATATAGTGATTTATTTTCTCTATAGTTCATTATTAGCTGTGCGAGTCTCTTAACGTAATCAAAGAGACATGGATGAGCTAATTACGTATTATTATTTCTTGACGTTTATTAACAATAAAGTAAAAATAAATAACACAATTTTAAAAATAGAAACGGAAAACATTTACCGTTTTATTCCCCACAAAGGAATTTGGACACAAAAGAGGAACATTATTATAAAACAACATAAATTGAGGTAGATGGGAGGGATGGGAAAAAGATGGGAGGAATATTATTGTGCTTAAATTTGCGTGCAAGCTTACTCAAATAGGTAAAACGCGGGAAAATATCAATGCCCAAGGTCTACTATATTGAGGTAATCCACACGGCATAAAGATCCTTAGCAGTATCCTTCCCCATTTCCTCTGAGGCCCGTATTCAATCTGTGGCGGGTGTTTTCTCTTAATATATCATCGAAATCAATCCTAATATAAAGTATATTCTCTAATTCGGGGGAGTCTCGATAGTTTCTATTTCCCCCTTATATTTTAAGAGTTTTATTTAGTTGGACTTGCTTTATGTATTCTCAATATACTCGTATGTTTCCACGACAGTAATGTAAGGTATGTGTGAGATATAATTTCTACAGAAAATATTATCTCGACGTTAATATGATCAGTCCGAAGAGTCGGAACGCTAGTAATTGTATTTCAATGACGTACACACACACACACACACACGCCTAAAATGAGTTTCCAAGTCTATGCGATACGTGGACGCAAAACTAAGCAACAGCGCTCAACCGACGTGTGAGCTTAATGGCAGTGGCGGCGTGGAAAGGGGAGGCAATTTGCCCTGCGAACGCACCAGCGCATATAGCTCATGTCAAGCCCCCCCCCCCCCCCCCCCCCCGCCATCAAGCCCTCTCCTCGGAGTGATTTGTGCGCGTCCTCCCTTGTTTGGGCAAGTTGCTTCGGGGACATCGCAGCAAGCAACTTCGCGCAAACTGCAGCTCGTCCCAGCACTGCCCTGGCGGTCTCCCGAAGCCCTGCGCCTCAAATCGGAGGGTCTTCTGCACCAGCGCCCACCGTTTCCACTCCCGCCACCTGCCCGACTCGCGTAAAGTCTTAGGAGACACCTGCGGTGAAAGACGAAGGCCTCGCTCGAACACGTGATGCCTGCTTATGAAGGCCGCAGCTGCACGCGACTTGCATGAGCGAGGTCTGGTGAGTTGGGGGGTGGAGGAGGAATCGGGTGATACGGAGTGAAGTAGAGCGAGGTGAAACGAAGTGAAGGTAAATGAAATGAGGTGATTTGAGGTGAAGTGAAGTGAGTTGAGATTAGGTGTGGACGCGGAGGGATGAAGGCTACTGTCTACAGAAGACATCTGCAGAGGAGGACAAAACCTCACCCTACACGTCCGGCGATGTTCGCTTGTCGTAGATATACCCAACTTCGATGAGTGGGGGAAAGAGTTGTGAAGCTTCACAGAGGGTGGAGAGATGCGAGGAAGCCAACACGTGCACCAACTATTACATCCCCACCCCCTCGTATGTTATCAACATGTGCGGAGGGGGGGATATGTGTGTGCTTTAAAAAATAACTAGTTTTCCACCGGCTTAGGTAGCTTAGGGCAACAATCGATGTCACTGCAGTCCCTCTGACACGGAGGTCCTAAGATTTCAGTCTCGATAGTCACAGAATTTTCGACCCCTAGCTGCATAGCTAAGTGGAGTCCAGCCGGTAATTGAAGGAGAACTATATCGCCAGTGTGCTGTTATTTTTGGATTTCCATGGGTTCGTCCATTAACACCAGGCGAATGCCGGAGAAGTACCTTAACAAACGAGCCACGGATCGCGTGCGATCTTTCCTTCCTCTTCCTTGTCCTATTCTCTCCCCCTATTTGCACACACTTACACGCACTACACTACCACGAATGTTGAGTGACCATTCGGGAGCGTAAATATTGTCCCAGTTGGGGCGACGGCTCGCTTCCTAGAAATACCTGCATTAAGCAAAAAAACCGCTAACCCAGCGGGGGTAGATCACAGCCATCTCTCTCGTTAAAACGTCAACTAAACTTTTAAGACTACTGACCATAGCAGTTGACGCGCTAGGCAACACCAATCAATTAATTAAACCTCCTTTATCCGTTCTGCCAGCCTTACTTTTGCCTTACTTTTAAATGTTAACATTGATATTGAAATATGCTGCAAAAGTTTCTTCCTCCGCAATTTTCAATACTTTAAACGGGAAGCTCATTTCAAAGTGACAGAGTTTGTTATAATTGACTAATGAATAGGTTATGTAGGAATGTATTCATTTTAATCAAGTTCTTCTCTATTCCGCAGCCCAGACGCTCTAGGACGAACCCTTGATCATGTAAACGGTGAAGTATAAGCAGATCCTTAGTATGCTTGAAGGCATGTAAAATAATTAGGTATTTACACAGTTCTAGGTGTTAATTACATTTTTTCTAAAATAACATAGAACTATATAGTGATTAGTTTTCTCAAAAATTAGGCAAAAATGAGCATTTACGCTTCATACGAGGGAGTGCGAGTGATTAATTAGAATAATACGTGATCGTTTTTACAGTGAATAATTTTTTTACCAAATTTCAAAAGAACTACGTGAAAATGTTACAATTAGATCTGTGTGATCAGATGTTACAATCTGATCAATGTACAAAAGTTAGAAGAGTTCAACGTTTCACTATACGGAAAAATACAAAAAGCCTAACATTATCTTATGTGGTTCAGTATTAAGCCCTTAATACGAACGAAAGAAGGGAGTTTACAAATTCTGAAACAAAAAATATCACAATTCACTATAAACATAGTGTTAAACATATTTATGAAATAGAAATAAAATATTTTATATCACCAAGATCTAGTCACGTTCGCAGCACTAGAGTATTGCAAAATAACTGGTTTAAACAAATTTGAAACGTAATAATTATAAATTATAATAAGTGCTGAAACGTTTGGAGGGACACGTATTGTGTCAAATGTTTTCTTCCAATCAAGTTCATATACACTCACTAATATTTGTTTTAAAAATTATTAGCCTTAGAACTTAAAACGAACTTGCAATATTCATTTTACGATCAGACGTAACTTCAGACTAAAATGATTTCTGGAAGAGAAAATGTCGACTACTATCAAATGATCGGTACCACTCACGCAATGAAATAAACAAATGACTCAAGATATACGTTCAATCACACATTTTATTATAAAATTGTCTTTATACTATTAAACCAATTAATAATAGCACCTTTAAAACACTTTGCTCCCTTTTGTTTAAAGCAAGTATCACAAACTTTCGTTAAGAACAAGTTTGCTTCTTTCTGAACGTATTTTCTTAGTGTTTTACAAATAAATAGTTTGCAAAATTGCAAATGTCAGAGGTATTAATGAACATCAGATCAATACAATATATAAAAATGCATTTTCGTCTATTTAAAAAAATTCAACAATTGTCGATAAGGTCACAAGGGCTTAGTGTAAAGTACGCCAAGAATTAAAATTATTTAATAGTCTCCGTGACGGGAGCACTAGATACTTTCAATTTCAAAGCTTCTTCTTCATATTTGGAACATAAGTAACAGTTATTAATACTGACATGTGTGCAAAGATAGATGTAAAAAGAATAATAGACACGGATTTTACGATCAATTTCCGAGTTATTATTATTGCAAAACGTTTCCTCTCTACACTATAGTTTAGCGAGGAAAAGTAAAAATAAATCCACATATGTCATTAAGTCAAACATCACTCGTGTCCTTCTTATCCATCCTTCTGCCTACCTTGCGCGTCTACCTGCCTGTCAGCCTACTAACCTCTCAGTCTATCAGCACGTGTCTGCTATCCCGTCAGTTAGCCTGTCTGCTAGCCTGACTGCTAACCTCTCTGCTAGTCTGTCTGCTAGCCTGACTGCTACCCTGTCTGCTAGCCTGTCTGTTAGCCTGTCTATTAGCCTGTCTGTTAGCCTGTCTGTTAGCTTGTCTGTTAGCTTGTATGTTAGCCTGTCTGTTAGCCTGTCTGTTAGCCCGTCTGGTAGCCCGTCTGGTAGCCCGTCTGGTAGCCCGTCTGGTAGCCCGTCTGGTAGCCCGTCTGGTAGCCCGTCTGGTAGCCCGTCTGGTAGCCCGTCTGGTGGCCCGTCTGGTAGCCCGTCTGGTAGCCCGTCTGGTAGCCCGTCTGCCTCCTCGTCACCCTGCTCATTGCCCAGCCCATCGTCCCGATCTTTATTCTGCCTACCCTTTGCTACAAAAGCCTTTCCCTACCTAAATGAGTCGACGGCTAGAAACCCCCACCCCTCCACACGTTATCGGCTATGCTCTCTGCTGCACACTCACCGTCCGCAACTTCCTCTCCCACATCCTGATTCCACTCACCACGGCCCTATTTCGATTTCATCTCTGCTCAGAGGGGCGAGCCACGTTGCTCGTGGAAACTGACCGTCGAGAGCCGACATTTTGCGATTTCGAGATTCCGAAGGACAAAACCGGCGGCGCCAACGTAAGGGGCAAAAAGCCATCAACGAGAAGTGAGGAAAAGACGGGTAAAAGGAAAAGAAGATTGAGAGATGGTGAACGGTTTTTCACACATAGTGTACTATTGAATTATTGGCGTCTCAAATTAGTTTTGGTTTCAAGGATTCTGATATGAAAACGTTTAAATATAGTCTTTAATACTACATCTTATTCTACATTATTCATTCTTATTACTTTCGTGTTAATTCTATTTTCTTATTATTACGTACATATTAACTAATCTTTTGTAGAGTATTGTATTGTTCGGCTGTGAAGGCTAAATAACTGTACAGTTAGGAAATTCTGCCACCCATTTTTCACACTTAATTGCAGAATTAGTAATAATCTAATCTAAAAATATGTTGCAATATGTGAGGAATCTACGTGGATGCGATGATGCAGAATTCACATGAGTATTCATGTGGCGCTGCAAATGCGATAGGTTCAAAGAGTGACGGAGAGGGATAGGGGGAAGGAAAGGGCACGGACGGAGAGAAGTGAAGTGAGAGGACGACAGAGAGAGGGAGAGGGGAGAGAAAAAAGAGAGAGAGAGAGAGGATAGTGGCGGGTGAAATGGTGCGAGAGCACGCAATCCACTGGAAGCTGCGTAGAGACGTCTTCACAGACGCAAAGCGTTTACACGAAATGCAACAGAAGGGAGAGCTAAATAATCTGGCTGCTCTCCAAAGTTGCGAGCATTGTTCATTGTTCCGGCGCGCTGACGGGCTGAGACAAAAGGAGTCTCGCTCGCACATTTTCTAACGTCCTCCCGTCTCCTCCCCAAACACCGTCCTCGGAATTCGCGGACAATCAATGGAATTTTGACGGCTGTTACAAAGAAAAAGGATCACGTGGTAGTGGGTCCCGCGTCAGAGTTTTCCAGTGGCACGTCGTGACAGAGGCTGGCTTTTTCTGTGCTTCGGGGCGCGGGGGGGGGGCGTGTGAAAAAGGGCGGCGCCGTCTCTTGAACGCGCTTCGTTTTTTTGCGGGTGGGACAAAGCGCCGCCAGTAGATCTCGCGTATAATCTCTTGTCGTTACGGCCTCTTTTGTGGGGCTATTGGCAAAGGGCGGCTGCTGCGCGGGCGAAGGGGCAGCGAACAGTGGGCGGTAGCTGGGTATTTGTGAGGGCGTGATGGCAAGAGAAACGTTCAGGAGCTGCACCGAGTGTAGCCGAAACAGTCTTCATTGTCTTTTACTTTTTCATGGCAGCGCGTTGAGAACCTCTTTAGACTACGCTGCCCATGTGTTTTCAGAATCCGTCAGGGCGACATTTTTCTGGTGTATCACTCAGTTTATAGACTACTTTATGACATCCAAGTGTCTAATTTGTCGATGTGATTTGTTTACCTATGTTTATATACTCGTATTTTATTATTACGCTAATACATTTCTAACTCTTTGTTTTGAACATTACCCACAAACTGAGTTTTTCACCTTCAGCGCTCACCTATGGAAAATTCTGTGGCGTTTGGGCTGATTATAATAGCTCTCTAATCCCATCCAAATGAAACTCTGGCTATACCACGCCATTACATTTCTGGGTCAATGACCACCATCTAAATCACGTTTTTCGTTCAATTTCCCTGATCCTTCGAGCAAATGCTGCGATGGCCCCTTGATTTTCTTCTGGACATAAGTGTAACTTCATTATACGTGCACTTCTTCTAGAGTTCAGTGGCAAATGTAGTTATTCAAAATTATCGTTATCCTTGTTGTCGCAGCAGGATGTATTATTCCTGCACAAAAAATTTGATGAGGGACAAAGCCCAAATCTATGACTACTTTTTTTTCAAAATAGATTATATTACATCAGTGTGAATATTTTGCTAAAAAGGGCTTGCACAAAAGCTCATTGCTTTCTGTGTTCAGAATTCAACTAGTAAATCGTTTAGGATAGGTATCACAGAATTATGAAACTGTGCGCAGAATACACTTCTCGTAGCACGTCACACTCAGTTCCTCTTTTTGAGGTCAAATAAAGAAAAAATAAAGAAAAACAGGTGATAAACGAACTTGGTAAATATCAAATTACTTCAGAAAACAAAATTCACGAAAGTGCATTAACAAGTTAGTTTCCAATTCGTTTAAAAGTGTTGTGTTGCTTGTGAATGTGTTTTTATAGTTATCAGTTTCTGTTTAAACATCACAGAGAAAAGGGATAAAGTAACGTGATAAACATGATTTTGTACGAATTTTGCATATGAAAGGTGGCGGCTGGAACCGTGATGTTAACACAACAGCCTGCGGAAGGGTTTAAAAACAGTCGCCTTGATAATTCCATTGTTCCACATATTGTTGTACTAAATATAACCAAATTCTTCGTCTAACAAATAACAATACATTTCCTAATATGTCGCACAATAAGTTATACTTATATTCATCAAGAAGTATATCTTTCTCTTGGCATTTAGTTACGTATATTTCAATACAATGAATGGCAAATAACATTAGAAGTTTATAAATATCTTTATTTGCTGAACGTTGCATGGAGTTGTTTAGTAGTTAGGCCTCCTTCCTTTTGGCCTACCAGAACTGAGATATGGAATTTAAACGTGGACTGTAATATATTTTCAAAATAGTTTGGACTAACAGATTAAGGAATAACTTCCAAATAAGTGACTTATATGAAAATAAAATAAATGCTTTTCACTGAAAACAAATATTGTAAATTAGAGATAATATGAATTGGAAATCATGTACTTAAGTTTGAAAAAATATTCCCCTTTAACTTGAGTTCATTTACTCCCGCACTGGTGCAGAACATTTTACTCCTAATAAAAGTGTTTTGATATCATTCATGATAACGTAACAATTTCCACTTCCTCGGGCTATTCCTGAAACTCCAAATTCATTTTTTCTATTTTTTCCTTAGAGATATTATCACGCAGAAGGGAACGAAATCGCGTGCCCATTTGCATGGCCCCCTGAAAGTCGAGGCGCGGTCCCGCAATTGCTGGTTGCCACTCGCATTACGTTCGCCACTAAATTGTAGGTGGCGCTTCCTCGACAGAAAAAGGAATTTGCCGTTTCCGGCCCAAATTGCAGCTGCTGGGACCTCCAAAGAGGCGCCTATCGCATGCATCTCAATGGGCAAGAGAGCTCAGCAAGAGTTGTTCGGAAAGAAATAGCGGGGAGGAGGCAAATGTATAAATGAAGTTTGTGGTTAATAATACCAAATTGTGTTTTTCAGCATCTCACTAACCTTTTCACATACTATTGTTTCAAGTGTTGAATATAAAATCCTAAAATCTCAATGGTGCAGACGAGCTTAGGTGGCTCAGGGCATCAATTGACAGTGCCTCTAACCGGGAGGTCCTAGAGTTCCAGCGCCGACAATAGTAAGATTTTTGGTACTACATAAATAGCTAGGTAGAATTCATCCGCTGTCTAGAAGAGAATCCTGCGGGAAGGCTGCTCTGGTCGTTAGTTTTCCGTGTTTTTTTTTTTCGATCAACAAGGCAAATGCCCAGCCAGTATCTTAACAAACCGGCCATGATCGCGCGTGATCTTTCCTTCCTCCTCATCCGTTCCTCACCCCTTACTTTCACACACACACACTTGCACTATACTATCATACATGCTGGGAGTCCAGGATGGGACAGCTTACAGCTTGTCCCGGCTGGGACTGTGCTCCGGTTATGAGAGATACATGAGTGATAAAACCCGCAAGCCCTTGTGTAGGCTGTCACCGGATCTCACCATCCAGCGGATAAAATCACCGCCATCTAACTCACTAAAACACATCTGATTCACGTACGGGATTAAATACATCGAAGACAAGAACAGAGATTTGAAGAAACACCACGAGAACTCGGGAATACAAGAGATTTTTTCATCATCTGGGTTGGAGAGTCATTGAGACGGCCCCAGTGACTTCCCAACGGATTTATAAAGATGCCTGGCGTCTAGTGGTCATTATGCGAACTACTACTAACGTGTTTTCCGCAACACACCAAATCTGAACGACTACAAATAAAAGGAATTTTAGATAATGTGTGTGTAGTATACCTCACACAGGATCTCATGAAGTTTATATACTAACAGAGTAACCTGCGCGTGTCCGTCCGTCCATCCATCACTCACGGACAGACTTCTGAAGAGGAACTGACATTTTGTTTAGGATCTTTGGAGAACTTTCTAATAAAGATCACTGAAAAAACGTGTGCTGGAGGGGAAGTGTTACAGAACCAAAAACGGGCATTGGGGGAGTGATGACGCCTCTACAGATATAATTAACAGCTCAATCGATTCCTCTAGACTAGAAGAATCAATTGGCACTAATTTAGCTGGTTCCTTCTAGAATATTCTAATGGGGTTATTCTAAGGAGTTCTTCCGGTACTCGAGCGTCCTCTTTGCTGGCGGAGACTCGCGTCGAGGCTCCTGGCTTTTTGCATGTGGCTGCTGGGGCTGTGCTGGTCGGGGCCGAACGGGCGAAAAGCACGCGATTCCCCCTTCCACGCCTTCATTTTCACCCGGCCAAGCCCCGGTCGCATCTCCTCGCTTGCTCCATTTCCGGCGAAAGCCCCCAGCTGCCTGGATGTGTAATTTTTGTGGCTTCTTTGACCAATACCGGGCAAAGGCCGAAGAAGTACCTTATGCGCACATCGCGCGCGATCTTTTCTTCTTTTATTTTTTCCTCTGTATCTCTGTTTGTTTGTTAGCCAACGCTCACTTTCGGCAATGTTAGCCATTTGGTGACGCGCCGACCAGTATAGACGCGTAGTTTCCCCTCAACGTGTATGGATCCGTACGCCCACAATGGTCAAGCGCGTAGATGGCGAATCATTGTTGTTCATTTCGCGTTACCAAGGGGAAACGTGTGGTAGACCTCGATCACAAGCCACATTTTCCCCGCTGTTAATTATTATTCCCTTTGTACCTCTGGCACCTGTAGCGACTCAGGGCGCCCGTGATGTATGCGTCACAACAAAAGAATAGGCAGATTTATCCTCTCCAATAATTGTTTCAAAAGTGAATTGAGAGGTTTAGAGCACAAGGAATATAAGCGCTCTAGATGTTGATGGTATTAAGAAAATCAAGTTCAAAGTTGAGTAACTATACAAAACGCTATGGAAGGCATTTTATTTGCATCGCTCGAACGCGGTAATTCTTTGAGGTAGTAGAATACACATTGTTCACGAAATAAAATGGAATTTTTACTTTACACTCCTACTTCAAACTCAAAATTTGCAACAATGCACTTATACCCATTCTGCTCTGATCCCTTCAATTCACAGAATATCGTGTTACTTACACAAACTAAAACTCTTCCAAAAGTGAATATATTTAATATATTTTTCCCCATTCAACAAGAATTTTTTTTAACAAGAGACAGATAAACGTTGCACCAAAGGGATTATAACTATTGATTTAGCTACATACAGATAACTGGTAAATTTATCCCCATTCACACTATTCTTGAACATTCACTTCCTCTATCAATATACTGAAATAGATTCCCTCCAACCATTTACAAAAACGAATCGCAACAACAGATCCTTATTCGCTCTCGGAGAGTCCTTCACCCGTCATTCACTGGGAGACAGCAGTAGCCCTTCTTAAACTGTCCGCCCCCGAAAGCCGCTCTGTATACAATTCTTATCATCAACTATCATCTCTCATTCGCCAGGCTACGCATGTACTTGCACGTCCATCTCCGCCCTCGCCCGCCCTCGCCCGCCCTCGCCTGCCCTCGCCCACCGCCTCCGTCTACCACAACCACTACATTAAAATATCGCCTGCGGAAATTAGGCGGTTAAACGCGAGCTAAGAGACGCATCCCTCAGAGCCGCGCGCCCGCGGCTCGCAAAGCTAAGGTGCGGGGCGGCGTGCGGGGCGGCGGCCGGGGCGAACTTGAGTTCCTTCAGCGTTGCAAGGGGATCTATGAAGAGTTGTCGGGGGCGGATTTACATGGAAACTTTTCCTGCCGCCGACGCCGGGGGTGGAGATCGAACGCAATTGACTGCTCAACTTTTCTGCTCCGCGTAGCTCGCGTTGCGCGGTGGGGGGAGGGGAAGCGGCGGAGGGCCTCAATAGTTCGCTGCTCGTTGCTTTCCTCTCGCTCCAAAGCAGCGGACGCAGACACCCTTCCGAGAATCAAAACCCTAACGAAAACGTGCCCACTGCATTTTTATACTAATTGGCATTGTTACGTCGTCCGATGTTCTCTGCGTCTCTCGGAGTTTAACGATAACGCAAGTTTAACGGAAGACCAATGAAGATTTTTTACACAAATTAAATTACTTTCTGGCATATGTCAAGCCAATAAGAATGTGAATATGATCTATAAATCGTGTTTATGTAATTCAGTTCAAAAATTCCAAAACATCATGAATAAGTAGAACATTCAATTATGATTTACTATACATTTTCCAGTTGATAATATTTCTACAGGATAACAATATAGTCACATATTCTCAAAGCAGAACTGAAATATCTTTAAGTTAAAGTTAAAGTATTATTCTAAAATTTTAATATCTACCTTTCAAGTTAAAATTTAAAGTTATAAATTCAAATTCAAAATATTGTGGTTCCTTCGTAACTCAAACTAAGACTCACCCTTAAACATGCTATTATTATTCTCTCTTCTCTCATAGCCAAGTTCATGACAAATTACATATAAAGTCTTTCCTAAACATCTAAATATTTTTTACAAATTTCAGTTCTTCGCCTTAGAATGTAACAGTTCTACTCTCAGACTATTACTCTTTGAGGAGATGCTGTATCCACCTGGAGATATATTGCAACCAAATGACTTCAAATAATTGAGGCCCATATAAATGCAGGAAAGAATTTGAAATATAAATACCAATAACTGAAAAAATGTAAGATAATATGTACATCATTCTTCTACCTAACTATTTGACCAGTTTTTACATCCTTGGCCGTTTTAGACATCTAAATGTTCATGCATCTATATTTTACACCTTTTTTCCATTTCTCTCTTTTCTCATGGCTTCAGTTATCATGGCTCCACGGAAACCATGGAAAACTACAAATTATAACAGTCGGCCGCCTTAATTCTCCTCAGGACAGCGGCTGAATTCGACCTAGTTATCATCCTGCCACCGTTGTGGCTCTAACTCTAAGATATCCCGCATAGAGGAACGGCATTGATATCAGGAAACGTCTTGAGCCACATTTGTTGGTAAAAGAATATACATAAAAATGTGACACCTTTGAATTACACAAATGTATGGTAAATGTCCCCATCATGTACGTCACCGGTATAAAATGTGTAAATGAAGTCGATGTAATTTCCATTTCTGCAGAGACCGCTAGAAATTCAGTTCCGCGTAATAATAGAAAGGCGTTATGCAGAATGCGACCAACACGCAACTAGTAAAAGTTAAGCAACGGCGCTTTCTAGAGCTGAGCTGAGCATCATTTCATTGATTTTCACTATACGTCTTAGAGATGTTTACGTCGGGCTTTGCACTGCAGGCAGAAAAAATAAATTATATACTTTTTTACATTATTAATAGCAGAATGTGACTAATGTAGTATATTATTTAATTTTTTTATTTATTTTCTGCCTGTTCGGCATAAATATGCCTTCCAGGGGTTTTAATTTACAATTTATTATACACATAATTTTTGGCCTTTCGGTAAACAGTATTTGAGGAGGGCCACACGGCTACCTCGTAAACAAAGTCTGCAGAGCAGTAATTCAGAATAAATTCATTTAAGTTTTTGTTTTGTTTTGTTTTTTAATTTAATTTTTATTAATGTATTTATTTGAATTTTTTCCAGCAGCAGAATCGATTAATGGGAGGGGATGGAAATTATTCTAATTTAAGGTGGTTTAAGAGAGTCTTTGGGGTATCGGGAGATAATGCGGGTTAAGATGGAAGCATTTTTGCCTAGATTAAATATTTGTGCACTTGTACACGACGGAAGAAGGGTGAAAAATCTGTTACTTCTCTGTTGAATATATTCGTTAATGGAAGGAATGTTTAGCTCTCTGTGAACTTGCATATTTGGAATAAACCAAGGGGCTTGTACGGCTTTCCTTAGGTACTTGTTTTGAATGATTTGTAGTTTCTTTAGATGTGTGTTTGCTATATTGTTCCAAATTTGACAGGCGTATGTTAATGAGGGACATATTATCGTTTTATAGATTGATAATGCGCAGTCCAGACTAAGCGATGACTTGTTATAATTATGGGATAAAGTTTGTTAATTTTTGCGTATGTTTTGTTCGTTATTTCTTGAATGTGGTTTTTCCATGTTAATTTTTGATCCAGTAATACACCTAGATATTTTACGGGCGTTACATTATTAAGCCAAGGAATTGCAGTATTATTAATTTTAATTTGTTGAGGTTGATGTATTTTTCTTAATGAGAATATTTTAGGCTGTGATTTGGTAGGGTTCATAGAAATTCTCTATTTCATTGTCCATTTGACAATTTCATTTAATTCCGACTGGAGATCTTTGCAAGCGTTGGTAATGTTTGAATTTGCATTAAATAATACTGTATCATCTGCATAAAGTGCTATTTCTGAGTAAGTCATTTCTGGATAGTCTGCTATATATATGTTGAACAATAAGGAAGAAAGTGGGGAACTTTGCGGCACGCCGGCTTTGATGATATGTGCTCTTGATTTATTGTTGTTTATACTAACTTTGAAATCCCTCTCTGACAGAAAGCTTTTAATGATATTTTGGAGATAATCGGGGGTTTCTAAGGTTTGCAACTTGTAAAGTATCCCAAGATGCCACACTTTATCAAAGGCATGCGCGATGTCGAGAAAAATTGCAGCTGTGTACAATCGGTTGTGAAATGCTTCAGCAATGTACTCTGTTACTCTTAATAGTTGATGGTTTGTGGAGTGATTTGGACGGAATCCGAACTGCGTATTTTGTAGCGCATTGATTTCTGTGAAAAATTTGAATAGTCGGGATTTTATAAGTTTTTCAAACATTTTGGCAAAGGTCGGTAACAAACTAATTGGTCTATAGCTAAGAGGATCTTGTGGATTTTTGTTCGGCTTGCATACTGGGGTTATAATCGCAGTTTTCCAGGTATTTAGATAATATCCTAATCTTAAACAAGCATTATAGAGAGCTGTTAATGCTGCAATTGCATTGCGAGATAATTCTTTCATCATTTTATTATTTAATAAATCATGGCCTGCTGATTTTCTCGGTTTTAAAGCCTTGATTATTTGATATGTCTCAGACAGGGCTATAAATTTGGTTTTTGTAGGGACGGGATATCGCGGTATTGACAAGTTTGCTTCCACTTCTAATTGGAAATCAAAGTCGGTTACTGGGTTAGTTATAAATATTTTCTCAAAATTGTCCGCTAGAGTTTCAGCTTTTTCGAAATCCGTCGTTGCTAGTCCAGTGTTAGAAGATAATTTAGGGATGAAATATTTTTCCTTTGTAATCATTTTAATTGTATTCCACATTGTTCTGGAGTTTGGAGGGATGCTGCCTAAAAAGTTTTGGAAATATGTACACCTCACTTTATGTAATTCGTGTTTAATTTTTACAGATATGCTATTTAATTTTTGTTTCACAGTTTTATTGCATGAATATTGTCACATTCTACGAAGGTTATGTTTTTCTTTAATTAAATTTAGTAGTGGTTTAGGAAGCGGAGTATAATTTTTGGTGAAATTCCTAACTTTAGTAGATGACCTTTTGATAGCATTTTTAATTATGTCTTCGAGATAGTTGATACAACTGTCTATTTCAGATGATGTTTTATGATTCTTGGGATACTGACATTCATTTGTTACAATGTTTCATATTACTCGCGCAATTTTTCTTGAACGATGACCTTGATCCCCCTCCCTTGTGCAATAAACAGTTGAAAGCAAAAGCTCGCAGCGGGCACTGATGACAACCTTCCAAGCATTAAAACTTCGTTGGCGCGAAACAGAAGCTAGTCAAAGCCAGTTGCTTTCATAGTGCAGAACCCCTGTTCAGATTTATTGTCAATATCGAAAGAAATGACTGAGTCAGGTCCAGGTCCTTCAAGGGAGTCACCTAAAACTCCCGAAAAAGTTAAGCACAAGATGCAGTTTTGACTTTCATTTCACACACGTTGGCATTACTTAAAATACTCTAGTGTCCGACTTTGTAACTAATACCCCCACTCCACCCGAAATCGTCAATCCATCGTTCAAGAAAAGTTGCCCGAGTAATACATGTCCCAATTTACTTTTCCCTCGATAATTTTTTCGTTTTGTTGAGCCTGAAGTTCAGCTTTGAACGAAATTATTACTGGATTATGGTCTGAGTCTAATTCTGGTTTCACATTTTGGTAAATCGGAATGTTTAAATTTTGTGTATTAACTATATCTAGAATATCAGGAACTACATTTGGGTTATAGGGGTAGTATGGGGGCTCTGGAGGAGCTAGAATATTCAGATTTCTTTGCAATGCGAATTTATGAAGAAGTTTCCCATTATATGAAGTAGTATTACAGTTCCAAATTTGGTTTTTACAATTCAGGTCACCTGCTAATATTATTTGTGATCTACCATCAAATAATGCTTTCAAGAAGCTTGACGGAAACTTTTTGTTGGGAGGTTTATATGCTGCAATCAAAGTTATGTTAGATGAGATCAATTCGATTTTGATAATAATTGTTTCTATTTCATTTGAGGATGGGGATTGTATCAGTGTATGTTTAATTTTCCTATTGATGAGAATTGCTACCCCACCTGATGCTATTGTAGAAATTCGATCACTGCGGTATGATAAATATTTTGGGATCGAAATTTTTTCTACCGGCTTTAAATGTGTTTCTGAAATACAAGCAACATCTATGTCATGGACTTGTAGAAAGTATCTTAGTTCGTTCTCTTGGCGCTTTACGCCATTTGAATTCCAGTTGAGAATTTTGAAGTTTTCTATTTTATTTTGTGCCATTGATATGAACAGAAATAAGTCTTTGAACCATTTGTTGCAACTGAGGAATGGTTGCAGAAAGAATATTATTTATAATTGTTTGGATTAGGTTTTCGTTTATTACATTCATATTTTGGAGAACTGGGGGAGAATTCCTGTTACCTGGCATAGGCGGCTGAATAGTGCGAAAAACGAAAGAATGCAAGGGCGTTGAATTAAGCGGCAGAGGAGGAAACTCTTGAGGGGCATAGTGATAAGGTTGCGTGTTCTGATTTAGTTGGTGATTAGAGAACTGCCTATTTGGCAGTTTGTGAGCTGAAAATTTTTGATTAACCTGATTCCAATTATATTTTTTAACTGCTTCTTTGTAAGCTTTGCAGCCTTTATAGTTAGCCGTGTGCTCCCCGCTGCAGTTAACACACTTTGGTACATTATTATGATTAGGTTTATCATATTGCGAGTAATGATGACTTTCTAAGCATCTCACACATCGAGGTCGCCTTCCGCAATTTGCCTGTGAATGACTGAAAGTCTGACAATTTTTGCACATGATTGGAGTTTTAGGCTTAATGCGAAGTTGAACTCTGACAATGCTATATATAAACTGATTTATTCTTAAAATTGCTTTGTTATTTTCATTATCAGTTAAATCCACCGCAACGGTAGTTAACGGTTTACGTTCTCTTCCGAACAGTCTAACAACTTTTAAAACTTGAAAGTTTTTTGAAAGTTCGTTAAATATTTCCTCATCTGAATAGGTATTTGGCAGATCTTTTATGACAACTGAAAAAGTTTTTTGGGTAGGGTCCCTATATGTGTGATGCTCTATTTTCTCTTTTTCACAGAATTTTCGATATTCTCTATAGTCCTCTATTGAGTTGAATTTAATTTTAATAGTGTCTTTATCTAATTTAGTAGAAAAATTGTCTTTTGCAATAGCTTTTAGTTCACTGATAAATAGGGGATAGTCGAGTACTTTATGGACATAAAAGGGGGTATTTTAATGATGGATTCTTCACTTTCTTCCCTTTCGTTTGGCGAATTTTCTTCAGTCATATTTTGAAAACCTTGGTACCTATTTTTGACGGGCACGTTGTACAATATTCTTTTAGAAGCATTGTTTTCATCTGGTAGATCTACGTGCATGCGTTTTAGACTTTTACTGGTTTCATTAAAACCACTGGTTGATTGTTGAATAATTGATTGCTGCGAGGCAACACCATACCTGTTAAAATAAGCATCGTTAGTGCTTACTGACTGAAGGTTGGTCAGAGTCCCTTCCGTTTCTCCTTCCAGCTGCTGGGCGGGCGGTTGTGATGTGTTGAATTGTTCCAGGGATAGAATATTTTCCATTTGTGGTGGAAGTGGAAGCACATCTCCATTCATTGCTGTGATTTGATCTGGTGTGACACCATTTAGAATATGGGCTGCTGACACCAATTGACCCCCAAAAGCAGGGGGCTTGTTGCGAACATACAGCTTTCGCTGCACCACTATACTCTCACTGAGCAATAAAATATTTCGTTAGGAGCAATAAACAATTCTGTTGCACTTAAAAAAACACCACTGTTAGAAAAATGGGGAGCCGCTGGTAGCGGCGCCCGTTTGTACTTGCACTAAACACGAGTTTGAGCGTAACACCGAAGCACAGCGATAAGCGGAGCGATGCGATGCTTACTCCACGACGTCTAGAGCGAGACTGATATTATTTGATTGAATTATAAATACAAAATGTAAATGAAAATCCTACATATATGTGATTTTCGGCGTATATTGAATTTAATTGAATTGATGCGTTATTTTACATGGTGAGACTCAGCCTATGAGGCCTGCTCTTCCGTCTGACAACGCGAATTTCGATACGGTCCTTTCAACAGTTGGCGGAGAAAGGAGGTATTTCATGGACGACGAAACAGGTGACTTGAATTTAGCTCAAAGGCATCATTAAGGCTTGAGAATCTTTTACATGCCGTTCATCTACTAACATGGGACAGTCGGCTTTACTTCTTCTCAGAAGGAAGGCGTATGAAGGACTTTTCCCCTTTAAAAATCCACGAACTTAGGTATACGCTAAACGTCACACCATCGCCTAACCATATCACTGCTACTCAAAATTTTAAGATAGTCTCATCTTTCGATACCATTTTTCTACCGTATTGTTTATTGTGGCTTGGGTGCTTTCTGATTGACTACATTTATTTTGGGCGCCCTACTGCGCGTTCCAGGCGGTTGCGCGATAGGTTTTTCAAGCGCCTCCTGGAGCGAAACGCCCCGCAAGAACTAATGGGAGAGCGCGTTCTATTCGCATGGCGCCGAGCAATGCGTCAGGGGCCCCACGTCTCAGCGTTTTTATCTTTCTCTGTCGCTGCGGGCGAGCGAGCGGGAATGGGGGGGGGTGCCAACTGCACTCGTTGCTCGCAGATCTTCCCCTCCTCCTCCTCATCTTGCCGGCAACACCGCAAGTCAAACCCCTGATGCACACTCTGAAGGAAAAGGAGAGGTGATGGAGAGAATAAGGGGAGGGGAGGAAAAGGGATAGGAAGAAGAAGAAGAGAAGAGTCAGGATTGCGGAATGTTCCTACTCATCCGGTATGTTGTAAACTAGTGATGCCTGATACGGGCATTATTCAAAAACTGGAGGACTAGTTGTATTCATGTGGAATCAACCGCATTGAAAAAAAGTGATCTATGGTACAAACTGTTTTGAGTTTAAGTTGAAGTTATCAATGATCGTGTGAATAAAAGTGCGTAGAATCGATAGTCGAACAATGGCCTATTTATAACTATTACAATCCATAGATCATCAGATGGGGCAATTTTATCCCTTAGTCATTTTATTCTTCATTAATATATTCAACCAAGGGACAGATATCGCAAATGTAATTCCTTAAAGAATAATGCCCGTAATTATATCTGAACTACATTTGTCCTGAGAGTGCTTCTTTTAAAAAAATGCGCATTGTAAATTAAAACAATAAAAGTAAACATGCACAATTCTTTAACTTTTTGTCACTGAGCATTAGAACCATTGAAGCAAGATCTACTGGGAGCCGACTCTTCAACTGACGAAGTTTAATTTCCTCATTTATATTCGAACCCTACGCAGACCGGCCCGTTTCCTCAGAGGTCATTACCGAGAAGCGTCCTGCATGCAAACACGGCGAGATGTATCGAAATTGATAGTGAAGAAATTGCAAACATCCGCTGATGCTGCGAGTTCCACATGCTGCACAAAATAAAGAACAAACTCGTTTTCACGAATACAAAGTGTGTGACGCATCCATCGCTGAGCTTCAGGGATTTCATTTCATTTGATTTATTTGGTCAAAGAACAGTAAAAAAAGTGTGACGTATGAACGAGAAGTACTAGTTCCATCTGCGCATGTTTTCTTGAGACCCAGAATCTCTTCCCAATATTTTAACTATAAATAGAGAAGCAATGGATAGAAGTTTCGAAAAAAGCGAGGTTAGCAACATTTGAAAACATTTTTATTTCAGAGTTATGGAAAACTCTTTTGCAAAGATAAACGAACTGACGATTTGATTTGTTTGTATTGCTAACAAAATAGTAACACACCCCCATCTCTACTTCTGCCACCACTGGCAACAAGAGAGCTCAACAAAATGTGAGCATAGTGAAGCTACATTTATGCCCAGAAGCAAAACAAGGGGCATCTCAGTGTTTTCTCAATGAAACAGGGATTCTAGACAAAAAAAAAGATCGAGATGGGAGCCATAGACCTGGCAGTGGAAGTCCACTCGTTCTCTCATCATAGAAAGAACAATTCGTGCTAATGTCGAAGTATGTAATATCTTGTTGAAGATTAATAAACCTAACTAACCAGATTATGCTTATACTGGCGTACACGACAGACAACTTCACAACATACCGACACTGTCAAGCCTTGAATTTCCACATCAAACTTTAAATACATCTGGAGTATGAAAATTCATCATATTCATCGGCCTGCAGTGTGCAATACATTCCAACATTACATAAAAGTGGTATAATTAAACACAGGAAATAAAGTAACATAGACTATACAGTAAATAATGCAATTTCACTATTAACATGCCGCAAGCAAAGTACAATATCGTAAATGTCTGAAAACTATCGTGTCCCTGGCCGTTAGCTTCATCTACACTGCTCACAAATAGCAAATTAAAACATCTAATGCTTGATTATATTAAAAGTTTGAATATGCGTTTTGGGACAATATTAAATGAAACCAACTAAATTCAATGGAAATAACTGTCCCCAACAAGAGTTCTGCATTAATTTATTAAACAATTATATCTTTACCTTGCATTTTCTTAAAAGGTATCGCATGGTCAGCAGATATAATGATGAAAGCTTGATAAATAAAAGTATATACAAGCTATTGAGTAGAACTGTTAATTTAAATGAAAACATAATGGTACAGGAAAGTCGTATTGACTCAAATCTTGACTCGATTTGACTCTCAATTTGACTTGAATCGCCTTAGAGATTCGTGAGGTAGCGTCAACATTCCACGCTCACGCTGTTCTGCCAAATGTACCAAATATTATGATTGCCTTGCATTCTATACTTCTATCTTTGATGGCCTTGGAAATCCAGGAGGCTGCATGACACCAATCTCCCATCTTCTAGAGCAAATGCCCTCCAAGGGACCTGTTGCGTGGGCGGCGCCGAGGCCACAGGCAAGGGCACGGAGAAGGCAGAGAGGAGGGGGCGGGGCGGGGCGGGGCGGGAACAAGGTGGGCGCGTCAAAGCCGACAAGGACAGATCGCCTCCGCGCCGCTTGGAAGAACGCCCCGGCGGACGACAGACCCTCCCCCTCCCCCTCCCTTCGCAGCCTATGTTCCTGCTGTCAAGTCTGCTCTTGAGCAGGCACCAGAATGAAATTATCATTGGAAATGAACACGGTGACCGTTCAATTCTTGCGTATTGACAACTGTGTTTATTCATTTGTTTTTCTCGACGTTTCATTCATATTTTATATCCTTCCTCATGGATACATGACCGGCTTTGATGGTACATTTTGTTTATTTACCGGGGTACTGATGCCAAGTTCGCGGGTACAAACCCGGTCAAAGTCGTGTGATTTATGAGATGCAGAAAATCGACATGCATGCGGACGCTTGTCGGCATGTAAAACAGATCCCAGGGGAGGCACTTGACCTTTCCTGGCAAAATTAAATTCTGCAGCAATTTAGCACCAATCAGAGTTTCGATTTGAATTACTGGATAAGATTGCGGATATTGTAGCTTGGTCTGCGCTTCTGGTATTCAAAACACACGTCAAAATTTGAGCACTCGCGGTTCTGGGGACAGAAATGGCAAACTAACCTTGGTATACTTGCTGAGGATACGTTCCACAAGAAGACGCTAGGTCCTTCTGGAGACTAGACAACGCATTAATCAGTGTATTGCAGTAAAAGAAGGTGAAGGGATTCATGATATCAAACACAGGGATTCATGAAAAGACCCAAAATATTTACTCACTCACATTATTGAATACTTACCTGTGACTCATATCTTCACAATTTTTTAGTTATGAAATTGACCACTACATGAAACTTAAGTGATTTAAAATGCCAGGCACTCTAGAAAATTACATATTTTTGTTAAAACCTCCAGAAAGTTTTTTCCTTTCTGGAAAAACAGAAAAGAGTACAACCTCATTCCGCGCCGAACAGTCGTGACGACAACATCTCTCACTCCGGTCTAGTCAGTTATCGAACATCGTAGGTGTACTTGTGTAAAAGTGAAGTAATGAAGTGTTTTTAGAGAATATACAATGCGACGTAAATCAAGTTACTATCAGTATAATTCACGGTGAACCCTTTCAGCTAAGCTATCTGTGACCTAGGTCACAGTATTGCAGGAGCCATGGCAACTTTTTACAGCAGTGACAGGGCCATAAAGACTACCGCCAGCAACCCAATGATTCACCAATATCATCAAGAATTCAGTGCTCACAAGAGCTTTCAAAATGCACAATACCCACTACATATCCAGAACGGGCAGATTTCAAGTATTCATCAAGGTGCCGATAATTTCTTGCACCACTTCACCGGTACCGAAAACCTTCAGGCTGGTGACCTCAACTCAGCAAATGACGCAGTTTACGGCCAAGCCGATGCAATGGCGGCACAATGCCGATAAAATAATAACAGCACTAAAAGATTCCACAATTCCCGAGAATCAGGCCTTCCTCCACATAAAAAAATCAAGTACTTTAGAAACAACTCAATATTATATACCAGTATAACACAGATTTGCTGAGCTAAGAAAATTATCATATCAAGATAAAAGATTCGAGTTTATTAATGTTACTTCGCCCCAGGAAGGCGAAAACCTCATAATTCCTCCTATTTTTGTAAGTAATATTCACAATATCTCTGAATGCAATAAAGAGATGACAAGTAAACTCACCAATTAATTTACAACAAACTATAATGCTAATTATTTATCTAATTCCACACAAGAGGAAATACTTGAAGACCTAGACAACACTGACGTGTGACAATAATTTATATATATGTAACGTACCCACACCAGTAATCGCCGCAGATTTTTCCGGCAACCAAAGTATCGAACAAGTGTTACACATTATTCAGATTTGCAACATCAGTGTTAAAACAGAAAGACGACGACGACCGAAAGGACCAGTACGGGGTATATGGTGATTGAAATTTGATCACCCAAAAAAAAAGTTGTAATAGCTTAATTGCATGCATATTCTGTCGAATGTCTCTATTGTATAAAGCAAAAAGACTCTTACTCAAATAATATAAATTTAAGCAGAAATAAAAAGTGTTAGAAACAAACCCCCTTTAAGACTCTCCCCACGACGCTTCCCCTTATCACCCCCATTTAAAAAAAACATTTCAAACTTTTTTGTTTCAAAACCTCCCCAAAATACAAATCAAAACTAACAATCCAATAATAACCCACGCACATAATCTCCCCTTATGAATATTTCCAATAATAACTCCATCATACATTCCATTATTAACTCAATTACATACTCCTTAGTTAATATTAATAATAATAATATTATCCTAACAATAGCCAGCAATTTACAAGCATCTCTCTGAACCTACTTAAAAACAATAATCCAAAACCAAACAATCAGTTCAAAACATTAAAAGCTCCTACAGAAATATAACAAGCTATAACCTTCTTAAAAAGTATAATAATAAATATTATCAAAACTCTTTATAATAATAATAATAATAATAATAATAATAATAATAATAATAAGAGGACAGAGGGTCACACTGCCTCGACAAATGGGAGGGCGTGGTATTGTGAAGTTCACGAATCTCCATGCCAAACTGATAATAGCCATGAGGAAGTATTTTCCAGAAAAGGCAGGTACTTCTCGACTCCACAAGGTACTTGTGCAGGCAGATGACAATTACACGCCCCTCAATCTAAAACAAGATATGCAAGTTCATCAGCTCTATTTTCAGCAAGAGATCGATTCCTGGAAACAGAAAGCACTCCACGGTGTATATCCTGCTGCAGTAGCCAATCCAAATGTCGACCAAGAAATGTCATACAAATGACTCAGTATAGGATATTTGTACCCTGAGAGCGAAGGTTTCATGATAGCAATACAAGATCAGGTGATTCTCACAAAGAATTACCTAAAATATATCATCAAAGACCCAGAAGTACTAACTGATGAATGTCGCATGTGTTGTCGAGATCATGAAATCATTCAGCATATTATATCAGGCTGTAGCTGTCCAGCTCCCTCTGACTATAAAGTGAGACACGATCAAGTGAGCCACATCATTATACTGGGACCGCAGTATTCTGACAGACAGGACAATTCAGCACAACAGACCTGATATTACTCTTTGGGACAAATCTGCAAAGAAAGTTTGGTTTATTGATTTTGCAGTCGTCAATACCAGCAAGATGATGACAACATACCAGACTGAAATCGACAAATACACAGAACTAGTATTTGCCGTAAAGAACAATGGCGAGTGTCAGAAGTGAAAACTATCCCAATTGTACTATCAGCAACTTGCGTGATATCAAAAACTCTCTGCAGATCGCTGGAAGAACTCTGCTTGGAGAAGAGCATTATCATCGGCCTCCAGAAGTCGGTTATAATCAGTACCTGCTCACTAGTCAGGAGTTTCATGGAAGGACATGTTGGGGTTTGAAAGCTCATTCTTGAAATTGTATTTGTTATTAGCATTTGAAATCTGTTATTTTATGTTTACATCTGAAAACATTTATTTTGTGTTTATGGGTTAGAATGCCTTAATTTGTTTTGTAGATTTTAAATATGTCTGTGTTACCATGCTTTGATATTGTATCTGTGTGGTATCCATGTGAAACCAAAAACTTTGAGAATAAACAAAATAATAATAATAATAGTAATAATAATAATAATAATAATAATAATAATAATAATAATAATAATAATACTCTCCCCACGTCATTAAGCATTCCAATAAAAACGTACTACCAAACATACAATAATTAACTCTAGAAACAAAACAAAAGAACTGTTGTTCATCACAAGGAATCCAAAACTTAAGAAAGACCTACATTTACCTTCCAAAATTGCAAAAAGAAGTATAAAGGGACCAGAACCAAACAATATACGAGTACAATCATTTAATTCAGTTTCTAAACACAGAAAATAATACGCTGAGGCAATTTACGAAAAATATCTTGAAGAAATCAATAATACACCCACTAACAACCCCAAAAGAAAAGACATTTGCTCTATATCAGAAGGCTGAAGGCATTAGCCGACCACTTTGCTCAATCATTCACTACCAATATCACCCCAACCAACCCATTGCGTTCAAACATACTCCAAATAGCAGCAAGCGCCAACAACAATGTACCACATAAACTCAACTACATTTCCCCAAATGCAGTTACCAATTTAATTAAGAACAACATCAAAAAAGCACCTGATACAATATAAGTAACACGATTTTAAACAGCTTATCCAATCCCAAAATAGCATTCATAACTAACATTTGTAACAGTACATCGAACAACCCTTCGCCGCCCACGCCCCTGGCCCCGCCCCCTACCACGCGGCCGCCCACACCCTAAGCTTTCATTTTGTCGTCGCCTTCTCGGAAATGCCGCCCATTCACCAGTCATTACCGGATGCCGCAGCTTTGTGTTTCCCAGAAGGTACCCCGTAAACGCAAATTAGATTTTATGATATTAGGGATTTTCAGAAATAAATTTCAACGGGCATGTGCCGATATTCGATTGGGTGAGATCAAGCCCCACTCTCACACCATTCATTCAAATACGAGTGGTTGAGTACCTTATCGGTGAATTGGTGGGAGACTGATTCGGTAGTGAATTTTGTTGCAATGTAAATTCACTCAGATGAAAATTTCGAGCGAGTAAGGTTGCGATGGAGAGGCATTCAGATAAAACTTTCGGCTCTCGAGGGAGAGCGCGCATCTGCCGCAGTCGCGGAGTGCAAGACCTGCACTTTATCATTCTCGTTGTCACCGCCACATCACGCAGTGGCATTTCGCGGACATTTATGTGCCGCCCTCCGCATTACCATCGACTGGGGTCGCGTAGCAATAGGGTGATTGCGTGGACGCCATCCGCCAGGGTCTGGTGAAAGACTCGTGGGTGCCAGCCAGACGCTTAAAGCCGCTATCGCCGCGCCGCCTGCCTGCCGCTGCCTCTGCCAGCAGCCGCCGCCACCCTCGCCGCCGCCGTCGGGTTAGAGTGAAAGGAACCCGTCTCGGCAAAGGATAACTGACTGGTCGACTGGACATTGACCCCTTAACATGCAATGTTCATAGTAGTATTTTGTTTGTTTTGGATATTGGACAAGCCGCGCATTGACTGTGTAACGTAGAACGTTAATATAATGTTAGAAGCTTTTTTGAACCATGAACCAAAGGAAGATCATTTCTCTTCTTAATAATTAATGCAATGCCACCTCCTTCTCGCATTCCACGATGTTGTAGAAAAGCGAAGAAAAATCAAATTACATTCTTTTATTCATTCTATAGGAAGGGAGGGAATTTAATATAATATACAATTTAATGATAGAACTGGTTATTTACCCGTACTGTGGACAAATTTTAAAGTAATACCCACCCTCATCCACTCAAGAATCTCAATAGTACTGAAAACTATCCATAAGATCCATAAACCTCCTTCCCACTCTGTCAAAAATACTAGAAAAATTAATTTTGAAACGGCTGAATTCCCATTTTAATAAAACTCATACAATTCAAATGTATCAGTTTGCCTTCACTAATAGTGTATCAACTTTGCATCAAATGATAAGAATCACGGAACACATACACACTGCATTTCAAACCAAACTCCGTACAATATTCATCTTCCTGGACATTTCTAAAGCTTTTGACAAATTTCGGCATCCTGAATTAATGTTCAAACGTAAAAACTCGACACTTCCATTAATATCATCAATAGCTTCCTCCAAGACGGAAAATTTACAAAGTTGGATAAACACACATCAAACCCTCGCGAACTCACAGCTGGATTACCTCAAGGCTAATCACTTTCACCCACTCTTTTCAACATATTTACAGCCATTATTCCCACAATTTCACACACGTATATCGCTCAATTCGCTGACGACACCACCATTTTTATGTCCATTCTTACGTAGATACTCAGGTATGGAAAAGACATTATCAAGCAGATCCTCAAATTTTGTTACATATGGTACTAACACCTTCAAAATCTATTCATGGAGAATAACCTGGTTTATTCAAACTTTCAGTGGTTGTAATAGTCACATGGAAAACA
Source organism: Gryllus longicercus (assembly GCA_038098605.1). NCBI lineage: Eukaryota > Metazoa > Arthropoda > Insecta > Orthoptera > Gryllidae > Gryllus > Gryllus longicercus. Next base: position 3,022,521 of record JAZDUA010000007.1, read on the forward strand.
TGTTATTTCTGTGCCTTTAAAATATACTTTAAAATTGAAGGAATTAAAACCATGCTTTGATATTTTTCAGAATAGTCAGCTCGTTTGATTATAAACACTATATATATATATATATATATATATATATATATATATATATATATGTATATGTATATAACTTTTCCAGGATTTCGGTTCAGTACACAAAAAAATATTTTTAACTTAAGAAAGGCATTGGGAAACATTTTCAATTTGTTATTATGTTTTTAGTTATCACAAAAACAGTTAAACAAGTAACAACATATTTTAATGTACCCACTTACGGCTAGTCAAATGGGTCCAGTTAAATTGCTGAGCCCCGAAACCAGATCACAGATAGTATTTTTTCACGCAGGTCCTTTCCTTCCACATTTTGAACTTAACTGAATTTTCCCACACCATTGACAGAGTACAAGGGTAAAAAACATGTGTGGCTGGTGCTCCAAACAAATTGGAGATTACACCTCTATCGAATGATTGAAATGTAATTTTCCAAATTCAAAATATGAATATATATATTAAAAATTTAATCAATTGAAATAAATTAAAACTAAGTTAAATAAAAATATATATTGAAACTTTACTTCCATAATTTTATGCGACGTGTCCGGGTCAGGTATATTATACACTTTCTGCGCACGTGCTTCTGTCTTTGATTTCCACAGGGCACTTACGTTTGACTCCAGCACACCGCAATTGCTTCGAAACGTTTCACACAAATAAAATTATTTTATTTCGAATATTTCATTACCCTGGTATATTGTGTAAAAAAATCCTTCCACTTTCCCACCAGCGCTCTCCATGGCTCTTCGTCTGTAACTGCAGGCTGCTTCAAGGAGAAATATACATCCATCGTTGTAGACAGAAAGGAACACCTTTCCAGAACGGCCAAAATTTCACAAAGAATTCATCAACTATACATTTTGAATCAATTAATCTAATATTAAATGAAAACTAATTCTCCAAGCATCATAAATAATGTATTAAATTCCTTCAATAATTGACTGAATTTGTGTTCTTTCAATAATAAGCTAAATTCATAAAATCACGTTGAAGCATGTCAAACGAACACAGAATATTATTCCCCTTAGACTCCCTCCGTCACCACGCTATACTAGACAGCGCCACCCACCTGGTTGCATCACCAAAAAGTCATTTGTTCCTCGAATAGAATGAACATAGAATAAATGCAGTAAATTCAGTAATACAGCTAGATATGGTGCAATACCTAGCAAGGTACAGAGATCAAAGAGAGTGCCAGTTAAACGCTCTTTGGTTTCAAAATGATTTCATATACATCGATATTGCTGCAATATCTTGAATATTGTGTGTTATTAAAAGGCAAATGTATATTCTAAAGATATGAGATCTTTTTCGATTATATAGGGGTTGTACAATTCAACATATTTGCTAAAATTGATATTGTATTTAATTCAGAGAAACGTGACAGTTTTTCTAAAGTTGCATTACATTTATCCTCAAAAATATGTTCTAATAAATTACTGCAATTTATTATCATTTCATCATAAATATACTACTAAGCTAAATAAAATAATTAATAATAATAATAACATAATAACAATAATAACAACGCCGATCAAATGGCAAGATCTGTACCGTAGCTGTCTCGGACCAGAAGATCGCGGGTTCGAGTCTCGCCTTGGGCATGCGAATATTTGTGTATGTCTGTCTGTATGCCATCCTTTCACCCCTCACTATCATTATCATTTTATCTTCCATACCTCCAGGACTAACAACCCTGGAGGATAAAAATCGAATCTAGCTAAATGCTGATCCCCTGATAAAGCTACATGCATACCGAGATAATGGTACTGAGTCCCGGTAAATGCAGGGTAGATGTTATTGCGTAGTATAAATCACTCCGTTCGCGAGAAAATAATAATTATAATAATAATAATAATAATAATAATAGTAATAATACAGTAGAACTTTGTTATTACGAACCTCGCAAATCCGAAATTTTGGATAATCCGAACACAATTCGGGAGGAAGGAAAGATGAAGAAAATAATACTTATTTGAAGTGTAAGGAAAGGATTTTAAAATTACTGTAGAACTAAACAATTAGTTCTTGAAATACAAGCTATCGAAATAAAACATTTACTGCAATAGTAACTACGGTGTATATAACATGTTCATGTAGTAGTCATTTTCACTTAGAGGAACTTCCAAAATCGGTAATATTTTGCAGAAAGGGACTGAATCAGCTTGATGATGCGGTGAGATGGTGCGATCACTTCGCTACGTTATCATTTTCTTACATTCTATAGATGTAATTGCACGATACATTTTGTCGGATAATCCGAACATACCACACCCCCTATTAGTTCGGATTACCGAGGTTCTACTGGAATAATAATAATAAAAATAATAATAATAATAATAATAATAATAATAATAATAATAATAATAATAATAATAACCCTAACAAACACAAAGTCAAAGGTAAAATTTATGGGGAGGTCTCAGAACCCTTTGAGATCAAAACGGGAGTGAGACAGGGAGATGGGCTCTCCCCACTACTCTTCAACTGTGTGCTGGAGAAGGTAATGAGAAAATGGAGGAAGAGAATGGAGGAAGAATGAATTCCCAAAATAAAAATAGGAAGAAAGAAGGATAACCTTGAAATTGACTGTCTAGCCTTTGCGGACGACCTGGCCGTGCTAGCAGAAAACATGGAAGACGCCAGAAGACAAATCAATATACTGAAAGAGACAGCAGAGAAGGCAGGATTGCAAATATCATATGAAAAGACAGAATATTTGACAAACAGAAAAGATGCACCAAGACAGATCACAACAAAATATGGTAAAATCAAGAGGGTCAACAAATTCAAATACCTGGGAGAATTAATCCAACCAAATGCCCTGGACAAAGAAGCAGTCCTTACAAGAGCAAGAAAGATGGAACTGGCATTCCAATTGACAAAATATATATATAATAAAAAGTCCATATCCATTAACGCAAAACTAAGACACTACAATACAGTTATTAAGCCTGAAGGCCTTTATGCCTCAGAATGCCTTACACTGAACACAGCCAGACAAATAGAGGAGATAGAAAAAAAGGAGAGAAAAATTATACGGAAAATCCTGGGACCAAAATATGAAGATGGAAAATGGAAACTGAGAAGCAACAAAGAGATCTACCAAAAAACAGAAAAAATAACAGACACAATGAGAAGAAGAAGAGTAACCTTCTACGGACATATTAAAAGAATGGACGAAGGAAGATTGACAAAGAGAATATTCAACTACTTCGATAGAAACCCCAAAACACAGATGACATGGATCTAGGAGGTCAAGAAAGTCATGGAAGAAATGGGAATAGATGGAGAAGAGGTGGAGAGAAGAGAAGAATTCAGAAAAAAGATCAGAGGATTCCAGGGTTTTCAAGAAGGCAAAGAAGAAAACAGGAGCAAAATGGACAGAAGAGAGAAAGAAACAGCATGGAGAAAGAATGAAAGAGTACTGGAAGGAAAGAAAAATGAGAGAAAATCAATCGTGAGAAGTTATTTCACGTGGTCCACAGTAGGCCAAAATCGAAGGAATAATAATAATAATAATAATAATAATAATAATAATAATAATAATAATAATAATAATAATAATAATAATAATAATAATAATAATAATAATAATAATAATAATAATAATAATAATAATTCATTGGATATTTTTCAACAATCTTATTTGCAAAAAAAATCTTATTTTACATGAGTATACACCACAGCTAAGTTCAGATGCACATCGATCTAGTGAAACACTATGAGCTCTTGTTCACAAAAGTAACTGGAGCTGAAGACCAGTCTTTAAAATATCTTTTTGATTTTAAATGATTCAGTTTCTATTAACACGTTCCGTTCCGCCCACATAATAATGGGGTTTGTTTCAAAAGGTGAAAAGGGTTAAGACTTCGCATTAACATTCACTGAAGGAGGCAATAACTCGTATTACTTCTCAACATACACGAAAGACTTTAAGATGGATGTAAATGATTAAAACACACTTTGAATCATAAAATAATATAAAAATAATCAGTAATCAAAACAATTAACCACAAAAGTTAATAGGTTCTTGTTTGTTTAACATGACTTAGATGATTGCTGTAGAATTTTTAATGTGTTCCTCCTGATCGTAAATCCTGCCTGGTCAGACCTAGCCCAGGTTTCGCTGAACAAGTAGGCGATGTGCAGCCTCGAGGGTTAATTACGCTAGGGAAACAAGGCGAGGCGTTCTGCCGCCGACGCCCAAAGCAGGGAAATTAAACCCCTGGCAAACTGCGCCTGCGCTGTTTACAAGCTTCGACGGCCTGGGATATTGCAACTGCTGGAAGCGGATCCGGCCAATTAATAGCTGCCTGCACCAACTTTTACTGGCTGAGGCTCCTTAGAGCCAACATCACTGTTGTCTCTGGAGCGTTTCTGACCGGGAGGTCCCAGGGTTTAAGATCCTAGGGCAGTGGATTTTCGACATAAGTTACATATCAGTATAGAATTCCAGAGAAGGCATTATAAAGACCAACTGCCTTGAACTGTAGTTTTCCGTGTTTTCTCTGATCAATATCAGGCAAACGCTGAAGCAGTACCGTCACAAAATTGCTGTGGACGACGAACTATCTTCTTCAATTCATTATTCTCGCCCCTAACAAACTTACACATATATTTGTCACCGTTCTACACTCGCAAAATAAACCTCAGAGCTTGGATGAGGCACTATTATGCTTTGAGAGAGGCCTGGAGGCGAAAACCTCTCGCAAGTCAAGGTGTAAGTCGGCGACAGACCTCGCCAATCAGCAGGGAAGGAACACTCTCGGGATATATTCACTACATTAACGGAACTAACAGAACTCGTATGATCAAAGCAGATGACGCAGTCAGAAACATCAACCAACCAATGATGACCTTTTGCAAAATCACACTCCGAATTCTTAGACTAGAATATCCGCCTTAACGAAAGATATCAGTTTAAAAAATGACATCGTATGCATGCCATTGTCCGTTATCTCCTACTCTTCCACTGTCTTCTACAACTTTTCCTCCTGTTTCTTCTTCCGTCTTCTCTGTGCCCTTCCCCCTCTTCTCATCCTCTTTCACCTTCTCGTGAATATCCTCCTCCTCCTCCTCCACCTCTTCATTTTGTTTCCTTCTCCTTCTCTTTCTCCTTCTCCTCCCCTCCTCTTTCTCGTCCTTGTGAACTTTCTCCTCCTTCTCTGTCCTTCTTCTCCTCCTCTCTTCTTCTTCTCCTGCCCCTCCTCTTTCTCCTCATCCTCCTTAACTTCCTCCTTCTTCCCCTCCTCTTTTTCCTTTTCCTCTCCCTTCTCTTTCTTCTTCTCCCCCTACTTATCTTTCTCCGTCTCTTCCTATCTCTCTTTCGCCTTCTTCTTCTTCTTCTTCTTCTTCTTCTTCTTCTTCTCTTCCCCCTCTTTTTTCTTCTCCCCCTCCCCTTCCTCCTCTGTTGTCTTCTGCCTCCTTCACTACCTTATTCTGCGTCCTCTTCTGTCTCCTCTTCCTCTACTCCTTCCACTTCAGCGCCTCTCGCGCCGTCGCCCCCGCCTTAACCGCCCGCACCTCATCGTGTAGATGCTCCGCAAAACAAAGTGCTCGCAGCTCCTGCGGGGAGATTAATCGCCAGTTCGTCGGCGGCAGCCCCACCCCCCTCCCGACGCACGATATTTATCGCCCCCTCCCCCTGCGCGCCTCCGCCTGCTCTCAAGTGAAGCGATTTCCTCCTCCTCCATCTCTCACCAGATGCGTTCTCAGAAAGGGTTGTTTAGTAAAGCTGAAATGTCCACACATCCCATTATTAATTTAAGACGGCCAGAGCCTACTCTCGATGTGACTTGTCACGCGACGGTAACACCCTTGGTGAAACATATCCGTAAATATTTCCTCCCTTACTTCTTATCTTTTAATATTCTTTAAGCAAGGAAGTTCCATTCGAAGTGTGCAGATTTTGCCGAAGTTAATAGTTGTAGTATAAATTATACGAGACTAGAATATCTGGCTTCTTGGATTTTTTTTACTTTGCAGTAATCAACACACAAACCTCTCCTCACGTCGTGAATGACGTGTCAAATAATTTATATTCCAAGCAACGGTTATTTCTAAACAACTGCATATTTTATCAAGTTATTCATTCAACTTTAACGTCACCAAAAGTCAATTATTCTATCACGGATCACATAATTCCGTGCACACGTAGTTGTAGATATCTACAACCATCTAAACAGCATGTTAACGTGGGGGGGGATTCAACATTAAGAAAGGCTTGGCAAAGTCTTGACTTTGAATTGAGAAATTGAAAAGGAGGAAGCAAGAAGTCCCAAGATTTAGCTACACGTAACTAGTCAGACCATTACTAGAATACGCCGCACTCTGCTGGGATCCGCACAAAGCTGGAGAAATTTCGAGCACTGTTTGTTGTTCACAAAATAAATTAAAATATTGAATCTTTTCTTAGGCGGAAAAAATTAGGGGAAATGCGTAGAAAGCTGATTGTTGGCAATGCATAGAGCGTATTTGGGAAAACATAAAGCTTGTAAAGAAATTCGAAGCAGGCTGTAAAATGCAAATAAGATTTTTTTCCATTAGTGGACAGGACGATAAGAGATTGTAATAGCTTACGTCTTCTCCTGCCATAACTTGCAAAAGAAGAGCTCAACAAAACGGCATAGTGAAGCTACATTTACTTCTATAAGCAAATAAGGGTCCATCTCAGTATTTAGAACAAACTTGGTTTTGGAAATAATGAGCGCATTTAAAAGAACACAGCATACTATGCAATTTGTGAAACGTCAAGCATAAGAACGGAGTATAAAGGGGAAAAATTAGATTCAACAAGTATATAGGGCATTTCTTAGGTTAAGAGAGTCATAAGGAGCGTTATTTTTCAAGCCCCAAAACAAGAATCAATTATATTTTTTAAAACTTTGATCAAAAGTCTTGTAAGGGAGGTAATGAGACGATTACTAAATATTCAGCTGTGGCCAATGCGAAAAAGTATATACAAGATGTTAGGTGAAGAGGAAATAGATTCTAATGACAGTAAGACGAAAGACATTTTAACATAGCACAAATACTGTTTCAATTGTTTCAGAAACTTAAGAAAAAAAGTCACTCACGCTTGTTGTAAAAAGACGGAAAGTCCTAAATGAGTTTCTGTTATTTGTTAAATAGGAATACATTGTTTTAACACATTATATTATTTATTGTGGGTGATGAGAAAAAATAAAAAAGTTTGTATTGAATGGGTGTTTGAATTGTCCGCCATTTTTTCGAATAATTTAACTTTTTTATGAAATGCTGATAGAAGATATTAGCAATAACCAATATTACGAAATTACAAAGTACATTCCTAATCGTTAGATCATACAAATTAAATTATTATAAGAGGGGTCAAAATCACTATGTCTGCTTTCCCGAATTTCATAACTGTAGATAGGGATTAAATAATCTGAGCTTCTGCCATTTTGGCACGCCCCTTGGATCATTAACGCCATGTGGGTTCGTGCATAATTGAGCTTTCCCCCTTCACATCTTTTTCGAGAAACATTTCAAAGCAATATGTGCATTTTGCCCTGAAGAAGATTGCAATGCGACGGCCGAAACATTGACAAATATTCTTGGGATGCAATATACCACAGACGCCAAGTATTATTGTTTCTGTTAGAATTCCTCACATTTTCTTTGCTGATATAATAACAGAGCCCAGAGGCAGCGTCGAAAATGGTTGAAGAAATTTACTTCCAAATAATTTCCACCGCTTGGCTTCGAAAAAATGACCCGTTGCGTTCTCTTGCTAAGAGAAAAGTTTTTGGAAGAATATGAGTGCACGTTTTTCTCGAAAAATCTGGGTGTACGTTAAGTTTCTGTACATGAAATCATACTACAATCTATTTGTGTCTAATAACAAAAATTCCATTTAAGAATAAAATAATGTTAAACTTGCGTGCTGACGTCTCAAGAATTTTTATTCAATGATATATTCCTCCAAAGAAAGGAAGATAATTAGAAAACTAACTGCAATGAATATAAACGGTGGCTGTAAAATATACTTCCTGCATCTTTAGATACGCAGTTATAACTATGAAAAATATTCAGAAAGCACGCGATCCAGCAATGAAAGAAAACTTACTGAAAATAATTAGAGTCTTGATAATGATTAAGTTAATTTACAACGATAATATTCCCAAGAAGAAAATTATTATCAATAACTTCTAGGATAATGATATTTGGAAAACAAGTAAATCATTGAAAGCACATAACAAATAATTATAAGAATCAGTTTACTAGCAGGACTTCATTTATTCCAGATGTATTTACCTGAATATGTTAGTTGCCGACATTACTTTCAAAATTTGTAAACGCACTTAAATTGACAACTGGAGTCATGCTCAGCAAATTTTCTATTCGAAAAACACGTATTTTTTTCATCAAATTCTGAAACACTTCAAGCATCTCGCATTTTCGCTTTAAAAACAAACTTCGCTCTAACTGTAAAGCGAAAGAAAATCTACAGTATCATCTGCTGTTGCTAACGTTTCGTGTCAAGCACACGCCTGAAAGAAAGAGAAGTTCGCGAATTCACAAAACCCTAGCACGAGGAGAAGCGGCAAAATGGCTGGTGGAGGAAGGGTAGCCCAAATGTCGAGATCGCATGTCGGCGTGGTGAGTGAGTCTCTGTGTGTATGGGAGAAGGCGGGTATTGCAGTTCGCATCCTTGTCCATCACCCAAAGCGGAGGGGTAGGTTTAACCCTTCGATGAACCCTTCGGATTTGGCGACTTTGTAGTTAGTTGACTTCAGAGGCTTGGTGTGAAAAATACACTGGTTTAGGGGCGGCAATTAAGAAGTTATAAACGATTTTTTTAAGTATCTAATGTACTTCTATTTTAAACTTTTAACACGTAATAAGAAATTTTAAACATTTAATTTGCTGTTGTAGCGCAAAATTATAAATGTTCTTGGCAAACATTATTATAAAATATCAGTTGCCATTACTTACAGTGGTTAATGGCTGCTCTAATTTCTCTGTTAGTGATTCATGATTCCGGGCGAATCAACTACTAAGGTCAATTGTTCCGTAAGTATAGGGCATGATTTATCACGGGAGGTGGCGGTGATCTTCCCTTGGTGACTGGGGTGATGTGGTGCCGAGTTACGTCGGCTTACGGGGAATTTCCCCAACAAGGTATCTCCCTACCCGGGACCATCTCTAAGCTCCTAACTGGACTCCTGATATATGTGGTAGTGTAGTGCATGTGAGTAAGTGTGTGCAAAAAAGAGGGAAGGAAGGAAAAGAAAGAGGAAAGAAAGATTGCGCCCGGTGAGTACCTCGTGTTACTCCAGCATTCTGCTGGTATTGATTAGAGAAAATAAGGAAAACTACCGATCAGAACAGCTGACCGCTCGAATTCTCTTCCAGACAGTGGATGAATTCGGCCTAGCTGACAAGCTAGGGACAAAAATCCTGCTCCGGTCAGGACTCGAAACCTAGGACTTCCCGTTGGAAGCAATGCAGTGACGAGTTGATGCCCAGAGTCGCCTTTTCGGATCCACTCTTTATTATTATTTTTTATGCCAATTTTTTCTACAGGTGCTTCCTTTTTCAATTTCTAACTTACATTTTTTCATGTAGTGCAAATCCATTTCCTGGATCACAGCTCTAAAGATGTTTATTCCTCATTTATGTGGTCTTGGTTTGCGTTACTTGCTCAAATAAAACAAAGAAACTTGGAAAGGATGGATATAAACTTCAAACTCCAAAACAAATGTGTTTCTTGCGCTCTCTAAGAGCCGTTATGGGAGAACAGACCATCGGGCATCGGAGACCCACGAAGTGGAATGCACAACTACTTACAGAAAAGTTGGAAAATATGAAAAAATCTCTTGGCTTACTGGATCGTCCTTTGTCATATGAACATACAAGAACACTCAGACAGAGGTTATCACAATAGGACACATCTGTAATGTGAACGGCAAACCGCCGGGACTCTGAAACCCAGTGAGTGAATTTAAGGGTTAAAAACACACCGCACTGAGTCCCATTGGCGGAGTCCCCAGAAACCCTGTCTTCGAAATCGCCATCATGGTTCCACACAGCTTCCATTTGTCTACAAAGTACATACACTTAAGCCCTCACAATGACAATTTCACGCATAAAATTGTGAGTATACGATCAAATCCTTGCAATTTGCATTCAACATGTCATTTGTATCCATAATGATACTAGCAGAGAATTATGCATGATGAAACTTTGTTTATTCGAAAATGTATATAGTAGCGATTTTACTGAACTAAAACGTCACAATATATAATGGTTTAAAATAATCATTAAAAAATGGAGCTCCGTGTATAGGAGATAGTAATTAGGTCACGTAGGCAACTAGATATGGAGAATAAATCCTCATTTACTTATCCCTTACTATTCCAATGTTCCTTATTCATTTCGTATGTACAACTATTACCAGCCAAATTAAAATGGATTATTTCGCTCGTCATGGGCATGTCCACGATCTTCCTAACTATCGTATGACCTCCGTCTTTCAGAATTCCGCTCTCAAGACTCCCTTCGCCCTTATTCCCTCTTTGCTCGTGAAAGCCGCATTTCTTATCTTTTCGCTCAGGTAATTGAATCTGTTTACAGAGCTAATGGGCGGGTCGTGTCAGCGCCGACGCCGAGGGAACGGTAATTTCTCCTCTAGAACACTCCACGCTCGTTGCCATTATTCCCCTCTCGTCTCGATCCCCTGAGAATAATGATTAGAAGACGTCGAAACAGTCGGTTTTCGAGTATAGCCCTCCAAAAGGTAATTGAAAAATGAAAGAGACGTATATGTCTGCTAAGTCCAATAATATGTGTGACGCAGAAATTCACATACAGTTTTTCGGAGGAAAAACTGTATCCCCTGTCACGCCCCAAAAGCACAACCTTAGCAGAAACAATTGTGTTCGTCCGACTCAGAATTATATTTGACGACACAATCTCCCTATTTAGTAATCGAACAACCTCCGTCTATCTGTCTATCCGTCCATCTGCCCGTGCGTCCGTCTTTCTTGGTTCGGCCCCTTCCGTTCCAGTAATCCCAGACAAGTGAGGCGTTATTTTACCCCGTCTCGGTAAAATACTACTGCGTTCTGGCGGTTAAAATTAAATACCTTCCTTAGCATTTTCTTTCCTCACTCAACTTTCAAAACAATTTACTCAATGCCACATTTACTGCACTAATATTCTTTGTGTTCCAAGCCGTTTAAGTTTTGTGCCTTTAATAGATTAGTACCATGTGGTCGACATATGAAGAAATGAGTACATCGGTGCAAATAAAATAGAGCTTACCTTGATACACGAGTGTGGTTTTCTTTCAACTTTCCAAAGAAGCTAGTGATGTAACTGCTACTTTTTTAACTAGTTTTCTCTGTTTTACTTCACTGAATTCCTCAAAAAATGGTCAGTGTGCATATTGCAGCGATTGCCGTTTGCCCTGCGAGCGTTGTAGCAGTATGACATAATGAGCTTGCAGGACGCCCGCGGATGCCGAGATGACGGAGACAAAGAGGATGGGACGTTGACGGATGAGGCGATTTCCCTGAGTGAATGAGATCCAGCATCCCTAGAAGAAGAAATCTGCATTGATGAGCGCCTTAACGTCTTTGCGCCGACTAAGCAGAATTAATAACCTCTATCCTTCACTTCCGCTTGCTCGCCTCAGTGAGGCACGGAATTAATCTGCTCCTCGCAGGAAAGACGAGGCCACCTGAAGACAACGCTTGGGATCGGGTTGAGCGTATTAGTTGGACTAATCACAGCTTGGCGTGAATTCACTAGAAGTAACCTGATTGATGGAAACGGTATTTCTATTACTCTTCATTTAAGCACTTATTTGTATTCTACTACCAGCAACTTGTATACTGCAACACAATGATATTGCGCAATCGCATCTCTAAATTCGGTAATTTTTTTAGAACACAGAATCCCTCCTTATTTATGATACTACATGCAGAAGAAAATCAACACAGTAATTCCCTTTGTAAATAAATACAAAAAAGCCTTAAGAGGTTTATTCCTCTGCTTGAAAATCAGTCAGAAAATGAATAATTATTTACATTCACGTAAATGACGTTGATTTATACTCAAATACATTATTCAATAAATACCTTCAAAAAATTACACACAGTACATTCTTGATTACACATGTACCATTTAAGTATGCTTACATGCATTTAATTAAGGACTAAATAGTTATTGACTGATTATCTTGAACTAATAACTGCTGCACGTGAACCATTTTCACATGATCACGGGCGTTAATAATGTATAATTGAATAAACGTTATTTTATGTGATAAAAGTTACCCTTGAAACAATTTACAGTTATGCTGCAATAACAGAAAGAATAAATATAACAAAACTCCCCAAAAACTACAGCAAATTCATTTCCAAGAAATCTATGCGACATTTAGGACCCGGTTCCATGAGGTAGGGAGGAGCCCCAAGCGAAAAGTCACACCGCAGCAATTGCAACGAAGGATGCGAATGTTGGTTGTTAGAATCACGAAAGAATAGGAGACAAACAACCGGAAAGTGCTCCCTCTGTGCTTCGCCACTTACCGGCCAATGCTTCCACGCAAGCTACGTGCCTTGAGTGATGTAAACTCTGTGGAGGACTGCCGTGAAGAGTAGAAGCCGCAAGAAACGAACAGAAGGAAGCGAGATGGGAGAGCATTTGAAACACAAAGCGCCCTCGCTCTACTTGCGACAGAGATAATGGATGGCGCCCTCCCACTCCCTTCGGTCTTCTGTTCTAGTGTCTCCTCTCCCTCTCTTCTTGGGCCTCCTCTCCTCGAGGACTCGGCTGACGGTGCTACGCGAGGCATCTGCCCGCCCTTCTCTTCCCTCACAGCGACCGCATTGTCGCAGACCCTCCATTCCACCCCGCCCCCTCCACCGCACGCACTGCGGGGGTCGTGTGCAAACGCCGCTTCCGAAGGGAGCCAGCTCACAGTTCAAAAATGTCTTCCTGACCATTTTAATTTAAGTGTACCTTGACAAAATGAGACATTTAATATTTTATCAAATACATTACATTCTCAATCAATAATTACAAGATTTTGTCACACTCATTTTAACACATTAGTACCTAAAGTTGTTTTTTTTTATATTTTTTAAAAATATTTGTTAGTAATAGTGTTAATTTATTCAGTTTATCATCAATAACTGCTTATAAATGTTTTGATTTTCACAGTTTGCGACACTTTTCCCATCCGATTCAGTGGACGCTACCTACAGGGGATACTTACCATGCACTAGAGGATCGCATGTGCAGACCTATCCTGACCTTGAGTTGCGGACATCGAAGACAACGCCTTCACCTTTGCCATCAACGCCTTCCCCTTCGCTATCAACTCCTTCCCCCTCCGCTAACCGCTTTGCCTCGCGCTCTGCGCTGGAAACCCCTCCGGCTGCAATGGGCGTCCGCCGGCAATTTCCGAGACAATTTCCTCGATCGCCGCGGGCCAGCGGATTCCTCACCGCCGCGCCCACCGGAAGGAACGCGCATCGCCACTTCCGGGCGCCGCATCGCTTGCCCTGCCTCACCGTCCGTCACTCTCCCCCCCCCTGGCCCTCGTCCGCCAGTCGCCGCTGCTTCTGCGCGTCCCGCAGGGGACATGAAGGCGGTAAGATAACCCAACAATGACAATTGTTCCAGATCATGATATACACTGCAATTTTAAATATTTACAATAATTTAAAATATTTATAACATAAAAATAATGGAAGAAACAACTCGTACAAAATATTACATTTTCTCTGTCACTTTGATGCCATTATTTGATGCGTACCATACAATACGTGAAATCTCATGCAATGAAATAGTTAAACAAAAGTATGGTTTTGCCAGTAATTCTCTTTACATCACTCCCTAATTTATTATCACTGACTTATAGTTAAAGACAAACATACAAGATTGTCATTAAACTACATTTTGCTATAATTTCTTCTTTGCAAATATATATTTTTGTCATTTATGTTTTTTATTAATATAAATCGTAATTTAATTAGTATAAATCGTTTCATGATATTCCATAAAACCAGTCAGTATATTCCGGAATTTCTCTCTCAAAATCCATTTAAAACATAATTTAATATTTTCAGGTAATCATATCAAATGCAAAATGACCAAAATTATCTGTTATTAAAATCCAGTTATCCGTTTAAAGGAAATTACGTGTATTTTATTCCATGTCATTATTATAATCATAGAATCAGAGGGGAACTACAAAGCACAAATCAGTTTTTAAAAAAAGTCCTTAAAATGCACCATTAACGTTGACGAGATATAACTAATAGAGATATCAAATAACTATATCAATGACAAAGAAAAAATGGAAATACAATCTTCGAAAGAAATGTTATGACTGACTCATGCAGGAAAGATAGTAAATTGCACTACATTAGTTTAATTGTATGTCGATCTATGACCGAAAACACAATTTTGACAATTTTAAGGGAACAAGAGCATTTACAAACACCAGTTCCATTTCAGAGCAATGAAACAGTAAGGTAATGACATTGCGCACGCCCTTGGCCAGCCGGCAATGGTGCGAGCGCAGCGCCTCTTCTTCGGAGCACTATTTCTTCGACATCGAGAAACAAAAACCTGATGTGACGCAAAAGTGTGCCCGTGGAATGCAAGTGTATTAACATTTTTTGCCAACCTTTGCTAATTTTATTTCTCAATGCGGGATCTTATTACCTACAAGATTTATTTATTGTTAGTGCATTTTAATATATTAATACTGTTAGCCCTAAACTTTGAATCACGTATGCACAATCAAATTCACCTACAGATACAGATGCGTTTCTTTTTCACTGCATGTCGTCCTCGCCATCAACCCCACCCCGTAGAATGACGTGCGGGAACCGTCTGCGACGCTGCCAACGTCGAATGGAAGGGAGAGCGGGCGACAACATTTCAATTAAACTGACGAGCGCTGCGCGGCGCCTCGCCAGATAAATCCTAATGGTTTTCGCTTTATGGAATCGGCCGCAGCCCCGCGGGCGGCGGAGAGGAAGAGGACAGGCGGGGCGGGGCAGGACAGGGCGGAATGCGAGCGAGAGAGAGCAGGTTGGGACTGAGCGGGGCGGGACTGAGCGGGGCGGGCCTGAGCGGGATGAAATTTGGCGGGAGGGGAATGGCGGGGGTGGGTGGGGAGGGCGGGGGAGGGGGTGGGCGGATAAAGGCAGTGGCGGGACGGAGCGATCACGTTAAAGTGGCTAGACCGTGGCAGAACGGGAAGGGGCAGGGCGGGAGGGAAAGGGGAGGGGCAAAGCGGTGAGGGGTCATGCGAGGCGGGTGGGGTGGGGCGGTGATCAGGCAAAATTGCGCTACAGAACACGCCTGGTGCTTCAAACGGGCGATTGTGGAGACGCAGGGCAGCGGAAGTGCCAAACACGACACCAATGTCTCTTTTTAGTCACGAGAGGTGAGGAAAGGGATACGGGATGAGCAGAGATAGTAAAGCGGCAGAGAGAGTTAGCTAAATATATTTGGGAGAGAAGTGTTTATGGTGAAAACTCTAGAATCTATTATGTTGACGTATAATTTGGCACAAAAATATTTTGGAGACAATATTGAGAACGAATGCTGAAAAAACCTACGAACAGCTTGGCTACTCTGTTCTCCATGCTATCTAACAGTCTCCGAGCGGCGTTTGTGATTACATCGTGTCTCCAGGTGCTTCAACTACTTTGTTCAAATATCGTAAGTGTAGTGCATGTTACTGCCTGGAGGTAGTGATCGTCATCCAGTGAACTGTGAGATCCGGCGTTGACATACACGTCTCACTTTTTTCCTCTTACAGTCACACGCAGTGGTGATGAACTGCTCCAGCTGGGATAATCTCATTGCCACCGAGAGGTCTCGTGACATACGTAGTGCGTGAAAGGGTGTGAGTGTAAAGGGAAATGAAAGGACACAAAATCAGGAGGCGAGATGGCACGCGCTCCACCTGTTTGAATACTGCTCCGTTACTTTCCTGTTAATTATCGTCCAAAACACGAACTCAATCCATAAGAAAAACTTCCAGCTACAATTTCAGGTGTATCACCCAGCTTTAAAACTGGTGTCGAAAATGAACCACAGGGCAAAAAATTGAAAAAAGAAACAATAAAAAAGGCTCGAAACTTAGGACGTTCTGATTAAAAATGCGTTCGCTGTACAAAATTAAAATAACATTTATTTATACTAACGCTAAAATAGTATCTGCAGGCTGCACAAATCGTGAGATAGTTATCCCTATACAGTACTTTCGTAACTGGGGGTGTCCGCCCATGTGTTAGACCACTTCCCGTGAATTAATCGAGACACGTAAGGTGTCATTCAACGATTCCTGGTCTTTTGGCGGGGAACTCTAGTAAGCAATTGGAAACTTGTTTTTACATTCGACCAGAATATTGTAAGAAATTTTCAAATCACGTTTTTGCATAATTTAGCGCTGCGATCGTAAGGAGTATGCCAGAATTAAACCCGCCCCACATAAACAAAGCTATGTGAGCGGCATTGAGTTGATTAAACCCCAGTACTCAGAGACAAATTTCGCCCAACAACACGATAATTTTCATACACAAGGAGGGCAACTCTGATTGTTTGCATCCCTCAATGTATCGTACATTTAATAATAAATTTGCAAAAACCTACCTTGCAACTTAATATATTTGAAAGAGTCAAGTGAATACGGAGAAAATTAGAACAGTGATGAATGCTATACAATGAAAGCACATTTAATTTATTTCGTTGGACATACCAACATTTACGTTCTAATATTACGTGCAATTGCCGAATTTCAAATGAATGGGACTAACAACTAATTCTTCAGTTTAACTAACACATTATTCAAATAAACACATAAACCAGTCGTCTTTTAATGTTTATACAGATTCTCCAAAAAACGATTAATAGAACAATTGCGGAAGTAAATACAAATTAGACTTCGTTTGTGTTATTGTAAGTTTTAATATCTTCAAAAATTAGGGTACAAAAATATAAAAGTGGTAAGTAAATCCAGGGAAGAATCAAATTGGAGTAGTTGTAGAAGATTTTGCGATAGAATGTTTGTAATGAATTCAAATTTATCACATTAGGATGAAAAAATATCAGTAAAAAAGAGCTTGTAGGAGATATTTTATATGCGCAATAACAAAAAAGTGTATTACATAGAATGTATTAAATGAGAATTCTAACTATTCTTATCACCCATACCGGCAAGTATATTTTACTGCGATTTAATTTTGAAATTACAATAGTACCAGTTCATATCTCGTATGGAGGTAACACACAAGTTCAATGAGTATTGGAAATGTTTGAACGGGAGTATAACATTTTCAATTACTACGCTTCATTGGTTTGTCCAAAGCCATATTCTGTAAAAACGTAATTTAAAAAACGCTGTACATGACGTTCAGAAATTTTCAACACAAGAAAATATTTTAAAACATTTTACAGCGTCAACGTCACATTCAACCAGTAGTTATTGACTCATCAGAGAAGATGTAACATCTGTAATTTGCAATAATTTAAATATACTCTAAAAAAGTACAGTTAGATATAAATTTAAATCTGCGCTATTCGAAGTCACAACATTTTGTGTAAACAAATGATATTAACTACGATGAGGCTGGCGGAATCATTATGATATTATCTCCATGATACTTTTTTGAATTGAGATATAAAAAAAAATATTCCAAAATATTCAATGATTATTTTATTAGAGCAAAGTGGCTATGAAGAATACAAATGAATATTTCAGTTTCACCCAGGACAGACCCCTTCCTTACGTCATCCTAGTATGTACGCCTTATCAACAGTTCCGTATGAATGAGAAAATGTGTGAAAAAATCGTAAATAAATAAATCATAATAAATCATAAACACAAAATAATCGTAGTATAGAATTACGCAAAAGTTGCTGAAATCAACTAGTACAAAAAAATTAGTAAATTAAATTGGTAATTTGAGAAAATAAGTCTTGCAAACTACTAAACAGCTCAGCAAATACCCTTAAAATAAACCCTCACTTACCACGCAAGTGAGCAGCCGTGTGTAAGGCAGAGGTGGTTTCGTGCTTCGCGACTGCCGTCGTGTGGCAAATGGCCCATTGTGCCATTGGCCCAATGCGGCGCAAATGAAGCTCCAAAAAGCGACGCCCGGGGCCAACAAAGGCATCGCCGCGCTAGGCGCCGCGACAAAGGGCCGCCAATCACTGCCGCTCTCAGCGCCAGCCCATTGGGCGGCGTCAAAGCGTTTGCGTTCTCGTTTGCACTCGCCTTCTATGCGCCGCGACATGCCCTGAAACTGGGCTCAAACGTTGGTAGTGTGGTGAAAACCTGATTCATGCTATTAATGCCACGCCTATGTTCCATCAATATTTCAGAATGATTTGCACTGACTCATAAAAAAGGAAAGAATATTGTGAATGATCTTAACGTAAGTCACTTCTTCGAAGACTTCGGTTTTTATATTTTTAGTACCAAAGCATCATATCATGCTCTTTTTAATTCGAGAAAGACACGTCATCTAATATAACCTTATAATAACTTTATTATCAGAAATATTATATATATATATATATATATATATATATATATATATATATATATATATTGTGACGTACCTGCTTTGGTTGGTACTTGCCACTGCAAAGAAATTACAAAAGATAGGGTTCTTGCTCGTGAATGGGTCCCTACGAGGAGTTGATATAGCATTGGGAAATTTAATTAGTCAATGTAGTACAATTATAAACAGGATTTATTCACAAACCAAATCTGTTAATTACATGATTCATTACACTGATACGTTTCGCCTTGGTACCAAGATCAGATTCATCATGAGTTTCATCATACCTTTGGGGCCCCAACAATTACCTCCGTTGTTTGAAGTACTGCTCGCATCGGCGGGGGTCGCCGACCTCCGCTGCAGCCCGGCGCATTCGGCGGCTGGTGGTGTAGTGGTCGTCTCGGCTGGCGGCCTCCTGGATCCCTCAATCTCAGCTCCTGGTACTTCGGCTGGCACGTCGCACTTTCCTCTAATTACCTTTCACCGTTTTAACACAATTACATAGCACGTGGCCACTACGCGTGCTCGCGTCAGCTTCGCAACACACAGTTCTGGTATTGTTCTCACTGCGTCAAATGGCATAAGCGCGATTTACTGTTCTACCCACATTAATCTCTTCTACATATCACTTTTCCGGCCTCCTAACTATTGTTTCAACAGACCTTGCATTAACTAACGTTCTACCTCACCGGCCACATTCCGGCCACACTTCGGCCACCGCCGACCCCTGGCGACCGCCTCGTCCGTCTCGCTCCTCGCAACTGTCGTAACGGCTGAATTCTCCGCCGCTCCACGCTCGGTTTTTCAACCGTCGCTCCTCGTTCCCACGGTGTCTCGCTGCGGCGACGACGGCGGCGGCGGCAGCCGTTGGTTCCCCCCCACCGCTGTCCGTCGCGCCTGTCGTGCGTACTACGCAGTCCAAAAATTCTTCATTAATTAATTTCATTTATCCTCTATCATGACACCAGCACTTAAGCCGTACAGCCACGCCTGGAATGGATGAATGATTTTATGGATTCGTGATTATGAAGATGAAATATAAGTGACGATGAAGCAATGGTTGAATATAAATCAGAGGTAACAAGATAACGTCGGTTAAATCCCTAACATACTTCCACCGTCAACGACACATTACAAATTGATGAACCGTGATTTACACCCAGCAACATAGAGGGTCAAAGTTGGTACACCAACCACTGTGCAAGAGGTCCAGAATAATAATTCTCTTTTAATGCAAAAATTAAACGATTACGAGCGTGAACATTTACAGGATCCGAAGATTTCAAATTTTTGTCTCGAGGAATCGAGTTACCTTTTTCTTCGGTTGCTGTTACTTCATGACGAAATATCTAAGACCTTGCCGAAAATAAAAGCAAGACGTTTTCGAGCATATCTCCTTAAAAGGGTTCTTTTACGGCAAAAATTTCTAGGAACTTTTCTGTAGGACATACTGTCTACTATAATTTTGTATAGACCATCAGTTTCGGTATGATTGGTAGTTACGGAGCTATATGCAAAAATCGCAGAAAAAATTATCTTTAAACAGCCTCTGCCTCCGCCTCATACAGGATTTTTTGTATAATGTGAGTAGGTACCAACAAACAATCACGCCAAGTTTCAAAGCTCTTGAATATTTTCACTCGTTTTGCCTAATTTTACTAGGAAATAAACGTTTTGTGGAGCTATGAACTTGCTCATATTCGGAGACTGGCTGCGTATATATTGGGAGCGTAGGAGGCAAGAGGCAGCTTCTGCAAGGGACGCCCAAGGGAGGTCTTCTGCGCATGCGTGGCAGCAGGGCAAATCTTATTACAATTACATCGCTTCGGGGAGCGAGCGGATTATCTCGAGAAGGTGGGCGGAGGACGACGAGGTTAATTACCTGTAAAGTGAGTGACAGCACCAACGTACGTAAGGGTCTGTCTCTGTGACCTAAAATTGTTGGGTAGCGAGAAAAAAATTTTAAGGCGAAGAATGCAAAGCAAATAGGGGCCAATTACAATGCTATTACAAATGTGTATTATTATTACATATGTTTATTATTATTATTATTATTATTATTATTATTATTACTTTTACTGTTATTATTAATATTATTATTATTTGCAAAGCGAGATAAAAATCACTTTAGAGAGGAGAGACTTTAAACCTAATCAGTTTGTTCTCATTTCAGGGGGCCCAAAGTGTTGCACTAGCAATACTCAATACTTGTACGAAAGTGATCGCGAATATGAATCGTAGTAACATTTGACCCCACTGTTATAGTTTTTCGTGTATCTCATAAATATGATAAACATAATACAGAATAGTTTAGTAAAAGCATCAAGCATGTTTTTTCCTTCAAGGACAGCAATAATCACAGTTTCGACTACTTCCTGCAACTTTCACAGTTTTTCATCACATGTATTTCATCACATGTTTTGACACAAGAGATCTAATCTCGTGCCTTGTTATGATAAAATTATCGATCGAACTAGAATGATCTCGAACGCCCCTCATCTCGATAGCATGTGTTGGAAGCCAGGGCCTAAGAGGTTGCACGAATCATGACAATAAAAGCCCAGGCGTCGAGTTCGCACCACTTACCACGGTACCCGGGAGGCGCCCAACTATTACACACCGATTAAAAAACGATTATTCGGCGACCTTCGGGGCTGCATTTAGCTCCAAATTGGCGCCATTAGAGTTTCGCTTCGGTGACAAATGCGAAAATAATTTCATGAACACCGAACAGGGGAAGAGAGGTTAATCACTTCGCTCTGATTTACCGTAGGCCAGTCCTGCAAGATAAGTGTTTCTTATCTTCGCTTCTAGAAGCGAGAGGCGCTACAACACATGCTTTCTCGCATTATGAGAAGGGTAACGTAATACCATACTATTGCAATTTTCCCCCCTACAAGACCCCATCAGAAAACAGTTTAAAAAATACAAACCAGTTCAAACGAAGTGTCTGCGGTGCATACGAGTATTTGCAATTATTTTGATAGCGAAGAATACAAGTGATTTTGTACTACTATAAAAGGAATAAAAGTAAATGAATCTCAACAGTTCAGCACATTATACAGACAAGAAAGAAAAGGATAGTTTAATATCATTTTGACTTCTTTACATCGAAGTGAGCTGGACATTTGTGAATAATTGTACCAAAATCAGAAATCAAACGTTTTTAATGAAAAAATGCATACTTTAAACAAACAGATCTGAAGGCCATTCAATATATTACATCTGGAACACATAGATACTTTGTACGAAAATAATAATTTTAAAGCAAATACATGTCTCAGAGCCTCGAGTACGTTCACATCGATCAGAAGATAATAATTTTTGAAAAATGGCCTGAAGGGTTTAGGTGCTAGTGTTAATCACAAACGGACGGACGGACACACTGTCTTCAATCAATTGTTCGCTGTCAAAGACCATAAAACATACGTTTGACTACACAACATTACGGTAAGTAATTTACCACATATAGGAAAATATTTATTAACTTTCTCGTTACAAGAGCGCGGCAATAAGATTTTAAATCGAAAAATATCCGCATTTTCTAGCAGAAACACAATACTTTCTCTATACTGCGTAAGACGTATGCGAGAAAGTAATATATTAATTTGGAGAGTTCTGTAAATTCTTCCTGGTTACAAGGAAACGAATGTATAAAATTTAGCGTCATGCTCTTCAGAAAATTAGTATCATCGACTCTGCGGTTCGTTTATGGACAAATCACGTGATGTTTAACTTCACGTTGTTTCCCATTAAACACCTTGTAAATGTAGTGAATAACTGTACACTTGCACGCAGAACGCAAAAATAAATCTTCAAAATCTGAATAAATGAGTAAGGAGATAGTGAATGGTTAAAAGAGGTGACGGAATGAGGGCAAGTACAATTGGGATGAATGTTCGGCGTCCTTCAGTGCAGATTAAAACATTCGATTGGTGATGTGGGCCTTTGGACTTCCTCAGGCCGTGGGAAGGCGATAAGTACACCTTTGTCAACAAGAAATAAGTATAAAATGATAGCGTTTCGGATACCACCTAGAGGGTGGATGGGTGGGATGAGGTCACTCAGACCAGACAGGAGAAAATAGATAAATAACTATTGGATTCCTGAGCGACTGATTGAACACATGACTGGCAACGGTGACACGTAGTCCCTGCGATGCCGAGAGGGCGGCCACGTCGGGCAGGTGCCAAGTCCCGCCACCAGAGTCGCCACCGGCATCGCGGGGTTATTTCACCCCCACGGTCCCGGCGCGAGCCTCCTGCTCATATCGGCCGCTGGGAGCGCTAATGGCCGCGAGGTGTGAAGGGGAAGGAGGGGTCGCGTTTTCTTTCTTCTTCTGCAGCGGCGTTCGCGGCCGCGAGATCTTGTTCTTTATTGCACGCAATTCTACTGCGAAATTAAACCATAAATTACGAACGCAGTTAGGGCTTGTGAGCGCGGACGGAGGCGGGGTCGGGGCAGGTGTGGCCTCGGCAGGCAATGCGAAGGTGCCCTGCGAGGACGAATGGCGCTCGCGCTGAGAAAACTACTAGTTTGCAGCCAACGCTGTCCTGCATGTTGCATACATGCAGTTAGTGAAACACGGTCCAAACAATTACTCAGTTTGCTGTAGTATTGTGAACTGCCCGCTTACTGTGTAACTGCCCGCTCGATTCACTTAATCATGAAGCGGTTCAAGGTAATATTTATGTTTTCATCAAACACGTTCATTTCATCTATTCTAGCATAATGGGAGTTTTACATACTTTTTTTTCTCCAGGCTGGGATTCCGAATAGAAAAACTGAATTGCAGAATCACGAGAATGTCATTCGACTCAAGGTCAGTGATCTATTGCCGTTCTTCACAGTAACGGTTGGAATAAACAGCCTAAGTGAAAATAAAGCGCTATCTATACTTCAACGTTTTCGTGCGGGGCTTTCAGATTAGACAAAATTTGTAACGTGTGGTCGGTGACAGCAAAAGTGAGCGATGACTTTCTAGAGGTCTCCTTTCTCTTTAGCATTGGCTCAGTTTCTATGAAATCACTGTACTTTTTCATCTCCATCTGCATTTCGTATTTCTTCTACGATGCTGCCGTAATCACCTGTTCGTGGCGAGATATAGGGTCTCGAAACGGCTATTTCGTTTCATTGCCAAAGGAAATTTCATTGAGTTACCACGTGTTCAAAAAACTAATAGTTATATATATTGTGATGTCATGGGATTGTGCAACCCCATGACGCCACCGTCTAGTAGTTGTGAACACCCACAAGCAGCGAGGATAGCAGGCGCAGAAAGCAGAGGTTCTTAAACGCGCAACCTGTTATCCGTACTAGAGCGCGCGAACTAGCGAGCAACGTTTTCTCGTGGAGGGTTGAAAGAGGGGAAGCAATCCCACTCCTGAAATTTCCCCAGGCGTCGGGCCATAAATACGGTAACACGCTTCGGGAGCGCTCTCTGATATTCCAGCAACGACGGGGAACGAATCTCTGATATTCCTACAACGACAACGATCGCATTGGCAGCGCTTAAATCACAGCAAGACTAATATTGCCTAGATTCGCGCCGAAGGACTCTGAATTATTCCAGTACAGTCATATTGCTCCTTATTACTGCACAAGCCAAAAGTGTAGTAGTTAGGCTGCACACGCAAACGAAAGGGGCGCAGCAAATTCGATAAACTGGAAGCGCGAATTAATTTATACAACGAGGCGTGTGAAGATAGAAGAAGAAGACATCTCTAAGAAGGCTCAAGCGTACGTGCGAAAGGTATGGTCTGGATGGAAGGCAGGGCGTGTAGGTGCGAAGGATCTGGGTTCAGCGTGGGACTTTGAATGGTCAACAGAGCAAGTGGAGATTTCGGCGAAACGTTGGAGCGCCCACAACCTTGAATCGGCGAGGTCATCTGGCAGCGAGCATCGCAGGGTCGGTGAGACACGTGTATTTGTACCACAGCAGTTTCGTTAAAAAAAAAAAGATCGCAACAACGCGACAGTTCACTAAAATGGCTTAAAGTGGGAAACATTTTGTTATGCGTAATAGTGGAGCAAGTGAAATCCCCAATTATTGAGGCAATTAAAAAAAAGAGAGCCATACCTTGTACTGTTTTACGTGAAAGGTGGTTTAATTGTTGTACAGTTTTTTTTGTAATTTTGAGGGATGTTAAAATTGGTGTATTGTAAGGTGTCTATTTGTGTTCTATTTATTCTCTGCAAAAGTGTGATTATTTTTTTGTCGTGTAATTGTGCCACTAAAAAAATTTATGGGTAAATTATGCGCTCGTTTGTTCACAATCTTTGCAATTTTTTGTGTCGACGGTTCAGACCTTTCTCGTACCCGAAAGAACCTGCTTCCTGAGAATTTTAAGCTCGCTTTGCAAATCTTGATAACACGCTTACTGCACATGCGTGCTGCTGCTGAAGGCGGTACGTTAGTTGGCAATAGGCGGGTTAGAATTCTCTCTCTCTCTCTCTCTCTCTCTCTCTCTATATATATATATATATATATATATATATATATATATATATATTGTGACGTACCTGGTGATGCCGGTACTTTCACTGCAAGAAATTACTAAAGGAGGGTAACTTTTTCGTGAAAGGGTCCCTACGAGAAGTCGGTATAACATTAGGAAATTTAATTAGTAAATGAAGTACAATCATGAACAGTATTTATTCACAAACCAAATTTGTTAATCACATGATTTAACAACAATTATACACTTTGCCTTGGTACCAAGATCAGGTGTAATACAAGTTTTATCATACCTTTGGGGCCCCAACCAATACCTTCGATGCTTGGATCACGGTTCGCGTAGGTAGGGGTCGCCGACCTTCGCAGCAGCTGGGCGTAGTCGGCGGCTGATGGTGTGGCGGTCGCCTCGGCTGGTGGCTTCTTGAATTCTTCCTGATTCAGCTCCTGGTACCTCGGTGTCGCACCTCTCTCTAATTATCTTCCGTCGCTTGATTTAATTTCTTAACACGCGGCCAATGCACGTGCTGGCCTCAGTTTCACACCACACAGTTCCGGTATTGTTCATACCACGACAACTAATACAAGCGCGATTGATTGTTCTCTTGGCGCAGATCTCTCATCCTAATAACATTCCCGATCCCAACCTCACGTGTCTATTGTTTTGCATTGGCTACTATTCTATAATACACACCGCATGCTCCCTTTGTCCATGCAAAAGCGGCGAGCTCCTCACCACACGTCCGTATCTACCGGCCACTTCTCCGCGACTGTCCTAACGGCTGAAATCTTCGCCGCTGCCCTGCTCAGTTCTAACCGTCGTTCTCACGCTGCGTTCGTGGCAGCGGCAACGGCGGCGGTAGCGACCGTTGCTAGCTCCCACCGCTGTTCGCCGCGCTTGTCGTACGTACCACGCAGTCCAAAATATATACTAATTACTTACGCTAATGTTCTAATTAGTGTAAGGAAACACATTATGTGTTTCAATATATATATATATATATATATATATATATATATACACACACACACACTTCAAAATTGCTAAACGTTTGGAATAACGTTTTAATAGAATTCATCTCTTCGAAGACGCTTTCTCTAACAAGGTTTTTTTTATAATTTCTTAAAACCGGTAACGTATCATTAAAACCTTTGAAGCCTCAAAAAACTGAAATATATAATAATTTACGAGCCATGACGGTAGGAGAGCAAATAATAATGACTTGTATTATAACGATTACGGTAAGTAATTTTAAAGTCTGATATTCAAAACTATACAATTATTTTTCATTTACACCAGAATCTTCGATTTCAATTGCTGTTCTAAGTAATATTGTAATATTTTCTATAAAGTATTGTAAAAATTGTTATGAATCTTTAACCTTGCTGAAAGAGAAGTACAAATCATTGCAAATTCCTCCTTTGAAATTTACATTCTTCTTTCGCAGTAAACTCGTATAGTCGTAAGTCTATAAGACATGAGAAGACTCTAATTAATAACGACTGTGTTGATGCCAAGAACCTTCGCAGTCCAATACTTGAATCGTTTATTTAATAACGCGTTTTGATAATTAGCTCTCAGATAATCTCGTGAACTTGGCCCTCTGCGGCTACGGATATTGAATGCCCTGGAAACTTTCGAAGATCCGGAAATCAGCAAACTTTCTCCGCTGCCTTTTTGCGCTCTCTCAAAGCCGTTCTTGCAAATTCCATGTTCTTAAGAATTAACAATCTTCTCCTAAGGAAAAGTAACGGTGATGTATTTTCTCACCGACGAGTCCAATTAACTTTTTCATTACATTGCTGTTTAAACATGTACGTGGTTACTGAAACACATAAGGTAGTTAAGTTGATTCTAAAACAGTACAATATTCGTCATTTTAATTGAATAAGAAGGAATATAATAGGGCAATAACGGTTGTGGAAATAAAAAAAATATTTTGAAAGAAGAAATGTTTTCATTATTAAATTATTGGACCGCAAATAAATATTGTTACCTACTTTGGGATTTATACCCGCAATTTCCTGCACACTTTTAATATGATTATTACAAACATATTCTACCAACATTGTTATTGAAAACTTGTATCTCGAAATCATGAAAGAATATTTAAATACACTATTAAAGGGTCACAAGGTATTCTAAATTTGTTGCAGGAACTTGAAATATTATTGATCGTTGGAAACAAATGAGTTAATTATTTCAAAGCAACATGTCCTACAAACGCTGAACACTAGTATGAAGTATGGCTCCGTCGTAATGATTGATGCACAAGGTTGTTTAGCTTAATGTCCGATGTACGCTTTTGCACAGAATTACATTTCCACAATAAAGAGTGTCGTGAGAAGTTTCTCTTACGGTGAACATGAGATAATGTAGTACTTTTGCATCGTTAACAGCCTGTGGTGGGTTCTTTGGAAGGCCACATTGAAGAAATGGCATTCAATTCCCGTTTTACATTTACAGATTCCGTTATCTCATTTATTTCTTTTTTTCTGTCTAGTTTAGGCCTATTCGTGTGAGATACAGTAATGAACGCAGGCTTCAAAGCTCCGCAGATGGCAAAGCGTGAATCCGTTTGAGCCCGAGATGCCGCTGCTAATGTCATTCACGCCGTCTGTTAGGCGCCCTCTCCCTGGAAGGACACGCCTCTGCGGCGGCCGAACAACTCAAAGGGCGGGCGGAGGCGGACCGCGACCGAACGCGCAGACGGCGCGGCGGGGCGGGGCGGCCAGGAGGGGCTTTGCAGCGGAGGCAATGCGTAAGTGGCTAATGAGAGGAGTCCGGCTGCGCTCCGAGCGCGAGCGATGGCTTCTGTTTCCCACCGTAGCGTCGTCAACCCGGCTGGCAAACTGAGCTAGGGATTCTGCTGAAGTAAAGGACGGGGAAATGAGCGTGAGGCAGA
The DNA here is from genome assembly GCA_038098605.1 of Gryllus longicercus. Classification (NCBI taxonomy): domain Eukaryota; kingdom Metazoa; phylum Arthropoda; class Insecta; order Orthoptera; family Gryllidae; genus Gryllus; species Gryllus longicercus. Next base: position 3,050,528 of record JAZDUA010000007.1, read on the forward strand.
GAGCGAGACAGAGCTGAACAGTCGAAGGCAAAGAGTGTGTGTGTGTGTGTGTGAAAGAGAAAGAGAGAGAGAGAGAGAGAAAGCGACTGAGAGAGAAACACGTGACGATAAAAAGAGAGATAAAGAGTTACAAAAATAGGGCGAGATGGAAAGAGCGACAGCAAAAGAGAGACAGAGTGAGAAATCCAAAACAATAGAGATGTCAGGGGATATTGAGAAAGCAAACGAGGTGAAAGAGAATGTGTAGAACGAGATAGAGGGTAATTGAGAAGGAGAAGAAGAGAAAGAGAGAGGATAAATGAAAGGAAGGAATAGAGAGCCAAATTTTACAAACTGAGTAATGTCTCTTTTGCCTCTCATCGTCATATTAAAACGAAAGGGTACCAAAATGAAGCAGTGTTTGGTTCTTTGTGCTTTTGTTGCGTTACGAAAAAAACATAGATAAAAGGTTACAGTGTTTAGAAAAATTTATAATTTGTTTGCATTATTGTACCTCAAAGAAAGCCTCCAGTTGCCATCAAGAGATGGTTGCGTAGGCTTCCGCGGCCGGAGTTTGTGTTGTCTAGGCTCTCCGCGACGAGCCGCGTCACTGACATCGTGGCTAACATTTCGGCCAGTATTTGTTTTTGGCCTTCTTCAGTGTAGCAGTACGCTCTGAAGAAGGCCACAATACGCTTGCGAAACGTTAGCCACCGTGTCAGTGACGCGGCTCGTTCCGGATAGCCTACACAACATGCCATCAAGAGAGCTGGAAGACTCCTAAAGCTTGCAGGTGGAGCACACACGAGGAAAGTTGCAGATAGAATGCGCGGAGTGCGACGGAGAAGGAAGCTCAATCAAGCAATACTGATTGACTGATTATCATTTGCAGGCACACCAAATGCTATAGCCCTTAGTATCGTCAGTAAAGTGTTTTATCTTTGGAGGCGGTGGTACCGCTCCCTCCCAATGGGTCACCGCTCCATACGGTAGAACGTGTAAGCTCCCGACTGGTCTCCCAAGATGCACAGTTGTGTACGGAATGTAAGTGTAAGTGTTGTAAGAGAAAATGATAGGACAAGAATGAGATAGGTTAGATTGCGCACGGTCCGCGGTCAATTTGTAAGGGAACTTAACCAGTATTTGAGATAATAAGCTTCCGCGACCGGAGTCAGTAACTACTTAGCTGCCCGGGAGACGCAGCGTTCTAGGCACACTTGCAAGTTGCAACGTTGGCACGAGGCAGTGTACGTGGCGTTTTCCGGATAGCCAAGTAGTTATTAACCGACTTTTTCCTCGCGTTGATCAAAGAAACCACGAGTCTCTCCTAGAGAGTAGTTGAAATCGACATTGCTATGTAACTAATGCCAAAAAACCGCCACCGTCGGGACCAAAGTCCAAGGAAGGGAAGAGAAAACCAAGGGACGAAAGCAAAAGCCACGATAATGCTGCCACTGAGTCATATCAGCGGGTGGGAGGGCAAAGAAGAGGGAAGTGCAGCAACCGAGCAAATTCCTCCCCTCTCGCCAGGAGACGATTCTCGTGCACCCTGGGGCTGCGTAACCTTATGCACGCGCCAGAACAACTCGGAAGGGCGGCCGTCGTGCGGGATGCTGAAGGGCAGGAAAGGAGCAGACGAAAGGGCACTCTGGAGGCCGCACACCGCCTCCGTTCGTCTCCGCCAGAGCGCAGCACAGACCAAGAGACGTTCGCTCAGAGAAGCAACGGAAGGCTTTCTCGCAACTGGGGATGCGAACACGGAAAGTCATCGGCGAAATTTTCAAGATAGTTAGTGTATGGAAAGTACTATTTCTGTAGATATGAATATGAAAACAGCTGGCAATACAGAATAGGATAAACGGCAAACAAACAAAATGTGCGAATGAGATCAAGTAACACATCACTCATCGAATACATTAGTGTGACGAACGATCAATTTCACAGAGATTTATAATGTTTTGAATACAAGCATTGACTGATATTAAATTAGTTTATCTTCGTCAGAAAAATCTGAGACTGTTGTTGGGAAAAAAATCTACGTATTTTTTCGCAATATTCATGCAATTTATTATAGTGTGAAAATGTAATATAACAGGAATTTTACCATTTATTTCACTTTTGGTGATGTTGAAATAGGGGAAGAATAACAGAATGAAGAATAGTTTGAAAATCCTAACTTTACAGCTTTGAGGAATCTCCTTGTATTATGGTACAGAATGTTTACAATTTTCCATTATACTAAATATTCTATACTGAGCGTGAGACAAGGCGGGGGTGCAGGGCCAGAAAACCCCTAAGTCACAAGTGCTACAACGCAGCTCCTCATAAAACGTCGGCCCGCGCTTCCTCCTCGTGAAACATGGGGCAGCTGCGGCCGCTTTATGAGGACGCTGCAGTATAAGGGGGACGGGGCAGCATGGCAGGAGAGACGGAGAGAAGGATTGTGGGAAGGCGTCGGGAGAGAAGAGAAGCGGAATGGAACGAGGAAAGGAGGAGAAAACATGGGGGTGAAATTGGGAACGGGGAAGCGAGGTGCGGGGTGGAATGGGATAAGAAAAGGAAATGGTGTGAAATAGGGTGAGGGACGAGAAAGTAAAAAAAGAAAGAAAAGAAGGAAAAGGGGGAAGCTTTGTAGAGTACGAGGAGCTTTGAAAGGAAGGAATGAGGGAAAAGGGGGAAGAAGAAAAACGGTATGATATAACACAGATTCAGCGTTTAAAAATGGCAGGAATTTCTAATAATTCACTGTTCAATTAATTTAACACCCTAATTAATAGTAACAGCGAAGTGATATGATACAATATTCCTTGTTGAAGAAACCAGGTATGGAGTTCAAATGTGTAAAGCGAAGCTTCAACATTATATGAATAAGCAATATATTTTATATTTCTCAAACTTTTTTCTTATTCAGATGATGCAGATCAAATAAATCTCGAAACGAAAAGTATGCATGCAAACTTTTTTTTTAGTTACATGTCAATGGTCGTTCGGGAAAAACTACGTCAAGTGTTATACTAGTTGTTCCCACCTATATTATCTAAAAGTACGAGTAAGTTTCCACCCTTAAATACGTCATTTTTACAAAAATCACTGGGTTTGAATAATTATGAACAGGTAGCGAAATGAATTATTAATTGTGTGTTCAGTTCATTTAATTTGACTTTACATTTGAGGTTTGAATTCAGAGACCCTCATATTTTGTTACATTAACATCAACTAATTGCACATAATTCATTTTCAATCGAGTACGCAATTGTTGAATTGAAAAGAGAAATTGCATTGAAAGGGTTTACCCTTTACTCAATATTAATTTGTTATTTTGAAACCATTTAATTCTGAAATTGTAGTATTTTCTGTTTTTATTGCAAAGAATATTCGTATCATCCCTGAAAAGAACTGTTCTTTGGTTTTGAATTGCTAATGTCATATCGTTTACGTATAATGAGAGAGTAGGATCTAAAATCGAACCTACAGACCCACACGGGCAATTGGGTAAATAATTTCTCTTCATTCCAGAACGTTATTTCTACTCTATGAAACCGTTGTGTACGGGTATGAACATAATCAATATAGAGGAGTACTACGAATTCTATAAGATGGTAAATTGAAAGTAACATGTTAAGATCAATGAAGGTTACGGAAAAGTTTTAAAAAAAATTGTACCTACGTAAAAGTTCTGCCTTATAATTTCTTTTAGAAACTGACAAAACAGAAACAGGCAGATAATTTTGGTATTCAATGTTATTGCAATTTTTAATGAGCAGCTACATCTTATCTGATTTTAAAATATGCGGAAGTATTCTGGTGAATAATAATGCATTAAATACGCCAGTTAACGGGAGCATGAAGCCACGTCTTCACAAGGCTTTACCAAACAATCCGTAAATTCATCTAAACCTGCCGAATTTTGATTCTTTTGTTCATCAATTATTTTGACACATTTTAGGTAGAATATTTGAAAACAAACATCGTGTCAACTTTTTGGGAACGTCTGATGTTTAATTTTTTGGCGTAAGATATTATGTTACTTTAATCGACCCCAGTGAAGTACCCCCGAAAAGCACTTTAAATGGAAGAAAAATCTGTGTTCTTCAAGATCGTAAAAAACAAATTGGCCTAATTTTTGAAAAAGGAGGTTGATATTAGTACAGGTCCTTATGTAAAAACCTTTGTGGGTATAGGTAATTTTAATTTATAGAAGAGTGTCTAGTTCTAGTTCGAACCACCGCCAGGTACGGATCGGTAAAGTGCTGCGAGTTCTAACAAGAATAGGTTACGTGAAAATTTTTGTTATTTATCTGTGCAAACTGTTTGTGAAGTAATAGTGCAGCATTCAGTTAAAGAATAGGAAAGGTTACAAGAAGCGGGGGCAGTTTATCTGCCTTCCATTAATAACCTGAGGAAATGGGAAAGCCAAAAGTAATGATAACCAACAATGCCACGACAGATCAACAACACAAATCGTATTCCAACGTCCTACAGGATAGTATGTACCCAAAGAAAGAATGTGCAATAATAATTGATGCAATGGAAGGAATAAATGTGCAAGAATATACGGTAGCAGTCAAACAGATAGTAGGTCCTGAGAGTGTGAGGTATGTATCTCGTGTATCTCAAGGCAGCCAATCTAAGTATATCAAATAAAATAACTACGGAAGAAAACAACAAAATAAAGATAAAATACCTTGAATTGGGAATAAGATCACTGATTACAAAAACCAAAACAGTAATATTTTCTAATGTGTGTCCAGTCACACCAAACTATGTATTAATTGAAAAACTCAAATAATTCGACATAATCACCAGTGCAACTGTTACGTACATTAAGGCAGACAAAAAATCCACGGTATCAACATATATCAAGCTTTAGAAGATAAATATATCTTCAACCTCATGAAATTGCTATCTGAATAAATGGCAATCATCTACTACTCTACAAAATACTTTGTTTACATCTCAACTGATAAAATATGTTGTTTAATATGTCAAAAAGAGGGACATACGGATAAATACTGCACAAGCACAGACCATGATCAAGCACAAATTGGTATTGAAAGTCTGGAAACTAATGAAAATGAAAAACAAGAGAAAAACAAGGACGGTGACAGGGAAGTACAGGTTACGGAAAACATTCTGACCGCTGATGACTACAGCAAGGAAAGCATGCGCGAAGACAATATTGAAGGAGATAAAAATGTTTCTAACAGATTTCAAGAAAACATGGAACACAGTGGTATTAATTACAACTCATATAGTGCTTGCCAAACAAATGAGAAAAACAGAGATTGACAAAGGAAAAAGAGTACATTTACCAAATAACTCGAGCATAGCAGACCATGTAGAAATCCTTGAAAGATCTCATAGCATACATAAGAAAGTGAAAACTTCAACAGTTCTTGATTATCTGGTTCAACACATCAAAACTATACAAAATAGAATACCAGACACAATAATTGTAATTTTTCCCATCCCAATTGAAAGTGCTATTGATTTTATTGTTAAATCCTATGATCTTGCATACAATGATATTCCCATATTAGCCAAACAATTTACAGATAATATATCAGGATTGGTTGTTATGCTACAAGAAATACATAGACATCTAAATAAAACATATTTTAAAAGAATAACTACAATAATAAAATAGTTGTTTACCAATGAAAAATAATCAGAAATATCGGCAGAGGAGGTGGAAAATAAAAACCAGCTGTTCACGCTGCGAAAATAGCTGAATGAAAGTTTGGGAGAGCATAGCATTGTTGATGAGAATGACAATGGAACATCGCTTCTTCTATCGCAGTAGTCTTTTCGTCAGACAAGAATGTTCTGGAAAATAAATGACACAATTTACAAGTATTGTTACTTGGCGAAAGAAACAAAGAGAATTGGAGTTGTCACAGTTACCTCTGCCCAACGAAAATTACCCTTTCCTTACGAATTTCGTCGTTTTTACTTCATACAGTGCCTGACACACTCTGGGTCGAATTCTGAAAACGTGCAAAACGCTTCCTTCCGCACTCCTTGTCGTGACAAGGCGATCAGCCGTCTGATATAGAAATTCTCAGCTTTCCATCCAGCCCGAATTTACGCGGGAGTGGAGAATCTTACCCAGGAGCTGGTGCGATCTTTCGGTGGCGCTCCGCACTAATAGAACAAGTTGAACTCGACTTCAAGGAACTTGCAAGAAGAAATGAATGCTTTGACACCAGAGAAAAAAAAGAAATTCGCGCGGGTTTTAGGAGAAAATTAAGAAGGCGCCAAGTTTAAAATGTATGATCTTTTCCTTTGAAACGCCTTCAAAGAACATCAAACGCCCTGTTAAAGAAGACAAGGCGCCAAATTCGAAGTAATTTGGCCGGCAATTGTCAACACCAGCTATGGCTAAAAGACCAAGTCAACATAATTTTACAAGCAGGGACGTTAGAATATTATTCTGGAAAACTATAAGTATCATCAGAAGAACAGAGGAACTGCAGAAGATCTTAGTAAATATGGACATTGTTATTTGTGTTGAAAATAGAAGTAAAAGTAATATTGATTTTCCAGGATTTGTAATAATAAGAAAAGATAGGGATCAACAAAGAGGTCGAGGAATAATACTCATTGTGAATAATGGACATTGTTATTTGTGTTGAAAATAGAAGTAAAAGTAATATTGATTTTCCAGGGTTTGTAATAATAAGAAAAGATAGGGTTCAACAAAGAGGTCGAGGAATAATACTCATTGTGAGGAAAATACAGCATTTGTAGAAATAAAAGATAATATCTATACAATTTGTGTGAACTAAGTGGAATTAAAATTACTAATATGAAAGAGAAACTGAACATCATTGCTTGTTCTAAGCCTCCAAGATATAATTTAAGTCAAGAAGATTGGGACTCAATAATGGGAAATGCATTTCCAAACAGTAAAAGTATAATCATGGGGAACTTTAATGCGCACAATCAGTTATGGAACTGTCACTTTAATGAAACATACGGAAAGATGTTGAATAATAGTGTTAACACACTTATTCTGTTTCTGCATAATTCTAGTTCCCAAACCTATGTGGACTTTACTACAGGATCTAAATATAGCATTGATTTAGTATTCTCTGCAATTGACATTGCACACCTAACCTAAGTTAAAGTAAAAAATGAAACCTGGGGATCAGATCATTTTCCAATATATAAATGTAAATGTGGAAAAAATGTATTATCACGAGAAAACATGTAAAACCCACACAAAGAAAACGGACTGAGATAAAGTGAGAAAACAGCTTCAAGAAAAATACTACCATTTTGAAATGTCAGAATATGTTAATTCCTCTGGTACTGGTAAATATAATACTTATGTAGAAACTGTAACTAAAGCAATTCTGGGCAATACTCCTTTGGTTAAAAAAGAACAGCTAAAAATAATCATAATCCTCTGCCCTGGTGGGACGAAGAGTGATAAAATGTGATAAAATAAAAAGGTTAAGAAAGGCTGCTTACAGAAAATGGAAAATTACCAAAAAAATGAAAGTTCTGATAGAATATAAAAGAAATGTTGCATGTGCAAAAAACTATTTAAACAAAAAAATTGAAAGTTTTATAAATGTTTAAAAGTATTAGTATCAATACTAGCTTAACATTTACATGGAATAAGGCTAAAATATTAAAAAATAAATGGGTAAAATTAGGTCATAAAATGTACAGGAAAATCTACAGTAAGAAAAAAACGTGATTAGAGCATTATCAAAAATACGCCCACCTTAGGTTACTACAAATTCCAGTATTATATCTATACGAAATGTCAAAATAATCCCTTTTTGATAAACCTTTCAACCATGTGAAATATAGCAGAGCTATGAAAGAATGAATAAGAAATCTGCTTCTGGAAGGGATGGTATTAATTATGAAGTATTAATTAACTTACCTGCTATATATCACGTTATTCTGTTGGACTTATTTAGTAGTATATATGCAGAATAAAATTACCCAAAGAGCTGGAGGAAACGTATGTTCATTTCATTGACAAGCCAAATAATGGTAATAGGCTACGACCTTTGGCTCTTACCTCATGTATTTGTAAATTATTTGATAAAATGGTAATTGAAAGACTAAAGTAGTGGTGGTAAAACAAAATATAATAACAAAGAATCAAATTGGTTTTAGACAAGGTATGTCATGTGCTGATAATATCATTGCTCTGAACATATACATTGAAGATGCATTCATGCACATGCACATTCATGGACAAAGAAGATGTAATTGCTGCTTTTCTAGATGTAAGTGAAGCTTTTCACAATGTTAATAGTGATTTACTTATGGAAAGTTAGCTGAAATAGAATGTACTGAACGCATGATAATGTTTTATAAATGTTTGACTAATAAGAGATTCTTATACACAAACTTGGCGAAGGATGAGGCTTGTAATGCTTCTCAATTTGCTGATGAAATTGATATATATATATATATATATATATATATATATATATATATATATACATACTTTGTACAATATTGTCTCCTAATTAAACGTAAATATTGGAAATTTTTTAGCAGCAAAAACTATTTTATCTAGACATAATACATTTTTTACACTGTTGTAAAACATGAACATTTTTCTGTTATCAGTTGTAATATTCTTATAAAAATATTTAATCCCTTCATATGTTAGAGACTTTTTGTGCTTTATACTGTTAATTAAGAATTTATTACCTAAATATGTTACACGATCCTCAATTCTCATTTATTTACATTCTGCCAATAATACTTTAGTGGGATCACTAGTCCTGTATCCTAATACTAATCTGATTGCTGTATTCTGTAAACTTTCTAATTTGCACTTACAATTTTTTGGTTTGGGATGCTTAACAAAATAGCCATAGTCTATTAAACATCTTACAAAGCTCTTATAAAAATTTAGTTAAATTCCAGGCTCAGCTCACCACAATGTACCTCTGAGAAATTTAATAATGTTTATTGATCTACAACATTTTTCTTATGTATGGAATAAATGTTCCAAAGTCAAATATTAGACCTAGGAATCGTGCAGATTCAGAGGATTTTATTCTGGGGTTTCCAATAAGATATCTATTTCCACTTGTACTATGTTTCTTTGAATAAAATAAATAAGAACAGTGTTTGGAGGTGTAAGCTCAATCCTTAATTTTATATATATATATATATATATATATATATATATATATATATATATAAATGACTAGCCACTGTTGCCACATTTTTCTGAAGCAAACATTCTTCTTCCAAAGCAAAATTCATCATCTCAAGCAACATTCATCTTCTCAAACATCATTTTTAAATATAATATTTCTAATTCATGTGGTCGTATTTTTACTGTATTGGTATTGTTGTCTTGTTTGCGTTCAAAATGTACTGATACATGACTTTCGCTAGCCTTATGCCTTACGCCTAACTTATCCGTATGTTTGGAAGTAGAGAAGGAAATCATGAGATACGTTACGATGTTGAAAAACAAAATAGTGAAATCGTTTGGTTTTACATGATATTTTAATTATAAGTGTGAGCCAAGTATTGCGTTTTCTTGAAACATTTAATTTTAACTAAAAAATGTTTTAATATGACGGAGAAGTGCTTGGTACATGTATAAGTCCACTCAAAGAAGGATGATGGTCAGCTCGCTCTCATTAGTGAAGGCAAAAAACTATATCCTTTCACAACAATCAAGACGAAATTGAGATTATCGCATAGCACGGTTATCCGTATTATTCTCTGGTAACTCTATAGCTATAATTCGTAAGAATGAAGAAATGGAGAAAACTTGTGTTCGTATTATTATAATATAAATGAAAAATTATAGAAATATCTCTCCCCTATTTGCAACGTGTTTTTGCAAAGCTACATATGCTCTTACGTTATATTATACATGCATAAATACGTCATACATGCGTCAAAATGTATCAGTTAAGTATCAGTATAAGTATCAGTTAAGTATCATGTATCAGTCAAAATGTATCAGTTTGTATTATTCAATGATGTACTTACAAACAAGCTCCGAGCTCCAAATGAAAGGTGTCTGAAGAAGGCATAGCCTACCTGGAAAGAAAAATGTCAATATAGTAAATGAGAATTTTAATTGAGTTGTAGAAATTGACTCATAAAAATTTGAAATGTATTTTACAGAAAAAGTTTTAAGAACAATTCATTATGTGGGATACGTGGTTAGATTCCGAATATTCTACAGATTCATTTGGCGAGAGTACATGAGGCGCGAAAGTACTATAGCGTACGAAATTGGACGAGAAAATAATAAATCGAAATCGTGGGTCAAGAAAAATCTTCCAGCTGTAGGTTATTCATATATATATATATATATATATATATATATATATATATATATATATATATATATATATATATATATATATATATTTCTTCCATATAGTGCCGAGTTGGGCTTATCTGTAGCAATTATTGAATTTATTATTAACAAATTTTAAAATGTGAATTTTTTTCTGCTTCAGAACATAAGTGCCTGCTCTAATATCCTACCGAACTCCTAAGTGTATGTAAGTTTTATGAAAAGGTTGGAACGTATGACAATGTATGGAAATGCAATTCTACCAGATTTGAGAGTGTGTCTGAAAAAATAGAACAATTTTGAAAGAAACTATTGGAATGAAACGTATGGAGAAAATACGTATATGAAGAAAATAATCGTATTAAAATTATTTCTAAAGTTACATTTAGAAATCATAAAAGTTGTTCCTTCTATTTTCGATTTTGAAAACTTTAAATGAAGTTCCACTTTAGCCTTAAATTTGTCTTAAGGAATATTAAACTCATTTCCACTAAACAATTCGTGCATGTATAAATTATTGTTCATTTATCATTAAAAATTGACTAACAAATTATATCGCAATGAGATATCTGAATGAATTTCATTGAAGATGACTTAAGACGACAACTGTGTATCGTATCATTAGATTTGTTGATAAAATGACTTGTAGTGCACCTGGGAACACTGCAGAGGGATCTGCAGCCACCGAGGAACAAGTACAGTGCGTAGGTGGGCGGGAGCAGCGGAAGGAACTGATATAATTGAACGGACGCGACTAAAGCCGCCCGCCGCGCCACTCCAACTGTCGCGTGTAATTCCGTGCTCCGCGGGTTGCAGATGTCAGGGGCTGGGAATATAATCCTCCTGCTGTTGGATCTCGTTATCCCACGGCTGACAACTGCTGCTGGAGTCACCTTTACACCGACACTATCACTTCACATTTGCACGCTCTGCCTACTACTTCGGTTGAGAGTTGCACTGTTTGTGAACTACCGCTATCTCGGATCATCTCAGTTCTTCGGCGCCTGCCCCTCCCCCCCCGTCTTCCATCATCTGTAGTGCGAGGACCTAAGGTGGGAATCCAGATGTGGCGGATTTTCGACACTAGCTAACATGGTGTTTCAAAAATATTTAACGTCCTCTCACGTGTCGAATCCTAAACATAATTTTCCCTTTAGCAGTTTCACAAAAAAACGCATGGATTCAAAGATACAAAAAAATTGCTCTTCGTAGCGAAATATACCAGCGCACAAAATATGAAATTGTATGTGAGATGACTTTGTCGTATGTCTTATTTTCACATCTTCTCTCCTATTTTAGTTGATGCGGAAATTTATGTATAGTGTTCATAATGCAGTTTTATCTCTGAATACTTGAAATGAAACAAAACTCTTACACCTAAAACAGTTACCTAAATCTACAAAAAAGGTGCCTAAACGAGTACAAGAGGTATCGTTGTCTTTTTACTAGTGTGCCTGGCGTAATGATGCCGCGAGCCATGCCACGAGCAGTGGCCACTGTTCTTGAAGAGTCCATTATCTCGTGATCTTTCATCAAAAAATGCATTGAATATTTTACGCCTGTTTCATGTACAGTGAATACAACTAGTATGTTTCAAATTCAAAGGTGAAGAAGATGAAACAAGACTAAATCCATGCTAGCAAATGTTTATTTATTGCAAATGAGAAAAAATGACCAACTTCTAAATGATTAAAAAGAATAAAAACACGCTGTAAATTAAAGAAAAATCAAACATAAATCGCAAATTTCTTAGAGTTTATGAAACAGCCGCCCTAAAAACAGGAATAATACCGTGCTCTCCCAAAAATAGACCTTTGCACTGCTACTAACATATCCCTTATATTGCTGGCATGTTCATTAAATTTCTAAATTCTTAGAGTTACAAGTTCTTTGCTTTCTGCTGCTGTATTATATTAATTTAATTTATATCCCCATAAAATCCAGAGAATTGAAACCTGTAGAGCGCAGCGGCTATCGTACTGGCTCTTCTTTCTCTAATCTGAGTTTTGAGAATTTCAATTCATTTGCATGCCTTCTTGCTTACAATAGACCACATATTCCTCCTCGGTGATGTAGTAGTACGTAAGGTTGCTGTAAATGGTAATATTTTCATTCTGGAAAAATGTTTCACAGAACTATCTGGTTACTAGTTTTTGAATTATAAAGTTTACTTTCGCAGCTGACCTTCGTACAATCTCTTTCTTGTACGGAGATATGTGGGAGGGATAGTATTCATGCTTTGCAGACTGTCAAAACGTATTAATAGATAGTAAACTGATGGTTATGCTCTGCAGAGCTGTCAAAACTTATTATTAGTTAATAAACAATTAATTGCTCGAATTAACGTATGTAAAAATTAGCAATTTGTCTAACCAAGTATAGTCGTAAAAACATATATAATTTTAATCTTTAAGAACACTCGCATATTGAAATACCTAAATTATGTAACATGAGTATTACATATAGACAAATTTATACCAACAGTTTTTATTTGGTTTTGCTACAAGTATTTGAAGTGAAAACTATGTTAACATTACAGGTCGATTTCGAAACATTACACGACATTGCTCTAGACTTTACACACAACAAATACAAAAAATACACATCTTGTAATAAATTTTGAGAAATATCTGTCGAAACGTTTATTAAATCTCTATCAATGCGTATCATTAAAAGAAATGCGCTCAAATATGTTTTCAATTTTTTTTCATTTAAAAATGAATCTGAAAGAAAAAGAACCCGCCATTTATATCCATATTAAATCCATACACCATGTAGCAACATTAGCAAGTCTATTTATCACTTCTGTTCTGTTAATATTAAAATGATCAAACACACCAATAAAATCACTACCGAAGGTATCTCAACCCTCCTAAGTTATCGTGTTGAAGAGCCAAACCTTTTGCGTTGGAAAAGAAGACACTAAGTACCTCTTTTGGAAGCATGTTTACTAAAAACCTGATATTACAGACAGGGTGTATAAAATAACGATAATTAGTTACATTAGAAAATAATGTTTAGGAAGGCAAGAGACGACGTCGTGTGGTAGGGAAAATGAAAACTCTTTTCTGCTCATCAATTTCCCAACTTTAGGGCCTCGCGCATTAAATTCCAAGTTTACGCATTATATCGTTACTTCCTTCATATTAACATAAATATTTAACGCTTAACTCTCGGAAATAAATTAGGAGCAGAGTTTAGTTTGCTAAGCGAAAGTGTTGGTTCTGCGAGATCAACTTGGGCGAAGAGTACATTTCTCACAGCTTCTACAGCTCTCGCTCGGCCAAAGTAAGGAAAAATAGAGTTACTGGATGTGAAATGTTGTCCTGCTATACGTTGCTCAACTTTCAGAAGATCGTAAATACTACGAGAAAACATATTTTTAGCACTGAAATTATATTTCCTAGCGATACCGTTACAGTGGTGATTGAGAAATCGAATCTTTCCGCATCGCAGATTCTGCTAAAAAACGAACCTCTTGGAAAATCGCTACACGGTGCTTCGCCAGACGTAGCTTGCATTTTCTTCCTCCATCCTCCACGGACGGTGAATTTACGAAAGAGGAACCTTCCGCTCTTCAATTGCTCACTGGGCCACTCCCGCAGGGGGAAGGGGAGATGAATATTTCAATGAGGGCGAATCAATGCGATAAGAGGGGGCATTGTTCTGGAATGGCACCGGGCGGCGCCTCATTAACATTTAGAAGGGGGGAGGAAACAAACGCCGTCCGTTTCGATTGCGAAATGTCTCTCCGAGAGAAGAGGAGAGGGGGAGGAGTGGCTGAGGAGAGGGAGGTGATGACCTCACCTCCTTTGTTCTCCGCAGGAAACCTTCCGAGGCGAATCAGATGCGCGGGTAGCCGCCATCGATCCTCGTCGCCCACCTTTCTTTGGCTCCGGTCATGGCAGGTTCTAAGCGCAAAACGGAATACAATGGCCTTGGAAACGACTTTTACTTGTATGCATGTTAAGAGCGTCAAATTATTACTTCAACGTTTTTCATTATAATTCACTACCGAAATGAATAAAAAAGTCACTAGTTGCAAAACGTCAAAAGTTGATAGAAACCGAGATGAAAATTACACAAGTGAGACTCATTGACCTTCGAACTGAAATTCTCCATCTTTGCTTTGCATGTTCTAACTTTACACTCACAGCTTTGCTCGATCAAGACAACCAAATGACGACTGCCTTCGATTGTTCGATTACAACTTGTACAACAAAATAATGTAATGAGTAAATGATGATATTCATGTATGTTCGTTCTGTTAATTTTAATATGTTAATATTTATTTAATAATATAATTAATAATTAAATGTACAAATAATGAAGAATCGTATTTCACCTATTTAGATGACTACTAAAAATATTAACTTAGAGGTTAGAAACTGTTCAATAGGAAATGTTGTAGCATCGATATCTCCTTCAAAAATAGGATCACGTTTAGCATATATTTATAGTACACAGTATTATTGTTTTATCTTTTTTTGATAATACTAATATCGATACAAATATTTTACATGTGGTATTTCAGAATTCAGTATGATCATCCGGTAGGTTTTGTATTTTTCACAAACGTGTCAAGGTTAAAATACTCTCGTTTAATAAAATAACTTGTTACATTAGTTAGTAAAAATGTATTCGAAATGGCCGGATTTTGGCTGAACACCAGTAATGCTTAGGTACTCCCAAAACATAATTGTCAGAATCGGGAGCCGATAGCTCGTAGTCCTGTGGGAGGCGATGGGTGAAGCCCCGCCCACAAAGGGAGCGCATAAATCACTTGCTGCGGACGCGCGCGGTGTATTAGTCACGCGGCGGCTGCGGATTACGCGCTGAACCACGCCCACTCACGCCCCCACCCCGCCCACGCCCCACTCCATCGGCGCAGGCCTCCACCCCCGCCCCGTCCAAGTCCACTGTTGCACACAACCGCCCTGCTCCGCCCACGCACCCGACCTGAGCTCCTCCCACGCCCCGCCCCGGTCACCGTCACCCACACTCGGGAAGCGGCCGAGCCAAACCACAGCACGACACACGCGACCTCCATCTCCTTCCCTCGTCGCAGAACAAGAATGAGTCCATGTATGTGTCCCCCTCTCCCTTTTCTCCATTGATCTTTCTTTTCTTTTTTCCTCTCTCTCTTTTCTACATTTCTCCCTGTCCCCATCTCCATTTGTCTCTCTCCATCCATCCATTTATCTCTCCCCTTTTCTCCATTTTATCTCTCCCTTTCCCATTTATCCCTCTTCTCGTCTCTGTTTCCCTCTCCTCTTTACCATTTCTCTCCCACCATTACAGTTTCTCTCACCTCCTTCACTATTTATCTCTCTTCTCTTCTCCTTTCTCTCTCTCGTTCTTCTTCTTCATTATCTCTCTCTTCTTCTACATTTCTCTCTCGTCCCTTCTCCGTTTCTCTCTCCTCCTCCAATTGTCTATTTCCCCTTACAATGTCTCTCTCTTCCCTTCATTTCTTTCTTTCTCAATTTCTCCCAATCCCTTTACCCATTTCTCTCTCAATATTTCTATATTTCTCTCTATATCTCTGATCCTCCGAAGTGCACGACTCCAACTCTCGTCGCGCGCTCCTGCTCTTCTGTTACCGTTAGATGCACGACCAAAGATACAAGCGATGCATCCTTCTCCATCCCTTTCCTCATGCTTTCTTTCCGCCCCCACGGGCCAATTGCCTCCCTTCCGAAAAGCTCCATCCCCTGCAGAGCCACTCCTCCTCCCTATCCCCTTTGCCTTAACCACCATGCGTTTGCCCTGCGTTGCTCTCGCGCATTAAAATTCCCAGCTGTTTCTTCTCTATATTTGAGGTCT
Source organism: Gryllus longicercus (assembly GCA_038098605.1). Classification (NCBI taxonomy): domain Eukaryota; kingdom Metazoa; phylum Arthropoda; class Insecta; order Orthoptera; family Gryllidae; genus Gryllus; species Gryllus longicercus. The sequence continues at coordinate 3,066,642 of JAZDUA010000007.1, forward strand.
TGTGGCTTACCGCCGCCACCTCTTAGTTTTTGCGCGCAATGTGAGAACGATGAGGAAGACTAATCTTCACTTGTGTGTGTAGAGCAAGGCATACATTTTTCTCTAACCCCAATGAAACACAGAAGTGAGCTCAGGACGTCGTTGCAAAAATATTCCAACGAAAACCCATTTGCAGAGTTTCTCATTGTTACATGGTCGGAGGCTGCCCCAAGGGTAACTATTTTAAGTGGAGAGAAAGATACTTAGTAGTTAATACAAACATACTCCATTAACTGAATATATATCTTAAATCATTGGTCTAGAAAGTAATGCTCATCTTCCATCTGAAAGATACCGAATCTGTGGGAGATGCCTTTTACAAATGAGAAAAATGCAGGATGTAAAAAAATACAAGACCATTGAACGCTTTTATTATGCGGAATGCTGAGAGCTCATGTGATCTTCAATATGGATCACTATAGATAAGTATAAATCAGCTGTGATTGGACCCCAAATTGTTTTACAAAGAAACAATAATTCCAGAGCAGAATAAAACGCATTATATTATCGATCGTTCTCACTGGATTTCTTCGCAGCTTTAGATGGCGCGGATGCTCTGTATGTGCCTAGGCTACCTATTCTCCCCTCATTGTCAATGGTATTGTCATTACTCATTCTAGGCTGTTCTCGGCAGTATGGTCTGAACATGATCTGTGCACTGTTTGTTGGTAGCTTCGTTGTGTTTCGCGTGTAATAAGAGACGCGAGCTCTCTAATGTGCAATGATAACTCAACATTACGAGAAATTTGTCAAACATACAAAAATATTTACATTACTTTATTATTTAAATATTTAATTCTGAAAAACAGATACCATTAAAAATCTCCGTCTTCAACATTAAAATTACGGGAAAGCGCCGGGAAATGTTTTGACTTCACCAATTTTTGAAAATACTGAAATTTGAGCCCAAAGAAGATCTACGCCATTATTCTAAAAGTACTTTTCTCTATTCGGAGGAAAACTTTAATTAATATTTGAGGTTATATTTAAGAAAATTTTGAATATATTATTGAGGCTTAATATAGTGTACCCACAAAAATCAAATATGCGTTTCTAATTCGCAGGGTCTTGAGCTCGACGAGATAGATCGGGGAATGCCAATTTTGGAGAAAATCCGTCTATTCGTCGATACGGGATGGACCGCTGCCCAGACGTAAACGTAGAATTTGGCCATTAACCATTTTTCCAGCTTAGTAACTGAGTGGTTACTGAGTTCGCGATAGTGAAAGGTTTTGTATTTATTTTTATGAGTACTTTTGTAAATATTATCAAATAAAACGACAACGCGCGCAGTGCGATCACATTTTTATTCTGTTATTTTCGTACAAGAGCGTGTCATACTAGCGCACGTAGCTTAGTTACCATCTCCATTAACAGTGGAATAAATACTTGACAAATGCATAGTAATACAATATACTGGAGCAATAAACGATGTCGAGGGATTTGGTGACGCCTCTAGCATTTGCTTCGAATTTCTGCCTTTTTGTCCGCCGACGCGGAGGATGCACCCTAATAACATAACTAGCATTGGCAACGTTCATTTTGAAAATTGAAAATCTTAATTATTAAGACTGTGTCGGAACTAATATTCTTGAATATAATGGTATCGGCGCTCTGGTCTCGTCCAAGAGAATGATGGGAACTTCGATCTAAATCTTTGTGTCTGGCCTTAAATTTCATACCATTTTTCTCCCAGTCATTGAGAATACTAGAATATGTTTTTGTTGCTAAAAATATGACGGTCGTGATTCTTCTTGGGAATTAGGTGGAATGAAGCGATGACAGTAAAGTAATTTAACAATAATATTCACAAAAGTTAAATTAAACTGATGTACATTCCACATTTGCAATATATAGCAAAACATACTTTAATATACATTTCAAAGCTATTTATATTAACATATTTACGATCAAAATAATTTTACAGCGACTGAACTGGCTTCCCCGAACAATAAACACTTTGCAAACGCAAACATTCATTCGCAGTGTTAAAAGCTTGAAATATTAAATATTTTCAATTACATTTTTAAATACAGACTCCCTGTAAGCGAGCTTTATTCTTTATTTTAAAACTGAGTCAATATTTTCTAAATGACAAGCAATTGAAATGTATATCTTATGTTTATGCAAATAAACTCGCCTAATATAGCAAAAAACTCTTACAAAAACTTTGAAATAATTAATCTTCCACCCAAAAAGAAACAAAAACAAATCAGAAAGCGGCTACTTCAGAGAAAGAATGCCGACTCGTGGTTCCTACATCCCTAACTCACATTCTCCCCGCCTCACTACTCTGAGCAACACTGGGCAGAGCGGAGGAGGGGGAGAGAAGGTCCCAGTGGCGGTGAATGTAAAAACGCCCAGGGCGTTTCATTCCATTCGGCAAATACAGGTGCAAAATACCTCAACAAATAAACACAGGAACGTACAAACAAACACCACGCGCGGGAGCAAATGCTGCTGAATAAACACGGGCTGCTGCGCGCTGATTGGCCACTGACGGAAAGGACGGGGCGTCGTCAACTTGGCAAAGAGGGGCATTCAAACAATTCAAGGAACGGCAAGGGAGAACGCGCACTCCTCTAAAAGTAGTTTCTTAGATAGTGGTTTGGTTTCTTGACATACTTCAGTTTTCTCTTCTTCCTTCTCAAATAATTTCTTATAATTATTTTTTCAGAATCTTTACGATTCTACTTCCTTCTTAAACCATTTTTCATACATCCTCGCCATTTCTTTAGACATTTCACTACAGCCCACTGCCTTTTCAACATTTAACTTTCTGTTCTCCGTTTCTTTTAGAATGTTTTTCCTTACTCTTTCCCTTCTGCTTCTCACGTCTCTCATTCTTATAAGAAATCTCTTCACTTCTCTTGACCTTTCGCACCCAAGGCCATGCTTATTTAAAATTTTTGAAGATGAACATACAATGTAGGCTTTCACGGCCGGTTTCTACATCATAATTAGTTGTTTTCGAGTGTGTAGGCTGTGGTGCAAATGTCGAGATTTACAAATATAAGTACAATTTCAACAGAAAAGAAGAAGGAGAAGAATTAAACAGTACATAGTACCCGGCACTCTGTAAGACCGAAACTCGGCCGCTAACCAGTACCGCTGACGTGGCCCAACACGCGAGCGCGCGAGCCTCGCCTTTCAGCATTAATACAGGTCCCGGAGTCGCGGGAGCATCAGTCAACGCGGTGCTGCCAAGGACACTTCGGCCCCGCCAGCAGCGCCACTGACGATGCCTGCCACAGTTGCAGGAGAAACGTTTGGACCAGTCTCCGTTGGACCACGGCCTACAAACCCGAAAACAACTAATTATGATTTTGAGGATGAATTTCATAGGACATTTTCATTTACTTAACAAAAGTTTCAAACATTTTCTTCTCATTTTTGGTTGTAATTGAGCACAGATCGTTAATAAAAATTACACTAGTCGGATTTTTATTTAAACAGTCGAAAGGAAGATGAACAACTTACTTTTTCGATCGTCCTTTTCACTTGAAATGACAAATGAACAATGCATTTCTCGTGGAGACTAAAACGTAAGTCACGCATGTTTTGCACGTAGAAACCAACACATAGTTTACACATCAGGGCTTTAAATCCAAATTTCATTATTATGCGACGTTCATTCCTTATAAATGATAATGCCTTAACACATCAAGCAATTTCTACCTTTACTTATATCCTCAAATTTCTCTCCACATATCCATTTGACGATGTATTTCTGCTCGAAACGTTTGATTTTTACCTCCCCCGCACGGTCCGTCACCCCCCGCCCGTGGTGTTGTCACAAAGTGCAGAGTTCCCGTCCTTTTCTTCGCGCCTCAACGTCTTTTCAGGTGTCGATATCACTTTGTCACCTGAATCGCCCCCATGTTGCCACTTTAAAGCGAAGGCGAGTGCCTCTTTCGCACAATACTTATGCAACACAAAATGCTGTTAGGCACGCCGCCTTTCCCAAATGCGGTGTCCCAAGCAAAACAATTTGATCAGACGGGCCGCCACTGGTACCCCCTGAAGCGATGAATATTTTATTGTTTTTCGGGCACTGAAATCATTGCTTCCGTTATTGTGGTTAAAGTTACATCGTTGAAGAGGCAGTCTCTCTTTGTAAAGTCACATTCGCCTACAAGGCGTCTTGAGTGATCTCCCCTCACCATATTATATCACTCAGTGGAACTTACTCTTAACTAACAACTGTTTTTTCCGACATACAAGAATCTGGAAATGTAACTGATTTAAAAGAAAGTATTCGTGTGTAAGAGAGGGGATGAAAGAAGGCTGAGAAAGGAAATATCGCGTGCGGTCCATACTTTTTTACGGTATTGCTCCGGTATTTACCTAGTATTGACCAGAGAAACCACAAAAAACTACCGATCAGAGCAGCCGGTTGCTAGAATTCTTCTCCAAACATGGTACGAATTTTATTGGGTTACGTAGGTAGTGTCGAATATCTGCTACCGTCGGAACTGGAGTCCTAGGACCATTGAGATTTCAGACAAAATAGTCTTGTCATTAAGCTATCACAGCCGGCCAGGTGCGGCAGAAATATACGTCCAGTAGCCTTGAGAAAATGTGAACTGAGGCGACGGTTCTATTAATCCTGTGCAGGGTTGGAGAACGGAGCAGATGAGCACTCGACGCATTCTAGCGACGGCAAAAAAGTCACCCGGGTGGCGCTGAGGAAAACGTTCGAGAATAAGAGTGGTTGGGTCAATTGTGCTGCCCGGTGATATTGGGATCATATACAATTTCTGATAAGCTCCAGACTTCAGGAAATTATACTGGACCTTGGCCACTGCATAGTACCTTAAGTGGATTTGATACCACGATCTCCGCTTCATCGTTCTGGACTACGCGATGTTCTCGCCGGTCATTTTTACATTTGCGTAAAAAATATTCTTAGAGTGGGAGAGAGAGAGCGAGAGAGAGAGAGAGAGAGAGAGAGAGAGAGAGAGACAGACAGACAGACAGACAGACAGACAAACAGACAGAGAGAGTGAGAGAGATTTAAAGTTTTTATTTTCATAATGAGAACCAATGCAGTGACAGACAGCTCTTCGCTCTCTCAATACAATATTTAACAAGAATAAAAACATATTCTGGGTTTATATATGACTGAAGATAACTATTTCCTATATCAACAAAACACCAGTATATATTGAGTTTATTACTTATCAGGGGTGCACTGACAAGAATGTCGCTTGTCTAAGTTGTTTGAATGAAATTTCCTACTACATGTTCGTAGGCACCAACTGATCATTAATTCTCTTTCATGCCCTAGCTGTTTGTAACATTTATTTTCACTATCCTGCAGACGAACTAGTAAGAAATGGCGGATGAGTGGCTATTAAGACTCCGACAATAATTCTTATTTGCCCTGCAAAGGAATGGGTCAGGAGGAAGGAGCACAGATAAAGATCCACTTTCAAAAAGGGATTACGACCGGTCCTTCAAGTGAGCCGGTTCATCTTCCTTGCGCAAGAAGGAGACGACACGGACTAACCTATTCCTTGCTTAAGAAACTTGCGCTACGGGAAGAGTATCATAGCAGAAGGAGAGGCAACTCTCGAGGGTTAAGAGATTCTGTGGGGATTTATTACTGCCCCCTTAACTCCCAACCGAGTCCCACTCAGCGACGAAAAATTACCCGCATTACTTTAATTAGTCGCGAAAAGGGCGGCGACGCTCAGAGCAAATTCCCGAGTCACAACCTTCGCGCCGCAAGAACGGCATCCAGAGAAGTGCGCTGATCCTATTATTTCTCTCTTTTTCTAGTCTGCCCGGGATATTCGTTTTTTACTAACTTTTCTAATAGCTCTTAGCACAATGACGTTTGTACTATGATAGTTAATAGCACGAGTGTCATTCTTTATATGCAGAACTGCAAGGATTACAAAAATTATTAATAAAAGAGATTCTTTGGCACGCATACAGAACATCCCCTATACTATCAAACACATTGCAGGTTAATGTTTTGTACTATAATAGTGACAAAAGTAGGGACTGAGATTGTCAACATAATACCAAACCCTGACAAGCAACATTGCCTATGAGTAAATGCAAACACCTCATTGTTGAGGTGTATCTCCAGCCACTCTATCGTTAGGTCTGTGCACTTATTTATGTTTTTTTTATTGAGAAGAGAATGCCTGAAAATTAGTTTTTAATTATTATCATAATTATTTAATAATCTATGGTTTTAAAATTTATTTCATCTGAGTGTGTTCAATAATTCATTTTGTAAACATTTTTTCATCGGGTGTTTTAATTGCTTTTGACTACTGTCGGCGTTTGTGGGGGCCCACATCCAGCAAATTCCGACTCGCGATACCAAACATTATTATTACAACTTCACTTTTTTCATTCATAATCAAATAGTAGATGATAAAAACCGTTTTCTTAACCCGGGTATCTGAGAAAGCTGAGATTGTTAAAAGTAACCCTCTGAGTTCTCAATCACCTTTAAAACTGCTCTGGGGGCGCCGCGGTCGGTACCTAACTTCAGTGCATTAACTCTTTAAAAGTGAAAACGTGCTGAAGGAACCTTGCACTGTCAGGGTATTTAATTATCACAATCCTCTATTAAATCGTGAAAGGAATTATTTCTATATGTAGTGCAAAATGAAAGTAATATAATAGATGGTTTCACCACTCGCCGCACGCCTCTCCGCTCTGCTGTTCCATCTCGCGCGCCCGTCCTCGTTGTTACGCTTCGCCCTGCCGGTTCTACCCCACTCGCTCTCTCCTGCCATCCCCACCCCGTCACATCGCGTTCCATCCCGCCCCCTTATGTTCCGTCTCGAATTGGCCCGTCCTGATTCATCTCCCGCCATTCCATTCCGTTCCGTTCCGTTCCGTTCCGTTCCGTCCCGTCCCGTCCCGTCCCGTCCCGTCCCGTCCCGTCCCGTCCCGTTCCGTCCCGTCCCGTCCCGTCCCGTCCCGTCCCGTCCCGTCCCGTCCCTCCCATCCCAATCCTATCCCTATTCCAAACCATACCAACCCACCCAAATAACAAAACAGAACTCATTCAGATCCGCCTCGCAACGCTGTCTGCGCGACAGAAAAATGTTGAACTATTCCTGCCAAAGATGAACCAATACAAAAAAAATCCATGCAAACGGGACTATCGATCGAAATGGTTTTGCAGGTCAGACACATTAATTTTAATACTACTGGACAAATCGCCTCCAGACCACATTATGGGTACCCTCCAGCACCATAATATCCGCAACCCGTTACGTGGTGACGTCGCTTCGCAAGAGAGCCACTGAGCGCTCGGGGGTCTTCGCTCCAGGTGTTTAAGTGCCCAGTGGGTCCGCGTCGCCCACTCGAGTCTGCGCTATCGCACCGCCAAAGGCTCTCTTGATTAAGCACGTTGGACGGTGTAGTGAGAGCGTTAACCTACGAGCACTCTACAGTTATAATGACCAAGCATAGAATTGAAGTAGCTGAGAGTTTACAGCCGCCAGACAGGAAGAGAGGAACAAAGTGATGGAGAGAATAGATTAAACACACAAACTGAGACAGAAAGACAACAGGAGAAAGTGAAAAGCGTGAAACAATGGCGAAAACAGAAGATTAGTACATCCACTTAATATATGGCAATGGTAATGAGTATTAGAGGTTAAAACTCACCGTCCCACGAGCAGCAATACATCTAATAAATCCTCACAGATGAACGGAGGATAAAGTGTTTAATAGACCTCTTTCTGCTTCTTCGCGTCTAAATCTTGAAACATTCAGAAGGGGCTGAGTTTTTTTCTGTCTCAAAAGAAGACGGGGTACAAATAATATGACAGTTTCCACTTACAAGCCATGTAAGACTCTCACAATCCATGGGAAGGACAGCGTCAATGACCAATAGTTCACGCGACCAGAGTAGATTTCTCATTTTGGCATTGCCGCATGTTTGAAAAGCGCGTTTGCGCATCGTAATCTCGAATGTCAAGACCAAATGCGCAAATAAATCTAGAGAAAAACGTCAACCACATAAACTTCTCTAGAGTTTACAGCCATATGCAATGTAGAGAGCTCGAGTGAGTCGAGTATTATACGTTTTACTGTTCAGGCAAATTTGTATTTAGGAGGTAATTATTAAGTTCTGAAAATAATTCATGTTAGCTTTGTAATACAGTAATAAGTCGTACATTTATTCAAAAAAGTGGTGACTAATTAAGATACCGTATCTCTACTTTCCTCTAACTCTGTATTTTAAGTTCGGTCACCAACCAGAATCTGCAGAAAGACTAAATGCAAAACATCGTTTGGTTACGTCTTATTTTGAAGTATGTACGGAGGTTGTACGAGTTGCAGCAAGAAATTATATATTATTATTATTATTATTATTATTATTATTATTATTATTATTATTATTATTACTCGTTCCTACTATTAATTCCACGTAATTGAACATTCATCTCTATCTCTTCCTTTTGCGCACAATCACATTGAAATCTCTTGCAAATTCTCTCTCAACATGTTATTATTCTTTGAACGCGGTGAATACCACTCGTCAGAAATCGAGTACTTTATACAATATTCAGGTAAACCACGTATGAAACGGCGGTAGTATTTCACAATGCTGTTAGTGTATCACTTATTTTGAAGTAAGAATGGAAGTATTTCGAAGGCCAACTTACAATAGTTATTTCACAATCAAATTTGTACAATCAGTTAATATCCAGTATTCTAAACACACTAAACACACTAAACTTACGTTTCCGGCAGACGGTACTTGAGTAACACTATAGCATTGAGGATGAAGTCACAAAATCGGGGAATGTTGGATTAGAGCAAGAGTAATGAGCCATTATGATGCACTAACGCTTAGCTATTCCCTTACATGTTTGTCACGATTCAATTAGTTTCTACCCAGACCGGGGCTCCGAAATTTGAGGAACTAAGGAGATAAGACGAGCAGCCAAGAAGATGAAGACAACATTAATGACGCATGATTAATTGATGTATTACTACGTGTTTCAGGGCGCGTAAACTGCTAGTCATTAAACCCATAAGTGTAGTGCATGTTTTATCATGAGAATTTGCTGTTTTTTTCAGTGAATATCAGATCCTGTGCCGACATACATGTCAGCTTGCGGGGATTTCCCCAACTACGTATCTCTCACCAGCTGGACACCGTCCCAGCCGTCCCAACAGAATAAACTTTAATCTCCCAATTGGACTTCCGACATACCGAAATGCAGAGATATCAGCTGATGCCCTGAGCCGCCTCCGCAGATCCAGCGGATTCAAAGAAGACGAAGTGAGAAGGCAATACGTCGAGGAGGAGGTGAGATGAAAGAGATCGCGTGGCACTGGCGGAAATGAGACGTGATCAAGTGTTGTACGGCGAAGCACAATCACAAAAATCTGCCCATCGCGCAGCAGTATATCAATTTCTGAAAGAAAACATTATCAATAACTTTCATCTCATCCAAAAACAACAACTTACATCTCATCCAAAAAAACGTTTCGGAGGATAAATATTAGAGATCGAATTCTTAAGAAATGAGCCTTTTGTTGGGTCATTGTTAAATACTACATCATTCAAGTTACCTACACAAATACCCTACATTCCGAACTGCGCCTACCTTCTTTTCGTCACGGCTCCTCCAGGAGCACCACGCGCGCTTACAAGCCTGCACTGCCTTGGAACGCAAGGCTATCACCACTCTGCCCTCCCCGAACACACTCCCTTCGCCTTCTTTGATCTGCGCGGCGCGCTGGCTCAGCCGATGCCAACAGCTGCAGGGCTTCCCCTGAGGCGCGCCTCCTCACCGCGAATCTCGTGCGCTCTCCGCGAAGGACAAAGGGCTGGCAACGGCCGGCCACCCTCCGCAGGGAAAGCAAGGGCCTCGCAAAGCCAAATGGCGGCCTGCGATTGGCGTCTCCTTTGCCGCAGGTGCACGACTCACTGGCGGACGAAGTCGAATCAGCTCCTTTCAAAGCCGAAGAGAATTCGAAGAGATTCTCTCGAGCTCCAAATGCTGGGATTGCTCTGCGCGCGTTTTAGATCTTTCAACGCAAATATTTTTTGTCCTTTTAACTGAGTGGTCATCTGTTTGTTTGCTCTTTAATCTCAGGAAAGTTCTCTGGATTTCATCTAACATTTCCATATGCTTGTGTATTAAAATCAACAAGGCACAGCCAATCTATCTCTAATATATTCATTTCATGAAATCTGATATTGTAAAATTGTGTCAATATGTGTTTGTCCTTGCTTTTACACCGTTCGTTTGTAATAAAATTGTAGCCGCGAATAAAAACAGCATTGGTACGTATGATGGATAATATGCTATATTCAATTATAAAATTATACACTCTGCGTTACTACGATCCGTGAAGTTCTTTGGGGATGCCTAATTTCTATGTAGTTGGAATGAAATAAAAAACTACGAGGGAGGTACTAAAGCGAGAAACATGACAAGGCTTCTTCCTCACCTCCCCTCTCATCCAAAACCTCTGTGCAATAACACCAAATGACGTTTGCTACTCCATCATCGGCCGACGCGTCAGAGGATAATACAAGTCATCTGAAAAAAGACGACGCCAAACTCTTACGCACAAAAAACAAAGTGAAATATATATGCCCATATATCGCAAAGCGCATGCTGAAAACAGACTTCTATCCTCCAACACCAGACAAGCGACAATCGCCGAAAAGTGGAAAGTGGTAACTTCGAAACCACACGAATATTGACATAAATTGAGACACATACATTTTAATATTTTTCGCCTCTTTATCCTTCCTAAAGGAATCAACCATTCTCTTCTGTTCGGAATATATTTTCCACGTATCCCCATTGCATTTTTTTGTTCTGAATGATTTCACTTCATCGTTAGCAAGAGCTTTGAAAGTTTACCTTTGCTTCATCTGGCATATCGTACACCAGAAAGACAACATCTATGGAGGTCTAGCTCATCTACTGAATTTGATTACAGCCATTTAGATATAATTTTTATTTTCCGTGAAAATGTATTTAATAGTTTCCCAGTGAAAAGCCATTTCAGAATAATTGTAATGTAATGGTCAACTAAAGTTATTTACGGTTTAGACATGGTGAAATACATTGAAAGTAGCAGTATATTAAATACAATGTAATTGAAACTGGAATGACAGGTTACAAAAAATGCAATTGCAGCTAATCCAGAGAACATTTTTCTCTCTCAGAATAAATTACCACCATTCCATGTTGCCGATTACCTGCTCATATATTGAGCACGTATTCATATCGAATTTCACAATTTTGGATGGAACTGCTATTTTTGGATAGAACCGTTCAATAAATTTAGATTTCTTTGCAATTTAAGAGGTCACTCCAATACACGGCAAGGGGTATGTGCATATATTATCTTTTTACAACCATATAAGCCGCAACGGTGCAGGACAGCTATTCATGAAAATCATATAAAGCAGCATCCCCTCTGGCAGCAAACAACAGCTCCTCTAACACTCGGCAAGGATAAGAGCAAAAATAAAAATGAGAAAGTATTTATTACGATGCATCAAATTTGTTCATTCTGTATTTATCTATACATGCGCTAAAAACTACCACTTAATGATACCAGTATCTGGCAGATAGTGCAAATTTGGTATAATATAATAAAACACATCTTCTCCTCAGCAATTAAATACACTTTATACTGCCAGTTACGCAATCTTTATTAAAATTAATCCATAGAATGTTATAGAATGATTGCTTAGGAATTCTGAGCGCATCAACTGCTATAGTCTTTACTTCCGTAAGTTCAGGGGATGTTTTATCACGGATGGGGTGGTGATCTTTCCTCGCCGGTCGTAGAGAACAGGCTCCGACCTACACGTCAACTTCCAGAAATTTTTCCAAGGTATCTTCCAACAGCGGAGCACCACCCCAGATCATTAGCTATCAGCTTCTGACAGATCTCCCGACACGTGTGGTAGTGTATTGGATGTAAGCGTAAGTGTGTGTAATGAAAGGGTGAGGTTAGGACAAAGAAGAGGAGGGAAAGATCGCGCCAGATCCGGGCTCGTTTGTTATTGTACTGCTCCGGCATTTGTCTGGTGTTGATCGGAGAATCCACAGAAAATTACCGATCAGTGCAGCCGGCCGGTATTGTTCTTCTCCAGAAAGCGGATGAAATTAACCTAGCTATTTACCTGGTGTCGAAAACTCCACCCCAGTCGGGATTCGAACCCTAGAGCCTCCCAGCCTGAGGCACTGCAATGACTTCAGTTGATGCCCAGAAACACCTTAGTCGCTTTTTAGAACCAACTGATCAATTTTGCAGCAAATAATACCTATACAAACATATTAAATTCGACAGTTATATTTACACTGCAGAGATACTGTTCAATGTGTCAGGGATAGTCAGATATAGTCACACCACAGTGTCCAATGTGTACTACCACAATTTTTAATTGTGTCGGAAATATATCCAAATATGAGAGGCGTTTTGGTTTTAAAACCAATGCCCGCGTAGATTCAAACGAATCCGGACCGGGTAAATATGTAACAAGCACACTGCATTTGCCCGTTTGTCAGGTGGGAGACGGATGGCGGTCGGGTCATAACATATAAGCAGACGGCAAGTAGCCAGGGATCTGGTGGATAGACGTAGCGCTGAAAGCACCAACCTACCTAGGATATCCCAGTTTTAAGGCACTTTTTTGTTGTAATAAAACAACGTATAGCGGTTACGATAACGCGATGTCAAGGAACCAATGTCCAAACTTCCTCTAGGTCGCCTTAAGTGGGGAGTTTCTCTCAGTCTGCTGGCCTCCGTTTCTTATTAAACGCACGGGTGTGAATGTTCAGAGTAAAGTTTACACTTCGGAAAGAGGGGAGGGTTAGAGGGTTTAACTGAGCAACTGTATTCGCTGTGAACCGATTCTGTGACCAACCATCGACTCCCAGGTTCATCTTACTTTACCCATCGCTCTTCGCCCTTTCCTGTCGCTTCTCATTTGGGAGAGCGAACGTACTGCCGCAGCTCTTCCTATCCACACCCTTGTTTAACGGTCGGATCGCTCTCCTACTCGATGCATAGCCACCTACACCCAACCCCTACTCCCATCGCCCTTAGCCCTTCGCCCTTCACCCTTTGCCCCCTGGAAGCTCAAGCGCAACTAGGCCTCGTAGGCGGCTTTTTATTGACAAACAGCGCGGAGGAAGACCCTTTCCCATGCCCCCACTCCAGCCCACCTCACTCTGCCCAGCGCGGCCTCGGCCTCACGTCCCAGGCGCGCTCCGAAGAACAATATTGTCTGACGCAGAGGGCGTAAGCCAGCGAAATCCTGCCACCTTTCTTGGAGTGACACTTCTTCAGAAAACATAAGCCGATCGCCTCCGGCGGGCTCAGGGCCTGTAGACAATGCGCCGGAAAACAGATCTCATGATCCTCTCGCCCTCCCGCCGCCCGCCGCCCGCCCTTCCTCTCCTCGAAGCCTCGTGCTCCACGCCCGCTCTCACCCTTCACATCCCGCGCACTCTCAGCGAAACGGAAGCGAAAGTGAGCGAGACAACCGCTTTGGATCACGTGGCCGCATTCTGAATCATTAAGGCCCACGAACGAATCTGGGAACAGCCACATTTTACGTTGAAAATGTGTACAAATGCGCATTCACGTGAGATTTTATTGTAACCTCATTTCTAGAGACGAAAGAACGAAACAAGCTGACAGCTTTTTAGATTCGATATTACTTTACACTTTGTGCTGTACGCGAATTGTTCCACGAGAAGAGTTTTACACAGAATTATTTAAAAAGATATATGACTGTCAATATAGTAGTAACGACATCTATTTTACAGACAAAACGCCGAAAAAGTGTTTTTTGGAATTTTTGTACACCGAAAGCATTGTTAATTGCCAAGACCAAGACCAAGACCAAGACCAAGACCAAGACTTGAATAGTTTCCTTTATATACCTCTTTTCTCTTCGCTTGCAAAAGTGGCAATGAAGCTTGACACTGACTTTTCGTCACCATCGATGTAAGCGGAAAACACTTTTAATATACACTAACATGTTTTTTTCGAAACAGTCCTAATGAAGATAATTGATGATAATGTTAGGCAGAGTAAAATCACTAGGGAGGAATGTAATTCTTTTGTTAAGGAAATTCAGTGTAATTTTTCGTCATTTTTGCACATTACTATTGTCTTCTATTTCACAAAAAAGTCACTAAATTGACGTTAGACTAGGGTGGTGTAACAGTAAGCACGTGTGCCCAAGGAAATGGGAAAAGGAATAGAAGGAAACCTCGTGCGAGCTCCATAGTCTATTTGTTAGGGTACTGCTTGGCCACTAGCCTGGTATTGATACAGGAAATTGGAAAAGTTCCACAAAACAGAACTCAGAGTAGCCGGCCGCTAGATTTCTCATTCAGACAGAGGCTGAACTTGTCGCATCTATATAGCTAGATCAAAAATATGTGCCACCGTCTGTACTTGAACCACAGCACCTTCCGGTCAAAGACGCTGCATAGTGAGCGGCAATGCTCGCTCTGAGCTAAACTCCGCAGGTCTTTAGGCGATTTATGGACGCAATTGTTTCGTTTTTCATTCAAGGAAATATCCAACAAGACGGTCCGGATGGCCGTGACCGTTAAGGCTGTAGCGCCGTAGCGATCTCGGAGCGAAGGATCGCGCGTTCACCCCTATCATCACCATTTCATGTCATCTTCACAGTTACCATACCGTTAAATGCAATAGTGATCGCTAATGACCTGGATGTTGATGTAACAAAAACTATATCCAACAAAGTCTTGTTTACCCATATTTGAATATTTTAATAAGAATGGTATTTGTGAGACGGGCCCTTTCGAGCGCTGTCCAGTTGCGTCGCGAGTTGCCTCCCCGCTGCCTTTTTCCGCCGCCGCGTCGGGAGCTCAGCCTGGCGCAGGCGGCGCTGCCACGGATTAACGCCAGACAAACGAGCAGCGCGACGCGCCTCATCGCTCAGCACAGCGTCACCGGAGGCAGAGAGCGAAACATTCGAGAGGGATGTAGGAGAGGCATTAGGGGTGGTGCGGATGTAATGATGGAGCGAACGGGGATATGTCGGAATGTAGAAGGCGAGGATCGACCAGGGAGGCTCGGCAGGTAGTGTACAGGAGTGAGGAGTATTGAAGGCGGACTGCAATAATATGTAAATAAGACCTTTCGCACTAATAATAATAATAATAATAATAATAATAATAATAATAATAATAATAATAATGCCTTTTTTATTGGTGAGGCTCAGTCCATAGGGCCTGCTATTCCGCCTAACCACTGACTTTACATACGTACAGAGTTGTAACATTTTAAGAGGGGAGAAAAAACTGTACATTTACGCCTGAAGTATTAGGGACCATCCCGGCATATGCCTTAAGCGATCGAGAGTAAACCCGCATGTAATTGCGAATGGTGGAGGCACAGGAGCGGGGGAGGCCTAGAGGGAAGTGGATTTGGATGTAGGAGGGAGAAACTAGAAGAGGCAAAATCCGCGATAGATGCGCAGAGACTGTGGTGACACGTTGATGTGTGCTGTGACGGAGGTGGGAGCGATGGCAAGGGACGGTGGCAGAGATGGCGTTCTAGGAGAGTAAGAGATGGAGTGATGAGGAAGCGACGTGTGGGAGGAAGTATTGGAGCGGAGGGCTACGTCTCTTGATGCGCTGAAAGTGGGGTGCGAAAGAATAGTTGTGCGGAGATGTGAGCGGCTTAAGCAAAAGGCTTTGGTGACGGCGGTGGAAAAGGTGGCAGTGATGGCTGAGTGGAAGAGGTGGGCTAGAAGATGAAGAAATAGAATGGATTTAGAGAAAGTGTGGGCAGCGACAAAGGAATTGATTATTGAATGGGAACGGGGATAGGAGTTGGCTGTGGAGATTGTGCGGTGGAAGAGGAGGAAGGAATAGAATGACTGCAGAGCAAGTGCGGGCAGCGGGGAGTTCCAGTCGCGATTTGGGCGGAGGCGGGACCCAACGAGACGGCTGTTAATGAAATGAGGGCGGGAAGCAGGAGGAGTAGACGAGTTGTGGAGGTGGGGTCGAGAGGGTGTGTAGATGAAGTTTGGGCGGCAACGGTGTTGCTGGCGGCGACTGTGATGGTGGCGTAGGAAAGGTGAGTGATGGGTGGGGTGAGGGGGCGTGCCGCTGTAGTAGTTGCCAGCGGGGCAGGTAGCCCCATCGCCTGGAGACCCTCTCCCGCCCTTCGCCCAGCGCTCTGTCGGCGACTAATGAACTCGTCGCCCTCTCGCTGCCTTTGCACGCCGCACACGTGCTCAATTGCTGCGTCGCTACGACACAGTAAGCGCAAGGCACGCAGCTCAAGAGAGCTAGTTTCCAATACAGCAACATGAAGCATTTTCCATGCAATTACCATGAAGGAAATTGTTTCACCTTTCATTCAATCACTCACTATTCTTGCTTAAAGACAATGCAAATGTACTTGCTTCATAAATACAGCCAAACGACACATCGATTAAAAACTATGAATAAAAGATGTTTTCAATTAATTTTCCGGTCTCAAATAATGTGATTAGCCCTCTTCTTTGATTTCTCTCCCATTCTCACTTATTTTTCTCCACAGTCTTTTAAATTTCTATTGAACCATCAACCGCTGGCTGTCGGCTGTAATACAAAATGTATTGTAGTTGAATTTTTGAACATTTGGTGGCATATACTAGAGTTAAAACTCACGAACACACCAATAAATCCACAAATATAAGGAAAGACTTTCTAAACACATTAATGTGAGATAGAACCATTTTGGAGTTTCGACTCCGAACTGTTTACTGCGTTCGAATTGGCACAACTCAGTGAGGGAATATTTCATGTTTCAGAACGTGTCATCTACTGTGTCTAACGTGTCATCATCGAAACCCCTTAACTGGTAGTAGCTCTAAGACCTCCACTGAACTTCCGATAAATATGTCCTAGACTATACGTAAGTGTGTGTGTATGTGTGTGTGTAAGAGAGAGAGAGAGAGAAATTGAGAAAAAGATAGAGAGAAAGAAAGAGAGACAAAGAGAGAGAAAGACAGAGAGAGAGAGAAAGACAGAGAGATAGAAAGACAGACAAAGAGAAAGACAGACAGAGAGAAAGACAGACAGAGAGAAAGACAGACAGAGAGAAAGACAGACAGAGAGAAAGACAGACAGAGAGAAAGACAGAGAGAAAGACAGACAGAGAGAAAGACAGACAGAGAGAAAGACAGACAGAGAGAAAGAGAGAGAGAGAGAGAGAGAGAGAGAGGCAAGGCTGAGTAAGGAAATATTGCGCGGTCCGTGGCCCTTCTCCTGCAATCGCCTGGTACTATCCTAGAAACTACACAAAATGTATCAGAACCGACAACTTCTAAAACTCCTCTCCAGACAGAAGATGATTTTGACATAATATGTAAAAAATTCACCACCTTAGGGACTCGACTCCTAAGACCTCCTGGTCCCAGATGCGACAACAGCGTTTGGTTTCCCACAGCTGCCAGAACCGGTGGTTTGATGCTCAGATGGGACCCTACCTCACACAAGTGGGTCTGAGTGATTGTCGCCAAACCCATCCCTGCCACAACCTCCGCGTCCATTTCACCCACGCCAGAATGAAATGTTTTGTGCCAGCAGTTCTTGCGCGCGACCTGGAAGTCTGCTCTCGCCCAGCGCCAGTTTATCATTTTCAGATTGTGCCTCATTTGTCATGCGGACTAACACACGAGCCCAGCCCTAGGAACCAAAGAACAGGTCCTCTTGTCACATCACACTGGGGTGAAACACCAGCTGCTGACAAAGCTTGTCACTGAATGAATTAAATTTAATGAAGCACCAACGGACAACATTTGCACGCACATAATATGTGCACATATGCTTCAGTTTTACAATGCAAAGAGTAGCAAAATCAAGACTTATTATGAAAGACACAAATGGAAAAACGTGGTCACGGAAGGAAATATCACAGTAAACAGCGTGCGATTTTTTCCCCCGTTCGTGTGGTTATATTTGACGTAATTCCTCCCAAGATAACGTTTAAATCTCCTGGCACACTACGAACAAAAGTATCTACACTCAACAGACTAGTTTCTCGGCAGAAGGTGGGCCACCAAAATTGGTTTGACGTTACCACAGGCATCACATGACACGCAAAAGGTATTCCGCTTTCGATGCAAATGTACCACGTCTGTTCAGCACGCTCTACGGGATACCCTTCGCTATCTTGTTACTTTAGTGTACTCACTCTTAACCGACAATCTAGGATCCAGACCTGATAACGATTGGGTTAAACCACCTTAATAACATTGATGTAAACAGTTTAATTAGTTTTTATTTCTAGAAAGGAGGAGTAGCGAACACGTTTAAGTAAAGTGTGAAATTTAAAAAAAGCGAAGGCTGAAAGAGTTATTTTGCGGTGAAAACGTTTAACCATCTTACTGTAACCAAATATTTCACTTTTGGCGCAGTACTATACTGCACTGAACATAAAAAGAGATCTTAAGGTGATCGTGAATTTCTATTGTCTTCTTTACAGTTAGAGGTATATTGCAACAGGAGCGCAAATCATGATCGTCTGAAAATGTTGGCGACCCAATAGAGCGGAGACCAGTCAAAGAAGTTATCATAGTACCTTTAGTGACGTTAAAAGGTATCAGGTTAAGACTTGAACGAAGTAAATTTAGTGGTGCAATTAAAAATGTTAGCCACGTCAAATCACTTCTTCTAGAGCGCCACTTGAGCACTTTCAGCGCGTCCACGTCGCCACAAAAGCTGCCCTCAGCTCCTTCCTTCACATCTTCTGTCTTTCATGCGCAATCTGCAATGCATTGACAGAGGGAAGAACATGAACCGTTATTTTATTTTATAAGATACGAGTGCAAGTTCACTAAATTCCGCACAAGCAACTTGTCGATGGCTGAAGAGTTCTGTTACGTCTCTGAAATATGGATGGTCCGAACTGTCATCTCTTCTCAGCTGTTTCAACTTATATCGATGTCATCGCACCAAGAAAGATTTTCACACTTTCGATATGGGCATCTTGGGGTAGCTCTTATTCCCACTCAAATCGGATGTGCAATCACATCGTGAGGCTGGAACGGCCAGAAAACCGGAACGAGATACGCACACCTTCCTGCAACATGGGAGTAGCCGCCTCGCCAGATTGAAGCTAACTTGCCTTCCAGAATGGTGCAGAAGTTGTTTTGCGCCACTCGTAGCGTCAGGAGACATTTCTCCTAATCCCTGCCAGGTCTCCCAGCGTCCACACCGCTTTAGGTGACCCAGAGCATTGATTGATGTCACTGCAGTGCCTCTGACTGGGAGGACCTGAGGTGCGATTTCCGACGGTGTCAATATTTTCTACAGTAGCTAGACAG
This sequence comes from Gryllus longicercus, assembly GCA_038098605.1. Taxonomy (NCBI): domain Eukaryota; kingdom Metazoa; phylum Arthropoda; class Insecta; order Orthoptera; family Gryllidae; genus Gryllus; species Gryllus longicercus. Next base: position 3,086,011 of record JAZDUA010000007.1, read on the forward strand.
CTGCGCTAGAAAGTGAATCCCGCACGCGGGGAACGACGACGACGGTTTGATATCTAGCCGCTCCGCTCAGAAAAGGCAGTACAGGAGGCCAGGAGCCGGAGAGTAACGAACGCGTAGCAAACTATGATACCCCCGCACTGGCACGGCAAAGCGGTATTGGTCAAGCGTTTCCGTTCCCTACGGAAAGGGAGGGTGTTGTCGATGTGGAATGCCTATCCGGGGTCAGCAGTGGAGAGTCAGTCACTGCTCATATGACGCCGCGCTACTACACAAGTTCTGCAGACGTGTGCACCTCACTTCCCGTGGTGCTGTACATCTGCCGTGCATTAGCCATTGCGCCTTGAGCCACGCGTCGTATCTCGCCTGCAGTGGTCATTCTTACGGGCCTCCACCCCTTCGCCCGGCCGTCACTCGGTCGTCGAAAACCGCGCTAGTCACCGGCCACAGAGGTTACCATTCCCCGCACAAGTGCAGCCTCGAGCTCTTTCTTCCACCTCAGAAGTCTTCTACAGAACCTCCTACAGTTCCGGCAGCGTATAAGCGACTCTTGCCACGTGCTGTGGTACGTCATGTGCCTGCTCTGAAGCAATCAGCTTCAGCAATCAGCTTATGTGACTCACATGAAGTCTCGGAGGCGATAAGGTTCGGTTGTGGCGAAGACGAGTCGTCGCCTGTCAATAAGTGTTAATATTTTGAGATTTAATTTGTTCTGTCAAGGAGGTGTTACCATAAGCGTAATAATGTGTGGCGACAGCGCATCTATGTGTCAGAGTCGCTTAAATGCTGCGGGTACTGTAGTACACTATTTATATGTAAGTCCAGAGCACAAAAATAATTACCCGTGGAAAATGATAACTATATATTTATAATTAAACCCACTTTACCGAACTGGGATAATGTGTATCGTTAGATGGATTAATGCGTGTAATATCATGCACATGAAGTTTCACTTTATTCCTGAGTGCCAAGAGACAAAAGAAATTTAACAAACCACATGTTGTTTTGGTTGCTAAAGATTCTTCGACCACCCCTGCACTCGCAATACTTCGTTCCTCCGCTTTCCTCTCCTCCTCTCGCATCTGCACAAAGCTTCAGCTGTGGGCGCTTTCGACGGCTGAACAGGCCCGCTCCCCTTCACTCCCATGACGTCATGAATATTGAGCATCGCAAGAATCACTCACACGTTGGACACGCCTCCTCCATATTCATTCACTGGTGAAATGCAACTGGAAGTGGCGTGGCGGACTATGTTGTTATCTTCTGCAAAATTAGATGAGACATCCTGGGAAATAAAAAAGTAGAAATACGAATCGTGTTACTAAAACGTTGATGAGAAACTTGTTCGTGCTATTCGTGATAGTGAAAATGCGTTGTGTTTTTCTATTTTAGGACGACGAGATACCGGTTATGCCTCGTACTAAATAACAAATATGCAATTAAATTCACAAATAAAATGCATGTATTTTCTAGTTTTGCCAATGGAAGGATAGAAGAAAACAATGGACTCCCGTTCTTTGCAAATGTATCAAAAAGAACATATTAATTTAATATTAATCAAACGAATCACTTAAAAATATAATAAACATATTCCTAAAGAAACTAGGGATATTTCATTACGTCATTTTAAGCATTTTTGTTTCAAATTTTTATATTAATTAGTCATGATAAATAGTTTTCCAAGTAAAATGTAGAACATTAATAGAAATCTCCTTCCAAAATAATAGGTACAAAATAGTTACATATGATACAACCGAAGATCGGAAAAGATACAGGGAGAAGTAGGGAGAGAAGGTGGGAGGAGAGGAAGTGGGAGAGAGAAAAAGAGGTAAAGAGAGAAAAAGAGGTAGGGTAGGTAGATTAGAGAAAGGTACAGAGAGAAACATAGGTAGAGAAGAGATAGAGGGGAAGGGAGAATGAAGAAGAAACATAGATAGATACATAGATAGATAGATAGATAGATAGATAGAGAAATATGAGGGAGAGGTAAAAGGAGGGAAACGAGAATTTGAGGGAGAGAAAAAGGCACAGAGAGAAGTAATACAAGAGAATTTACGAAGTGAAAGAGTGAAGACAGAGAGGTGCATTTTAAAGAAAGGAGGTCTGAGAAACCAGGGGCGCCTCGCAGTGAGTCAACCTTTGCGACATCGTTAGCTTTTATCGAATATCGTAAATAGGTTGGTCCAGGTTTCATTTTCTACCACGAAGCGAACACAGTTTTCCTTTTTCTCATTGAAATCAGATTCCTCTACCCTAAAATCACACAGGTTTTGTTTTGCATTCTGATGAAAATTTATTGTAATATATGAGTTGTCTGTTTCAGATGTATGAAAATACTTTTGGAAACGGGTAATTCCACGCCAACTCCACATTGCATCACACCAACCCATCTCAGATCGAAAAATTAAAGTTATTTTATTATTTCTTATGCCAAGATAAGCCCAAATTTAAATTTTCAACCATTTCCGATGTAAATAGCGTTTGTGAGAACAATTATCGATTTTTCGCGATTTTCAAGCATTTTACAGCATCTTTTTATAATTATCCATTATTTCGATATTTTTTAATGAAAAAATATGTTTAAACTACTATTTTTATAGGAAATTTTCCGCAGAATTCGAATCTGTTAATGAAAATATTGATTTTTTTTTCTTAATATGACAAAAATTGAAATTTATGATTTTTATTACTTTATTTTCAAAAATTAATTTTAGTATTACAGCACAATTAAAAAGTTAGTTTCTTATGCTTAAAGTACGTGAAAATAAGTGTACATTACGGTACAGGAAAAATTTTTTTTGGGAAATAGTGTTTAAAAGAGTTAAACGCAAGAAATACAATAAAATCTCTTTTCTAAATGTGTTTTATCATTTTTAAATATCCTGTTAGTATTTTCTACTACTTTTAGACTGTTTGGATGACTTCGGTGGTGTAAAACAGTTTTTAATAAAATGTGCGTCCTGAACTTTTTTGGGAAATACGTTTTACATGAGTTAAAATTTTAAAAAATCGTGAAAAATTAATCGATTTTTATCGTTATATCGGAAGAAAATACCTCTCTTCATGATACTGTACGAAATTGAAAGAAATACTCATTACGCCATAGAAAAAATAAAAAAATGTTGGAGAATAGGGGCCTATGAACGTATTAAACATTTAAATTATACATGGCTATGTTCAGAATCTGGCGCGTGATCGCAAGCTAATTTCAAATATAGGGGCCCTGAGCAGTGTTTCTAACTGCAGGAATGTGTACTGTGTGTGTCTCACTAATCTTAATCAAACAGAAGGAGACGTGAATGGAGGGGCGTTCCAGTAGTTAGAAACACTGGCCCTGAGCCCTGAGTGCTGTGCTTGCCACTCTGCTGACAAAGAACATTTCCATGCCACAAGGAGGTTAAGCTTTAATAATAATTTCAAAATAAGTTCTGAGTATTTTCTAGAGTTAATGGTATATCCGGAGAATTTGGTGTCGTTCACTGAAGCGGTTCACTAGAGGGGAATCGACTCACTGAACTGAATCCTTGTTTATTGTTCGCATGTTCTAATGGTCACTATGTTATCCCAAGAATTATAATTTCTATTCAACACTCACATGCTACTTAAACTATCATTACTACTCAAAGCCAAAATTTAATTACCAAAAAAGGCATCTTATCTACTTAACACTTTTTTATACGCTCTAGAATGCGCAATAAAATAATAAAAACTCACATATTTGTATTTGTATTGTTCACTTCAATCACTTTGTCCCCGCCGCATTGTAATGCAAATTTAGTTTCAAAGGCAAGTTTTCTCGCTTCGCTCGCCCGGATCCAAGTCACGGCGAGGCTCGGGCCTTCGGCCCTCGCGTTCACTATAAACAACCTTGAGTCTATCCAACGCATAATTACCAATTCACTTTTATAAGAAACCACTTTTCAAGAAAGCCTCCACAATTCAAACTGCGCGGTTGCCGCGAAACTATCACCTTGTGAATCACGAGATTAGTGAACCGAATCAGTGAACCGAAGGTTCAGTGAACGACTCCAAATTCTCCGGATCAACCGAGTTAATATAAGTTACCTTGTCAATATGAGCAATATAGGTTTGTTGATTATGTAAACTGTTATAATCTTTTGCTAAAATATGTAAAAATTTTGATTTAACTGATTTTCTGTGCAAATGCACGAAAATGTATCGTCGTGAACAAATTGTTTTGTATTGGTTATGTCTGTCATCCATAGCAACGCACTTGAAGTATAGAGCGCTGTCTCATTCTAACTTTTTGTGGTTATGTGTTTCTGTTTGTGAGCACAGAAAATCAGTTAATTGTGAAATATTAAATAAAAAATTATGTTTTTTTAATTATTTAGGGTTTTCACGTGGTATTTTGATGTATAATGCAAATCATTTAATTTTCAGAAATTATTTGTCATATTTGCTCGAATTTTGATCAACAAAATCTGTTCGATTCTACGTCATATTTGACTTTTGATAGCATTTCAGAAGAAAACAAACAATTATTGATATGGAGATCTGGTATGAAAACCTATGATCAAAAACTAATCTAAAATAACTTTTCAACATAATCAACATTTATTTTACATTTTTTTGTTTACAGGATTTAATAATTACGAAGCAGATTCAAAAATTTGTTTAAGACATTTCAACGCTTTCATAACGGATTATGAAAATAATCAACGGAAATGCTGTGACCCCTACGCAAAACATAAGAAAGCTATTACAAAAGTCTTCGAATAATATCTATGGCTGATGCTCAAGAAATTAAACAAAAACTAAATCTAAATGTTAATCCTGGTATGAAATACTGCGATACTTGTCGCAAACTTATTAGCGCAAAATTGATTGAAATTGAAGACCATTCGTCAGTTCCTGATACAAGTAGTAGTCAAGATGTTTTATCACAATCTTTTACTGAATCTATGGCGTTAGTTGAGTCGCAAGAATCAAATTATTCAAGTGCTGATTCACAAGAGTCTAAAAATAAAGTTAGTCAAGTTTTGGATTTTTTTAAAAATACCTCCTATAGAAATTCGTGGTAAAAGTTATACTGAAAAAAAAATCATTTAAAAAGAAAACTAGAAGATTTTTCGGATACATTAGCTAAAAAAATAAAAAGAGCATATGAATTAGATGAACAAATTGATTCTATACCCGATGACATCAAAAAGAAAGCAGAATATTTTGATAAAATTGTAAATAATATTAAGATTGCCAGTGAAGCGTGTAATTATAGATCTAAATTACAGTTGTATTCATTAATTCCGAATTTGGACAAAGAAATGCAAGACTGTTTAGGAATATCTCGCGAAATAGCCAACTCAGTTAAAAAATTAGTGATTGAAAGTGGAATTTATGCTTTGCCAAATAAAAAAAAAAAGGTAGCAATACTTTGTCAGAAAATGAAAAAACAGAAAATTATAAATTATTATTGCGACGAAACAAATGGTAATTCGAAAGTTTTAGCAGGAAAAAAAGACTGTATTAGTATTGGTAACAAACAATACAAACAAAAACAACTGTTATTATTAACTTTAAGAGAATTATATGCATTGTATACAGTTGAGCATCCAGAAAGAAAAATCAGTTTGTCCACGTTTAGTTCTCTCCGCCCAAAATGGTGTGTACTCCCAGGTTCCTCTGGAACACACTCAATTTGCGTATGTAAGATACATCAAAACGTCGAGTTACAGTTGTTTGCACTTAATTCCAAATATTCGTTGAATAACATCATATCAAATATTGTTTGTAATTCAAAAAATGAAAAATGCATGCTACGCACATGTTTGGAGTGTTCGGAAAAAGATGTGAAAGAAATTGTAAAAAATTTAATTTTTGAAGTTACAGGAGAAGATGAAAGTATTGAAGATGATGACTTAATAGAGTTGAAACAATGGATCACAGCAGACAGAGCTGATTTAATTACACAAATAATTTCAAAATCCGAATTACTTGATCTTTTAAGCGATTCTCTTATTAAGCTCATACCGCATGATTTTGTGACTAAAGAACACTACCGACACTTGCGTAATTTGAAAGAGAATTTAACAGAAAAAGAATGCATAGTTTTAATGGACTTTAGTGAAAACTACAATTTTATTGTACAGGATCAAGCTCAAGCTTACTACTGGACCAAAAATTCGTGCACGGTGCATCCAGTTATAATTTATTTCAAAAATAATGGTGATTTAAAACACCAATGTTTTTGTTATTTGTCCGACGATTTAAAACATGATGTTCAAATTGTTCATATTTTTCAAAATAAAATTGTTAATTATATAAAGGAAAATATTCCAAACGTGCAAAAAATTAACTATTTCAGCGATGGATGTCCAGGACAATACAAAAATTGTTATAACTTATTACATCTCTGTAGACATACAAAATTGTATAGTATTGATGCTACCTGGACATTTTTTGCTACCTCTCATGGGAAAACGGAGAACGATGGAGTGGGTGCAACTGTTAAGAGAGAGGCAACAAAAGAAAGCTTGCGTAGACGTCGTCAAAATCAAATCACAGATATTGACAAATTATTAGAATTTTGTAAAGCACATATTAAAAACATCCATTGTGAAATTATTAGAAAAGCTGAAGTCGATGAATATCGGAATCGAAACAAAACTGAAAAAGTATTTACAATTCCGGGTACTCGCAATTTGCATGAATTTGTTCCTTACTCTGAGCATATTATTCAATGTAAAACAATAAGTACTCAAGAACACTGTTCTTTGGTGTTTTATTTAATTAATAACAAGAAAATGAAATAAGAAAATAAAAGATTAATTTTAATAATTTTATAAATAACAATGTTTTATTATTCAACTAAAAATTGTAATAAATGAAAACTTTTATCAAAAAGTTTTTAAGTGCCTATTTATAAATTTGTTTGTACTATTTATAATTTAATCTGCTTTAACAATAATAATCGATTAATTATTCACGATTTTTTTAAATTTTAACTCATGTAAAACGTATTTCCCAAAAAAGTTCAGGACGCACATTTTATTAAAAACTGTTTTACACCACCGAAGTCATCCAAACAGTCTAAAAGTAGTAGAAAATACTAACAGGTTATTTAAAAATGATAAAATACATTTAGAAAAGAGATTTTATTGTATTTCTTGCGTTTAACTCTTTTAAACACTATTTCCCCAAAAAAAATTTTCCTGTACCGTAATGTACACTTATTTTCACGTACTTTAAGCATAAGAAACTAACTTTTTAATTGTACTGTAATACTAAAATTAATTTTTGAAAATAAAGTAATAAAAATCATAAATTTCAATTTTTGTCATATTAAGAAAAAAAATTCAATATTTTCATTAACAGATTCGAATTCTGCGGAAAATTTCCTATAAAAATAGTAGTTTAAACATATTTTTTCATTAAAAAATATCGAAATAATGGATAATTATAAAAAGATGCTGTAAAATGCTTGAAAATCGCGAAAAATCGATAATTGTTCTCACAAACGCTATTTACATCGGAAATGGTTGAAAATTTAAATTTGGGCTTATCTTGGCATAAGAAATAAGAAAATAACTTTAATTTTTCGATCTGAGATGGGTTGGTGTGATGCAATGTGGAGTTGGCGTGGAATTACCCAAACACAATCTGTATTTCAGTTTTTTCTAATAATTGCTTCATACGGAAATGAAAAATATTTTGTTTAGTGCACAGATGGAAAATGAAAACCTGTCACATGGCAGAAACATACCGGATACATCTGTAAATTTGCGTTGGATACAGGTAAAAGTGGTATCCAAACATAGTAATGTATGCGCAGAATAGAACGCATGTAGGCTATGGCAATATCAAATCCTCGCAACGAGTGTTCGCGTGGAAAATAAATGTTTGATTTAGGCTTCTGTCAGTGCTTATATTTTCCGAAGATTGGCTCACGTCGAGAATGACGTATAAAACCAGGGTTTGTAGAGTTTTTGAACGGAGCAATGTAGAGATTCAGTGGTGAAGACGCGGAGAGAGAGGAAGAGAGAAAGAGAGAGATAAAGCGAGAGACAAAGAAGAGAGAGAAAGAGAGAGAGAGAAAGAGGGAGAAAGAACGTGAAATTCAATTCACTTGAAATGCAATCAGATAAACACGCGGCATTTGATATTCGTACGCTTGTGAAATGAATAAAGATTTTTTGAGGATGTAATCAGATATTGTCAGTAATACTGTCTGAGAGGAAAGAATAGTGTGACGTCGTCGGAGTGCGAGTGAAACACACACACGGAGTTCTTATGTACATATTTATTTACAATGTTTCCACACAATAATTAAACTGCTGAGGAACTAACGCTGCTCTCCCAGCACTGCACTTCCCTGAGACATCCCGCCCCTGCCTAACACAAACCCCAGCGGCCAACCTTAGTGCCGCTCCTGGCCTCCCGTCCCGTGACGAACAGCCACACCCCGCAGCCGAAGCTAGCGAAAACCCCTGGCGGTGGCAAGTGCCTCCGCAGCGCGATTCGGTTCATCCTCGAATGCCGACCGTTCCTTCGCTAGCAGCTTTTTGGCGGAATGACATGACCCCAAAAGGAATTCCATGAAGACGACCCACCGCCCGCATTACCTCATTAACGAATTTTTAGCCTGTTGGAAATTTGGGCCCGCCGCCGCTGTCGGACGTGACTGTCGTCTCATATCATCCCCCTACTATGACACCCACGTTCCCTGCCCGCTCCCACAACAAACCCTGCCCTCTCCCTCAGATCATGGTGGCTGCCAGATGGCCAACCCCTGTCCCTCATCGGCCACACGACTTGTGAGGTCCGGCGGGCAAGTCAGGACGTTACAATATTAGGCGAACGATTAAAAATGCAGATATTCCTGAAATTAATCCTATTTAATAATTTTGGCTTGTTTTACTGAAATACGAATTACATTTTCCAGAAATTTTCTAATTCTTAAGTTTAGTAGTGGTTCAATAAAAATATTTGATGGCGAATTTTTGTCTACGACAAGTTCCGTTCGGGGCGATAAACTGATATTACTTGTTATAAGCAAACTTAACATAGGTAAATTACACTGAAATTGAACTTTAAACTTCACACCTACGTTATTCTGCTGCATAATCAAAATAACTGGTAATAATAGAGAACTATAGAAATATATTTGAAACGTTGTTTCGACGTAGGTGTTTATTTTTCCAGAAAGCATTTTCGGTCAAATTGCGGCTACTTTCAATGGGATTCTGGGTCGGCTGACGGCCTTGTTTCAAACAAGAAAGAACTGTCGTGTCTGTCGGTTTGGCAAAACGTTGCTCATATTGTACAGCCTAGAAATTTGCATAGGTACCATAGAATTCTGTAATATTTATTCTGAGATAGCATGTGCTGGAGCAGATAGGCCCATACATTTCAGAGGCACTGGTGCCTGGTGCACAGACATGACCCTCATTGAACGCCCATGACTGGTGCAATTCGGTAGCAAGAGTTGCATTGCCTAACTCTCGGCTTTTGAACCCGCAGTGGACACGTGAGCTGCTGGGACATCCTCATTGCGCATTCAGCGCTGTGCGGCGGTGGAGGGAAAGGGTTGGGGCGGTGGGCGGTGTGGTGTAGGTAATTTCCAGTCCCAGGCGTCAGAGGTGGCGCCAGCGTTTCTCCTTATCAATAGAGTGATCCAGATTTTCCCTTCGTGGGTTTCCCTTATTACGTGTTTTTCCACAAAAGACATTCGGTAGAGAAGGGCCAAGAAGAAAAAGAGGACAGCAGGTGCTAGAAATACTAGAGAAACGTTTTTGCGTTTATTCTTGAAGCATTTTATTCACCTAAAACGATGTCAGAAATGAGACATTTCTTGTCATGACGTTGGCAAACGTCTCCAAAAAGGCAGACAGACATAATGAATAATGATTTGTGAGGTGTAGTTGAAGTTCATTGGAATTGGATTCACGTAGCTGCCTTCGGGTAAGTCATCCTTCGAAATAGTGAGCTCTAGCATACTTGACATTTCCCATAACAACACTGTGAATATTGTGAAACCGCACCACAAAACTAATTTTCGTTGAAATACTTCACGAAGATATTGTTTTAGTTCTTTGCACGCAATGCAAGGACCCTTTTGTCGCTCCAGGTATCCACTAGTCTGTACCGCGTTGGCACCAAATAGGCTTCGACAGAAAGGTATATAGTCACATATAATCCCGCCTGCGTTTTCGTTTTACCACTTCCATTCCGTTATCTACATACAATGTCATGAGCTCTATTTCTGAAGATACCTGTATTGTAAATTATAGTACTAGCTAGAAGATTACGACCACATTTAATCACTGATTATAAGTAGTGGATATTATTCATTATCGCCACGTAAAATAAGGCATTAAATAAATTAAATTCAATTATATTCATGTTATAAATAGCTCCAACATTAAAGTTTGGAAGACATTTTCAAGGCTCTTACCTTGGCGTGTGCCTATGTTACAGTGTTATTCATAAGTCTGTAAATGAAATGTGTTGAAATCATGTTATATTTTCTCCATTGTAAACTAAACCAGAACCAACAGCTATAAGCAAAATTCAAGAGGGTTTTACAAGTTTTGCTGTATAACAAAGTGTTCTCGCAGTTAATTTGAAATTCTCTAAATATTTGAATAAAATTCAAAATCGTGTTCGACCGATCCTAAAGATAAAGCTTTTCGCTTTCTTCCAAAGGAAGCCTTCGTCCACAGGCTACTAGAATCGGACGCCACCAGCACCCTCTGATTTTTCCTTGCCTACGCTATTCCCCAAGGGAGCGGTGGCCGTTGTCTTCTGTTTGTTCCAAACGCGTATTGAAAACTTGACAATCACAGCATTACACTATCCGCAGCCTCTTAATTATACCCGGAATTTCGTCGTCTGAGAAAAAAGCGCTAAATATTTTGAACAAAGTTTCGCTGGAGGGTGAGGGCTCTTGGAAGCTTTGAAGGGAAGGAGCTGAGGTGAAAGCGGCTTCCGAGACATTTTCGCCGTTGCATCTGTCTTTAATAGGAACGCGCAATCGACATGAAGGATTGGAGAGAGACGGCAAAACGATGTCGAAACGATGAGGGAGACGACGAGGGAGACGACGAGGGAGACGACGAGGGAGACGACGAGGGAGACGACGAGGGAGACGAAGAGACAGACGAAGAGGGAGACGAAGAGGCAGACGAAGAGGCAGACGAAGAGGCAGACGAAGAGGCAGACGAAGAGAGCGACGAAGAGAGCGACGAAGAGAGCGACGAAGAGAGCGACGAAGAGAGCGACGAAGAAGGAGACGAAGAAGGAGACGAAGAAGGAGACGAAGAGGGGAACAAGGAGACAAACGGAGAACAAAGGAAAACGAAGGCAAAACAAGGGCGAAACGTAAGCGAGTTGGCGCGGCAAGGCGGTAGTACTACCATAAGGTGCAGCAAGGTTGCAAAAGTGGGGTCTAACGGAATGAATTGGGTGGAGCGATGCGGGACGGTGCGAGTTGCAGCAGGAAAGAGCAAGGACGACTACGGCAAGGCACCGAAAGTCAGGAAAAAGCGGCATGGGGCAAAAAACTAGTCGGGTGGAGCGGGATGGGGTTCGAGATGTGGGTCTGGGTGGAGCAGATTGGCCGCGGAAGAGCGGATTGGGTAAGGCAGAGCGGGAGTGGGATAGGGCGGGTTGGGATGGGGTGGGCTGGGGGGAGTGTGGTGAGTTAGGGCGGGGAGGGGTGGGGAAAGGTGGGGAGGGGAGGTGCGGCCGGGTGGGGAAGGGTGGGGCGGCGGGGCGGGCAGGATCAATAGAGCGTATGGGTCGGGGGTGCTGTGGAACGGGGTAGGTGAGGCATGGCGGGAAAGGCGTGGTGGAGAGGTTTTGGGCTGAGAATGAGACATCAGTTGAAAACGTGGTAGGGCTAGAGATTCTAAATGAAAAAAAAACAACTGGGCAGACAGGGTGAAGAGGAAATGCATACAGCGCGGCAGGCACATTCACAGCAGTGCATCTGACGGGAGATCCTAGGCTTCCTGTAGCGACGAAGATGTTTTTGACACTAGAGGTGGGTCGTCTGGGAAAGACGTTTAGTTGCTGGTTGATCTGAACTGTAATTTATCATGTTTTCTCTGATCAATATCAGGCGAGAGCCTGATCAGTACCCAAACAAACGAGCTAGAAATGCACGTGATTTTTACATCATCATTCTTGTCCTATCTTTACCCCCCTTACTTCCACACACACACACACACATACATGTATTATAGTCCCGCACATTTGGTGAGACCAGTCATGAGCTAAGAGCTTGTCCGACTGGGTCGGTGCCTGACGGGCGATATATACCTTGATGGGAAAGTCCCGTGAACTGACATGTGTGGGTGACGCTGGATTCTACGTCATCCAGCGAGGAAACAATACATTTACCTCCCGCAATCACGGGACGAACACTGCGTTTACGGGACGAATAACCGTAACATTTCCCGCACCCCGAAATTCGAGAGTAATCAATCAATATGCGAGTAATTTGTCGCAAGCTTTGTCGCCCGGTTGTTTGGGTTGACCATGCGAGGATAGGAGGATAACGGCAATCGCTGGGACCCGGGACGCTGATTGGATGCGCTTAGGGCGAGAGAGTATCTGCCCTCTCTCCAGCTCAGAGCAGCACACGCACGTATTAGCTACAACGCAGGGGCACAAGGCTCTTTGCGCGTGGACTCTTTTCCAAAATATTTAAAAAATTGAAGCATGCAATATTTACTGCTATTTCATTAGTTTACGGTAGAACTTTTATTGCTGTATATTGTCCGTTACACAAGACGGTTTTTCTTCTTTCCAGTTTACCAAAATTAACAACTTTCCGGTTTGACAAGAAACTACTTGAATGTATGTTTCTTTATAAAATACTCAATTACGCCTCTTCTATGGTCGCAATCCTCTCTCCCGGGAAAGCGCCGTGATACGACATGCAAGTCACGAGGAGGAATCGGAATGGAGAGCAGATGGAACGGGGCGTGTGTCATGTGTAGCTGCGAAGAAGGAAGCGCCAAGGACGTGTCAAGGCTGAACTGCTGCAAAGGCTCGGGCTGGGGTCTTCGTAAGGGTGGGGCAGAAGGGGGAGGGATACATAATGCATGGTCGCGCGCCACCGTCGGCAGGCGAGGCTCCGATGGGGGAGGAAGTGGCAAGCGCGGTGGGGCGTGACGAAGAGAAGCAAGACGAGACAGGGTGCTGGGCGGTTAGGTGGGGTGGGGTGAGACGGGGAGAGGCGGGGTGAAGCGGGGTGTCGCGGGGTGAGGCGGGGTAGGGCGAGACGAGGCGGGGTAGAGCGGGACGAGGCGGGGTGAGGGGGTAAGGCGGAGTAAGGCGGGGTGAGGCGGGGTGCGACGGGGTGTGTCGTGGTGACGCGGGGTGAGGCGGGACGAGACGGGTTGTGGCGGGGAGAAGCCGGATGAGGAGGGAAAAGGCTGGGTGAGGCGTGGTGGAACGAGGTTGGGTTACCAGGACGGAACGGAGTGGCACGGGGCGGGCCGCGGATGGGTTGAGCGAGCGGCGCATGATGGAGCTAGCGAGACGGGGTGGACCAGAGGGAGAGAGAGTGGGTGAAGAGAAGTGGAGAGAGGTGGTGAGGGTTGGAGCGGGACGGAGAGGGTAGGGAGGGGCGTAGGAGGCCGCGATAGAGGGTGGCGGAGAGGGGTGAAAAGGGGTGAGGAGCGGGCTGGAGAAGGACGGAGCGGGGTAGAGCGGAGCGGTACGGGCTGAAGAAGAGCGGTGAGGGGTGGTGCGGGGCGGAGAGAGTGGAGCAGGGTGAAATGGAGCAGGGCGTGGCGGAGAGGGGTGAAGTGGGGTAGCGAGAGGTGGGGCGGGCTGGAGAGGGTTGGAGGGATGTGGAGAAAGGTGGAGAGGGGCGAATTGGGAGTGTTGGAAAGAGGCGGAAAGGGCGGTGGGCGGAGCAGTGTGAAGAGGGGTGGTGCAGTGCAGAGCCGAGCGGAATAAGACGGAGCGAGAGAGGGGAAGGGCCGGTTCGGGCAATGTGTGTGAGTGTGTGTATTATTTATGCGAGGGAGCGCTCTGGCTTCGCGACCTCTCGATATTCGCGAGCGAAGGCCCCAGGGAGCGCCAAAGCCCAGAAGGCGCCGACTTGGAACGCGGGACACATGGGGAACATCCTCACAATCTCCCACGGCCAAAAGTTCGCAGTGTGGTTATCGGCAATGCACTCAGAGATGAGGCTAATAACAGGATTAAAACATATTTCCTACTTCTATATGCGCTACGAGAGATGAAGAAATATCTTTCTTTACGAGTGAAAGAAGAATGGTAATACAACTAGATATGGCCTCATTCCTTTGCAGTGAAATGAATGTGAATTTTGTATAACTTTCCACTTCAATAGATAATAGATTGCAGAATATAGTATTATCACGAGTCTGCACAACACTTTTCGTATTACCAATTTACGATAAACGGTTTTATGCTACATCAGAGCCGCTGGGGTCGATGGGGTCGGTGGGGAAGGATCACGAACGAAAGCGCTGCAAATCCAATACCGCTTCTGGGGCCTCCGCCTCAAAGGTGTAATATGTTGTATGTGGGAGCACCGCGCCTTTGTGGCGGCTCAGGGCAAGGAGGGATGAGGGGAGGGAGAGGGAGGGAACGGGAAGGGCCGCCTGGGGCGAGGTGAGGAGAGAGAGGCGGGTGATGAAAGTCGTGCAAGAAGAAGAAAAAAGCCCTCCCTGCTCAGACGAGGCCGCTGGACTCCTGAGTATCTGGTACGCTGCTTTCTCGAGGATTTAGAACTGTCTGCGGTGTTGGATCATCAGAAGTAGACAAAACACCTCTGTGGACAAATGGCGCTGCTGGAGAGTTTGTCAAATTGACTTGCATGGAACTATTTTTGTCAATCAATTCAATGTGAATTAATTTTTTTTTTTTGCATTATATGAAAGTTACGGAAATATTATACTTTGGAAATGTAAATACTCAAAGCAGTTAAGTTCGATTTTTTATTTATTGTAGAAACACCTTATAAAAAACACTCTTTTTATTACAAGATCTGCTAAAATAACAGTTTTCATTTATGATTTAGCGCGCAAAGCAGAACTCAAGCCTAAATTGCTTCTTAGAACGTTGCGGCGTAGAAGATCAACACGCTATAAAACTGAACACCCTCCGATTTCAACAGAACCACGTCGCTGGCCAATATCTGAGGACCACTCTCCCATTGCCTCGTGGCCCGGTCGGAAAGCAAAGAAAGGGAGGCGGGACCTGACAGGTGCGCCTGGCAGCGAAGATAGCGGGTAGACCGTGAGAGAGCGGGATGGGGGGAGAGGGTAGGGAGAGGTTTTCGAGCTTCATTACCTTTGGGACAAGAGCCGCCTGGCGCATCGCCATAGCCCTCGCCTCCCTCACCCCGGACCCTTTCTCTCCACCCCGGCTCGCCCTCGCTCTTGGCCCAGGGAAAATTAGGATTTGATTTATTTTCGTCAAAAAAACAGTAAAGACTACGCGACGTATGGTGTAGAAGTGGAAGCGCTGCACATCTCTTGAGCTCCAGAGTCCCTACCTCATTCCTTGCTATTCATAGTTAAATACATGTAACAACGCGAAATCACCAATATCTGGAAACGAAATTTTTGGCCCGAGTAAAAGGAAACTAATTTTATTTTATAGTTTGGTAATAAAATAGCAACTCCCTCATTCCCCCATATCCTCCTGTACATGCAATAAAATACGCGAAATAATACGTTGCTGGTATTTTGAAAATAAAGGTTGTTGTTTTATAAATGTAGCTGTTTTTAGTAGAATGCGTGAACCCTACTTGACCACAAATTTTCACGAAGTGCGCATTATTTTTGTGTGAAATTGAATTTGGCCATAAAGTAATGTAATCTTTGAAGGCAGTATGAATTTTTTTAAAGTCAGTATTTTCCAAATATAACATAGTTTTAGTGCGCGATAGAGATGATAATATACATTTTAACATTATTTCTTACATATTTTTTCATTATAATTTTTTAAATACTTACAAGAAAAATATTTACAGATAAAATATAATTATCTTAAAATCAACATAATAATTTGGAATAATAGTTATTTACGAAATATTTATCAAAAAATATATTACATTGTAACACGATGTTGAAAAATTATAAGAAAGTGGTCGTTATGTTGAATTTGATAATAAATCGAGTCATCCACTTGGCAAAATTTTCAATGTATCCTTATTTTTTATTAAATACAGTTATGAATTCGGCGAAATGTGACTGATTTCCATGTTATTTACTAGGAGGCCGTGAATTCTAAAACACGATTATTCTAATAAATGGTACATTATATAAACACTTATATAAAAGTTGGTGATGACTTCATTAGCCCACTGGTATTCTTACAGCTCTCATTACAACACTAATCTCAATTTCATAAAAAAAGTAGATCGTGAAAGTTGAAACTAGTTTCAGTATTTTGAGGACATTTTTCTATTTTCCTTATTCCGCTTTCAGTTTTAAACGTTTGAACCCAATTCGTCTATGTTTAACAGAAAGAATGTTTCCTTTCCCAGACCCTGTGTGCCGCCCGACAGC
This sequence comes from Gryllus longicercus, assembly GCA_038098605.1. NCBI lineage: Eukaryota > Metazoa > Arthropoda > Insecta > Orthoptera > Gryllidae > Gryllus > Gryllus longicercus. Next base: position 3,102,528 of record JAZDUA010000007.1, read on the forward strand.
TTCTCTTTAAGACTTGCAAGTGGTCTCGCCGACGCGACGCTCGCAGCAGTTGCTTTGGTTGACGTAAAGAGCAAGAAAATGTTCAGCAGCCAAAACTTACGGCTCCCAATCTTCCGATGTGAGTGATTAGTACAGATCATTGAAAAAGAAAAGAACGCAAATACCGTCTCATCAATTGTATTTTCTATGAATTCGAATAGAAGGATATTTAAAGTTAACTGAAATCTGAAGGACATGAGTTTATTATCAATTAGCGCCTAATAGTTGAAATACAGTGGCTTTAATGAAGAAATCAATAAACACTCAGATGAAAGTGGCAATATGCATGTTTTTTTGATTTGATATATTCTAAAATATAATTGGCGTTCTGCACTTGAGGCGAGTTTTACACGAACATCGCACCCAAAACTCATATGACACTATATTATGCTTTCAGTGCACTTCCACATTATTTGTTTATTTATTACAATGAACGACCTTTTGGACACTTAGAGATTTGCGTGGCCTAGAAAATAAGACCTACAAATTCTATTGGTACTACACCATTCTGACGGATAAATACGTCCATCACAATAGACCGCCACGTTTCGATCCGCGCAGTTTTGCTGATTTTGAAGTCATTTCAGAAAAAAAAGATCATACATTTCAAACTTCCCGCTCAGGAGATAAAAAAATCGCGAGAATTCCTTCCCAGATGACCAAATACTCATTTATTTCGTACAAAGTTCTTTGACATCGATTGTCAACTGCTTCCTGTTGGTTCGGAGCGTCACCAAAAGATCGCAGCAGCTTCTGGGCGGCCGCAACAAATGTGCCATTGTCAGAATTCTCGGAATTCAACCCTTTCGATTGTAGATGCTGCGGACTCACATTGTCATGTCAATTGTGCAGAGAATGTAAGTGAAATGTGTTGGGCGCATTCAAAGTTCGAATCGGGGCGCTGCTAGGAAATTCCCAGCACCTTTCTGCAGTCTAACGTGCAGTAAAACTTCAAATTCGTAACGAAACGTTTGATTTCGTTTAGACAGAGGTAACCATGACAATCTCTTCAATACTCATTGATTCTTTCTGCAAAGTAACAATCTGTGTCAATTATGTATCGTTTTTTTTCTAGAACACTCTCGTCTGATGAAATTTCTTGATAGAAAAGGCGATGTTCGTTGCAGTTTCTGCTAATGCTCTCCCAATTTATCCAAGCAATATTTCGCGGTCTTGGCAATTACCAATTAGATCTGGTTTATAGATTTTGCAGTTGAAAACACTAATAACATCATGTCAACCTATCAGTACAAGTTGAATAAATATAGATGACTGGTCCGCATTGTGAGGGGAGAATGAGCTCTGACGTGGCCTATTATATTGGCCCACAGTATTGTCAGGCACTGGCGGCGTCCCGAAGGTCACCATTAAGAGATAAGAGGGTTTGACATTTGGCAATGATCAACATCCAGAAAGGTGTAATCATGAGTACGTGCTCTATGGGGAGAAACTGCATGGGTGGAAATATGTAGAAATTATGTAAAGTTTGATATGGAAATACAAACTTGTAATAATTAGTATAATGAATATGTAATATTATAATTGTTTCACCATTTTAAATTTATATTTTATATGTGGTTTCACTTTGTATTTTATGAGTGTTATCAAACCAAAAAAATAATCATGCTTTGGTTGAGATCTGTAAGATTACATAATATCAGGAAACTGTGAATTAAGATAATAATAATAATAATAATAATAATAATAATAATAATGACAATAATAATAGTAATGTTTATGATGGTCTAAAGGTTTAATGACATCGCAGTTTCATGCCTTCATAATTTTTGAACGTGTCAGATCTCCTTGTAAATGAATGTTTTTTTAATCTTTGTGTTCCAAATAATCAATTTTAGAGGTAATATGTAACTGCTTTATTTGGATCTAATTTAAATTTCCACAAGTTAAATCCACAATTGCGTAATACGTTTTTAATTCAACGAAAATAATTGAATCACTTCTTATCTGGGTAAAGTTTGAAAGAAAAACAATTATGAGTTAAGTAAATACTAAGCAAAAGCATCGTCGAGACACCGCTATCTTGGAGACCAAAAAATACAGAGACGATAAAATAACAAGGAGAAACATTGCGTGAACACGAACTATGAAGAGAAGGTTCAGGATACACTAACTGGAAGAATAACGATGTATCCACTCTCCAAAGAGAAAAAAAAATATTTCAAAGGCCATTGAAGTACAAACGGAAGCCACTCGAGCTCCAAGAGAAGAGCAACATTCCCAGCGAGACGGGTTCGTGGGCAGCGGAGCGAGTTGAGATAATGTTGAGATGAGGACAAGGAGCGTCACGAGGCGGAGAGCGGAGAGAAGGAATCACCTCTCTGCGCTGCCACAGTGGTCCCTCAGCAAAACCATTGGCTCCAACGTCATTCATAATGCACAAAATAAACAAAACAGTAAAGCTTTTACTATGTTTTCATTCTAAGCAAGAGACTCGAAGGGCGCCATGCTTATTAAGATTATGTTAAAATGAGGTTGATGAAAAAGAAGAAGAGAAAGCCAACAACGGAGGGAGGGAATCACATTTCTCTCTCCCCTGCCACAATGGGCGTAACTCCTATAATTCAACTCATCTTCCTATTTATAATTTTTAATTCTTTAAAATCTCAAGCAACCACTCAACTAGTTTCATAAGGTAGTATCTTGAAAAAGAAGTAAGATAAACGTTTTAGACGCAATGTACTAACATAAAAGATATCACCAAAATTTACAAAATGCACAGAAACAATTTCATATCTAGGCTTCTTTTTGAAGATACATCCTGATAAGATGTTTAAAACCACAAGTCACTAAAATCAGCATATTGAGATGATTATTATGAATTATATAAATATATATTTCCATAAATCTTAACCAACTTTGTATTTACTACTTTCTTCCCAATAATTACAGTAATTACGAATGCAAAAATATTAGTGGTTTCGAGAATAGAGCATAAAATCGAACTTCTGCCGAAAAACACAAACATACGAGCCACTGCAGTCTTTGCCAAAAGAAACAGCGTCCCTATCTTAACTTCCGAGAGCAACCGCCTACGAATTTAAGAGCAACACAACAAAGGCTGCCTAAAATGTCTCGTCCATTCCCACACCACTGCACCCACAACACCGCACGCGAATCTTTGGCCACTTCGCACGAGGCCTCGTAACTCAAAGAGTTTTCACATAGAAAAACCTCAGAGAACAAACATTAACGGGGGAAGCTCGAAAGCAGCTCACTTTCCTGCCTTGCGTAGAAGTAACAGAGATAGGGAATCGAAACTTAACGAATAAATTTCTTAGACCGCCGATGCGCGATGTCGGAAGAAGAACCTAAACGAAACCTAGCGATCCTCTTCCGGGCGACAAGACGAAAGGCGAAGGCAAAGGCGAGAATGACAATGAGGGAAAAAACGACAGCAAGAGCGAAAGGATTCAGCAGGGTCAACAGCGAGGGGAAGTACAAGGATAAAATTGAGGCCAAGAGCGAAGTTGAAGGTGATGGTAAAGGTGAGGGCAAGAGCAAGAAACAAAACAAAGTGGCGTGATACTCCCACTCCATTCGTCTGCCGAAGGCGACGGACAAGACAAAGGCGGGGAGGAGAATGAGAGAAAATTCGAAAGCGAGTGTACATGTTTTAGGATTATGCACGGTTCAGAGCGAGGGCAAGGATAATAACAAGGGCGAGGTAAGGTGAGGGCAAGACGAAGCGAAAGCAAGGAGAAGGGCGAAAGCAAGGGCAAGAAGGGCGAGAGAAACGGCAAGGGTGAGGAATGGGCATGAAAGAGGGCGAGGAAAGGGTGGGGACAAGAATGAGGAAAAATAAAGGGCAAGGTCACAGGCCAGGGGCGGGAACAAGGGACGGAAAGAGCAAGGGCGTGAACATGAGCGAGAAACTACCTCACAGGAATTTATTTATTTCTCTTTCATTACTCCATGGGTCTGGCGTGTGGCTGACCCTCTTTAGCATCGCTGAACGGGCGCGCCCTTCCTCCTTCGCCCTAGCGCCGCGTCCCTCCGCCGTAGAAGCGCTCAGCCCTTGCAATCCCGTGTTATGGCTCCTTGTTTATAAGCTCGTCGCCTCGCCGCCTCCATCTAATAGAGATTTATAGGGGCGAGGGGGGGCGGTGTAATCCGCACCCTCGCCCGCCGCCCGCGTGGAGACCGTCGTGAGCTGTTGGGCGTCGCAGCTCTGTGTGATTTAGGGCTTCGGTGGCTCGACGGGCGTCGCAGCGTCCTAAGATGCCTAAGACAGAGGAGGGGATCTAGGACGTGTGGGGGGAGGTGGGAAGGAGTGAGGATTGGAATTGAAGACGGGAAGGAGAATCGGAGGGAGGGTGGAAGTGGAGAAGGGAGAGTGAAGACATAGATGTAAGAGATGGCATTGGCGGGGTAGGAGGTCGTGTAGGGGGCAGAGAGGGGGGTACAGTAGGAGGCTTTGGTAGTGGCAGTGATGTGAGAGGTCGAGGGAGCAGTGGTGAGGAGGAGGTCATGTTGGGAACGGTGGCCATGGTGAGGGCGAGGGTGAAGAGAGTGGAGAGGGCCTTGGAGGCGGAAGAAGGCGAGGGGTCTAAGGCGAGGGTGGGAGAGGGAACCATGGCGAGAGCGGGGACGGTGCTGGAGGCGAGGTGAACGTGGAGGTGAAGGCGTGGGTGGTGGTGTAGTTGGGGGGAAAGTGGAGGTGGAGGATGAGATGGAGGTGCTGATCATGGATTCGGAAGTAGAAGCGGGGATGGGGGTGACGGAGATATCCTGCACTCGTACGGAACGGCTTTCTTCCGAAGCCGGAATTGCATGAAAATAGATTCTTACTGCGATGAAACTTTCAAGAGCACGTATTCAAAGAGAATGCCCAAGGAGTTTTTGGGGATCATAAGACACCTTCTTTGCACTTAATTCAAGTTTTTGCAAACTCACGTATGAGGAACAATTCTATAATAAAATGTAATACATAGATAAAATATATTATGAAATGATACGTCTTTTAAATTCACCCTATTGTTACGAATATTGCATCATCTGCCTGGATTCGCTGCGCGGATTGCGTCATCTGCTGCCGCCCCCCGAACTGGACGGTTCCGGGTTAGTCGCGAGTCGCCTAGAAGCATAGCGCAAGTTCCGGATAGCTCGAGGCGGGCGCCGGACAGGTATAAATTCGCCGCTTCCGGCGGTCGCTGAGAGTAAGCAGTCAGTCAGTCAGTGTATGTAGTCAGCGAGTATGCAGTCTAAGTCAGTCTGAAGTGGAAGCCGAGCTGTGAAGTGTTCATCGCGGTGAACAGCAGTGCAGTGGACCCTGATCAGTGCCGTGAATTGTAGCCAGCGCAGTGAATAGTGGACAGTGCATCGGACAGTGGTAGTTGCATCGGACTGCGCAATAGTATAAAAGAAGTGAACAGTGTAAGTAAATAATCAGAAGAAGAGAACAGTGTAAATAAATAATCCAGAGAACAGAGTCATGTGTAAGGAAATAAAGTGAAGAACACAAGGACTGTGCAACCAATCTGTAAATAAATCAAGTATTTTAGTGTAATCATTAAAAACAAAACAAATGTATTTGTTAAAATATTACCTGTGTGTTTTAATTCACCACTAAGAAACGCACTATTTTTGGAATTTCATGTCGTCTTTTGATCATCTGCCTGTGGGGCTGTCAAAAGCCGACCTCTCTCTGCTCCGATTTCCCGGACAGCGTGGTGGGCGTCTACTGCCATCTTTACAGCGCATGGATCACTTCACTAATACCGGAATTTAATTTCTTCTCTTTTGATTTGGACATGCCTTTTACAATTTCATCTCTTTCCACGACTCTCTTTACCAACTAACATGAATTCGGTTTAAAATGTCATTGCAGAACCGAGGGATGTAGAATTTAAATGCAAAAGCTCTAAAAGACGAATGTGATTATTTCAAAAACTGCAGGTTGCTTAAATGAAAATTAAAGAATGGAAAACGAAAAGTCTACATCAGATGGAAGGCAGGTTCTAATCAACGTTTGGAGTAACAATGTATCGGGAAAAAAGTATTAATATCAGATTCCAAAAACGGCAAATAGTAATGTAAACATCAGAAATAAGCAATAGGATTTGGTTTAAATAATCAATACAGGACTTTTCAAACTCGTGCAAAAATAGTATAGATTAGTTAATTGTTCACACGTAACCACAGGATATATTTCTGGTTAATTTCAAATCCACCTCTAACTAGATGTTAATAAATATAATCATACAAATGCTGGACTAATTTTCCATTTCTATCAACCCCCTCCCTCGTTTTTAATACTGCAAAACTTGTAGAAAGCTCTTCGCCCTAATTGCGTACGTATTTTCGTTGATTGATCTCCACTTTATTATCCCATATTGTACAGGCGGAATTACAGGACCAATGTCAGTATACTCGTCGCCAATGAAAACATTTATTGAATTTAATTTATATTTAATATAATTATACATTTTTGGTTTTAAATCGATATTTATCTTATTCAGAATTTACACAATATTTGTGAAAATATTCCAAAGCAAATGATTTAAAACTTCCTTTAATCCTTTATTAACTTGAAACGGATTTGACTTTGAAATAATTTGAATAAATGTGACAAAGTGTAAGTTCCCTCTATTTATTCAATGGAGACAGTGTGTGTTCAGACAGAGGAGGCAGCAGAAGCAGTATTTACCCATGAAGTGGGTTTGAGCAGAAAGAGACGAAGTGTTAATTGCATTCAGTTCTCTCAGTTGTTAGCTCCGAAAGGAGTTTCCAAATCCCCTGGTTCACTTACAGTCTCCCTTCAAAACTCTTCCAATACATTACGAGATCTACGAAGCTGCTAATTACTGTACAGCAAGAAGAATAGAGTGAGATGAATAACAAACGCTGAAAGAGTAAATCAACCGAATCTTCATTATGAATAACCCCTTTGCAGGCTTATTCTACATATACTTCATATGACATAATTTCATTTTTAGGAATATAAAAAGTATGTCAATTAATATCTCGTCCCCTCAAATCTTCTAAAATAATAAATTACTAGTTAAATTTAAAAAAAATATACTTTAATTGCAAATAACTATTTAAGATTCATCATTCAATTATTAAATAATAAATATAATAATACGAAACTTTATTTAATTTGAACTCTCATTGATGGGAGCTGCCAATCTGCCGCAAGATTAATCACTCATTGCAAAGTGCCTGTTATTCATATCCAGGATATACACGCTTTAGAACAAAACAAGTTTAGTCAATTATTAATAGATAAAACACAATGACTAACAAAACAGTTACACCGATGCTTCAGAATTATTAGTTGTAGGGTAAACGTATCAGTGACTGACTTTGTCATGTTTTCGGGTGCGTTAACTACTTTGCCCATTAGTCCTGTGATTGTACATGCGGTGGTGGTGTTCGGCACTTGTTAAAACAAGCGATCCAAAGCCAAACTAAACATTTATATTTAGGGGAGTATTTTCCACCTCAGTCATCCCTCAGCGGGGCGCTGACCTATCCAAACCAGCTAAAAGTTTGCAAATGTGTGGTAGTCTAGGGCGTGTGTTAGGGGAAATGCGAGGTCACGAATGGGGAAGGGGTGATCGCGCGCGCGGCTCGAGGCTCGTTTGTTAGGGCATTCACCTTGCTCTAACTGCACCGGGATTTGCCTGTCATTGATCGAAGAATCCATGAATAACTACGAATAAGAACAGCTGGCCGCTATAATTCTCCTTCAGATATAGATAAATCGAGGGAATTGACCCGATTTCTCCCTTATTTTGCTGGTTTATACTAACTTTAAAGTATTAATAGTCACTCTCTTCTGCCTGGTAAGATTGGTCGTTCGATGAATGACTGTATTTTCAGTTATGGTTGGAGGTTATAAAAATCATTTTGCTCCACCCGACCGTGGAGCTCTCAAAAGTTTTCCTTTTTTTTCAGCGTAATTTGATTGCACTCCAAATCAACGATATCTCTCTTCTTCTTTGCACTTAATCCTCATTACATCTGCTTAACACGGCCTCTGGAAAGTAGTAATATTTCGTGTCATTAGGTTAATGCCGCTGTACGAGTTCGAAGTCAAAAGAGTGACAGAATGTGGCAAGGTACTTGTTCAACACCTAATGAAAATATTTAAAAGCGCTTTAATTTAGAACATCCAGGTATAAAAGCAGCGAAATTTATTAAATCTACGGATTAAATTTGGGGAGTAACTTCCACTTATGTTACCAAGTGACGAAAAATCTCAACTTTCTTTAACATCTGTTACAATTATTTCCAGAGAACGTGACGATAAATTACTCTGTAAAATCAGAAAGTTGATGTCCGCTTACCATTTTAAACTATTTCGGCAAAGAACCTAACACGAAAATCCCGATACACGAGGACATATGATTGCTCCTACCTCATCCACTGTGCCCCTGCACCTGTAAGGCCAATTCCGATACTTTATTGGAAATATCGGTTTGGTAAAATATGTTCCGAAGAACGATCAATTCTCGTCTGAAAATAGCCCATTGATAAAACCTTTCTGGTATAATGCAAAATATATAGACCATATTAGTCATTTAATGTCTCACGAAATGTGGATATTTGATTTATCTGCTTCAGTAGGTAATTTTTTTTGGTACAAAATATTTCAAAAGTTTCAAGAAGTAGTCAAGAAATTACCCGAAAAGTAAAGGTTAACGGAAACGGACGAAAATTGAGAACGGTGTATTTTGCGGTAACCGAGAGAATAGACATGAATAGAAAAAAACTATTCAAATATCTTTTGGGAAAATAAGTCAAAATCTATATTCAAGATAATGTAATAGGAATCTCAAATAATATAAGACATGATGACCCGACAGAAAAATTATAAATCAGAAATTGTGCTTAATACTGAAGAATTCCATAGTGGAAGGACAAAAATAACATTTCAAAGTGGTCTGAACTGAGGTAAATAAACGTTACGAAAGAATAAACGTTATGAAAGAATAAAAATAAGAGAAAACCGAAGGATGAAATGAAATCGGAATTTGGAGCCTAGCTGATCTTAACCCACGAAATGTCCCGTCTTCTTTCGATCGTAGCAGGTCGCGGAACCGGTATACATTTTGTTTCATAGATATTATTTAACATCATGAACTAATTTTCTTCGGCATTTAACTGTCCGTTACATCTAGAACGTCACTTATCAAGTACTTCTTTTATTTAAAATTATTAGTAAAAATGTATACAAATGAGTAAGCACTAGGTGATGCATAAAATCATAATGTTTTCTTTCATATAATTCAAATTTGTGGGCAAATATTAACACATGTTAAATATTATTTTGAAAAGTGATTATGTGAAGTGTTCAGTAATGCATTTTTACACACAATATTTACAATCTAACAATGAACGACATTTGAATATTGCTGTTTTCATGTACTTTTCACGTTCACAGGCTGCGTTGCGGTTCAAAATTCTTGAACAATTTCACATCTTGCATTATAAGTGTTATTTCTCGCAAATTCTGCTAATTGTATTTGCTTTGAATGCAAAAATTGTGTTATGTTACATGTATCTACTCTCGCAGTTTCTTCTTCTTCATTTCACGCTTTATGCCAAAAGGTCTGTTCCGGCTTCACTCCACTTTTGCATTGGTCTACTAGTATCTCTTTTTCTTGCCCTTCTATAATGATAGGCTACTAGTGTGAGCCTATCATCTTCCATCCTTTGTGGGTGTTGTGACCATGCTGTACTTTTCTCCTTTTTTGTCTAATATGTCATATAAAAATGTTGAGGTCTTCTAGGATGCTATCGTTTCTTAACTAGTCTAGGAGGCTGCAGACAAGGAAGTTAAAATGTCAACATTTTTAACGTTGAATTGTAAATATGTATTTTTGATCTGACGGAACGTTTGCCTTGGAAAACCATTTACTTCTTTTGATAGAAATTTTGAAGTCGCAATTTTCTGAAATATTACTCAAAAAGGGTATACAAAATTCTCAAACATGACTCTAAATAAAATAAAGGACCCTGGGGTTCAAAATCTCCCAGGCTACCCCTCCCGGATTAACTTTCGTACCATATCTGGAGTCTCTTTTGATCCCATCGTCATAAATTTATTAATATTTTCCTAAATATTTCTTCTAGTCTATATATTCTTCTATAGTCGTCTAGATATGGCTTGTTCACTTATTAAGCAGATATCAAATTCTTTTCATATCCTTTCATAATTTTATTAGAGACTTATTAACTTTTTTCCGTCTACTTTCCAGGGGAAATTTTGTCCTACACATTTGATTTGATCAACATCGGAGGTTACGTAAGATGAACGTTATTCTTATAAAAATACTTAATATAAAAATGAAACTATATTTTTGAAAATTACTTGTAAAATGTATACTTATAAATAAATAATTATTTACACTCTGTATATTGCCGTACACATTGGTGTTTACCATTTCCAATTGTCAGTAAAGCTTGGGGTGCAAAACGTTCTCAGGTATAGTACTTGATAGTAAGTTGCAGATATGATACGAGGGTTGGGAGGACAAAGAGGACTAAGGAATATAGTTCGTCCAATAATAATTTATGATATCAGTTTTTTTACCGCACGCCGCAATGACGCTATCAAGTCACCAGAATCTAATAGTCATAAATTTATCAAGTTAGAAGATACAGTAGCAAAGAGTGTTGTAATACGTAGTGAGTGGAAGAAATCCGGGGGTTGAGAAGGAACAGCAAGGGCCTCCCTAACATTGTGCGGCTGGGTTGGAGGAAACCCCTCTCCTTCTCTTCCGATTCCCCTACTCTTGCAGGGGTAGCTTTTCCCTACAATTAACCCTCATTGAATTATCAGCCGGCGCTATTAAGCATCGCCCGTGGTCGTGGTCGATCTCCTCCTGGGCTAATGAGATGTTAAGGTACCGCAGCGGGCTGGGAGGTAGGCAGGATTCAGCTGCGAAGACAAGAGGAAGAGAGAGGGGAAAATGAGAGATAATAGATTGAATGAAGGAAGCGCAAGAGAGCCACTAAATCTTAAGAGAGCCGGAAGTTTGTAAACCGAAAAAGAAGAGAGATGAAATAATAATAAATAGATATACTAGCAAGTAACACATTGCACGTTCTCGTGCAAATAGAGGGCAGAAGTAATCCAACGGGATCTTTGTCAAGCGTGTCGTGGAAGCCGGAACCGGAGTGAGGGCGCGGGGTGGAGAATGGGGGTGGGAAATGTCACCTGGGCACGGAAGAATGTAAGCCAAAGCTAGGCAGGGGTGCGCGGGAGAGGAAGGGGGTAGGGATGGAAAAGTGTGTGGTACTGTATTCGGGAATGGGGTTGGCGCGATGGGAGCAGATCTGACGAGGCAGAGAGGTGAGAAGTGTAGGGTAGAAAGTGAGAGGCAGGTCAGAAAGTGGAAGGTGGTCAGAAACTGAGAAGATAGGGAAAAGGAAGAGGTGGGGCTAGCACAGGATGAGAGCGAGACAGAAACGAGGCGGGAAGACTTTTCTCATTAATTTCATTTTCACAAAAATTACAAAAGAAACGAAGATTTCAATCGATTTCGCAGCAATTTTGTGCTGGATGCTAAAGTTCTCACTACACACATTAAAGACTCATAGTTTAAAGTATCAATATATACTGATCAAATGAAACCTCCTGTTTATGGTATTTCTAAAAAGAATCAAAGAGGTAAAAGTTCTCAATCTGCATTCATTGAACGGAAGAAATGCGCAATGACCCACTACATTTCTATTGGAGATGCTCATTGGAGTTCTCAAGATGAAATAACAATAGAAGGCAATTCGGCGGGATTGCAGTTTTTTAATGATTTTAAAAGAATATTACCTGTTGTTAATAGATGGATGTACCGAGATGACAATACATCATGCTTAAAATGATCGGTGATATGGAAATATGGCCTATAGTTATATCCAACAGAAAATGTGGGAGCCATTATCGGATGGATAGTATTCCCGAAGATTGCTTTAGATATGGGAGAAGGGAGAGTCTTATCACAAAAGAGGATTCTTGGTTTTGAAAGAGATCAATTTTAACACCGAAAAACAATCAAAAAATATATTAATGATAAATTCCTTCAAAAATTCCTTGAAACATAATATGTAGTCCCAAAAAGTGATGGTTACATATGAAATAATGTGCTACTATGATGAGGCAGTCACTTATCCAGTAGAAATTTAAACAAAATTAGAGAAAAAGAACTTCATCGTAAGATAAGCTAAAAGTCGTAATGCTCTTCCTATTATTCAGAAATTTAATCCCACCAAAATTTAGAAATAGAATGCGATTTTATGATGAGCAGTAGAACGATATAGGATGAAGCTATTCTTTCGACTGATTGCGCAAAAAGAAAAAAAAATATACAATTTTTTTTTAAATTTATAATTTCCAGAAACTACCAGTTTCATGACAAGTACTAAAGCAAATATTCTGACATTTTTAATGTAGACATACATTTATATGAAATTTGTTTTAACCATTATCAGATATATGTAACGTAGTCTCAATTGCATGATTCCGCAAAGGTATGGGTACTTGCTTCTGAAAGTAAAACTTTTACTAAAAGCACAGTACATAAAGAAGCATTACATAAATATACCATTGTAATATTAACGTAAAAAGTGTTAAATAATTGAATATTTTCACACTTTATTTTTACTTTTTAATTAATCTCTCTGAATATATCTACGACTCCTGGCAAACGAAGTTTGGGTCGACCTAGTATACATTAAAATTACTGAATTCAAAAATTATGATGAATCAAAGGAAATTAAATACATTAAAATAATAAAGAAAATTTAGTTCTCGCATTAGATAATATTAAATACTCTGACATGTTTATTTCAAAGCGCTATACATTGCATCTTGGAATAAATACATTTTGCTCTTCATATATTTGCATATGGACCCGAGGTTCGAGAGGCTCGAAGGAGATCTCCGTGGCATAAGGGTGACTTCTAAATTGTGTGCACGGGACACACTGAATATTTTACTCGGCAGCTAGAAATTTATTATGTAATCAAAATACTCACGTTGCGAGGCAATTTCCACAAAATTTCAATGTCTTCCACCCGTACCGGTGAGTGGCGTTTTGGGGTACGATCTTTGTGACAGATTTTCATAAAACTTCGTGTGACTTGAAGGGCTCGCCTGCCTGCCTGCCTGCCTGCCATCCCCACTCATGTCACTGTCGCCCCCTACACTCCCTGGTGCATCAGACGCTCTCAATCTCGACATATTACCTTCTGTGCGCCACCGCTCAAAATGGAACTTCCTGTGCACTGTTGTCAGGGGCGGAACTGGTGGGCGCACGAGTGGCGGGGGTGGAGGGCAGGGGGCGGGGGACAAGGGTTTGAGACGGCAAAGGAGGAGAGCCGTGCCTCCTGCAAGTCTCGTAAAGTGCCGCCCGGTTTATGGCTCAGCTTTAGGACCTTGTGGGACTCCTGGATTCTGATTTCGCCTTAACGAAAACGACAGTGCTATTCTCCTCTTTTTGTTCACGCTAAGTAGTAATTTGTTGAAATTATCTTTCAAAATTCTCTAAGTTATTTGCTAGTTTATGCTGAGATATGGTATGTGTTTTTGAAAGGTCAATGATTTACAATTAGCTATTTTTACGACCATGTAGGAGTCCATAAAATTCGGTTGTCTTAAATTAGCATTCTTATTGTGCTTAAATTAAACAAGAAATAACGATTTTAAAAACGACAATAATGCGGATATCGATAAAATTATTTTGATTTTATTACTGAGGAGATTCAGTGTAGTTCTCTGATTACATCAATATGAGATGAGAAATAATAATTCATTCATTTAATTATCTAATCATGCCCAAAATTTGTGACGGCTTTTTCTTACCGATACAACTATCATATTTGTGAAGTGTTGGTACATTTAAGTAATTAGTAATCTTAAAGTACAGCCCTATCAGAGAAAATTACATTTTAACGGAAAAAATAAATTATAACGATTTTTCATTTGTTTTGTTTATTTTCTCTTGAAATACAGCAGCATCTAGCAGAACGAACATTTATTCAAACATTTCAAGGATTATACCTGAATGATGCAGTAATAAGTACGTAATTCTTTTAATTCCTATGTCTTCAAGGAGTTAACTGATGATCGTTTAATTTTTGTATCTCCAGGGTGACTCTTCTGGAAGTAGTTAGAAAACAATATATTCATTAATGTGATAAACATATATTGTGGTATCACGTTGGTTTTTACGATGAAAACGGGATCGTCCAAAGCTGTATACTATTTGCTATTGATAAATCGACTGGGGTACTGGAAGGTGATTATCAGTGAGGTATATTCTCTTGGTCATGATTAAAACGGATTTATTCATGGTCAGATAATCCTCGATTTTCTGAATAACATTATTTACATTTTTTACTTATCTTCAACGCTGTGAATCTCAATCTGTGCCTTATTTCGATTGAATTACCTCCCTCGGGACTAGAGGACGACTACCTCATGTCTGGAACGAGAGAGTTGTGGCCCGGCCGCTCGGGCACGCCCCGATATTTCCTCGTTAGAAACCGCACACAGAACAGCTGCCGAGCGCTGGGGGAATGGGGGAGCCCTCTTACTACACTTCCCGCCTTTCCCCGCTCCATCACACTACGCCCCGCCCTCCCCACCCGCCCTGCCTTACCCCGCCAGGCTTCTCCCCGCTAGGCCTCTTGCGGCCAGACTACGCCAATTCCAGCTCTATGGCACCCCACGCCGGCCCACGACACCCCACATCGCGCCGCCCCTTTCACCTCACTCTGCTACCACACGGCCAACCCCTCTCAGCTATTCTCCGCACCGCCTATCCCCAACCGACCTCCTCCTCGTCCTATCCCACCTTATCTTACCCATCCCCATATTACCCCATTTCTCCATCCATCTTTCCTCGCCTGATCATTTCCTGCTCCTTCTTTCTCCCTGTACCTTTCCTTTCCACTCCTTTCCCCACACCTTACTACTTCAGACCGGTCTCTTTTTACCATTCCCCGCCCCGTTAGATGCTTAAAAGTCTTGCTTGTATTGCTTAGTGCAATAAAAATGTACGACAAGCAGCGGTTTCAGAGGTTTCAACGCTTTTCAGTATTTGTCTATAAATTTACCTTTGCTAGAGATTTACTTTTCGTTTCGTTTTCTAATACTCAGGCAAGCTGGATTGAATACTAACTGTTCACATTAACTATGGTTTGGTATATCACGGTAAAACAAAAACGAATCTGTCTCATATGCAAATCGATGCAAATCGATTTTGATATATTCAGTATATTAAAAATCAACTAAAAAGGTAAATCCGTTTTTAAAGACTGCCAGACAAACATTGACCGATTTACTAATTTGACGTGATGTTTGTTTTAGAAATAGAATAAGAAACTTGAAAAATTAATTAAAAGCTGAAAATCAAGGGCAGACACTTAAATTTTATTTATCTATATTGATAACTAGTTTACAACAAGCAAAATTTAAAAAAAAATTGTGAAATTTCGATTTGTTGTTACATAAATAGAAATTACAACTTAGGTTTTAAGAGAACCTTTAAAACTTGCGTGTTGATCGCGCGGGAGGCGAAGAGCAAGAAGTGTCAGGGGCCCGCCGCGTCTCGGCTGTGCTCCGAGGGTGGTAGGAGCCGAACTTGTTTGAGGTTGCGACGCCGCGTCCCCGACGGGCCGTGCGCTGCCGCCAAGGGCCCCTGGACGCGCGTCTCGCTCGCCGATTCCCAGCCCCGCTCGCCACGCCCCCCACCCCCTTTAGAGCCCCCTCGCCGCCCGTCAACCCCACACACGGTCGACGCTAGCTAGGTCGAATTCAGACGCGTCTGAAGGAGAATTCTAGTAGAGGGCTGCTCAGATCGGGAGTTTTCCGTGGTTTCAACCATCGACAGCAGGCGAATGCCGGGCGACGGACCGCGCGATCTTTTGTTATAATATGCCTTTATTAATAAGGCGAGGCTCGGGCCATCAGGCCCGCTCTTCCGCCTGACCACATGTCACAAATTTACAGAGTAATGTATTAAATAGTAAAATTACTAAAAAGTAATGTTATCTAAAAATTTAAATGTAATATAATCTACAAGGGGTAAGTAGTTAGTGGAAAGCAAACATCATTTAAAGCAACTTATAAATAGACAACATCAGAGGTTAAATGGATAAAATGTTACAATAATAATTTTGAAATAATTTTAAAATCAAGTCTGAGATTGAAAATTCAATTTGAATTAAATAAGATTATGTGCTTTAAATATCTGCGCGCTACGCGGCAGCCTGGTATTCACCCCGAGCGACTGTGATTTTGTTCTTCTTCCTTGTCCTGTCCTCACCCCTTGCTAACACACACTTACACTTACAGTACTGCATATGCCGCAGATCATTTGGAACTTCGAGCTTGTCCCGGCAGGGGTTGTTCCCCGCTGGTAGAAGATTCCTGTTGGGGAAATCATTCACAAGCCAACGTGTAGGGTGGTACTGGATCTCACCATCCTGCGTAGGAATATCACAGCCATCTCCCGTGATACAAACATGAACTACACTTACGGAGACTTTGGAAGTTGACGCGCTCGGAATCACTGATCAATCAATCGACACAAGAACAAAATCTGCATCGCATGTAGCACGCGCGTATAGCCTACACCAGGGCGATTCAAGTAGGGTGCCCCTGACCACTCTGGCCCTCCATTTCCAGTGGACCACTGGTGCGGCTCGCTATTTGTACAATCCGTTCGATGGGCGAGATATCGCTCGGACGCGATCGGCTCTGGCCTAGGCGAGTGGCTCGCGGGCCTCTGAAACAGAGCATAGAGTATAGTCTGGGGTAAATCCTCCTTGAGCTGCCCTGCCTATAGTTTCCGCATCGGGACGTTCGCTTGTCCAATAAGGTTCTGAAATGCACGTGAACGCAGCATCAATTTCTGATTAAATTGTTTCACTCAGGAAAGACATCAACAGTGTACCCTAACCAGGTCCAGCAGAAAAATATTTCACCCAAAGGAATGAGTAATTACTTTACTTAATTGAATACGAATGAGTAATTACTTAAATAAACTTTGAGTTTAAATTCCTCGCCTTCTCAATAAATGACTAGAATGTTAAAATAACTTTAACAAATACGTTAAAGATATCGGTGGCATACGGAATACAAGGACTGTAATTGGAGAGTAATAGGGTCACAGCAAAGGAAGAGAGCGAAAGGAAGGAGAAGAGAAAGTAAGGGACGGAATGGGGAAAAACGTGCGAGCAAAATGAAGAAGAAGGGCGTGGAAGGGTCATGTCGAAAAGTGGAATGGCAGGAAAGGAAGGTCAGGGAGAGTATTAAGGTCAGAGGGAGAGAAGGGAAGGACAGGGCGGTGACACGAGGGGCGAGGGCTGCCCCACGATTGACATGCGCAGCCTGTGCCTCCGCAGCCAATTCCCCGAACGCGTTTGCCCCAGCGACCGCTCCCCCGACACCCCCTCGCAGCGGGCGACCGCTTTTCCTCTACCCACCTCACTCTTTCTCTCGGTCAACCTACTTTCAATACGCTCTTTTTTGGGGAATCCGCCTTCATAGGGCCTCGCGATCCCACCGGAACTCAGTGTTGAATATTGGGGTAGGTGCACGTTACTTTGCATTGGGGGAATCATAATTTTAAAGCTTATTCCATTTTTGCATCACAGAGTAGTTAGCCCTGGGGGTGGAGAGAAATTGTGATGGTGATGAATGACATCTACAGAGACACACAACACAACCATACCCAAGGTGGGACTCGAACCCGCAATCATTTGGTCCGAAACTGCCACTCCACTACTGCCTCAGCGATCTCGGTAATCGGGTCGGCAATATGTACTTTATTGTGTTACATCTTTTTATTATTCCTTTCAAATTTACTTTTCCGTCTCTTAACTGAAAATTTTCATATTCCCATTTTTAGTTTAATCTGTAATAATCGGTGGTGTAGTGGTCAGATCACCTCTAGTAGTAACTTGGTTATGCCATGTGAAACATGTACACTGCGACAAAACGGGTTAGCGGTAAAAACCTTAGAGGTTTTCCCTGGCACTGTTCCTTTCAATCATCATCTCAGTTCTCAAGCTTCCCCATACATTCTCTTGCCTATTACTTTCAAGTGTGTCGAAATTAAACACAGGTATCTTGTAGTATCATAGTAACTGCTGCGGAACTATCGCTTCTAACCCCACTGCATATCATGTCATATAGTCAATACATTATATAGCATTAGCTCTATTCAGCTTTTCAGTTGTTGGCGTTTCAGCTGCCAATTAGAAATTTCAACTCTCCCTTTTAGCCTTGTCTTTCTAATCTCAGTCCTAATACTTGCCTGCCTATAATTTGTTTGTGTCTTAATTCCACATGTCGGCTCAACACGTTCAACCAAAAAATCGTTCATTCTCTAACAATGTATTTTTTTCCTCAAAAGATCAGAGAAACTGGGCTTTTAAGGTAGCATTACGAGCAGCATCTTTCCGGAGGTAAGTTTGTACTAAAGACAATTCGTTCTCATTAGAGACATTGAATGATGGCCTCAAATACACCTAACAACAGAATTTTCTCGTATTGTTTCTGATTTTAAATTATCGAAAATTCAGAGAGTTCAATGAAAATGAAATCTGACCATACTCGTTACTCGTTTTATTCATGGAAAAAAATTGAAGAAAGAAATTGAGAGCTATTTTTGAAATTTATAAAATTATATTTTATTGTTTTATAAATTTGAATAATATAAGGAAAATTGCATGAAATCTACTCTTTCTTCCAAAAATTGCACATGATCTCTTCATAACGTAGGATTTTTGAGAATACATTTTGTTTAAGGCAATAATCTCTATCTTTACATTTGTAGTTTTTGAAGGTTACAATTTCGTAAATTTTAATAGCCATTATTTTAGGTGTCTTTTACACTATCCGAGAACAAATTTTAATCTAAAATGCGGATTCATTTTTAGAAACTGTTGAAAGTATTACTGAAATTTCATCTAAAGTACATCAAAATTTAAAATATCCATCTGAAAGCTTGAGTGGATCGAGGAATGCATCGGGAAATATTAATTGTGAAGAAAATTGGTCGAACGGTTTAGACGCTAGCGTTGACCACAGACAGACATACGGACGGACGGAGAAACGGACGAACAGATTGAGGGACTAACTGACTGACTGACTGACTGAATAGATGGACTGACAGAAAACTACAGATGTTTTGGCGTCAATCGATGTTTTGGAATCAATGAGCCTCAAAACATAGATTGTGAATACACAAAGTGTTAGGTGAAGTAATTTATTAATTGAGGAACAAGATATACCTACTTTTCCGCCATCAAAAAGAGTTTTTGAGTCGGAAATTTGCCGTTTTCTGGCGCACGATTACTGTACTTTCTCTTGTTACGATGTAAGGGCCAGAAAGTATAAATTTACTGAATGTCAAAGTAAATATTCTTACTTTAGGCGAACACACGGTAAGTACGTTCACTTGGTTCGTTCAAACAGTTTTGATGGAATAAGTTAAATACAAGATGAATAATTTTAGAAGAATACATAAAACGCTAATATGATTTATATCAAGACCATTACAAGTATTATTTAAAACTGTGTCTCCATCAAACTTTTATATATACAATCGATTTAAACATAACGTTAGGAAAGTAAACAGAGTGTAATAATAAATGTAATTAACCCCTTTGATGTCTCAGATGCGCATCCGTGTTCACCCTTCCGCTCTCCGCCTGCTCTTTTCTTCTGCGCGCTCGCCTCTCGGATTTCGGCGGACCTGCACCCGCGATCCCGCTCGCCGTCCCAGCAGCCGTCGCCTCCAGCCAATCTCTTGCACAAACAGAGGCTGTCGCCCACGCCGCTCACGCAAATGACCGCCAACGCCATCCTCCTCTCTCTCTCTCTCTGTCTCTCTCTCTGTCTCTCTCTCTGTCTCTCTCTCTGTCTCTCTCTCTCTCTGTCTGTCTCTCTCTCTCTCTCTCTCTCTCTCTTTCGTCCACGTTCGCTCTGCCCATTCCCGCCAGAAACTCCTCCTTTGCCGCGACAGATAGCGTTAACGCGAAGACGCAGCAGCGTCTTCGGTTTCACACAACCTCTATTCAGGGTGTCCAGACTCACACACAACGAACTGAAATAACGAGATGTGATCACCGCACACAACTACTTCAGCAATTTTTTTAAAAAAAATTCGACACTCAACAATGGTTTTTACTGTTCGTGAATAAGGCATCCCGGTAAATGCACTTACATACTTTTCGCAAGAGGCAGACATTAGACATCCACTAAGCCATATTGCGGTTCAAAACTTTGAAGTGTTGGGAAATTAGAAGTATATTTGTCGCCGGGTACGCGATACTGATGTGCTTGGGTTTTATTTTATTTCCATTTGTATCACGGGACGCGGGCTCTGGCTGTGATCGCTATAGTGATAAGCATCTGTAAGATCACGAAAATGGAGCTCTCCAGATTGTCCGTTGGGGGCGACCACCTAAAGTTTCGCAACGAAAATACTGAGAATCGTCAACATTAAGAGAGGACGCTCATCACTGCAGAATAGAACATAGCATGAATCAGATCGCGAAGTACACTAGTTCCTAGTTGCGCCCCACTACGCTACAATTCCATTATCGTAAACTAGTTTTAAAAGTACAGTGTTTTCTGGGTGATGATTAAGCTTTTTCTAAAAACTTTCATAAATTTGTGTCCGTCATTAAAATATGTATTTGCCAACGCCTTTTGGTGCAGGAAAGTCTAGATATCTTTAAATCTTCAAAAATTGGTGCTTGAGCGGTATACTGACAACTGACTAAACCTACAGGAGTGAAGTTCAAGGTCACATAGCATTTATTTATGGAAACATTGTTTAAATACATTCAATGTTTATTATTTAAACATTTCATGTGACAGCTGCTGGTTAACAGTGATCCTCGTAAGAGAGTTGGCATGTAAATTCACCAAACAATGACATTCCCATATATAAAATCATGTTATTATTTTCAAAATGAATACGGTCCAAACTCTCGATATTGCCATGTCAACTACTCTAAAAAATACATGAGTATTTTGCATATTATAGTCGCGATGCTTAGGATTTGCTACCTCGTTGAAATGTGATATCACGCGCCGACCATTTCACCGGTTTAACCCTCCAAAAATCTCCACCAGAAATACACAGTGAACAGGAACCAAGCTTTCCACAGGTGTTCCGACCTATGGGTTAATGCAGAGTAAACAAGTAAATGTGTGTTGGTAAAGTGCAATGAATGAACAAGGATGAGTAAGGAGAGATTGGACGTGGTTCATGGCCCGGCAACCTCCTGATATTTATCGGGAAGTTCACGATCAGATCAGCCTTCCGCTAGAATTCCCGTCCAGACAGAAGCCGAATTCGACCAAGCAATGTCGTTATTGTCGAAAACCCACCGCTGCCGGGACTCAAATCCTAAGACGCTACATCGGCAACGGATCTCGCTGAGCCACCGCGCGCTACGAACATAAGTCGCTTTGCGCAGCATCTGAGGGAGCGAACACGAGAAACGCCGTGAAAGTCCTCCTCCACCTCCCAAGGAGCGACCGCGTGGAGACCGCGGCAGCGGCCACCGCCAAGATCTGCTCCGGGGGCGCTGGGGTTGGGGCGGTGCAGAGCGCGGGGAAAAGGAGGGGAGGCGAGGAGGCAGGGACGGGGAGGGGGAGGAGGGAGAAGAGCGGCAGAGCTGGGCTGGCACGGGCGCCGACGGCTGCCCGCGAAACGAAAAGCCGCTTTCCATCGCTTCCCCTCCATTGATTTTTACGTCCTCCGCGCCGCTCCCTCGCGCCGCCGCGGCTCCTCTCAGCCGCTGACCCACTAGCCCTGACGCCGCCGTTACATGATCCTCTTTCAGAGAGTGGATTAAAATGCGCGCAGCGGACGATATGAATAATTCCACCCGGGGAGGCGGACTTCGTCGCTCCCCATCGATGACCTCTGCTGTCGTCCCTCCCTCTCTCCCTCTCCCTCCCTCTCTCTCTTTCTTACAACTAAATTGAAAATACCGTCACTAAAATCTAAAATCTCAATGAATTCTTATTCTTGGAATCAAGATTATAGTGTCTTGAAAACGTGCAACAAAAATTATATATTCTTTAATTTGGAATACATTTTCACAATTGCGGTTTAATTAATTTTATTTAAACAAATACTTAAGAAAGCATTTTACTGTCGCAATAAACTATTTTTATACTGTTATTATGGTATTTCTCTGAAAAATATTTTAATTGAATATGTACTTTGACTAACTGAAAAGCGGATGAAAGTTAACGGAAAACGTTTGATCAATTCAAAGGTAGGACCATTTGAACGGTAGGATCATTTGAACGGTAGCACCACTTGAACGGTAGCACCATTTGAGCGGTAGCACTATTTGAACGGTAGCACTATTTGAACGGTAGCATCAATTGAAAAGTATGACCATTTCACAGGCAAAACCATGACATGACATACCATTTTTCAATGAACTCGGCATTTTTTAAGTTTAAGAATAAGAGTTTCAACGAGTGTTGGATACTTCGTGGTACGTGTTCTGTGGATTGTCTGGATGGTTTTCCTTACAGTGATATTCGTTGTCAACATGATATTAGGTTAAAAGTGAAAGGTTTTCATATTTGCTTTGAAAACAATGTGTTCTTTAAGAAATGTTAATTTATATCATTCTTTGAGTTTTGAAGATTCCTTCTATTCCCTAGGTGTATGTGAATTTACAACCCTTGAGCTCCTTTAACTCCCATTCGTTCGGGAATTTAAAAAATTCAGTCTCAGAACATTCAAAACGTACCTTTGACGTCTGTCTCTAATTCTAGATCCGTTATTCAATTTTTTCATGATACGTATAACATTTATGGGTACTGATGCAATAGAGGTTTATAAAATCTCTGATTATCTTGGCTTAAACGTGAGTAAGTTTTGCGAATAAAATGTAGTTTTATAGCAAAAAGTCTATCTTTTGTTCCATATTTTTATAGGCATGTATGTTCTAATTAGATGATTATGATTTTTATACAATATTTTCATATTGTAATTCCAGATATTTCATTCGCGAAGTAGTACAACTCACAGCATACATTAATCTTCGAATACTGATCCATGGCGGCCACATACTGATCTCCCTGTAAAAATGTCGCAGTTATGATAAGTTAATGTCGGAAGAGTGAATTATGACCGCTTCATGCATGTATTTAAAATCTACAGTTTTTTGATTATATCTCTAATTTTAATGCTATTACGAGTCAATATTGCAAAGTGTTGTACAACTTTATCAATCTTGTAACAGCTTTCGAGCTGAGCAACATCATTTAACAAAACCATACATTATGAGTAAGTGGGGAGTAAATACTTCCTAACAAAAAAAATCAATTAGGAAACATAAATTGATATGAAGGGTGAAGATGAATAAAATCTCGATACGAAATTTATCAAATATTCTCTCTTCGCTACAATCCACTTTCAAAATTAAGGACCATCAACTACATATTTTCCAATCAATCTTTTACAATATTCTGCGGCATTATCGTATTGTGTACTGTGTGTAATTATAAAAATAAACTTTCGTATGAACATGTAATACATCAATACAATAAAACGAAATTTCACTGAAGTTTCCTCTTACCTTAAGGGTAAAGTGAGCCGTATGAAAGGGCGGACTTGCAAAAGGTACTTGCAAATCTGTTTGTACTTACTACACATCGTTCCAT
This sequence comes from Gryllus longicercus, assembly GCA_038098605.1. Classification (NCBI taxonomy): domain Eukaryota; kingdom Metazoa; phylum Arthropoda; class Insecta; order Orthoptera; family Gryllidae; genus Gryllus; species Gryllus longicercus. The sequence continues at coordinate 3,126,250 of JAZDUA010000007.1, forward strand.
GCATCAGATTACGGCTCCTACTTTTCTACCCTTCAACCCTGATCAATAAATCTCACAACTTCACACGCATATAATTGTTAAGAAGACAGAGGGAGAGAGAGAGTGAGAGAGAGTGAGAGAGGGAGAGAGAGGGAGAGAGGAAGAGAGAGGGGGGAGAGGGGGAGAGAGGGGGGAGAGAGAGGGGGAGAGAGAGGGGGAGAGAGGGAGAGAGATGGAGAGAGAGAGAGGTGCGAGACCGAGAGAGTTCGCAGTCAGAGTGACCGCAATTATATTCGCACTCCTCCAAGCCTCCAATCAGATGCTCAGCTCCTCGTCTCAGTCTATTCGCTCGAGCAACTAACGGCATTACGTTCCAACTGCTTGCCTCGTTGCCGCCCCTCGGGGGATGAGGGGAGAAGACGAAAGAGAGGACTGGAGTCGCTCTTCAGGATCAGTGCGTTTCTGACTGTAGGTCACTTTAGAGGACGCATTTGATCGATAACACATACAAAGGCAAGGAGCTGGGCACGGCTGGCAGGGATTCGTCGCCGAATCCCGGTTCATGAGAGGTAGACTCGCAAAATCAACAGCGACACAAGTCAACGGCCGGCGGCGATACTCTTTGGATTCCGTGTAACCTGCTCGGTTCCCTCGTTCCCGATGAACAGTTGGAATGCGCCCAGGATTGGCCTATATCATTTCGCACGGACAGAAGAGAGGAGAGACTTTGAGCGGGGCAGGACGAGACAGGGAGGGCTGGGCTGCGCTGAGCACGGCTGGGCGGGGCTGGGCACAGCTGCGTGGGACTGGGCGGGCCTGGGCCGGTCTGGGCGGGGTGGCCTTGTCTGGGTGGCGTGATATGAAGTTATGTGGCAAAGGGTATAGGGTGGGATGGCTTGTGAGATGAGCAGATACAATTTAATTATATTGTTCGCCATGTGCTAATTACTATATGAATTATGATGATATAATGAAGAGAAAATTTGGTGTGAGTCTATGAGTTGTAAAGAATTCTGAGATTGTAAAATGTATTTATACTGAAACAATATTTTAATATCATGTGTTAATCTGTGAATAGTTACTGCTAAAAATAAGTAACAGTGAAACAAGATTTTGAATGTCATTGCAAATGTATTAAGTGAAAATAATATTTCTGATGTATTGAACATACTTCGAATGTTTGAGTGTGGATATGTAGAGCGATACAGTGAGTGGGAGCAAGTCGTGTTGCAGTAGCACGGGGAGAAACGGTGCGGAGAGGGGTGGGGCGGGACGGGACGGGATAGTGGAAAATTAGGAGAATGAGAGAGGGTACATGAATGTGTGTGGTGTGTGGTGTGGTGTGTGTGTGTGAGAGGGAGAGAGAGAGAGGGAGAGAGATAGAGAGAGAATGAGTGAAGGGCGAGGTGGAACGTAGCGGAAGAGGGTGGTGTGAGGTTTGGGGGGTAGGTGGAAGTGAAGGGTGTGGCGTTGCGGGGAAAGGCCCTGAAACATGAGTATAGGCTCAACGCAAAACACGCTAGGGCACGCTAATTCCAGATCGCGAAAAATCCTCTCTGGATTTATCCGATTTTCGCCTCGCTCGGTGGCAGATGATTTTGGAACTCGAAGGGTGGAAAAGCTAGTGAATTTAAGCTAGGTGGTAACTGCATCCGTAGGTTGGACGTGGACCGACGCTCAACCAAATGCGACCTTTTGACCGTGGGGAGCAAGGACGCGGACGAGGACAGTACGGGTAGAACTAGAGGAGGAGAAGGAGGTGGCCAGTTGAAGTAAAAGACCGGCCTCGAGAACGCGAAGGCATTCGTTGGGGCAAAAGTGTAGGAGGGTTAGGGTGGAGGGTGGGTGGTGGAGATTGAAGGGGAGGCGGGAGGGTCCTCGGAGTGACTTTTGCGGGGCTTCTTATCCGTCCATGAGCGCCAACTTGCGCCAACTCGCGCGCCCACCCGCTGCCCACTCCTGCTCCCGCAGCCACTCCAAAAGAGCCCGGCCGCCCGCTCCCACCCGCCAAGAACAGACGGACAACTCGCGGCCGCGTGCAGGCCGCCCGCCCGAGCACAGACACAGTTGGCCGACGGCGCTTGTGACAGTCTTGGCAGATGGAAGATCCTTCCCAATACACCCTCAGACTCAGTCAACTACTGAAACTCTCTTAATGACGCTGCTATTCGGAGCTCCTCTCAAATCGGAAGCTTTTCATTGCAATGACACTTTCTCAATATTCAAAAGGATAATTGATAAAAGCAGATGTTTATTCTGTTACAGTTAGATTTAAAAAGGTGCGCCTTATCTAATTGAAAGGTCGAATGAAACGATCGAAATTAAAAGTAAAAGTAAAACGAAAACAAGTGGGAGAAGGGAAATGACAGTGCAATCTGCTTTTCGTGTTATGTGCCGTGAGAAATTAGATTAGATTTGTTTCGAAAACATTTGGGTACGTTCCGAAGCAAACATGCGTTCGTAATAGAAAATATTAATGTAATAACAAGAGTATTAATTCACATATTTCATGTTTCGTCTAGCAGATATAGAAAATTCGGTTATACAGATCCTGGTGATGTCTGACACAAATACCTGATAAAAAAGTAGAGCGAAACCCCAAATTTTGGTGACGTATATTACGTAAACAATCAATATCAACTTCATCGTGTGACGACACGGACGTTGTAGCGTAGGGCGTTGGGTGTTGTAGGGTAGGGGAAGATATGGAAAGCGAACACAAAGGGTACAGAAAAGTTGATACCGAGAAGAGTCGCCGAAAGAAGAGAGTGGACATCAGAAGCGGGGGGTGGGAGGTGGGCTGAGAGAAGGGCATGTGACGAGAGTGGGCAGAGAGGACGGAAGGTGGACGGTGAGGTGGAGAGTAGAAAATTAAATGGGATAGTAAGTGGCGCGGGCAGGAACTGGATGGGGAAGGCGGAGAGCGAGCGGCGAGGTCGAGAATGGATGGCGGGGAGAAGAGAGAACTACGGGGTGGATGGACTGCAGGAACGGAGAGAGGGCTGCGGGGAGAGAGAGTGGACTGCGGGAACTGTGAAAGGACTGCAGGGAAAGAGAGACCACAGCAGTGACAGAGTGGCAGCCGGGGGCGACATTGGGCGGCGTAGGTGTAGAGTAAACACGAGGGGGAATGTGAACGGCAAGGATGGAGAGTGGGTGGAGGGGACGTTGAGCCGGCCGCCTCCTTCTGCCAACTTGCACCAACTCGCGAAGAACGCGTGTCCGCGCCGCTCCCGCGAAGACTCCACAGCTGCCAACTTTCCCAATTTCCCTGCACCTAACGTGTCCTCTCCAGGCCTAGATCCCTCCCTCTGCGCTGTCAAACAAGTGCTCAACACCCCAGAGAAAAAAGATCGCTCCTTCCTCCCAAACTTAGAAGTTTTTAAGTTTGCACGATTTATTCGCAAAGCTCAATCCAGAAATGTCCCAGTAGTTGACGATGAGGTCTTCTCTATAACAGCATACAATATACAAAACAATAACAGTGTAGTTGTACTAAAAAACAACATAAGAAAGTTCTACGGAGCGATCACGTTATTATTCAAACAAAGAGACGTAAGTGCATCACAGCATTCTCTCGATTATGAAACCAGTGTGGACAGAGTTATCATTAAAATAAGACAAATACGAGCTCTTCTCAACACAAAACTAATCTTAAAATACGGATGAATGCTTCATTTATTTAACGGCTTCATCACATACACAGCAGTGATAAAAACATTACACCAATTTGTATATTACGTAATTATGATAAAAAATCTAGACACGAGACATGGTTTTATTGGAATATCATCTTTTCAAAGTTATGCCTGATGATAATGGGGTTACGTAGTGTTGTGAGTGGCATGCGCTCCTGCTTTTTTGTAATATTAATATCACCCAAATTTATTTTTTTCTGTTTGATACCCGCTGCAGTAATTCCCTCTCGAGAAGGAACGAGTGTTTAGTGTAGACGGTTTCATATAAATTATACAAAACCATAAACTGTTCTTAGAGTATTACAGAGGGTCTCTACATAAGTGGTGTGCAAACGTGGTGAATTGCGTACCCGGTGATGGGCCTTCATTTTTTTCGAAACTGGTCGCGTGACTACCCCTTCATTTCTAGTGCTTCCATACAACTTTGCTGCCAGATGATATGTCAGTTGCTCTCTGTCTACGCACAAAATTCAGACTCGTAGAAACACATTCAGAATTAATTTATTAAATTGGCCCTCCACCTAGGGAGTACATGACCTTGTCGTTGGTGGTGGAGCTTGCGTACCCCAATGATCCTGAGAGCTATGCCGGCGGTAGCGTAGCTACTGGCAGGGCCACCCTTGCCGGACAGGTCGAAGGAGAGGGGTCAGACGAAGAAGTACTCTAGAAGAGGACCTTAACATCAAGAAAAATCCTCACTGGGCAGACGCAGCTCAAAAGCCGTAGAGAAGGCAATGCGTCTAGGGAGAGCAACCCGAAGAATCTGCCCTGCAAGTTTGGAGGCAGTAAGGTGGCAGCCCCACCACCAAACTATCCCTGCGTGGCGCCCGTAACGCAACCAGGGGAAACTTACCTTACTGACAACTCTCAAGAGAATAGCCGGACTGTAAATGAAGATAACAATGCTACGAAAAAGGATAAACGATCTAAGAAGACGGAAAAAATGAAAATCACAACCTGGAATGTTAGAGGTTTGATAAACAAAGAAATCCAACTAATAACCGAACTCGAAAGATTTGGAGCAGACCTATGCGTTGTAACAGAAACCAAGAAAAAGATGAAAGGCTCTAAGGAACTGGGAAACTACCTGATGTTTTACAGTGGAGTTCCACAAAACATTAGAGCAGCCGCAGGAGTAGCAATACTGATAAAAAAGGAATGGAAAAACAAAATTAATAATTATAACTATATTTCAGAGAGAATAATTAATATTAGAATAAAAATCCAAAGAGGATACATGACAATATTGGGAATATACGCACCAGAAGAGGGAAGGAAAGAAGAAAGCACATTATTCTATGATACTTTACAAAAACACATGAATTCCATAAATAAGAACGATTGTATAGTTATTGCGGGAGATTTCAACGCAAGGATTGGAAACCAACCAATTGAAACAATAGTGGGAACCAATGGAGAAGACACAAAAAATGAAAACGGAAAGACCTTAATTAATTTTGCAACATTTAACGAACTAAAAATTACAAACAGCTTCTTCAACCACAGGGAAATCCACAAATACACATGGGCGGTGAGAAGAACAAAATCCATAATTGATTATGTATTAGTTAACTCTAAGTTGACATCCCTAGTTACTGATACACGAGCATATAGAGGTTTTGATGTATTCTCAGACCACTATATAGTAGGCACTAAAATAAATATCCCAGCAAGATGGATAAGAAAGACAACGGACAAAAACAAAACTGACAAGATATACTTCAAAACACACTTGCTACAACAAGACAGTATAAGGAAATTATACTGCACAAGACTGCACAACTACTTAGACCAAAGATCAGTATGTTTAAATGTAAATGAAGAATGGGAAGACTTAAAGCAATTGATGATAAAAGTAGCAACAGAAGTTTTGGGAAAAAGAAGTAGAAGATCTAAAAAGAAAAGAATACGAATATGGAATGATGAGATAAAAACCATCATTGAAGATAAGAAAAGGGCTTATCTAAAGTACTTGCAAACACAATCCGTACAAGATAGGATAACGTATAAGCATAAATGTGCATTAGTTTAAAGAGAAGTTCGAAAATTAAATAGAGAAAGTTGGGATAGATACATAAGTGAAATCGAATATGATATACATGGAGCCCAAAATAAAGCGTACAAAATTCTAAAACACCTAAATAAAGACGAAAAAGACACCGTACAAATAAATAATATACCCGAAAAGCAATGGCTGAGATACTATAAGGAATTGTGGACTTCAAACACACAAGAAGAAAAGCTCGCAGAACAAGAATTTGCAAACGTAGACCCATTAGAAATGAACGAACTCGAAGAGATACTTATAAATTTAAAGAACAAAAAATATCCCGGTAGCGATGAACTGAATATAGAATTATTCAAGTATGCACCTTCAAAAATCAAACTAAGGTTTCTCTTTATACTAAATATATGTTGGAATACATATCAAATCCCAGAAGAATGGAAGAAAGCCATTATACACCCAATATTTAAGAAAGGAAATAGGCAAGACTGTAGCAATTACAGAGGAATTAGCCTATTAAACTCTGCCTACAAAATCTATGCAAAGATAATTACTAGGAGATTAAATAAAATAAGTAATAGCCTACTTTCGGAATTCCAAAATGGATTCCGAAAGGGACGTTCATGCGCAGATAGCATACATATTGTACAACAATTGATCGAGAAAAGACGCGAATATAACCTTCCTACCTATATCCTGTTCATAGATTTTGAAAAGGCCTTTGACAAAGTCTCTCGGAATAAGTTATGGAGTATTATGCGTAATAGTGGATACCCTAACCACATCATAGAAACCATCAAAAGCTTATATTTTAAAACCACTATCAGTATTGACAAAGGAACAGCGAACAACCTAACTGAATATACAAACCAAGGAGTCAAACAAGGGTGCCCGATGTTCCCGACCCTTTTTAATATATATACCGATCATATTATTCAAGAATGGCAAAGTAAACTAACCACACATTTTAAAATAAGCAATACAATTTTAAACACTACCCTATTTGCAGATGACCAGGCCATTTTTAGTACTTCAGAAGACGACCTACAGAGAGCTGCCCATTACCTCGAGTTAACAGGGAAAAATTATAACTTGAAGATATCAACCTCTAAAACGAAAACAATGGCATTCCAGGGGAAAAACCATATCACATGTAAAGTAGTGATAAACGAAAAAAGTATTGAACAAGTAAACAACTTCAATTATTTAGGATTTAACATCTCATACTGCGACAAAAAAGATATAAACATACAGATCCAAAAATTCCAGAAATTGTGCGGTACTATACGCAGAGCACTAAAACAAAAGACCAGACAAGACACCCAACTAAAATTTTACAAAACTATGGCAGTCCCAATGCTAACTCATGGATGCGAAAACTGGACAGTCAATAGGTCAGACAGAAGAAAGATCGAAGCGGCAGAAATGAGATTCCTGAGACCATTAGCAGGATATACACTACTAGATCATAAGAGAAATGAAGACATCAGAGGTGAACTACAGATCTCCAGCATACTGGAGAAGATCGACTCAACGAGGAAGAATTGGTTCGAACACCTAACCAGAATGCCACAAGAACGGCTTCCCAAGACTATCCTCGAATACAAACCAAAGGGGAAACGATCCAGAGGCAGACCCCACACAAGATGGAAAGAGACTCTTGAGAGCGGAACGGGCCACTAGGCCCAAACCTTGTTGCTGATGATGATGAAATTGGCCCTGTTTATTTTAGACATTTCTTTCAATATAAATTTCTGAAACATCATTATTGCGCGTACGTTGTGTTTGTATATTCTGTCCAACACTTTTCGTAAACATTATCACGAGGCGACACTACATCGGGAAATCTCGCCGGCCACAAACTAATTATCATTTCTTGAATCTCCGAAAGCTCACACAACATCCTCAAAACTTATTTGTTTCGAAGATATTACACCTTCACAATGCGATACACTTTCAATGTGATGAAGCATATTACTGTACATTGTCATTTCAATCTGAACAAATTACATTAGTTCTTTGTTAACTACTGTAAAAGAAGGGCTGATTATGTGCATTAACAGAAAACTGGAACTTTGCTGTGTCGAACAAAATCAAAATTCATGGTAACGGTCCGTTCCGTGGGTGAACCGCATGGGGTAGACGCACTGTAGAAAGGATATTAATCCAAATAACTACATACCAAACATTTACACATACCATCAGAAAAAGCTGTTCTGCTCGCGGAATGCCCTTCAATACGCTTGTTCTCTCTCTGATTTCTAATATACGCGATGCGATGAAAATACATTTTTCACGTTTGTCTTGCAAAAAGAGCTATTTATACTTTCAAACACAATGCCGCTTTGACGCGCAAAAAAATGTCCCTCTCAGCGCCACCGCGTCCGTCGCCATTTTACAAAATTCATTTGCCAAAGCGAACACCGCTCCGTAAATAAATCCGCTCTTTAATAAAATGAATCCGCCCTCTTTAATAAAATGAATCTGCTCTCTTTCATACAACGAATCCGCTCTCTTTACGGCTGTCGGTCGCGTATGATGGCATGCAGAGCTGATGGGGAGAAGGGACAGGAGGGATGGGGGAGAGGGTGGCGTGACATGAAGGCAAAGAGTCAATTGTGCGAGTGACGGGCAAAGCAGGAACATAGAGGAGCGGGAGATCACACTCACGCAGAACATCACGTTCTCGCTACTTCTAGATATGGACATTCCGAGGCCCTTTCTCACTCTTTGGACACTGGCTGAGATGGCTCAGTGACAAACAGATCTAACGCTGCAGCGTCTGTCCAAGAGCTACGAGTGTTTTCATTACAAGAGTGAGGCTCTTTGTTCTCTAGCTATTTACAAGTAACTAGGACGAATACAGACGCTTCTAAAAGGAGCATTCTTCCGATCTGCTGTTATGAACAGTAGTTATCCTTGATTTATACAATCAACACCAGGCAAATATCGTAAAAGTAACCTAACAAACGTTATTAAGCATTATTTTTCCTTACATACTTAAACTTACAACATCTACACTAACACACTTGTCAGCAAATCAATCTAGAGCTCAGAACTTGACCAACTGGGAACGGTTCCCCGCTTGTGGGGATACCTGGAGATGGAAATTCCGCCAACCGATGTGTCACGGATCTCACATTGTAACGGTAGCTACATTTACGGGACTAATGACCATACTATTTCACGACCCCGTTAACACAAAACATTCTGCAGATTAAATGGGTTCGTGTTAGCTTGTGAGCGGGTACTTCGAAGGGCCTGTGTTACCGCGTTGGGAGCTCACAGGACGCCATCAGCGTAGCGGTGAGTCCAAACTTCAGCCAGCGAGCCTTCGCTCTCCGCCGCTCGAGGGATGGTGCGTGACGAGCGGTGCGGGGCAGGGGCGTGGCGGGGGTGGAGAAAGGCGATGCGACGGATCGCCTGTCGCGCCCAACAGCCTTCGCCCAGCGGCGTCTGTGTACCTGGCGTCGCCTAGCAACGCCGCAGCCGGGTGGCAGGAGGGGGATGGGGAGGGTAAGCACAGCCCTCGGGGCTCAGGCGCAGCGACACAGGAGCGTCGCTCTGTAGCACTCCGTATCCTACAGGGAAATACAACAACACACAAATTGGAAGTTCTATTAGCAACCAAGCAATTATTTTAGAGAACAGAACAAATCATTAAGGCGTATTGAATGATCGAGTTGGTCCCACATGCTGTCAAGTCACGTGTCCTCTGTTGAGGTAAGTGGAGTCTGTATATCGCTCCTTGGTTCATAGATTTAGAAGGGACGTGTGGAGCTGAAGGAATCAATAAAACCTTCCACACCCCATCATTTTCGTATTATTTAAACGTATTTGATTTGATCCGTTAGTTTTTATAGTATCTTATCTATTTGAATATTCGAGGTTAACATATTTTCGAAATAAAGGCATGTGCTAGCCACAGTGTGTAGTATGTCATGTTTTACGAAATCGCAAATTTGACCAAGCGGTATAAATGCCTTGTGAAACAGTCGAGTGCCTGATTGCAAAGTTGGCCTTATTTAAATATTTCAACATAATCAATTGTGAGAAATAATATAGATACCATTTTCTATTTTTTTCGCCTTTTATGGATATTTTGAACGTAATATAAAGAATAAAATTAAACTTCTTGGCATGTGATTTGAAATTAAAGGATGAATATCTTCTTGTAGAGCTCTCGAAAGCTCCTTCGCTGCGCGGCGTCACGGCCATTGGACTGAGAGGGGGGAAGGAAGGAGGCAAGCGTACCTCCCTGCCCCCTTCTTCTTGCAAAATTACTTTGTCATTTTTTAATGAACGGAATGACCGTTAGCGAAAGGGGAAACTTACCTGGACGGATTTTTATGTCTATTTCCTTTTTGCGGGATAAAGGTTTTTCACAGACTATTGCTTTGGTTTATTAATTTGTATCGTTTAACGATGATGGATTTTTGTACTTATATATGCTAACATTTAGTGAGTTGTTTACGAATCTTCCATCCTATCACATTCAGTAGCTCAGATAATATTGCAAATCCGTTCGCGTTGTTTACCAAACATTTAAAGACAAGATTTTACTGCTTGCTTGACCAAATTATTATTGTAATTTAGTGAAAACAATAAATGTACACTATTACATTTCGAAGAAGGTAAGTTTTTTGTAGTTAGGTACAACTGAATTTTCTTCACATTAGTACTTTGTTCCGGTCAACCATGAACAACAGACTATTTCCCTTCCAGAAATCTGGCATGTATTCTGATATTAATCATGTAGAGAAGTTGGCAACTGCTTGAAGCAATTTAATACTTCCCCAAGCTGTTAACATTTATTATTTCTTTCACGAAATTCTGGCCTTACTCCAAATGCAAATATATGGATACGCACAGTGATATAGTGACAGTTTTATTTTGGCATCATATTTCATGGCTGCCATTGTTAACCTCGATATTAGCAATATTTGATCACCAATACGTGATGGTTATTTGCTTAATGAAACATTAGTGAAGCGTGTAAATCAACACATCTAATTCAAAGCCGACAAATGGAAACATGTGTACAAAAAAGGAAAGACCACGAAAACGCATTGAGCTCTTTGGAGTCAAATGATAAATGCTATATTCGGTAAGTTGGCAGCCAACCGTTTTCTACCGTTTTTCAAGTGCACGCATTTAGGTGCGAGCCAAGAGAAATGTTCACTCCTATTAAAACGATAGAAAAATCTGCAGAGCATCAACTTAATGTTTTATTGAAGTAGGGCAGTATCGGTAGTATTCGCTGCTGATCAGTCATCGTTTGCGCTTCCATTTGCAACTGACAGCTCCTGTCATTTCGAGTGGAATGGGGTGGGAGGAAGATTGAAAAATGAGATATCTGCTTAGCAGACTTCTACATGTAGCACGCGGAGAAGCCGGGACCTAACACTGCGAATCCGGCGTCGACGGCGGTAGAGCGGACGAGTCGCAATGAAATTACATTTAATTTTGCGCCCGCGCATTAAGTGCTTCTGGAGCGCGTTCAAACAGAAGACTGGCGCCGCCGCCGAGGGGTGGAGGAGCGAAGACTGAGGCGAGGATGCTGCGTGAGGCGGAATGCGTTACTGAGCGAACGTGAGGACAAACCGAGTGGATGAGGAAGACGACATCTTTGCTTGCAAGTTCACGAAATGGTGTGGCTCATGGAAGCTCAATTTCTTGGATGTTATGGCCACCCTGCGAGTTGCTGAGTGGCCAAGGTATGGTGATAAAACCCTCTGATTTTGGGCTTGTTAAAGCTTCATTTACCACATACAGAAACGTTACTTATATAAACATTATTTTGGCAATGGTGAGCGTACAATGAAATTAAATGTAAGTAATAAATTAATGAAGGTGTTGAAATTTAGATTTTCCATTTCGTGTGCTTAATTTACTCAGACGATCTCGTAAAGTTTACAATAAAATTGTTTCTAAAAAAAATTTGAATCTCTTTGTACTTACTGAAAATGATTAACACATTTTCATCTGAATAAATGAAATGAATGAAACTCAATATACTGAAAATACTGAGTATTAGACGTGTTTGAGAAGAAGAAGCTGTGCAAATGAATGAACGACTATTCGACTCATCCGCAGCTCCAATACTTAATATGCATGTGTTTTCACGTAAATTAACATCAGCATTTTAGAAAATTTCGCTTTAAGAGTTCGATACTTCCGAATTTTTCTTGGAGTGGTAACTTACCTCAAATACACACAAGTACCGACGTCATTTTCATGGGTTGTTTTGTTGGATTTTGTCATTTTGAACACGGAATTTTGTAAAATACTATTTAAACGATATATCTCATATTAGGCAGCTAGAACGCGGAAGAGATCTAGAACTTGACCGTGATTTTTGATAGAGTCACGATGCGTGCCAATACAGTTTTCTTCTTATTGCTCATCGCGTGGCTGGCTGAGAGATGCCGGAGATCAGTTTGAGTTCATCTGCACACGTTTGTTGGAAAAGATTAATTATTATTTTGACTTCCTTTGGCTGGAATAATGATAAATTTGTCCAATCAATCGAGGAACTTTTCTATAAATCCTTTTTATTTCCACATGTCTATTTGGCTTCATTTCATCCACGAGCTATTCAACCCATAATGCGTTTCTACACATAAAATTTGTTTTTCGCAGTACTGTTCTGATATATCGATTTAAATTCTCAATGATTGGGTAAATTTAAAAATAAATGATTTCTATAGCTATTTATGTATTTTACATCAATATATTACTGATATGTTTGTACTGTTAAAATGTTAGTATTTTCTAGATAAGTAGATGCATAATTATTATTATTAGCAGTTGCATTAGTATCATTTTTACTGTTTTATTAATATTTACGTAGTGTTGTGTTGTGAAGTGGGGGGAAAGGAATATGGAAGAAATGCATCATAGTTAAGTGTTGAGCCGTGCAGTGGAATGAAGTGGAGTAAGTCTTGCGCGGTAAAATTACGTACTATTTATTATTCATTATTGTGTTTATTTAACTATTGTTTCGAAATTTATTGTTCGTCAATGAACGTTTAATGCATGTAATGTTTAGCTACTCTGCCATGAAGTTATCACATTTAATTACAGAATTAATAATAAAACTAATCTAATGGTATCAAAGGAACAAAAAGTCATTTTAACGGCCAGCGTTCTTTAAGGAATTTACCCGTAATAGTCGCCGCCCATTAAGAACGATCAAAGACAATGAGTTTAGATGAACATCGAACACGAGTACTCTCTTACAGCATTTCTTATTTTCATGCTTTTTCTTATAAAAGGAGGTTTTACGAAAATTATTGAACGACATATGGCCAACATCACAAGCAAGGAACTTTGTTGGGTAGTTAGTCCAAATCCGATTAATTTCGTCACCGTCTGTAGCAACCAAGAGAGAGAGGCTGGTCCGTGGGTGTTTTATTGCGGGGTATTGTTTGTTGGCCGTGCCGAGTGCGTGCGTCGACCGCGTGCGTGGGTCGCGTGCTACGATTGGAGTGCGTTCCCGTGTCGGGGCGCTGGAGTGCGTTGTCGTTGTTGGGGTGTTGGCGTCCGCCGGCGTCCGCCGGCGACCGACGCCCAGCGCGAGAGGAATGGCGTCTGTAAATAAGGGGGCCGCGGAGGCGACAAGGTCCGCGGCGCACGTGCGGGACCCCACAGCTCCGCTCTGGCAACACTAGCGCCTTGAATCGGGCGACGAGAACTCGGTCAATGGGAGGGAATTACATGAAAACGTCACCCCTTTTTAAAATCTACGTTAGTCAATATCTATGTAGCGTGTGTTGAATTTAGTATCACTAACATATAATTGTATCATGATAAGACTTCAAATAATTGTTATTATAGTTTTTATTAGTTATAGTATGATTCTTGCATCCACGTATTGTATTGTGCTCTTTTTTATTATTTTATTTTACATTTTCTCAAACAGCGAGGCAAGTGAAGTAAGTGAGAGTGAATAGAACTGCAACTTAGCACGCGTAGCACTGAGTCACAGACAGGAGAGCAAGAATACTCCCACTAGATTCCTCAATAATCAGTAGTTATTGTATTCGATGCAAATTGGAAAATAGGAGTATAACTTACAATTACAGTATGGAAAAAGTTACAGAAAGTAAATTTGGGAAATCATGCGTTTCTCTTTAGGGTGGTTTAAATTTTTCTTCTGGGATTCTAGATTTGATTCTTTGGTGATGGATATAGGTTATTTCTAGGTTGAATATGGAAGTTCCAGAGAAGGATGATAAGGAAAGAAAACGTGTATTTGATTCGTGTTTGATATAACGATCAATCGTGCAAAGAACAAACTCTCTCTCTCTCTCTCTCTCTCTCTCTCTCTCTCTGGAGTGTCTTGTTTGATACGTACCAAGGCGAATTGACAGCAGTGCGAAAGATTTTACTTTGAAATGTTTGGAGCATTTTACGAGCCGATGGAGCAGCTCCTCCCCACACCGGACAAGCATATTAAGTATGGGACGAATGGTTTTGTAAAGTAATAGGGATGGATGTTTTAAGAGCTGACTTTTGGTTTATTAAATAATACATACAAGATGAAAAGTGCGGCATGCTTCATATTACATTAATTTAAAATGTGTGGTGTCCAAGTTAGTCTGGTGTCAAGGAGCACTCCTAGATATTTTATCGGTTTATTTGGAGGATTCCAAGGAACGTTTTGATTATTAATGTATATGAGAAGGGTATTGTTTACTGTCGAAGAGTGAATATTTTAGGTTTGCCTTTGGATGGGTTTAGATAAAGTCTCCATGAAGAAGCCCAACTCTGAAAAATGTGTAGTGCGTCTTGCAAGTGATGTATGGTGGAGGAAAGCTGCGAGTCCGCTGCATAGATGGCTGAGTCGTCAGCATAAAACGTCGTTGTGTGTTGATTCAAACGGGTACATCTGCGGTGAATGTGTTAAACAATGCGTGGGAGAAAGCGAGGACCCTTGTGGGATCCCAGCAAAGATTGTTAAGGAAGGTGAAAGATAATTGTTTAATTTGACTGAGAAAGAGCGATTTGAAATAAACTATGTGTCATGTTGAATAAATAGTTGGGAGTTCCTATATGTCGTAATTCGTAAAGTAAGCCTTGCTGACAAACACAATCAAACGCTTGTGCAAAATATAATACTTTTTATAATAATAATAATAATAATAATAATAATAATAATAATAATAATTATTATTATTATTATTATTATTATTATTATTATTATTATTATTATTATTACTATATTATCATCATTATTATTACTATTATTATTATTATTATTATTATTATTATTATAGTGATTATTATTAATGAACTGCCATCGGGTCATACCTAACAGCAGTTCAAATAAATGTATGGATGGGACTGCAATTACCATGATAGAAGGTAGTCTGAGAAGAATATTTGTAAAGTTCCACTTAATTCCATGGTGTAAGAACAGAAATATATGCTCCAAGGGCGTTGTAAGTGTTCTACAATATCGGCAGCATATATGCGACTCTTGACAGTTTAATGCGCTGTTGCCAAACATGAACTGTTTCAATGCGCTGTTTCAAAACATTACCTCTTACCGATAGGCGACCACAACGCCTTGATATAATGTTCATAATATTCGCCAAAGCGAAAACCTTATCGTCTCAGCGACTTCGTGTGAGTCGGATGAGATGCAATACTGAACCCTAGCTGTAAGGAAGTAAACAAATTCTCGCGAGCTGATTGTTTCAGAGCAGATCACATGACGTACCACAGCGCATGGCGAGAGATCTCTTAGAGTCGCTTATACACTACCGGAACTGTAGTTATTGATCTGCGACAAAAAGTCAAAGAGACATTAGCTGGAGATCATCAACCAGTTAACAGTCGTGGTACATATAATATTTTATTTTCACCTCATTTTACTTATTAAGATTATTTTATTTCCTTATTAATTATAATTTAAATTGAATCGGTTTGTCTTTTCATATTTCCGTCGCATAATTCCCTTTCATAATTCCCCCATATAATTCGTGAGAATATATGTAATATATTCAACCGTTTTCATATTTCCCTCGTAGCCACAATCTTATCGATCGAGGTACGTTATGTAATGTACATCGAGCTGTAAATCAAAGACTATAACAAGCAATAACGTGTATATATATATACATATACACACACACACACACACACATATATATATATATATATATATATATATATATATATATATATATGTGTGTGTGTGTGTGTGTGTGTGTGTGTGTGTGTGTGTGTGTGTGTGTGTGTATTCGCATTTTGGGTTGTCTTTTCGAATTTTGCACGTTAGCTGACGGTGTCCTCTTTGCCTGGGTCTATTAGTTTAATTCCCACGCTTTGGGGTAAGAGAGACATGTGGCGAACATGACGTATTCCCTTCACCGTTAATAGCAAACCCCGCTTACCTGAGATTTTCTTCGCCACACAACTACATGATCCGCGACGATTTTAAAGGGTAATTACAACTAGATTTTGCCTCGTCCGGGACTCGAACCCGAAATCGCATCATGGGAAGTTAGCACGCTGCCCATGAGCCATCCTAGAGGCTGCAATAGCGAACCAGTAAAAAAAAAAAATTTGTGTCCCAGCTGTAAATATGAGACATAGGGCCGCATCCATAGTGATCGCTAAAAGAAGTGTTTATGAAGTGACATATTCCGCACCTCTAATTCTTAAGTGGTTTGTCTATGAGGTCGAAGGTTTCTGCGGCTACAGTCGTGCGAATGCTCTCGACTGTCTGGGTGAGGCCTTGGGGAAGGCTGTAGAGGCACAGCAGTTTTAAGGAGATCACGGCCAGGTGATCGAAACGTCAGCGTCACAGCCTTAGACGCGGCGTCACCCGGGCAGCCAAGAGCATTTCGTCTGGGTATTTTATCACCAGCAATTTCTATAAAGCACGTCGGCTGTTGTAAGAAGTGTTTTTCAGTCAGTCTAGTCTTAACCACTTAGGGTTATGTTCGTATATATGGCTAACACTTCTCCTTTGGAAAACTGTCACTATGATTGGATGTGTTTTTTTTTACGCAGCACATTATTCGTGCCATAAAAATATATCAAAGACATAATTAATCTATCAATAGTATACTATCGCAAGATTAGAATGTTGCCAAGTGATATTCGACACGCTTTATACAAATAGTATATTATTTGTATACTTTGTAGTCATGCAACTGCGAATCGCCCCCCTTATACAAATAATACTATATTGCGAACTATCCAATACAAACCAGGTTCATACGTGTATTATATACTGATGTCTCCAGTGACCCCATATTTTTTTCAAGAACTTATCTCATAAGTATCGACTAATAATTTGACACTTTCTTTCTTAAAACGGTAATAACGACACTTAAATATACTCCTACGCATCAGGGAATATGACCTACCGTGTGTTTGAAAAACCGTATCTCCGTCTGTTGAAAACGTTGCGTAATCACAGGACAAACTGGAGCGATCCATGCAAGTCGTTAGTTTGCTCATTGCCGCATGACTAATTTCTCGCAGCCCCCTTCTTCGCTGCCGTCCGCTATGATAGTCTGCGTGCGGGTGGAGCTATTCATTTGACTCGCGACGCCCCATCGCCTCCTCACCCCAACAGCCATTGCAGTGGTCGGATTTCTTATTGGATGGCGCGTTAATAGGCTCTTTAGTAAATGAGAGACGAAGAAATTGCGCCGTACCGTCGCTTTCAGACGCCATTACGGTCTTTTTTGCTTCTTCGTTCCGCCTTTGCCAGCCAGACGCTTTATGTGTCGCGAAACATTTATCATAAAGAAGCGCTCGCGCTACTGAACGCATTTACCGCTCTCCGTTAACTTTAATGTTCTCTATAACGGGCAAATGTGTCAGGTTTTTAAAAACCATCAGGCGCTGGAATAATGCAGACATTCTTGAGTGCTCCTTCCATAACGCACAATTTGGAGGATGCCACATTATTGTGGTCTCGTATAAAGGAGAAGTCGTGTTCTTACGTTTGGCACTGGACTGCAACGTTTATAAAAGATAAAATATTTTCTTGAAAGTATTTCTTGTACATGGCTACGAAGTTGAATATTACTATCTCAAGTTTGGTTAAAGTCTATTTTAGAATATAAGTTTTGTTAATGGCTTTCGTAGAAAATAACTAATTTTGTTACTGGTCATATTTAAAAATAGTCGAATAGGGCGTATCTTACAAAAAAAATGTACTTGAGGAATGCCCTTGCGGCCATGACTGAAAGTGCTGGACCAGGCATGAAAAGGTTGCGAGCAAGGCAACAAGGTTATTAGAACTCTAGGGTACTGCGTCCAGAGAAATTGGCGAGAGATTTTAAAAGTAAGGTTTTTACCCATGATACGGAATGACGGTAGCCACTGGATACCAGGTCCATGATAGTCTTTGGAAGAAGTTACTTGACAGTTATTGTCAGACATTTATCTATATTAATTGGTATTTTCTCTTTAAGGCAAACAAATGACCCATTATAATTAAATAATAGATCAGTTCGATTTTAAATTATTAATTGAGAGTAAAATTTAAAAAAAATGAATCAAATGTATTTTGATTTTGTAATCTTGGTTACTTAAGAGTCGTCTAAAAGTAAGAACTATCTACGTTGCGGTCAGAAGGTTTAACAAATACTCTTGTCTGTTAAAAACGCTGTTCCTCCGTAAGCGATAATTGTTAACTTATAGACACGTTAATTTTTGTCATTTTGTTTCTAAATACAATAACTAACTGAATGATTTAAAAAATAACACAAAACGAGTACAAGAAAATAATTCGCCATTCAAACATATTCGGTTCTCATAGCAAAGATGTTTATAAAAGAGAGAATTACAAAGAAAATAAACATCAAATAGTAATAGGTAGTAAAGAATACAGACACAATACAATTATAGTTTATTTGATAGAAAAAAATCTGGCATTTTAGTATGAAGTCACTGTTTACCATATCGCGCCGCTTAAGCTTGAGCCATGTACGTCCTTTTCTGGAGTTTAAGGGGAAACGAGTGCGAGGTCAGGGAAAGTTGCCCGTACCTGTAGGAGCGCCAGGCTTCCTAGGCAGGTAAATAGCACGTGCGGGCGCGGTTTCACGTGTCTGCGATAGAACAACTACCAGATACGCAACACCCTTTCCCCCTCACTTCGGACAGGATATGAAATGCATGCCGATAACTGGTTACTTACCCATGTTGTTATGATGGTTCCTAAATAAACTATGTTTCTTTTTTATGATGTCCTCGAACGTACCTGAAAAAAGGAACGTATTCATTTAAACAAGTTGATAAACTCAAATTAGAAGAACACCGTCATACTAACGACCTAATAAGAAGGAATTAGAATCTTAACTTAAGGTTATAAACCTAATCCGCGCAAAATACGCGCTCACAAGCACACTGCGGGTAGCGGTAGCCACCCCACCCACAGCCCTCCGCGCTCCTTCTGCGAGTTCGAAGGAGAATACGAGAACGGACATTCGATATGAAAGAAGGAATATGCACCCTTTAGTACATCGGCATAATGCACGAATGAAGCAAATTTCCTTTCAGCGCTAACTCAAGTTAATTAATGAGTAATGAAACTGAGTTCAAGAAATATGAATTCCTAGAGAGGAATATATAAATAAATGCAGTGCATTTTAGTAATATATATATATATATATATATATATATATATATATATATATATATATTGAAACACATTGTGTTTCCTTATACTAATTAGAACATTAGCATAAGTAATTAGAATCTATTTTGGACTGCGCGGTACGCACGACCAGCGCGACGGACAGCGGTGAGGAGGGCCAGCCGCCGCCGCCGCCACCGTTGCCGCTGCGAGGTGGCCGTGGGAACGTAATCGACGGTTGAGAACCGAGCACGGAGCGACAGGGAGTTTTGTCCGTTACGGGTCAGTTGGGTCGAGTCGGCCGTCGCCGAAGGACGTGGCCGGCGTGCTGCCGGCCGGCGAAAGTGGCGGAGAAGTGGCCGGTAGATACGGACGTGTGGTGAGGAGCTCGCCGCTGTTGCATGGACAAAGGGAGCATGCGGTGTGTATTATAGAATAGTAGCCAATGCAAAACAATAGACACGTGAGGTTGGGATCGGGAATGTTATTAGGATGAGAGATCCGCGCCAAGAGAACAATCAATCGCGCTTGTATTAGTTGTCGTGGTATGAACAATACCGGAACTGTGTGGTGTGAAACTGAGGCCAGCACGTGCAGTGGCCGCGTGTTAAGAAATTAAATCAAGCGACGGAAGATAATTAGAGAGAGGTGCGACACCGAGGTACCAGGAGCTGAATCAGGAAGAATTCAAGAAACCACCAGCCGAGGCGACCGCCACACCATCAGCCGCCGACTACGCCCAGCTGCTGCGAAGGTCGGCGACCCCTACCGACGCGAACCGTGATCCAAGCATCGAAGGTATTGGTTGGGGCCCCAAAGGTATGATAAAACTTGTATTACACCTGATCTTGGTACCAAGGCAAAGTGTATAATTGTTGTTAAATCATGTAATTAACAAATTTGGTTTGTGAATAAATACTGTTCATGATTTTACTTCATTTACTAATTAAATTTCCTAATGTTATACCGACTTCTCGTAGGGACCCTTTCACGAAAAAGATACCCTCCTTTAGTAATTTCTTGCAGTGAAAGTACCGGCATCACCAGGTACGTCACAGCTGGCGCCCGAACAGTCTGGAAATCGTGTAATTAAGAAATGTGGCCCTAGGAAAGTCGATAAAACAGGGGAAATTACCGTGCATGGAATAGAAGGGAGAATATGTATGTCAATGCATGTGAAATGTAATATGCAGACAGTGAAAGAATTTAGTATTTTGGAAGGAACAAAAGTAACAGTATATGTACTGACAAAATACATGTAAAAAATTGTGAGAGTATAGGATTTCTGGGTAATTACAAAAAATTTTTTTTTAATTAATAGTGGGCATGCAGGTGGAATTATTTGGAAAAGTATCCAGTATAAATTTCTTACTATAGTTACTGGACTCATGAAAGCTAGTAATGCACATATTGTAACTGATAAAAAGCAGTATATTTTCCAAGTTTTTGTAAGACAAATTAATAAGGATTTAAGTGGCTAGTATTTTTCATAACATGGTAGCTAAAGAATTTGTGAAGTAGTAATAATTTTTGTGGAAGCATAAAGGTATTTGATTGTTATATAAATTCTGCACATTATTTGCTTGGAATTTACATTCAGTAGTGCATTGTTCATCGTTAGTGGTGAAAAACTGTAAAATTTATTGGAAAAGATATCATATTGTGAGGTGTAGTAGCATGGTAAATGCATATTTTCAACATTCATGTAGTATTATTGAGGGAATTTTACTGAGAAGGCATGACATTTAACTGTGTGTAATTGTTGTAAATATAATAGAATAGCAGTTGTGATGAGAAGTAATTCTTAAGCAAATAGTGGATTTACTAAATTTGGGAACAATTATCATAATTTTATTGAGTTTATTAGCAGTGCGTATGTATGTAAGTGGTAGTAGTATTACTTATTGTGAAGGATATGTTTATATATTGGTAGGTGAGTGGGAATTTATATGATTACTGAATCAGTGTTATTGTGTTTTTGTGGTGAATGAGAATTTGATCTTCATCAGTTAGTATCTGAGGCAATAGTGCATTAAAACAGGCACGAAGAGCATTTAGTGCAGTGGTTGGTATAGGAAATGAAGAGGGCAATTATTGCATTGTTGTTAAAAGAGGCAAATGGAAAAATCGTGCGAATATTTTGGTGCAGCTGGGGTCGAACGGGAGGTTCAAGGCAACGAAATGGAGGCGCAAAACATAGAGTTGGACTTGGAGGGGAAGGTGGATCAAGCAAGGGAGACAGATGAAGGAATTGGCAGTAGCACTCTATCGGAAAGCAGGGATAGTGGAATTGGAAGCAGGTTGGACGATACGTCAGGGGACAGTTTCAATAAAGAAATAGAAATTACGTCAACGCCAATGAACCAGGCAGTAGGAAATCCAACTTGGGGGGGTGGGGAAAATACCCATATTGACTCCATACAGATAATGATGAAGATGTTCGAAGAACAGGATAGGAAAGCAGAGGAACGGAGCAGGAAGTTGGCTGAAGAGCAGAATAGGAAGATTGTGGAAGAACTGAATAGGAAAGCAGAAGAACGAAGCAGGAAGACTGAGGAACAGATTAGGAAGTCGGTAGAAGAACAGAATAGGAAAGCGGAAGAACAGAAGAGATTCACAGAGGAACAGAATAGGAAGTTAGCGGAAGAACTGAACAGGAAAACGGAGGAGCAGAATAGGAGGTTGGCTGAAGAACTAAATAGGAAAGTTGAAGAACAAATTGGGAAGTTGGCAGAAGAGCAGAGTAGGAAATTAGATGAACACAAAATATTTACAAAGGAACAGATCAAGAAGTTCGCGGAAGAACAGAGCGAGAAACTAGATGAACAGGACAGGAAAGCTGAGGAACGAATTAGCAAATTACGAGAGGAGATAAGTGGGCGAATAGAACACACTGAAGAACAAATTGAATCATCTAAGAGTGAGATGACCAAAATCGCGGAGCGGATGGAGATTCATGAGCAATCAATTTCCGAAAGATTCATAAAACAGGAAAAGAAAATAGAATCCCGAGTAATTAGTTTGGGTGGGGAATTGGAGAACAAGCTACACCATCAAGTGGATGCTAGGGTTACTGCAGAGGATAAAAGCGAGGGGATGACGAACCAAATTCATGAAGAAGTCAAGACAGCGGAGGGCAAAACGGTGGAGGTCCAAATCGAGGCCGAGGAGGATGTTTGTAAAGTGGAGGTGGAAACGGAAGAATTGAAGCAAATAATGGAAGAAGAAGTGGAAATGAAAACGGAAGAAATGGAGCGTATAATAGAAGAAGAAATCGAGGAAAATATACAGGGGTGCGAGAAGAAAGTATTAATACAAGATGAATGTGAAGAGGAAGAAGTAGGGAAAATGTCACCGAGTGTCAAGAATGGGGTGACGCCAGTTATGCCTCCAAAGTCGCTGAAATATTCGGAAGATGGTAAGGAAAACCCTGACGCAGTTATGCGAGCAGCAGAACAGCATCTAGCACTAATTAACACCATGGAAGGACACAGGATCCAGTTCTCATACCCAACTTTAGAAGGAAACGCCAGGACATGGACAGGAATTTTTAATGTATTTCCTAAATTCTTGAAGAAATTTAATGACAAAATTTTCATACGAGATTGGAACGAAGAAACCCGGACAAACGGTAAGATAAAACTGAGGAACAATCATCACAACCACGTCATGGAAAGTATTAGTGAATACACAACGAAGAATATTATGAGGCCAAAAATATCATTTATTCCTAGGAACTACCAAGCAATAATTTGCGTAGTAACGCGACAGCTTTCCATCACTACGCAGAACCTATTGGGCAAAGCAAGTCATGCCGAGTTAGGAAGGTATCAGAAGGCAGTGGTAGAGTATGACTGCACATTCGCAGATACTCCAAAGAAGAAGATAGAAATACTGAATGCACAACAGAGAGAGCAGCGGTCGCAGTTGTTGACAGAAAATAAACAAGAACCACCGAAGACGAAGGAGAAGATATATCAAGCATTGGTAAAATCAGGAAAGGAAAAGAAGGAGAAACCGAAGAAGAAGACTTACCAGTTTAGTGAGGGACAATCGGTACGGCTATGGGTTCCCAGAGTATCGAACCCAAACCTAAAATTATACCCAAAATTCTTCCTGTTATATGAGGGGCCATATTTTATAGACAAAGTAACGGATAAAATGTGGCCAGACTGTTAAATAACAGACAAGAAGTGATAGGACACTATAATGTTAACAGTCTGAGACTGTGTCCAATAAACGAGGACAATAGTGAAGTGTAAATAAAGTGTATTATTAGTATTAGTTTAAACAATCACGTGTAGAGCCAGATTTTAGGGAAATAAGTGTACATAACGTTTCAGGTAGTGATTACGATGGCGCCACTATCGGCAGAGACGATGGTGATGAAGTGAATTTTTCTTAGTGAAGAAAAATCCGAAAAAGGGAAGGAGGGGGTGATGAAACACATTGTGTTTCCTTATACTAATTAGAACATTAGCATAAGTAATCCAGCAAAGAGGAACAGTCGGTATCAATGCAGTATTGACAGATCATTTAGTGAGCACAGTCTATTGCTTTTATTTAGTGAGCACAGTCTATTGACCACCTGGCTCCTTCCTGAGAACTACTCCTACCTACCCACCCTCCCACCCACCCACCCACCCACCCACCCAGAAGCCCTTCGCTATTCTCCGTCCAATCTCCAGGTTTGGGAGGCTACTCGCGAGCTGCTGTGAAACGTACGCGCTAGAAAGATGCACTTTAGTCACACCTAACACAAAATGAATGTTTTGCCTGCGAGAATCGAGCAGACTGGTGATTAAAAAATCCTGTCTCATAGAGCAGTGTTTCGAAAGAGTAGATTCATTTTTTGGTTGCTATTTGTCTTTGTTTGTTGTCTCAATTCAGATCTGTTAATGCAGATGAACTTATTTGCAGTAGAATAAGCATTGTCACCAAATTTTATAGCCACCATGAATATTCTGCCAGGTCATAAAACCATTGAAGCGAGTTCAGGATAATTTTAAAATATGTCTTTGTCGCAATCCATCTTCCTTGCAAGACTAAGAGGAGTTTGCCTAAGAGGAGTATGAATTGACGAACCATACCGATACTTCAGGGCAGTAATTACATGATTAAATTAACATTACACGAGCATTCACCTGCAGGAATTATTTTAGACGCCCAACATTTGTAATGCAATACGTCCAAAATGACGGGGGGAGATGAAGTAGGCTGATTACTTTCAACTGGAACCAAAGCAACCTCCTGAACACTAAAGCAATTTTACTTTGGAAACATCACTTTCAAACAATTCTCTTAAAAACATTCTACACCTAGGAAATTACGTTGTAATTGTTTGAGAAAGATTATAGCCTGTAGTCCAATATGTATATTTTAAGAGGCACAACATAAAATTACGCAATTTAACGCAAACAACCTCCTACTGGCTAAGTAACGCAGCTCTATCTACACATTTTTATTAGATAATCTAGCTTCAGATGAAATCTACGATCGTGAATATTACAGTTACAATTTCTCAAAGCAAATAGGTTAGATTTACCTATTTATTTTAGGTCTTGTTCAGACAACAAATTAAAAGAACAATGTAAACACACACATTGGATGCAAATTTTTCATATATATCAGTGTTATACGTTTCTACTTATATTTCAAATAAACATAGGGATATCATGTACAATATTTACATTGTTTAAAGATAAGAAGGCGATCATAAAATATGGGGCAACAACCTATATCCTTCCAAAGTACTTTTAACATTTGCTTTCCCTTCGCACCGAGAAGGTGGCAATTCTAAAATAAAATACGTGTTCGATTTCAGTTTTATTCGACCCCCTTCGCGACTGTCATCTAACGCGGCTGAGGGAGCTGCGAGGGACTCTCGCAGTCACAATCGCTTTCCTGTGCATTTTTTCCAATGAGGAGTGGTCCCCTCTCGTTCTTCTGAAACATTACTCAATGCGTTCTTTAGACCCATCTTTGGTTCTGTTTCTTCACATTGGTGCCCGAAGTACCTCAGTTGACCATGTTGGCGCTTGAATCGTTATTGTCAGTGCAGGGTGCTAATTCCGTTTGCTTGATCATTTACTTCTAGTCATTAATTTCATGGACATGCTTAAAGTCCTTTTCATCCACTTGCCTAATATCTTTACTTATTTCTATTTCCGCACACTGAAAGATCACATTCAGTTACTAGAGAGTTTTTGAGACATAGTCAGCACAGTTGCATATTTTAACATCATGAATTCATGCAAGATTTCTTTTAAAACAAAAAAATAGAACCGCGGACAGAGTAACACTGAAAGAAAACACTTGCGCTCATAAACTACAGTTCCTCCCCGTCACTTCGGACGCGCGTTTCTTCCCACTGGTCTTCCGACATGTGTGATTGTGCCGAAGGTGTAAGTGCGCAAGTATGGGGCGAGATTAGGACACGGAAGAGGTCGGGAAGATCGCGTGTTGTCCGTGGCCTGTTTGATAGGGTACTGCCCCGGCATTCGGCTGGTGGAGAGAAAAGAACCGATCAGAAAAGCCGGTCGCTATAATTCTTCTCCAGACAACGATTGAACTACACTCAGCTATCTGGCTATGTCTAAAATCCTGCTACCGTCGGGACCTGACCTACGACCTCGCAGTCAGAGGTACTGCAGTCACATCACTTGATGCCCTGAGCCACCTTTCCCGGTCGGCAGATTGTGTTGGCAAATTCTCATAGAAAACAGTCTTCTTCATTTTCCTATTAAGGTGTCTATAAGACTTCTACCGACCGTTGTCAACAGGGAGAGAGAAAGCAATAGCTCAAGGAGAGAAGAGCTGAAAAGCGTACAACTCCAGTGATCGTCAGAGCCGGGAGTGCTACCATACACCAACGAGCCGGTCAGCACTCTCCCAAAGGAACGTCGGTTAACGCGGGGAAGGGGTGCGGAATCCGGACAACGCCACACGAACGCAGTCGGGCGGACGCGCAACACACACCACGAGTCGACAAAGTCACGCCCCAAATTATTTTGCATGCAATAAAACAAACTATCACGTAATCAAATAGCGCTGACAACCTAACGGGGACAATTAAATTTGCGTGGGAGCGGTATCAGAACCGCCGATAAAAGTATCACGACCGAGAAATAAATTATATGAACGCGAAATGCAAAATTACATGAAGCGCTTTGAGTGGTTTCCACAAACAAATTATGGTTTTGTCCACAGGGCCCTCGCACGCACCTCGGCTGTGTTATCCGTTGAGAGAATTATTCCAAATGCATTTCAGAGAAAACTCTATTTAAAAAGACAATTAATTTAGAACTACATTAATAATATACACTCTAATATATCATTTAAATCATAGGAATGGGAGTGGAAATGGCGCGAAGCTTAAACGATTCGAACTCTAAAGCACAGATTACAAAGACAAAGAGGCATTTCATTTCTACGCCAATAAAAACGTCGGTATATGTTCCTAATCTCACACAACACATTCGATAGATAATGAGTCTAGCTTCGCCTCTCTTATAATGAAGAGAGCCTCGCCCATTCTAAATGTATTACGGGCTTTGTCACTCACAAAGTTGCAACATCGGAGGACCTTCCGTGGAATATCTGCTCTTGTGTCATTCAAATAACGGCACAACAAGGTACAACCGTACAAGAATTTATTAACACTTCCAAAAGACAAGTAAACATTCACATAAAACAGTTGCATACAACTACTAAGTAAAATTTATTCAGAAACTCTCTTGTCCAAATACTTGTCACATCATTTTATCCAACGACGTTTATCCGTTAACGAAACTCTACAAATCTCACAAGACTTACTCTTGAGCATTAATTCATTCATCAGAAGAAATTAATTCGTTTCCTAATACAGAAAAAGTGCGAATGACATATGAGTGAACATTTGTATTCTACAAAGGGCTTTTTCTCTCCGTGTCCCTTTGGAAGCAAGTTGGAATTCGTCTTCGTAGAGGAATTTCCGGCGGAAGGCGGAGGCGGGGCCGCCGGGACCGGAGGCAGAGGGGCAGTTTTTGCGCTCCGTTTTGTGCCCAATTCATCACGAGGATGCGGCGCCGGCCCCCGCGTTTTTGTGCCTCGACATCATTTAATGCAAAAATATTGGACTGTGCGACCAAGAGCCCGTCGCCGGGCGAGGGAACGGGTGCGGGTGGAGGCGCGGGTCGAGGCACCGAGGACGCCAGGGAACGAAAGACGCTTAGGGACGTCGAGGCTTCAGATCTCAACGCAGGAAGGAACGCATGTGGTGAATGCAGGTTGGTTGATTCTTTTATTATTTGCATTACTCGAATTACCGAGAGAAGTGTCTCAGGGTGTAGCGCGCTGACTTCGCGTTCGGCAGGCCCGGGTTCAATGCTAATGTTTGCCATCCTCACCGGGGTTTTCGTAGTTTCGCTCGGTCATCCAGGCGAATGCTGGGATGGTTCTACTGATAGGCCACAACCGAGAAACCGGCGTCGCCAGCCGAATTCTTTTACTACGTAAATTCACGAAGGTTCAGTGAATTCGAGACATCGCGGGATCCTGGCTGGTTGACCGACCAGGAACCCTAAGATCTAGTGGTGCTGAAGCTAAATTGCCTCTATGGGATATGACCTACTATTGAAAGCGATGTTTAGTTTTGTAATGAAAAAGATGTTCTGAAACAAGTCTAATAATCCGTGACTTACTAACTACATCAACAGCAATCGCATTTCTCAGGATAAACTGTCAAATTTAAATGAAAACTGCATTTCATTGGAATTTTTACAAAGTGGAAAAAAGAATGATGCTATTAATATCGTAGCACTTAAAGTTTTCATTTAATAATTCTCCAGTATCGCATTGAAATAAGATGTTTTACAAAGGTTATTTCATAAATATTTAAAACGTACCGCATTTGTGCTATTGCAAGGACGTCTTTGATTACCATATTGCTATATGTTAAATATTTTTGCAACAACGTTGTGTTAAAAATTGACAAACTCACCAAAATATACGTACATGTGTATATCGTACATCAAGTATCAGATGGTTCAAAGAAACATCAACACATCCAAAATCGAAACACATTCTCAGTGGAACACGCAGCTCTCACAATCAGCAACACGTGTTTCACACACAAATTCCTCATTTCGAAAGACAAAAAGGCACAAGAGGCCGTTTCACTCCATTTGGAACTCGTTCACTTGACTAGAACACAAAATGTATACACATGAGCGAAAATATGCATCGCGGTTCCAAAACGTTGGAAGTTTGCAATAGAGATTTCTCCCAAGCTGCGTCATGTGCTGCTCAAGCGACTGAGCTTCTGCTCCCTTGTGGCCCGAGGGGTTCGAATCGCGGCCGCAGACGTGTAGCGGCGCTGGCAGCGGCCCTTCGCCCCCGAACGCCGTTTACAAAACGCCAAACGCTGCGCGCCCGTAATCAAATATCGGCCGCCGCCCCCGCCCGCACCGCCGGGAGGCGAGGCGAGGCGAGGCGCGACGCAAACGAGATCAAATGCGGCCGTCCGCCGCCCGCCGCGCCGGGCGCCGCCGGCCAACGCGTGCAGCGCGGGGCGGAGGCGGCTCGGGCGAGCGCGGGGCGGCGAAAGGCCAATAGGAACACGTTGCGGCCGTGGCGCAGCGGTGGCTGGGAGAGCCCAGGTGCTGGCAGGCGAAACTGCACGTGGGGGCGGGTGTGGCAGGGGACGGCACGGAATGACAAAAGGCGGGCAGAGGGAGACGGGCAGAGGGAGACGAGCAGAGGGAGACGGGCAGAGGGAGACGGGCAGAGGGAGACGGGCAGAGGGAGACGGGCAGAGGGAGACGGGCAGAGGGAGACGGGCAGAGGGAGACGGGCAGAGGGAGACGGGCAGAGGGAGACGGGCAGAGGGAGACGGGCAGAGGGAGACGGGCAGAGGGAGACGGGCAGAGGGAGACGGGCAGAGGGAGACGGGCAGAGGGAGACGGGCAGAGGGAGACGGGCAGAGGGAGACGGGCAGAGGGAGACGGGCAGAGGGAGACGGGCAGAGGGAGACGGGCAGAGGGAGACGGGCAGAGGGAGACGGGCAGAGGGAGACGGGCAGAGGGAGACGGGCAGAGGGAGACGGGCAGAGGGAGACGGGCAGAGGGAGAGCTGAGGCGGGCAGAGGGAGACGGGCAGAGGGAGACGGGCAGAGGGAGACGGGCAGAGGGAGACGGGCAGAGGGAGACGGGCAGAGGGAGACGGGCAGAGGGAGACGGGCAGAGGGAGACGGGCAGAGGGAGACGGGCAGAGGGAGACGGGCAGAGGGAGACGGGCAGAGGGAGACGGGCAAAGGGAGACGGGCAGAGGGAGACGGGCAGAGGGAGACGGGCAGAGGGAGACGGGCAGAGGGAGACGGGCAGAGGGAGACGGGCAGAGGGAGACGGGCAGAGGGAGACGGGCAGAGGGAGACGGGCAGATGGAGATGGACTCTATAAGAGGGGGTGAGAGACACGTGTTGAGAGACGAATTAACAGAAACAAGAGAGGGACAATGAGAGGCAAGAAGAAAGAGTTGGAATGAGAAAGGGGGAAACGCTGTATTTAAATTTTCTCCAATATCCTGATGTGAGGGGGTTAGCGCTGGTTCTTCGCCATTATTGGTGATAAATTGGTGGTAAATGTGAATTTTACTGCTTTGTCCTGTACGGACTATTTCGGCATTTCAGCACCATCATGCATAAAAATTACGCTATATTTTTAATCATATTCATCAATCTACTTCTTGACAGTAATCACATGGCAACTCATAAAAAAACCAATAGCCTATGAACCTTAATGCCCCATAACATATTTCGTACCCCACGAGCTACTGCTGCCTACAAACTCAACGCAGTGCATTGTGCATGCAAATGGTCCATATTCGCGTTCAATAAACAGTTTACGGGCTTTAGAGAGTCGAAGGGTTCGAAGGGCGCATACCCCCTTTTATGTGTCCCCGAGATATGGCTGTTCTCGGCAGTACCAAAAAAAGATTTCATAAATTTAAAAATAACTCAATGTTGTTGTTTGTGTTGGATTTTTAATCATATTAACCCACTAGTGTTCAAAATAAAAATTTTCATATGTTTCCCTATAACGTATTTATCGGAAAGCTGAGTCCTTGCACGCAAAGCCTAAGCGAGTTAGCATTTCAAAGTGAATTCCCAGGAAGCCAAAGAAGCATTCCGAGTGAAATGGAAGAGGCTTTGAGAGACACCGCGGCAGCAAAGAGCCAGCTCAGCGCGCCACTGGGATGACCTTCGGCCACTTCAGGGATTCCGGCCTCCTAGGGAAAATTCCTTGGAATATAGATACCAGTACTCTCGAATAGAGATGAAACGAACACTGTCTGATCTGAGATGTCTGAACACTTCCAGGTTGAAGGGTGGAATTAGTTTTGAAGGCTGTAGTACACCACATGATGCAATGACAGTGCTGACATGCTACACTTTGCTTTTAAAGAAGGATACGTCTTCGCTATACTTGTATGTAATATTGACTGAGAAACAAATAATTCAAAATATTCTTATACGCAAAGTATCTTAGTTTCTGACAGGTCTATTCCCATCAATACCTGATATAGATGCGTAAAGTATATATCTACTGAAATATTTTCGTTTGATAAAGAAAATCATGTTCTTTTTATCAGTACGCACTCAAAAACGAACAATAGTCTACAAAGTAACGATAGTGGAATGAATGTGATGCTAGCAACCCGTAGAGAAACATTCCTGGCGTCGCACGTATCGTTCGACGTCGGGAGCGGAGGCACCACTGAGTTCCCAAAACGGCGCCCCACGCAGTGTCAATCTGCGCCCCATGCGTGGATCTCCACGCGCGGAGGCCGTGACGCGAGCACTTTCTGTGGAGGCATTCGACGCGACCGCGCGCCTTCCCCGGGCACACGAGCGCCTCCGCGGCAACGTTCAGATGAACGGGCGCTTGCCCCGCGCTCTGCCGGCTAGCGGGGGAGTCAGGGCGGCAGGGCATCCTTTTCGAAGCTCCTGTCTCTGAACCGCTCCTGGGAGGCAACGCACGCCCGATTCTCACGAAAGCGCAGTGCAGCGATTTCACAGATTGTGCTCATTTTATAAGTAATCTCCTGTTTTTCTTAAGGAGTGTGTAATATATATATATATATATATATATATATATATATATATAGTGATGTACCTACGTTTGGTGGTACTTTCACTGCAAAGAATTTACAAAAGATGGGTATCTTGCTCGTGAATGGGTCCCTACGAGGAGTCGATATGGCATTGGGAAATTCAATTAACCTATGTTGTACAATCATGAATATTATTTATTCACAAACTAATTTGTTATACACATGATTCAATACACTGATACATTTCGCCTTGGTACCAAGATCGGATTTATCATGATATTTTATCATACCTTGGGGCCCCAACAAATACCTCCGTTGTTCGGATTGTTGCTCGCACCGGCAGGGGTCGCCGACCTCCAATGCAGCTCGGCGCGTCCGGCGGCGGGCAGTGTGGGGTCGCCTCGGCTGGCGGCCTCTTGGACTCCTGGTACTTCAGCTTGCAATATCACCGAAACACTCACAACTTCTCGGTAGCGTTCGTATCGTGCCCGTACTGTTCTCTGACCTTGTCGTCGCACTTCCCTCTAACTATCGTACACTGTTTTGATATGACTACAGATCACGTGGTTGCGATGCGCACCAGCATCAGTTTCGCAACACACAGTTCTTGTATTGTTCTCGCTGCGTCGAATGGCATATGCGCGATTTACTGTTCTCCTCGCGCCAATCTCGTCTACGTTTCATTCTCCCGGCCTCTACCTAACATGCCTATGATTCTTGCATTAGCTAACATCCTATAATACCCGCCACGTTCTTTCCTTATCTGTGCCTAGCGACGAGCTTCTCGCAGCACGTCCGCAGCCATCGACAACTTCTCTTCAACTCCCGTAACGGCTGAATTCTCTGCCGCTCCACGCTCGGTTTTCAACCGCCGATCAACGTTCCCACGAAACCCTCGCAGCGGCGACGGCGGCGGCGGCGGCGACCGTTGGTCCCTCCCCACCGCTGTTCGTCGCGCCTGTCGTGCGTACCACGCAGTCCAAAATGAACTCTAATTTCTTATGCTAATGTTTCTAATTAGCATAATGAAACAATCTGTGTTTCATCACCCCCTCCTCCCCTTTTTTGGATTTTTCTTGCCGAAGAAAAATTCACTTCACCACTGTCGTCTCTGCCGATTGTGGCGCCATCTTATTCACTACATGAAACGTTATATACACTTATTTCCCTAAAATCTGGCTCTATACATGATTGTTTAAACTAATACTAGTAATGCACTTTATCTACGCTTCACTGTTGTCCTCACTTATTGGATACGGTCTCAGATTGTGGAAGACATGGTATCCTACCACTTCTTGTCTGTCATTTAACAGTCTGGCCACATTCTTGTCCGTTACTTTGTCTATAAAGTATGGCCTCTCATATACCAGAAAAAAATTTGCGTATAATTTTAGGTCTGGATTCGATACCTTGGGCACCCGTAGCATTACCAATTGCCCCTCACTGAACTGGTAAGTCTTCTTCTTCAGTTTCGCCTTCCTTTCCTGTCCTGATTCTTCAGACACTACGCCCGTGCACGTCTCATGCCCTTCTTCCATCCCCACGTCGAACTCTACCTCCTGGCTCCCCAATTCCACCACTTGACGTTCCAGGTCAATAACCGCTCTTTGCTCAACCAAGAAATCCGTCCCTATAATTATTGGATGCAATAGCTTCTTTACCACCAGGGCCACTACCTCGTAACTTTGGTCGCCAATCGTGGCGTTGAACATTATCTGCTTCGTGATGGGGCTTGACTTTTGCTGGGTAGCTCCGATCACATACGCCCTATTCATAGGCAAACACATTATTTTTTTTTCTTTCGCTTCCAATTCTTCGTAAAATTCCTCCGACACCACTGTCGTCGTACACCCTGTGTCTACTAATGCTTCCGTTTCTACTCCCTCGCATTCTATCTTAATCGTGGGACACTTTCTCATACTGATCTCTGAGCTCTTACGTCTCTTCCACGGCTGGGCGTTATGGGATACTAGCTGCATAGTATTAATGGAGACCACGTTCACTTCATCGTCATTTATGTCCGCGGTGGGGCCACCTTTCACCACGGACTTTGTTGGTTTAAATAATTTCCTTGTCCTCTGCTCGTGCTGGGCTGTGCTGATTGGTCGGGTGCACTCCCACCTCCGCCTCTTGTCTCCGTGCGGTTTGGGTTGGGCCCGCTCCACTCCGGTCTTTGGTTCCTCGGCTCTGGTTGCCATCCGTCTCCCCCTCTTCCGCGTTGATTTCCCTGACTACCGGTGCCCCTGTCATTCCCTCGCTCCTGATTTCGTTCCATTCTTAACGTATTTACATTACCCTCATTCCTATTCTTTGGGGCGCCTGCGAAGGTAAGGTCATACCCTCCCAACACGTTCTGGAATTTCTCTAAATCGGTATGACTCACGCTGCGTAATAAGTTCTGCACCGTAACAGGAAATTGTCTCGTTAATACACAGATGATTTCTTGATCGTTCATTAGAGGAGATAGTGTCTTGTACTCCATGATACGCTTTGTTGCGTATTCACGCAAGCTTCCCATTGAATAGTTGTAGTAACTATTCATCAAACTTATTTTGAAATTCATTTGAATCTCCTCGTTCCAGTATCGCTCAAAAAACCGATCTTTGAATTCCTTTAACGATTCGGGAAACACATCAAACGTATCTGCCCACGTCCGGGCGTTCCCTTCCAGCATTAGATATAGGAATTGTATCTTGCTTCTTTCCGAAGTGTTGATGACAGCTAACTGCCGTTCTGCCGCCCACATGAATATGCAAGGATTTTCTTTACCGTCTCCTGAGAACTTCAGTGACCTTGGAGGGGTGAATGGTACCATCCCGCTCGCTGCAATTGGGGATGCCTTGCATTCTTTTACCTGTTCAACCTCGGCTCGTAATGACAGCACCTTTTCTTCGCATGCCCGCCTATTCTCCTTTATTTCTTCCTTAACCGCCAACTGCAGCTTCTTCGCGTCTTCTTCCCGTCTGCGACCCTCGTCCACGACTTCGGCTCGTAGATTCTCTACTTTATTCTCCACTGTCCTAATCTCCTCTTGGCATTGGCTTTGCATCCTTTCGATTTTCTCATCCTGCGCGGCGGTCTTAGCATCTAATTGCTGGTGTAACTTGTTCTCCAATTCCCCACCCAAACTAATTACTTGGGATTCCAACTCCTTTTTCTGTTTCTCGAATCCTTCGGAAATCCATTGCTCATGAATCTCCACCCGCTCCGCGATTTTGGTCATCTCGCTCTTAGTCGACTCCATTTGTTTTTCAATGCGTCCTATTCGCCCACTTATTTCATCTAATTTCCTGCTCTGCTCTTCTGCCAACTTCCCAATCTGTTCCTCTGTGAATATTTTCTGTTCGTCTAACTTCCTACTCTGTTCTTCAACCAACTTCCTATTCTGTTCCTCTGTGAATTTTTTCTGTTCGTCTAATTTCCTACTCTGCTCTTCTGCTATCCTCTTCTGTTCTTCTGCCGACTTCCTGTTCTGTTCTTCAACCTTCCCATTCAGTTCTTCAGCCAACTTCCTGTTCTGCTCTTCCGTGAACCTTTTCTGTTCTTCTGCCGACTTCTTCTGATCTTCTGCCGACTTCCTAATCTGTTCATCCGTTTTCCTGCTCCGTTCATCCGCTTCCCTGCTCTGTTCGTCCGCTTTCTCCTTCAGTTCTTCCCACATCTTCATCATTATTTGCGTTAAATTTGGGTAGGTGTCTTCTCCACCCCCCGATTTGGGTTTCCTGCTGCCTGGTTCATCGGTGTTGATGTAACTTCTACTTCTTTATTGAAACTATCCCCCGACGTATCATCCAACCGGCTTCCCATTTCACTATCCCTGCTTTCCGATAAAATGCTACTACCAATTCCTTCATCTGTCTCCCTTACTTGATCCACCTTCCCATCCAGGTCCAACACTACGCTTTGCGCCTCCATTCCGTTGCTTTGAGCCTCGCGTTCGACCCCAGCTGCACTAAAATGCTCGCACAATTTTTCCATTTGCCTCTTTTAACAGCAATGCAACAGTTACCCTCTTAATTTACTATACCAACCACTACAATAAATGCTCTTCGTGACTATTTTAATAAACTATTACCTCAGATACTAACTGATGAATAACAAATCTTCACTCACCACAAAAGGCACAATAACACTAATTCAGTAATCACATAAATTCCCCATCACATACCAATACATAACATTATCCTTCACAATATATAATACCGCTACCACTTAAATACATATAACTGCTAATGACCTCCTTAAAATTATCACTATCATAATCCCAAATTTATGTAAATTCACTATTTGCTTTTGGATTAATTCTCATTACAATTACTGCTATATTATATGTGCAACAATCACACACAATTAAATGTCATGTCTTCTCCATAAAATTCCCTCAATGATACTACATGAATGTTTAAGATGCACCTTTGCAATGCTACTAAAACACTTCACAAAATAATATCCTTTCCAATAAATTTTAAAGTTTTTCACAACCAACGATGAACAATGCACTACTAAATGTGAATTCCAATCAAGTGATGTGCATAACTTATACAAACAATATCAAATACCTCTATGCTTCCACAAAAATTATTTCTACTTCACAAATTCTTTAGCTACCATGCTATGAAGAATACAAACCAATTAAATCATTACTGACTTGCCTTACAAAATCTTTGAAATTATACTGCTCTTTATCACTT
Organism: Gryllus longicercus; assembly: GCA_038098605.1. Classification (NCBI taxonomy): domain Eukaryota; kingdom Metazoa; phylum Arthropoda; class Insecta; order Orthoptera; family Gryllidae; genus Gryllus; species Gryllus longicercus. Next base: position 3,162,319 of record JAZDUA010000007.1, read on the forward strand.
AAAATATGTGCATTAATAGCTTCCATGAGTCCAGTAACTATGGTAATAAATTTATGCTGGTCACTTTCCAAACAATTCCATATACCTGCCCACTATTAATTAGAAAAAAAAATTCTGTAATTACCAAATAGTTATTATGTTTACTTAACTCTTTATACATATTTTGTCAGTGCATATACTGTTGCTTTTGTTCCCTCCAAAACAATAAATTCTTTCACTGCCTGTATATTACATTTCACCTGCATTGACATACATATTCTCCCTTCAATTACATGCACAGTAATTTCCAATGTTTTATCGACTTTCCTAGGGCCACATTTCTTAATTACACGATTTCGACTGTTCGGGCGCCAGCTGTGACGTACCTGCGTTTGGTGGTACTTTCACTGCAAAGAATTTACAAAAGATGGGTATCTTGCTCGTGAATGGGTCCCTACGAGGAGTCGATACGGCATTGGGAAATTCAATTAACCTATGTTGTACAATCATGAATATTATTTATTCACAAACTAATTTGTTATACACATGATTCAATACACTGATACATTTCGCCTTGGTACCAAGATCGGATTTATCATGATATTTTATCATACCTTGGGGCCCCAACAAATACCTCCGTTGTTCGGATTGTTGCTCGCACCGGCAGGGGTCGCCGACCTCCAATGCAGCTCGGCGCGTCCGGCGGCGGGCAGTGTGGGGTCGCCTCGGCTGGCGGCCTCTTGGACTCCTGGTACTTCAGCTTGCAATATCACCGAAACACTCACAACTTCTCGGTAGCGTCCGTATCGTGCCCGTACTGTTCTCTGACCTTGTCGTCGCACTTCCCTCTAACTATCGTACACTGTTTTGATATGACTACAGAGCACGTGGTCGCGATGCGCACCAGCATCAGTTTCGCAACACACAGTTCTTGTATTGTTCTCGCTGCGTCGAATGGCATATGCGCGATTTACTGTTCTCCTCGTGCCAATCTCGTCTACGTTTCATTCTCCCGGCCTCTACCTAACATGCCTATGATTCTTGCATTAGCTAACATCCTATAATACCCGCCACGTTCTTTCCTTATCTGTGCCTAGCGACGAGCTTCTCGCAGCACGTCCGTAGCCATCGACAACTTCTCTTCAACTCCCGTAACGGCTGAATTCTCTGCCGCTTCACGCTCGGTTTTCAACCGCCGATCAACGTTCCCACGAAACCCTCGCAGCGGCGACGGCGGCGGCGGCGGCGACCGTTGGTCCCTCCCCACCGCTGTTCGTCGCGCCTGTCGTGCGTACCACGCAGTCCAAAATGAACTCTAATTTCTTATGCTAATGTTTCTAATTAGCATAATGAAACATTCTGTGTTTCAATATATATATATATATATATATATATATATATATATATATATATATATATATATATAAGTATTGTCAGTCATATAGATATGTGTATTGTTCTACACACGCAATATGTTATTCTGTATAATTTTGCCATTGAGCATTTACGAACTGCTCTATTCATGATATTTAAAAGTATTAATTGGCAGACGCACATGTAAGCAAAAGTGCCGAAGACACGCAGAGCACCGAGCAAAGGCACAGACTGGATGGTGAGGGCCATTTATCAGAAATATCCTGCGGGCGTCTCCGCACGTAGGCCAGAAAGAAGGTCCAACGGAAGCTTCTGAGACAGCGTGGGCTATTCAACCCACACTCACTAAACAAATTCATTATATCCCCACTCCCATGAGTTGCCAGCACATTTGTCTGACCAAGCATGCCACGCCCTGCTCGAGGACTGATATAAGCACCCTGACTGATTTTGCAGCAGACACTTGCAGTCATGTAGTGAAGGATATATGGTTGTTGGTTTTTAGCATTAACCACTTTCGTTTACTGTATATTTTAGTCTTATTAAAGATTTTGTCTTCTAAAGAGCTAGAGTTGCTCATTCACTTCGTGATTACCAGTTAAGTGCCCTACCACCTCAGAGAAGTTAAAAACTTAGCTTTTCGAGGATCGATTCAATTAAACTGTGACTGCGCCCTGTCGCTCAAAGATAAGTGGCCGGCGGCGCGCACGTTACAAGTTTATCAAGTTTACCATTTTAATATTCATAGGGCCTTTGTTATTCCCGACTTAGTAATTGCAACTAATAGCCAACAGGGATTGTTGAAGGGGAGGTCGGATATCCATTAAAAGAGAATATTGAATATGCAATAATTATTGATCAAAATCCAGATACTCCTACGTGAAGATCTTACATTTTAATGCAAATGGAGCATCCAGGCGGTTAAATTCCTTGGACCAACAAACGCACGGCTCTTTCTGAAAGTATGAGAATCATAGGGAGGCCGAAAGTAAACTTTTGATTCAGTAAAAAGTCCTCACTCTCTCTAAGTCTGCGCTGTGTAAGTTCGCTGGCGGCAGAAAAAACGCCGGCGTCCGCGGCGAATGCCCATCTTACGGGCGATTGCCCTGCTCTCTGAGAGCGGGAGGGCTGCGGGGGCGGGGCGACGGCGCGCGGGCATCTGTCTTGGGGCTCCGATCCCTCCAAATCGCTCCCTCGAGGTGGCGCGGGGGGAGAATCAAAGGAGGTGCAATGACTCTGTTCCCTCACACGGGCAGGCTTCAACAGCCGCTTCGTGCTGCAGTGGTGCTGGCGAGCGGGCACGAGCGAAGCTTTCGAGGCCAGAAATGGAATTCCTCGTGTTTCTTTTATCTCGTTTAATTCTACATTACCGGCTGATAGGCTCATTATAACCACTGTTCCAGGATTCGAGACCCTATGGAGATGGATTTTTTTCTCATTGTCATAATAGATCAGTCGCATTCAGCTATTGACTGGAAAGAGAATTTAATCGACCAGCTGCTCCGATAGTAGTTTCCCGTGGTTCCTTCTATCAGTACCATGCGAATTCCGGAGCATTACCTTACAAAATGGGGCATGATCGGCGCACAACTTTCCCTTTCCAATATTTCTCTACTGCTCTTCTTTTATAATCTCCCATACACATTAACTATCCTAATTGTCGCGAGCCAATCTTAGTGGAGAACGGGAGATCGCAGAACAAGAATTCCTGAACAAAAGACATGTAGGTCGACACTAGTGTCTTGCGCGTATTTTTTTGATCCTACTGAAAAAACAAACTACGACAAATGTGCTAATAGTCAACAAAGTGGAATACCCAACACTACCTTTTGTATTAGCCTCAAACGATTACTTAATAGGTCGATCACGAAACAACGGCTTTCATGATTACGAGTTTTGAATCAGGATCGCATTTCATGCATTGCACTACTTGGGATTCAGAATGTACCACGAAAACATTTGTCCACCATCCCCAAAGATTTAATATCATATTTCATATGGAGATTTTGACTTGTTCAGTTTCCGAAATTGTCGCCGATGAAAAACGAATAGGAACTACAGGTCGCTGCATTGCTATAGCACCTGGGGTTCCAGAAGTACCGTAGAGGATAAGTCGAAGCAATTGAAGGTGGGCTCCGTTGCGGGTAGGGATTAGAGCCGGGTGAAAAAACGAAAACGTAAAGGGAGAGAAAAGGGACGGAGTGCAGAAGGGAAGTAAACATAACAAAAGGCAAAGGCAAAAAGATAAGTAAGGTGGAACATGTTTATCGTGTTAGCGTAAATCTTTCATAACAACATGCAGTCGTACTTTTATGAAATAAAATTTCATAGGCCAAAAAGGTAAATTAATAATTATTGCTAGTATTCTGAATTTAACATTATTAAATTGGAAGCTATTGAACTAAACGCTCTTAAACTAAACGCTCTTAAACTAAACGCTCTTAAACTAAACGCTCTTAAACTAAACGCTCTTAAACTAAACGCTCTTAAACTAAACGCTCTTAAACTAAACGCTCTTAAATTAAACGCTCTTGAACTGAAGCTCTTAAACTGAACGCTACTGCACTGAAAGCTACCGACCTCTACGCTGTTGATCTGAACGCTATCGTCCTGAACTGAATACTGCCAAACTAAACGCTACCGAACTGATCGTACCTAACTGAACGCAACAGAACTAAACGCTACCGAATTAAACGCTGTAGAAGTGGAGGGTATTTAATTGAATTTATTGACTACTGAATTTAGCATTAATGGTAATAAAACCACTTCCTGCCAGAACGCTGCAAGGTATAGTAGGCAACTTGCGAGAATCGTGCGTCAGTCGCTGCGGCTTTGAGAGGCAATGAAGAGTTTTAACGGCTTGTACTTTCGGACCGACACTCACAAAGCGGTGCAATGTAGGAAAAACGCGTCGCCCAAGTTTTATTGCTTCGCGTCTGAGAGCTTAATGTTCTTGCGGGAAACAGCGCATAATCAAGGGTGCGTTAAAAAGAGGATCGAGAACATGAAGAAGCCTTGAGCGAGTCTGCTCCTCACAACCTCCTCTGTCATTTTCTTGGGCCACTTGAGTAGTGCGCGTGGGTGGCAATGACTTTCAACCAACAGTGGTGGATTTGGGTCAGAAGGAAGTGATTCAACCGACAAAGACGCCCGCAAAATATGGCAAATTCATCACAATATTACTGTTGTACAAAATGGAACGGAACTTCCTGGACGTTAGCGAGAGAAACAGGGGGCCAGATTAGTGGATGAGATGTGGGGAGGAAATTAAAAGGTGTTGAGAGGAGAGTGGGGGTTAAGGGGAGGTTGGGGGTTAAGGGGAGGGTGTGCTTAAATGGCGGATAGGTTTTAAGGAAAGGGAGAGGACAAGGGGAGTGCGGATGTTGGAGGGAGAGTGGGGTTTGATGGGAGGGTGGGAGTTGAGGGAGGGGGCAAGGGTTGAGAGGAGCATGGGTAGGAGAGGGATCTGGATTAAAGAACAGTATAATGGGAGGGGTGAGGCGGAAGGGAACGGGAAGTGTAAGAGCTGGAAGAAGTGTGTGAAGAAGGCGCAGGATCGCGAGGGGGGAGGTGCTAAAGGGTGAGGGACAGAATGGGTAGAGGCGAAGAGAGAGAGATGTTTGAGCGGGAAGACGAAGAGCCGAACGAGAGAAAAGAGATGTGTTTGGAGATGGGAGTATATGGAGGGGCGTGTGGGATGGGATGGGAGGATAGGAAACATTGAGATTAAATGCATGAAAGAGGGTGGAGAGGGCGAATGAAGATGTAGATAACTGGGATGGGCGAAGGCGGGTGGATATTAGGCGAGTGGGGGGGGGACCACGTGTCGTATAGATTTGCAGGCATCTCACGAGAGCCGGAAGAGCCCATGAAGAGCCCTCTACCTTCTCCCCGCCCACACCTCAGCGTCCGTCATCGCCCCTGCGCGCCCCATCAAGACCTCGACCGGCACGTGGCTGCCGGCGCGTGCCGCCTAATTCAGCACACCTCAAAACATTGCGAAAATTAGTCCAATCAGTTATGTGATTTACATTTTGTGTGGCGAATATTGGAAATTTAATCATAAATGAAGTTTCCGAGCTCTGGAGTGTCGTGCACTTCCAACTTACGAGCGTAAAGATTCATCGCGAAAGGAAAAGAAGAGAAGGCAGTTTTCCTTTTGACTTGAGTTATTAGTTCGCTGGGAAGAATAATGGTATTTCCCCTCTTCCTCACTTCCTTGCGTTAATGGAAACTGAACGCTACCGGTAATAGAAGAAGAGGCTCGAGGCTTCCTTAAAGCTCTTCCTTATTTTGCGACAGTAATTTCGGGATGCTAAAAAATGTGGGGTCATGAAAATTAATGTAATTCCAGCCATTTTAATACTTGTACATTTTAAAACATTTAGGAAATACATTATAATTAAAAATATACTATTCGCTCTACACGAAGTTCGTGGCAGCTTTCTTTCTATAAACCGTATACTAATAATTACTAGACAAATGTCAATGTTTAAATACAATAAGACAAAAAATAAGAAATATAATTTTATGAACAAATAAATACGTTTATGATACTAAATGATTGTACACTGCTGTAGTAGTAGTGAAAAAGGCAACACCTAAAAGAAATGGTTGGAATCACTTAAAAATTGGCAGATATGTAGAATAGTGTGTCTATACGAAGTGATTAAATTTACAAAGATATGGCGTGCATGATGGTCTTGCCGCGCTCTCCTTGTGTGGCAGGTCAGATCAGTGTTACGCCACACACAGCAGGTGTAGATCCGCCAAACGACGGGGAAATGTGACAGCAAGTGCCAGTATGCCTTTTCAACGCCAAAGGGCACAAAACCAGCATCTGAGTCAGTTCGAACGGGACAGAATGATCGGTCTTCTGAAAGCGGGATTTACGTACCGTAACATTGCGGCTCGAACGGGGGCTCTGCCACGACAGTGATGTGTGTGTGGAATCAGTGAGTAGAGGAGGGTCATACACAGCGACGAGCGGGTACTGGAACACACAATGTGACCACGTGGCGAGATGACCGCCATCTTGTTCGCATGTCCGTGACTGATAGAAAGATGTCATTCACAGTGTTGGCTCGACGGTAGAACACTGCAACGCGTGTGGTCATGTCTGCATCTCTGGTTCTACGCCATCTGCTGAGGGCAGGACTGATGGCATAAATGCCTCGGCATCGGATTCCGTTGGCCAGAAACCACCAACGCCTTAGACAGCAATGGGCACATGAACGTGTTCATTGGTGTGCTCACTGGTGTGCTGAAAGGCAGAATGTAGTGCTTTCGGAGGAGTGCCGCTTCTATTTGTGGTACAGCAATGACCGCGTACGTGTTCGACATAACCTTTGTGATAGCAATCTGCCCGCTTGCATTGCTCCGCGCCATAGCGTTCAAACGCCAAGTGTGATGGTATGGGAAGCAATTGGCTACAATGGACGATCTCCCGTCTTACGTATTGAGGGCGATCTGAACAGCAACTGCTTCTTCAGGAAGGTTTTAAAGCCCGAGGTACTGCTCCTCCTGCAAGCAACTTCACATGTCATATTTCAGTAGGGTAATGCCTGACCGCATGTGGCGAGGAATGTGCAAGCTTTCTGCGAAGAAGACAGACACCACTGCTTCCCTGGCCTGACACGTTCGACTGACATGTCGTCCTTCGAACACGTCTGGATTCTGATTGGACGTAAACTTGTTCGTAAAGGTACTGAAGACCCTGTCAATGCTTTGTGGTCACTTACAGAAACAGCGTGACAGTGTCGTCCCTAGAAACATATCCAGACTCTCTTTGATTCCATGCCGCGACGTCTAGAGGCATTGATGGCAGCGCGAGGCGGCTTCAAGCCGTACTCAAAGTCAAATTTCAGCTACAGTTCTGTAATTCTAATTATTTATATATTGTGATATTCCTAATCTGTGGAATGAATTTCATTGTAATAGTATTTTTCCTTCTTGGTGTTGCAAATTTTAAATATACCAGTGTACAGTTCCAAAGCTACACTTACCATCTCCGCGTTCTCCATTACCACTAAAACGTTACATGTAGGTAGAGTACAAATAGGTCAGTACTGTATTTAAAAACAAGAGTTATTAAACATGTATTATCATCACCGTACCTTCACTACAGTATATTATCAAATGTCTATAAAATATTAAATAATTACATTTGTTCAAAGAATTGGCTGCAACGACATTCTTTGAACAAATTGAATTATTAAAATGCATTGTTACTCAGTAGCATCGCCCCAATTTTGATTTCTTTACGACTGCGGAATATATTTTCTAAGCGTAATTGCGTCCAACAAGGTGACGGGAATGGTAATAATTGTATAAAGTCATTAAACATTTTCCGACTGACACTCCATCACATTCTAAATACCATTCCAAAAGGAAAAATTAAATTATTAAGAAACTCCAATAAACGAAGTCATATTTCTTCTCGATATTTTTCTGCTAAATATATGGCAATACAATTTTCAAAGAAACGTATGAAACAATGAAAATATAAGAGACAGATCATATATTTGTACTACATTTATTTTTCAATAAACCGTACTTTTACATTTCCAGATACATTCGTATTTGCGGAGTATAAAGAAATTTATGTAATGTTGTGGAAAAATCAATTTCCACACTTTAAGGGAATTACAGGTTTTGGAGTCCACTGGCATCGAGAAAGTGAATGATTGAAATTGTGATTATAGGAGCTTTAAATGCTATTGTGAAGTTTCTCGAAACCCACAAGTTTGTTGTAAAAATGAGCCCAAAATTCATCATTTTCTCGAAAATGGCTTCATTATTTTTAATGACAATTTGAATATTGGACCAGATTTTACTCTTCTGTAATATTCATCTGTCAATTATATCATTAGGTAACTGAAAATTGAGAAAATTTGATTAACTATATTTCAGGTGCCGATAGGTAACAGTTTTCAAGAGAGTGGGGAAAACCGAAAAGTTCGCTCAGATTAACCATATTACCTATAAACCTTCTAGTATAACTATAAACCTTCTAGTACGAGGACGCTATTCATTGTAGCAATATCTTCAAATGTATATCACAAAATATAATCGTATTATTATGGCCATATTAAAATACAAACCTAATTATATACGAGTACATTTACTAATTTGGTAAATATTAATGTTTGTATAAATTCGATTTTTGGCGAGTCACGACCAAATAAAATATTTGGGGTTTCTACCTGGCAAGCGGTGGTACGTTAAACAATTTAGCACCCTGTCTGGTCACGCACGCAGCTATATTGAACACGAGATAAATATCTTTCAGAATGCGACACATCTTGTTAAGACTTTTCAAAACTAGAAAATTTAATTAAATTACCTTTCTACTTATTTTTTTTCTCGTAGTTAATAAAACGAGTTGAACTGAATAAAATATCATTCAATTCTTACTATTAAAGAAAAAATCTTAAATGAAATATAATGCAACAACGAATAAAACAACCCGCTAATAGTGTAACAAATTTTTCGTCAACCACAATATTTTCTGGAAAGTAAACGTCTAAACGTCCACAATATGCTATTAGACCATTTTAAGAATATTTTGTCTAATAAACTATTTGGATATTCTGAATAGCTAAGCCACTCCAAGCACTCAAAAGTTGGTTTGAAAAAAAAGCTTTCTACCCATAAAATTGCATTTCAAAACCTAATAACTTCAGAAAAATGTGCATTATTTACAAAATAAATAAATTCAATTGTTCACAAAGAAAAATTAAATGAGACAAAAAAAGCAGTCGCAATGTGTAAATTGGGTGCTTTATTTCAGTGTTTAGTTTTTGTTAATTTACATGTTTCTGAGGTGTTTATATGTTTCCGAAATGCAATTTTATAGCTAGAAAGAATTTTTTCAAACCAACTTTTGAGTGCTTGTAGTATTTGAAGTAACTTTTGAGTGCTGTATACCATTCGGTATATCCAAGTAGTTTGTTAGACAAAAGATGCTTAAAATTGTCTTTAGAGCTAATTTTACAAGTTTCGACATTTCCTCCACGGACACAATTATTTACTAGTTTTTAAGCTTATAACACATCAATCGATTATTTCTAATTGTCTTTCTCTGTAAGTTAAAGTAGAAGAAAGTTGTTAAAAAATATTTCAGAAGTGGAGATTTCAAATTAAAAAAAAATTTGCTTAACATTTAATAACAGAGTGCTGTATCTTGTTTCAAAGAAATTGTCGTAAGCATGTGGAAACGTATCTTCGGGTTGGCCATTCGTTTTTAAAGACCCGGCACAGGCCGTTTTGCTAACACTTGGGTAGGGCCATACTTCAGAGCGAAATGCTTGGAGGTGGAGTGTTCACGGATTTATGTAAGATGAGATCACCCTTCACTCGGTTCCTGGTTGGTCGGACTATTGACAGGTACAATGAGAGCATCGACCAATTGGTGCGGTTCCCCTGGGCGGGGTGGGGGACGGGGCGCTTCGGGGTCGTGGTCAATCGGAAATCGAATTTAAAATAATGTGTATCAAAAAATGACTTACAAGCAAGAAATTATATATTGAGTAATTTCTTTAAAAAAATTGAAAATAATTATTTCGTTAACACCACACTTTTTGCACATTCTAACTAATGTTACCTGTGTAGCTTTTATCATACATATTATATTTGTACAATATTGTGTTATTGCATAAAATTTAATCCAGTCCACGGAATGAAACAAGTTTTGTACAAAAAATTATGAGGTTCCATGTCACCACTTCAACCTCGCATATTTGAACTTCGAAACAAACTAACCCGTTTGCGCGAGTTTTATTTATCGTTCTTCTCTCTCGATCACCGATCTCGTGAACCCCATTGCGACTGGAGAATGATAAGGCATAACAGCGGCAACTTCTTTTTGTTGATGAATGATTTGTTTCAAGATATTACTCCCTATTTTCTCAGTATTTATAAACTCTTGTAAGTGAAAAAGGTTATCCTGAGTTTTGAAAAATTTTACCAGTTATATTTAAATTATACTTGCGATAATTTTGATCCAAACTCATTTAAGACATTGTATATACATTAAAAATCTAAAAATAATAATTATAAAACTTAAAATTAATCTGTTGTTGACTAGAAAGGAAAGGAAAAACAAACAACAAAAGAAGAAATCCGTTATTGGTTAGAAAATGGGGGCAACGTCATTAGTAGAATGCAAGTGTAAGAGCTCATCCACATGAAAACAACATGAAAACATTAAATCTGACAAACAGAAGATTTGCGTTGTGATGCTCCATAACAATAGAACGCGAACGTAAAAGTAAAGTAAGTGACAAAGTAAAACAAAATATGTTTAAAATAGGATACACGGTACACCTTCAGTGAAGCATGGCGGAGGGGGGAGGGGTCTTCTTAAGCCCTCCCTCAAATTACGCTACGCGCTCTGATAGAAATGTCGAATTTCCATGTCTTACCCTTCATACGCTTTGTCCCCGCCGCATTGTAATGTCAATTTACTTTGAAAGAGAAGTTTTCTCGCTTCGTTCGCCCGCATCCATATCATGGCGAGGCCCGGGCCTTCGGTCCTGGCGTTCACTATAAACACCCTTTAGTCTATCCACCGCATAATTACCTATTCACTTTTTTTAATAAAGCACTTTTTAAAAAGCATCCAGAATTCAAACTGCGCTGTTGCCGCCGGAGCCGCGCAAAGTACTGGTTTAAACGTCTTCCGTTAGTTGTGTCGTATACTAGACTTCAGCCCTAAATATAAAAGTAATAATTTGATGTCAATAAAAATGGATAGCTAAAGATATTTTTGAAATAAAATTAGTTTTCCTTTAAGTTGTTTTATCTATTTTATATTATTTTCTTTGGGAGTAGAGTAACGCTCTCATGTGACACTAACACAAATATGAAATCTGGAAGCTCCCAAGGTGTTGTCGGACCATAGTGTTCAACATGTTTTCGAATGATCCAATTCAATAGTCTGTGTGAAAATTTGAATGCTCACGTCTTGTGTACGGAAATGTTTCTCTGAGATGTGCTTAAACACGTGTGAAGGAGGCGGCCGCCGCCGCCACGTGGAAAGCGCGCGGCCTTGGTACCTGGCGTCACGAGCAGGCCTTGCAGCATCAGCAGCCAGAGCACAGCATGCACCGCCCCCGCCGCCGCCGCCGCCGCCATCTCAGCTCGCACGCCTTCCACCCGCGACGCACTTTCACTGTACTGACACTGGCAACGTCACTGGCACTGGCACTGACACTCGCACCGGCACTGGCACTCGCTCGGCCCCGCACTCGCGCACTGCACCGGCGCCCGGCTGCGTGGTGTGGTGCGCTGGCGACCGCCCCGCCGCCGACTAACGGCCTTCGCTCCTCGGCCTCGCACCCGCCCCTCGCGCATGCGCCCCTCGCGCCGCGCCACGCCGCGGGCTGCCCCGCCGACCGCCGCGAGGCAAGATTTCAACAGTGCAATTGGCTTCGAAAGACGAGGCAAACGAAATGCAATGCGCGAGTCCTTCCGTATCATTAATCTTCACCCTTCAAGCCAAATGCCGTCGTATAAGATATCCGATCGTTTTTAAATTGTTAAATAACCGCAAATACAATATTTGATGTCGCAGATCAGCCAGTGCAGCTGCTTTCTGGATAACAGACAGTGGCAGGAGAGATCGGCCTATTTGCACTTTGCGAAAATCCATTTTCACAAGATTTTATCACTTTGGTGAGAAATATTTTATAGTTCCTTGATCGACCGAATAAATCAGATATCATTCACGAGTATGTTTATAACACGAGAGATGAACGAGCGAGTATCATATTTCTAAATTAATAATAATCATTTTAAGATTATACTTTCTTTACAACTTCAAAATATTCTCTTCTTTACTATTCTTCTCTTTCTTCTTTACTATTGTGGTTTAAAAACCTGGATTTATAAAGTTAATACAATTAGGCTGAATCAAAAAATTAATCTGGCTAAAATGTGAAAATGTGATCGCCTTAAAATCCTTGTAATTTCACGATTAATGAGCAGAAATTGATATATCCATTCGTAGCGTTCCACAACGTGAAGCACCATTTCGTTTAAGATATGAATAATTTTGAAATTCCCGATCTTGCCCGATCTTCAAGGTTACGTTAGAATTCTATTGGGAAAAGGCTCTCCATCAGAATTAGTGAATGTTTTTGCGTATCACGAAATCTTTCACATGATCACGATCTACGGAATGTGTTCCGAATGGTAGTGGATACTATTGAATATTACATGATCATTCTTGATCATCAAATTCATGCAACATCATACTGGCGACAGTAGTCTGTTGCCGCGAGATGTCTGGAGACAGGGAGATCCTTTGCTAGAAGAAACGATATACTGACTTGTCTTCATAGACATACTGCAGTTAGATGTTAACTTAAAGTAGACATTTATTTAGTCCCATGTTCCCTGGATCATGGACTTTAGTGAGCGAGCGCTGACGTGGCAATGGGGGGGCTTTGTGATGCAACGACAAAAAATAAGACTTGAGAGCGGACTCAAGAACGACTTTGCTTTATAGCCAACTGCAATAGAGAATAAAACGATCGAGATAGGTAGCCAATGATCAGAATATGGCTGGCGATGAAGTGCTTTATCGACACTACACTGGGTGTCCTACCAACCAACTGGGTGGCAAACCTCAAAACCTCTAAACGGTTCACGATATCGAAATGCGGCTTTGCTCAATCGGAATGGGGAATCATCAAGTAATATGACATTAAGATTGTGTTTGTAGTTTTGAGTTTTAAGAAAATTATTCACCTTCGTTTTTGTTAAAAGAACAATATTTTCTCAATAGAATTCGGATACATTAAAAAGAGGAATAAACTAATATAGTATGTTAATGTTTTGATAATAATGAGAATATATATAGTTATACTTTTTGACTTGCTACAAAAGTTTTGCAACTCTCAACCTTGCAACTGTCGCCTGTGAGGAACGTGACCTTGGCGGTGCCGAGACAGTAACGGTGACTGTGCCGAGACAGTAACGGTGAGGGAGGACAAATAATGGGTGGTAGTGAGGGGCATGACTTGCCTGATCTAGACAGTCGGGTGACATATCGAGTACATTCTTTGAAATAGGGTTAATGGTACAATCGAACATTCCTTGTCATAGAGTAAATCAAAAATGTCTCCGTGGATCGGCGTAATTTCGTACGGTAACGGAACAAAATTAGCACAAAATGTAATACTCGATATGGTGAATGTGATCAATGTATTTCTATGTTTTTGTCGACGACGTAGCATAGCACTATCTAAAACTGACACAATCATATAAACTTATGTATGTGTGCAATCATAATGTTAAGTATGTACTTATCAACGTATCTTGTATTAGATGTACTAATCAGCGTTTGATGCGTAACTGAAATCGAACTGCCAATCAAGGACGAGTAGCATTGGGAAAATGTGAATATAGTTATACAGTTTGCCGATACAGTTCGGAACAATATTCATTCTGTCGAAATCTGCGTGAAAAATTTCATTTTACATTTTTTATGTTACAAGATTCGTGTTTTAGTCGATGTCAAAACAAATTTTACTCTCCCTTTGCAAAATATATCTATTCTTGTTTGCAAGCTTATAAGGTTGGTATGATTTGAATTATTTGATTTAAATCATCATTTAAGTCAAATTATTTTTTTAAATCAATGATTTAAATCGATATTTATTATTTGTAATATTTGAAAATATATTTGTATTTTAAATATTTGTAAAATAAAAATTATTCAGATAAAACTACTTAAACCAACAATTAACTTAAATCATCAATTACAAAGTTGATGTCTATATATATACATATATATAGACCCTCAGAAGCCCAAGACACCTGTCCCTTATAAAAATGAATGTAGTGAATAGTACAGCATCGAAGGTACGTCACAATATATATATATATATATATATATATATATATATATATATTGTGACGTACCTTCGATGCTGTACTTTTCTCTACATTTAATTTTTAGAAAGGACAGGTGTCTTGGTTCGTGAATGGGTCTCGTAAGGTTTGACAAGAACATTGGAAAAACTCAATTATAATTTTCTTTAAACAAATAAGCAATTTATTACCGAAATCACACATTTAGTACAACAATTTCAATATAATTACTCCCTGTTTTGGTACCAAAATTATACCCATGATCTTAGATTTCACAATACCTTGAATACCAAAAATAGTTCATTTCTTCTCGGATAGTTCCCAACGGCTGCGACGATCGGCGGCCTTCGGCCCGACTCAGCGCCCCTTCGGACATGTTGACGGCGTGGACGCTCGCAGCACCGGCTCCCTGCAGCGGTTACACAATGCCCCTGCTTCAACTCCGACCGTTGCACGTGTCTTCCAAATCGAGTAGGCACTGCTTCTATATTACTGTCCGCGTATCCCTTGCAGTTTATCTCGATGCTTTCTTGCGGCACAATCCACCAATTCTCCTTCGCTTTCCTTTTTACAATAACGCCGGCACGTGGCCACTACCCACGCCGTTATCAGCCACGCGGCTTACAGTTCTTCCCTTTTTCCACCACTGTTCCTGACACCAATACCACGATCACCAGCTTGCGCTATTTAACATTTGCCACTGTCACTCTTAACTCACTTCTTGATAACTTCCCTTACATTATTTAACTTAATTTTGGCCTTCTTTTACCACGCGCACTAACATCGCTCCGCTCTCCTTAGAGTTTTGTTCCACACTGCAACTGCCGTCGTCTCGCCCCGTCTCGCCGCCTTCTCGCGCCTGACTCCTTTCTTTGTCACGTCTGTTACTCGCCGCCGTTGCCGCGCAATTCAAAATGGGCGTAATTGGAAGAAAATGCCCTGCGTTTCGAATTAATTAGAGACACGTTCCGCGTTTCAATATATATTTCTTTTTGTCCTGATCGATTCCATCTTAGACAGATTTTACTGTGTTGAAAGACATAGTTTTCCTTAGATTGATTACTTTTCAGACTAAATTCACTATTAAAAACTTATTTTCTGTCCAGACCGATTCCGTCTTA
Source organism: Gryllus longicercus (assembly GCA_038098605.1). Lineage (NCBI taxonomy): Eukaryota > Metazoa > Arthropoda > Insecta > Orthoptera > Gryllidae > Gryllus > Gryllus longicercus. Next base: position 3,177,672 of record JAZDUA010000007.1, read on the forward strand.
AACAGATTTTACTGTGTTTAAAGACATTGTTTTCTTCTAATATATATATATATATATATATATATATATATATATATATATATATATATATATATACACTCAAGTCTCTGAAATACAAGTATTGTATTCTCTATATCTGTAATATATAGACAAGTTTAATTCCTTCTGGTTGATGAGAAAAAGACATGTTCTGTATTTTCGAATATCACTTAAATTTCCTAAAATAAGGAACCCTAACAAGATAAGTCGAGTTGCTTGGTTATTTACGCTTTATGAACGATTTGAGACCACACATCAAGATCAAATAAGTCGATTTGTATCCTTTGTCACGCTGGAAGATTAGTTTAAATAATCCCAGGAGAGAAATATATTAATACCTTTATCGGCTTATTCACGTAATTTTCTGTTGTAGAGCTCATGACTAATCCAGAACATGCTTAACATCAACTTTTTTACAGCAAGCTAATAATATAATTACTAATTCATTATTATTTATTTAATTACAGTGCACGCCTCTTAATCAGGTTCGTGTACAAATGAATTATGTTTCATCATTGCACCATTCAGTAAGCCTGCACGCTACAACAGGCGCGGGGAGTTCTAGGGATTCTTCACTTCACTTCCTTTTCGCAGAAGCCACAGCTTAGCCGCACGTGGTGGTTGCAACGGCTACGCAAGATAATGCTACCACATTGCGACGCTTTATTAAGCACAAAACTAACTCCATAATTTTGGTGATTTAAAATGTCAATTAATGCTCTAATTCATTTTAATTCTAAAATAGCCATTCTCCTAATCTCTCAATCATAACAATTTCAAACTGTTGATTTCATTGGTCACAACTCAAAACCCCGGTAGGCGAACAACTTGCATCAGCACGCTGTCGCTCGCCAGTTCAGTTCGCAGTCAGCCTGGACCGAGTTCACCTCGTGTGGCTCCAGCAACGAGCTCACTTACTTTCACATCGCAACGCACCATGTATGCGTATGTAAATGTTATCAATCTGAACTGTGTTACTACATCCATAGTAGAACTTCTGTGCAACAAATTAATAATGCACCTTCTGTTAATCGTGTAATGTTATGGCACAAGGCACTGCATACCTTGCATATTGCCAATTAGATTCATTCAATCTGATTACACGTTATCGTATTTATACGCGAGTGTGAGACTGTGTGTTACTGCCTCTGCGGCATAACGTGCATCTCGAATATTGCGAACCGCAATCATTTGAACTGTATTTGAACTGCTTCACTGAAAACATTTAAGCTGTGCTTATTGTTGTCAATGTGAACCGTGTTATTACATCCGTGGTGCAATGTGTTAATTAATATTGCAACAGCAAGTATTTCAATCACATCATTCAACGTGTGAGCTAGCAATTCTCTTGTTACAATTGTAACAGTGCTCGTGGTACAGCAACTGGTCTCGGCAGGTCTGCCAATCTGCCTCTCAACTTCCCTGCCAACAACGCTGTCTCAGCTGGGGCGCTGTGTGCGTCCAGCCTGGAATATCATCAGCTGCTAGATCTACTGGGCAACACGTATCTGTGTATTTTCTCTTTCAGCACTACATGGTTATTTTTATGGAAATTTCATAAAGTGTATTCATGCAAATACATTTACTATTATTCACATGCTTATCAAGAGTGGTACTAATTGCCAACCTTTAACTGGTCCTTTATTAACAAATTCACTGAAATGTACTAACATGCAGCACAGTGATCTCACCTTTAATTTGTAACTATTAAATTAGTTTAATTATACATCTTAATTTACATTTCGTGTGTTTGATTCTGTGTAATGGTGACTATTTCCCACTCAATTAGCTTTCCAGCTAGAAATAAGTTCCATAGGCTTTAATCTATGGTGGTCCTTCAGAGCTATGGGAGGAGTGACGGAGAATTGGTGTGTATTTAAATTAATCACCTCTCAATTAATCTCCTCCTACAGTCCGCTGCTTACACCACCTCCGCGAAACTTGCATCAACATAGATCTTGCTTGAACACAAGAGGAGTGTGTTTATCTGGGTGGATGTTTTACCCACAGACAGAAAGGCGCTAACAGTGAGAAGTGATACATAACAAGTTACGAGGTGGGTGTTTATTATGACCAAGAGAAAGGAGATTTCCTAGAGATTCATTTATGCAAATTAATTAGATAAGGATGAAACTGCATATCACGAGACTGCAAAACGAAAATACCCTGTTGTTATTCACGCCACTGCCGATCAGACACTCGGAGAGCACTTACTTAAGAAAATATGCTATCAAAGGGTGCATCTCTTTCAAATACGGGCAGCTACCAATCTCGTTTAAAGGAAATGAACTCCCGCTCCGAATCCATATGAACTCGCAAGACTGTCATCGTGATGGTGCTAAAATACTTTGGTTGTTGAAGCTTCCGTAAACCAGAGACGGCTGCTGCCTCAACAAACTGGTCGCCAACAATAAACGGCTCTATCGAATTACGGAAATGTAATTTCCAAAATACATAAGACTGTATTAAACGAAGGCAATTCATGAAAATTAGTTACAACTACGTTGAAGTATATATTGAAACATTACCTTCATAATTTTATGTGTAGAGTCCTTATCAGTTGTATTCTCCTCCCGGTTCTCGCTTGTTCATCAAATGGATCTGGCTTTGTTATCCAACGAGCATTAGTTATGCATTGAGGAAATAGACGGTAATAGAGTTCATACTAAACAGAAAAGAACTTGGTATTAAATAAACGGTGATTGCAGTCCAGCACTTTCGAATAAGTACTATTGTTTGGATACGTTTTTCACGAATAAAATAATTTTATTTCAAAACTTTCACTACTCTAATATATTTATCAATAATGAAAGATTTTCCACACACTCGTATTCACAAGATGCAAACACCATCAGATACAGAAAAAGACTTCCTTTCAGAAATACCAACTTTACAGAAAGAAATGATTAAATATTCATTTTGAGTCAACGAACTTCAAATGAAATAAAAATATATTCTCCAAGAGTCATTAACAATAGATTCAATTCCATCCATAATTGATTGAGCTTATGTTCTTTCAACAACACGCGAAATTCATAAAATTAAGTTGCAGCTAGTGTCAGACGAAGACAGAAAATTGGTATTCTCTTCCGGCATCACAACGTGCTATGCGCCGTGACCCCTTCCACACATCCATGCAAGAAATCTGGTTGCTCACCAAATGCGGTTTGTTAAAGCATATAGTGAAAGGTTAAATGCAGTATAACCAGCGGTCAGAGTAAATGCAGTGATAGAGCCAAAAGCATGACTGTGCTTTACTGGGAGAGCACCAGACGCCAAAGAAAGCGCTCATTGAACTGAAAAGAAGATAATTTGTAGAAAAGAGACAATTTTATTGAACGTTTGGCATTAATAGTTCCAGTTTTTCATGATTTTTACAAAATATGACTACCGCAACCATTAAATGTGTAGATCCAGATTTAGAGAAAATTGATCGTGATTAACAATACCAGCGTTCTGAGTGCACGCCTATGAAACAGAATTTCTTTGACGTTCATTTGTGTTTGGTTCATGATCTATTAGTCAAAAAATGTGATTCTTGTTAACAGTAATTAAAAGTTTCTCATATTCGTTTTTTTCTTATTTATGAAATCAGATATGCCTTAATTATTATTTTTAACGGAATGTTGAATAAAATTCAAGTTAAAGGAAAAATGTGTCATACTTCATGTTCTATTCTATTTTAATAACGAGATACCTAAATTGTATTTTCGATTTTTTCCGTGAATAACCGAATAACTCTAATCGAAAAGTAAAAATGCTTAATTCTACATTTGAAAATATACTCACTGAAAGAGCTGTAAAAGCATTGTAATTGGTTGTACATTTATTTTCAATATCATTAATTCCTGATTTACAGCATCAGTTTAAAATTATTTTTTGCTCTCCTGTACAATTGTGTTTCCATGACTAATCAGGTTATTCACCGGAGTGAAAGTTAATGACTCACTGGGCCGAATAATAATGCGTGCTGCTATTTTCAAACGGGAGTGCATAGTAGACAGTAATGAAGAATAATAAAGAACCAGACTTAAATTAGCTTTCTGAACATACCAAACCGAAATCAATATAGGGGACGTAATGACGAATCCAAAAGTCAAACTCATTATGGGCAAACATTCAATAACACCACAGTACTTCCATTGGCAAGTGCAATTGAAAAGGCATTGGAGAGACGCATTCCACAGCCTTGGCTGAGTGGCGTCGGAGCGCGCCGCTGGGGTCGCAGGATGGGCAAGGGTGGGGGTGAGGGTGGGGCTTCTCCCGCTTTGGTCCTTTTGCCCTTTGGCCTTCGCAACGCCGGAAGCTCCGGGCAGAGGGCGGAGGGCAAGAGGGAGAGGGACGAAGAGGCCTCGTGAATTCCGCCACAAATGAAATTCTTCGTCTGCGAGTCGCAGCGCCGCCCTCGCCAATTGCGGAGTGGGCGTGGCCGCAGGGAGGGGGGATGGGAAATGACCACGCGCCTCCGTCGAGCGAGAGAGTGCGCGATACGCAGTGAGTAAATCTCAGTTCAAATCTCTGTGGCTCTTTCCCAGTCCCCTGCCTTGCTCACTCTCTTTACCCGTAATTTGGACACATTTGAACCTACACGGCTGTACGTTCTAAGAATGATGGAAAATATTCATAAGTGAACCGAAACGCGATAACCATACGGAAGACAATTTGATTTGAAAGAGTTATATTGTTATCACACAATGATAAAATTTGCCGGCCTGCATAACGGAAGTCACTAGGGCTGAAGGACCGTAGCTGCCTTGGCTTGAAGGGTCGCGGGTCCGAATCCCGCCTCGGGCATAAATGTTTGTGTGTGTTCGGGTTGTTCTTACGTGTTCTACCTACAGATCCCCCTATGTTAAAACGATTACAGTGGTCTATATATGTTCAAGTTGTTAAACACATTAAACTGACTTAAAAAAGTACCAAAAAAGATTATATGATTCCGTTCCTATTATTTAATGATATACACTGTAATACATAACACAATATTTAAATAACTTTTTTCTCTATATTAATTTAACGTCAAAGCAGTTAAGTGTGTAGTTTATATATTTGGTGGACGTTTTCCTTAAGTATGGAATTCCTTCCATATATATATATATATATATATATATATATATATATATATATATATATATTGTGACATACCTGGTGGTGCCGGGTATTTTCACTGCAATATAACACTAAAGGAGGGTATCTTTTACGTGAATGGGTCCCTGGATAAGTTGGTGTAATATTGGAGAGGCTAATCAAAAAACATAAATACAATCACGAACAAGATATATTTGTAAACCAGATTTGCTATTTACATCATCTGATAATGTTTGTATACTCCGCCTTGGTACCAAGATTAAGAGTAATATACAATCGTCATACCTTCGGGGCCCCGATCGACTACCTCTGATATTTGTAGAACCACTCGTGCCGACAGGGTCGTCGACCTCTGCTGCTGCTGCGGCCGACGGAGGCGAATGGCGTGGCCGTCGTCCGCGGCCGATGTTCCGATAATTCTTCCCCGACCAGGATCTTGATACCACGGCGGCGCACTTCCCTCGAATCACCGTCCGTCAGTGGGTTTAATTACTCAACCCGCGCCGATCACGTGCACCGAACTCAGTTCCATACCACACAATTACCATGACAATTCCACTACACCAACTATTAGGAGCGTGATCAATTATTCTACCGACACTAATCTTTTACTTTGCTGATATTTTCAATGTCCTGTTTACATTCATGCTACACTACAGTTTCTGATATTTCCACAGTTACATCGCGTGTCGTCTGCGTCCTTGCATTACTCGCGAGCTTTCGTCGCACGTCCGCACTCGTCGCCGCTCCGCTAACGTCTCTCTGTGTCCTCGCGATTCTCCTAACAACTCTTTCCTGACCGGGAGCACGCCGGCCACGTCCTTCATCGACGGGCGGCACGGCTCGACTGTCCCAAACGGCTGCTTACACGTGCTCGCTCCCCGCTTCTAACCGAAATTCTCACGCTGGCCTCCCGGCGGGCACCGGTGGCGGCGGCGACCGTTGCTGGCTGCCCGCTGCTCGCAGCGCCCGGCGCTCGCACCGCGCAGTCCAAAATAGCTATTGATTTCTTACACTAATGATTTAATTAGTGTAATGAAACACATATTATGGGTTTCAATATATATATATATAAAACACAATACAACAATTTTTTCGTGACGCGGTTCATGTTGTTTAAACAAAACATTTATTGATCGTTTAGATCAAAATCAACGTAAAAGATCTAAAAAAAGACTAATATCGAATAAAATTTAAATCCTGGCCGTAAAAGCAAATCCAGAACATTAGTCGCTGATTTTCCTTCAATTTAGAACAAAATTAATCAACTAATTATAAAAAAAACGAGTCACAAAACCATGCTCAATCGTTTTATTTTATTATTATAAATTTATTTCTTCTCGTTCGACCTGAGGTCTTTCGGCGAATTTCATTTTACATGCTGGAGGTTTTGGATTTGTGCATTTCTTGACAAATTGAAATCAAATTACTCTGTCTCATTTACTTTCTGTTAAATAATGTTGAAAGTACACGAAATTATTAGTCGAGGATGGTTTAAGCGTATCTTTGGGAAATTTGGATTTGATTCGATTTGGGATGTTTACTGTTCGATGTAAATGGAATGCATGAGTGGGATGAGATGAGAAGACGGAAAAATAGAAATTACTTCCTACATTTTACTTCTTGCTACAGAGAATGTTATGTAATGCTATGCGCAGTAAGGGCGAATTTGCGACAGAAAAACTCTTATAACGCGGCTCTGGCAACGAAAAAAGTGGATAAATCCAGTTGCTAAATTTAGAAACAAAATCATCTAGCATGTGGTGTAGCCCGAATTCATGATTTGTGGGTCCTTGATACTGAAAAATCGAATGACGGCAAAACGTCCGTCCGTCCTCCGTCCGTCCGTCCGTCCGTCCGTCCGCCCGTCCGTCCGTCCGCCCGTCCGCCCGTCCGCCCGTCCGCCCGTCCGCCCGTCCGCCCGTCCGCCCGTCCGCCCGTCCGCCCGTCCGCCCGTCCGCCCGTCCGTCTGTGAATAACGCTAACGGCTAAACCGTAGAGTCGATTTTCTCCAAAATTGATATTCTCTAATAGATCTGGCTGATGTCACGGTCCTTTGAATTTGAAACCGATATTTCAATTTTGAGGGTTACATGAATCTCCCGGGATATTTTTCAAATTTTCAAAAAATGACTCCATTGTTATCGAGTGTTGTTTTTGTTAGATACTGGGAATAACGTTCAAGAGTGGTGCAGATCTCATTACCGTCGAAAACCCTGATTTTTCGAAAATCGCAAAAGTTCTAAATTGTTTCAGTGTCTTTCTACAATTAAAATATTAAAGATAGATATTTTTCTCTTTAGTGAAATCTGTTATTTAAAGATATGTTTTGAAATAAGATAAAGCACAATTTTTTGAAATTTTGAGTACTTTTCGCGTAATTTTTGCGTAAAAATATGGGCGTTCTGAAACAGCAACGTTTTGGAGTTCTCTGTGAGTTTGATGGATAGGAATAAACAATACAGCTTTAAGGGAAGTTGAATTATGAATACAGGTGAAAGCAAGCGTTTTTGCAAGAACTGAAAAGAAAATACTCGCTCCCGTGTAATACAAACTATTTACAAATCAACTACGTATTTTGAATATTATCTCTCAATGTATCCTTCGTGAAGGAATAGACTTACTGCAATGAGAAAATGAGATCGATAATTTGCATAACTATATTCCCCATTGAACTCTATAAAACGGTCATAGACAGTGGAGTTATATTTATATCAACAAGCAAACAAGGGGCCATCTCAGCATTTGCTCTAAGGATCAAAGATACGACGAGAACCCTGATCGAGATGGGAAACATTTTCTAGCTGAGGTACAATACTATTTACAGACATATTTAGACTTTTAGAATTATACAGTTCAAATGATATTTAATATGTTGAATATCATGGTTAAAATCAATAGTTTTCTTTTAGATGATGGGTATAGTTTCTAATTGAATAGAAACACTTATGGATCAGAAAAGATTTTACTTAGTACGTAAACTTCAGTACACATTTTAATCGTTTAATATCACCTGGCCGTGTGTTCTAACATAAAGTACATTGTCTGTGGACTTTTAGTAGTGAGCTGTTGATACTGATTACTGATCAATGTGGTTAAAATGACGAGTGTTATATAACTTGTAGAAATCTGTATTGTTAGAAAACACTTTTTCACCCTTGAGTAAGTTACTATTTTCGAAAAAAAAAAACGTTTCGTAAATCAAGAGGGAAGGCAATGGTAAAATTACTAGAATAATTTAAATATTATGAGTCAATAATGATTGAAGACCTATTTTTACTTTCTGATATACGTAAGGTATACGAAATAGTATGCATAATATATAGAAATTTTTGAAATTCTATATATACTAAGGTCTTTATTACTCGTACGTTTACGAGAAAGTAAACGTTAGATCATTGGCATGGCAACAGCTAACTAGTACGAGAATGTCTGTGCCTTTGTTTACCATCGGTGGTTACTTTCTCTCTATCGTACATACGTATGTGTATATACAGAGAAATATATGAAGTATACAGAAAGTTATGTAACGCTGCGGATAATGATTTTGAGATTTCAATGGAAATACACGTTTTGGCTTTCTCTGATTCCGAAAATTAGGTTTTTTCAATACGTTTCTTGGTCTGTTTGTACATCCGTCTATCCGACGGTCTATTACCAACACTAACCGAAGTTACTCCTGGGATTTATGCTAAATTCAAGATTCCTCAGCCAATCGACTCTGGCTCAAAGCCCATCAAATTTTCAAATCTCTTTCAAATACAGGGAATACCTCACATTAAACTCTTGTTACGCGTAGAAATGTTTCCTCAAACATGTTACAAAATTTAACAATTTAATTATATTATACATAAATAAATATCCATAACCTTTCGTAGGCACGGCCTCTTTATATCTAAGCTTACGTGTATTTTCTATTTTACCTCTATGCATTGTCGGTACGCACCGATTTAGATTGCACCGAAATTATTGACGTTCCAAAATGGGGCGCCGACTTCTGCAGGTCTAAAAAACTAAATAAACAGAAAATACTTAAGAGAAGCAGATTGATTCCATATTATTAAATCCTTATCTTAGATTATCGGTGTTGTCATTCTATGCCATTAGCTCTACTCGAATGAGAGCAGTTGCTGCAGTGAGGTGGCATTGAACTCCTCGGGTCGCACAACTTCACTCGTTACGTCGGCGTTCAAGGGATGGGAAAGACAAGGACGACCTGGGAGAGTAGGGACGGGGAGCGCGGAGGGCAACGTTAGGGCGGGTGCCAGCTGCGAGCGTTGAGCCTCGCATACAAAGCGCCTCATTCAACCCTCATTGCGTTTATCCTCACGGCTCCAGGGAATGTCTCACGGGAGGCATTATGCGCTGTCACATGAAAGAAACACTAAAAGGATCATTTATGACTGCTCTTCCTAATCAGAGGAAAGTACGCTCCAAGTACTGTCATTCATCATTAGACAAGTGGCGTAAAACATTCCTGCGGTATGGGAAAGAGGTGAGGGAAATAGTAGAGTTAGGAAAGGCGATGGGTTGGAAAAGGCATGTCATCTCAACAAGTGCAGCTCCCCCCTGTCCGGCACCGGCATGCCCACGCTTCCTTCGGTCGCGATCAGCCAGCGCTTCTGCCAGTGCCCCGGCTCTCTCCCACCGCAAACTACTTTGCAAACCATAGACATTGTCTCCACCATCGTCCCAATCATCTACCCTGCGATCGCCGCCGCCATCACCCAAGCCAACGTCCTTGTCGTCTACAGCGCCATGACTTCTCCGAAGGCCCTACCATTTACTCGCCATCGCCTCCAACACTGACCCCGCCATCTCTCCTGCATCACCACAGCTGTCGACCCCGCCACCACTCCTGCCATCGTCCTCGCCTTTGCCGCTACCATTGATCCTGTCACCGTACCCACCATCGCTCTCGCCATCACCTTCGCCCCCTGCCATCATCTCCGGCCATCCCCCCTGATTTCGCATGCGCCAGCCTACACCCTTTGTCAGGCGCAACGGTCTGAGCCTGGTCATAAAAAAGTTGTATTTATTAGTTTCCTTAATTATTAGTTTCCTTACTTATTAATTTCCTTACTTTTCAGTTTCCGCACTTATTAGTTTCCGCACTTATTTGTTTCCATACTTATTTGTTTACTTATTTATTAGTTTATTGTTTGTTTGATTTAATTCCTTCTCTGGCGCACCTGTCCCTCTTCTTACGGTGGCTCCTATTTACTCCCCCGCCCACATTCTCTAGCACCACCCCATCCACCATCCCCTCATCCTCGCGCACCCTCCTTCTCCATCGCCTCGCTCTCCCCACAATCGCAGAGCGCTTGCGCCGACGCCGCACGGCCGCGCATCCGCCAACGGAAACAATCGCCGGCCGCGTCGCTCAACCGGGAGCCGTCAGCGACAACTCGCGAGACAAAGCAACGTGCGGAGCGAGCGGCACCGTTTGCCGTAAATCAGCATCACGCGCGGGCGCTTGGCCGAAAGTGGGCGCAATGCTGGCGGCAAGTGCGAGTGCGAGTGCGAGTGCGAGTGCGAGGGCGAAGGCGAGGGCGAAGGCGAAAGCGAAGGCGAAGGCGAAGGCGAGGGCGAGGGCGAGGGCTAGGGCGAGGGCGAGGGCGAGGGCGAGGGCGAAGGCGAAGGCGAGGGCGAGGGCGAGAGCAAAGGGCGAGTGCGAGTGCGAGGGCAAGGGCGTGGGCGAGGGCGAGGGCGAGGGCGAGGGCGAGGTCGAGGTCGGGGACGTGGACGGGGACGTTGACGAGGACGTGGACGATGGCGACGGCGGGGGCGAGGGCAAGTACGAGTGCGAGGGCGAGGGCGAGTGGGAGGGCGAATGCGCTGGCGAGGGGGAGGGCGATGGTGGGGGGGTGGCAGGGGTTGGGGAAAGAGGAAGGGAGAGGGGAGCAAATTAGTAAAAATATCATTTAATTCTTTTGTATCATTCCAAATACATTCTGTTAATAAAAATAAATAAACCAATTAAACAGACACACAATTTTCATTTCTAAAATAAATAGCATTAATGAGTGGTTTTATTTTAAAAATAAAAAAGTTATAAAAACGCTTCCGGATGGTTTTATTTTAAACATTATAAATTGTAGTAACAGCGGATAATTTTATTGTAAGTATAAAATTAGTATGTCTATTTCCTTGACCTATGTATTCATATTTCACCACAGAGAATGTTTGAACCTTATATTTTGCAAATGAATATATAAACACTATCTCGGATAAAGAGTACCTCGAACAAATCTTGCGAAATAAAAAAATGGTCTTCTACCGGATTCGTACCCATCAGGTTACATGAATTATGAACTTGATATTACATTAAAACATCTTTAAATGTTACCTTCCATTTCTACAGAAAACGATAATAGCATGCGGCTAGTAACTTGCTCCAACTTCTCTGTAATCCTATGAGCTGGGAATTTTTCGGTCTTGTACGTTATTCCTCGACAAAAAACAATGATGTCGATTGTCAGATTTGCTGAAAGTAAAAAGCTTAACACTAATGCGGTTTCGCAAAAACGCCTTCTGTGCTGTCAAAATTATTGGACATCTAACGGAAATAAATGGCGTATACGTGATGGATGAATAATATTGCCTGCACCATTAGCGGAGTTGGTAGCGGAAAATAGTGAGAGATTTTACTTCGCCCACAAAATAGAAGTATACTTCAGCGTTGGTTTTATAATATATCAAGTTCGGACAGAAAGTTTCGGCATATCAACTATTTCTTGGGGCAAAATACAATATGACTACAATTTGTGGAGGTCTCTCTAATACTAAAGCAAAATAATTTTTCAAATGGAAGCAGTGAACTCTTTTGGTGATTTCTTTTCAATCCTTTCTTATTAATTTGAAAATCATAAAAAAAAGACAGTTTTTGATATACTTAGAATATTTGACCGTATCGTCAGCATCAGGAGTCAGGACTGCCGTCATGTACACGAAACTTGTCTTTTAAACTAAAATTTAAGGAAAAGTTTTTTTTCACTTTAGAACAATTTCGTTCAGTATAGAAATTCATTTTATGTTACGACAAAAAGAAATAAGCAATTTTTTACGTCACACTTTTGCATTTTGCGTTGATTTAGACCAATTATTTCATTTTTTACCTTTTACGTATTTTTAATGAATTTTCCCAGATTTCATCGATTTTAATTTCATCTTAATGATATTTGATTGAAACATTATTTACGAGGTGTAAAAAATTAACCAGAATTCTTTAGTTATCTATTCAATTTCTTCGGTCGTACATTGTAATGTGAGGCGTTTAGCGTACTATATAATCTAAGGTTCCTGTGACGCCTATCGGTACCATTGACAGTTTGGCCGATATCATGATAAATAAAGGCAGATATTTTCTTATAGAGAACAGTCCAAACCAAAAGTTTGCAAGCTGAGTTCACTTCAACAAATGGTAAAAGGCTCGATTACATCAGTAACATATCCAACAGCCCGAGTTGTTCGTCTGAAGTGGTTTTGATAAATTATTTTACGTCGTTTTTCTTTGTTTTTTCTTGCATTCTTCGTAGACATACGTCGTTTTTTAACTTTTTACGTCATTTAGTGCATCTTTTATTTCATATATTTTAATATCATTTTAATAGTACTTGCCTCAATTAATATTTACAAAATACAAAAATGTTCTCCAAAGAATTCCTGAGTAGACTATTCGATTTATTTGCTCAGAAGTTGTAATTTCAGTCAATATGAGTAAATAATCACGGGTTTCGGTGACTCGTATTAGTACCATTGTCGGTTCAACCGATTTCACGATAACCCAAGACAGATAAAGGGTAAAGAACAGTCTAAAACAAAAGTTTGAAAACTGAGTTCACTTTAACGAATAGAAGCAGCCTCGATTACATCGTCAACGTATCCAGAACCTTGAGTTGTTCACCCGAAGTGGTTTTCATCACAATTTTCACGTCATTTTTCTTTGATTTCAGGATATTTAAAAACATTTTAAGAGCTTCTTATTGATCTTTTTGACGATGTTTAGATAATCAAAATCCGACCCCTACAGATTTCAGAAGTCGAGTGGCTGATTCGGGGAGAGAATGCAGCGTGAAAGATAGCAGGGAGAGAGAGCTCCCAAGTATAGTTTGTCCCAGTGCCACCGAAAGACTTGTTCCCTTCGTAATTACACTCAAATTAATCCCTCGCAGGGACACGGCCCGAATGAGGTCACGTAAGCGGAGATTTTCCCACTCGTAAACCTGGTTTAATTTTTAATGTCTAATTAATAACCTGTGTTCGCGAGGTGACCGAGAGGTCGCGGGTGGAAGAAATGACGAGGAAGCTCTAGGGCTGGTGCTAGGTTGAGAGTGGAACGGGTGGGGAAGAATGTGAGGTGAAGGAGAAGAGAAGGAGGAGGAAGGGGATGGGGTGAGAAAAACTGAGGTGAGTTGTAGAAGAGGAGAGGAAAAGTGTACGAAGAGTGGAGGGGCTAGGTACTGAATGCTTAGTTTTCATTCATGTACTTTATTTCACTAGTATTGTAGTAAATAATTACGACATTCATTATGGAAGAAAATTTTCAAAAGTTTCCTCTTCTTAAGAAAATAAAATGTTTTCAAATATATAGTAAAATATATTTCCAACTCTAAAAAGGTTTCCATTTTTGGAAACAATTTTATACATTTTATGTAAAAAGGAAAAACATCGAAATGAATTCGAATGTTCAAAACGTTTAGACACGTCTGAGTTAAAATCCTAAAATCTTATACCAGAATACATTTGTAAACCATATTACTTTAGAGAAAGGGTCTTACGGGAAAGTACTAGTGGAAATGAATGCCCAAATGTGTGGTAACCGAAAAGTATGGAGAACTGAGAGCCCAGGGTGGCAGAACAAAATTAGAAGGTCGAAAAAAGAGGATCATGAAAATACTTTTACGAGATTATTATCAAAAAACGAGTATAAAGATGAGGTTTGAAGGCGGAGAACGAAGAACGCAGGGCGCATGGCGCAGGGCGTAGTGCGGAGTGCGGAGGACGGACGGCAGAGTATGGTGGGCGGAGAATGGAGAACGGTGGATGGAGGGGGAGTGGAGAGCGGAAGACGGAGGACGGAGGACGGAGAGTGGGGGAGGAGAGCGAAGGGCGGAGGACACCAGGGTAGAGAACGAAAGGGGAAGGGCTGCGGACGGTGGCCGGAGGGTGGAGGGCGGAGGATGGTGGCCTGAGGGCAGAGAACGGAGGATGAAGTGCAAACCGCAAAGGGCAGATGGTGGAAGATGGATTGTAAGTGGGCAGCGGAATACGGAAGGAGGGCGGTGTTTAGGGGATGGAGGGCGGAGAGCGGACGATAGAACTGGAGAGGCGAAGGCGGAGGGTCTCTGGGTCTCCGGGGTCAACTGTTTCTCATTCTTGCCTCCCACTCCCTCACGCTCTCCCGCCATGCAAGAAAAATCACTTGCCCAAGTGGGCGTCGGCGAGCGGAGATTAATTGCCTGCGAATTAATTAATCTCCCGCGCCATTAATCTTATTAGCGCAGTGGGTTCCTCCTCTCCATCCCGTCCCGCCTTTGCCTTCAACAGCGTTGCTGAACGAATATTCTAATAGTTTTGATTCTCTTATAATATATAGCCTTTTAATTTATATTGAAATAAGTATTGTTATGAACTGGACTCTAAATATTTGAATAATTTCGAAAGATAGAAATAAATTCATCATAACGTACATGAAATGTAATTTCCTTGAAGGTTATTTAACAAATATCTTTCTATCAGGACATTAGAAAGGAAATATCCTTGTCTCTCTCTCTTTTACAATTCATGTAAGAAAATAATTAAAAATATGAGAGTGACATCAATAATGATAAAAAAAGATAGATATTAATTTGATAGCATTTTCTAAACTGCATTCACGTCAATTCGTGGCGCGGGGACATATACATTTCGAATTTCTCAGAACCCTGAAACGGCAATAAAATTGATTTTCATGAATAGACTCTTTCATGCTTTTCATATTTATTACGTATTTCTTAGAAATAAATTATATGTTCACTATTTCTTCCGGTTCATCAATGCTACATATCACCTTTGCAAAGAGCTAAAAATTGGACAAAGAAAAATTAAACAAAGGGCAAGTAAGTAGGCAAATTTAACTCGGGACGGTATCTATTGTGGTGTGTAGGGTTAAGAATATACAAATTATTACATATACATTAGGATTGATGCTATCCCTCCGTCGAATGTACAGTACGAATTATATATTGAAAAGGTAGGTAAATTAAACGCCAGCTAGTTCTTACTACAGGACTTCAAATATGCCATACAAATTCTGCCATAATCAAGACGGAAGGCACAGATTTTGAATGACAAAAACATTTGTAGAACTTTTTTTCATTTTTGCTATTTAGGGCAAAAATATAATAAAGGAGAAATTGCAAAAACGATAACAAAAATTAAAATATAGCACTAATTACGAGAAGATACATTTTTCTGAATAATGATCATATATGGCCGATCTAGTCATCAATTCAAGTGGATGAAATTGCATTTTTCTTGTTGGAAACCATTGATCGCCCTTCAAATGAAGGTCGCTGCGCCGTACGTCGCATTTTTGCAACGTGCTCTTTATCCCTTAGGAATTGCTGGAGAAAAATGGGGCGGTCTGTGAATTTTAATGAGAAAATTAAGTAAAGGAATTTTAAGTTTACGAAATAAAATACAAGAAATATCTTGGGACTGGAATAAAAGGCGTCGTCAGTGATACGTCGGAATTCGTGCCGCTGAAACGAATGCAAATGGATGCAGGCCTCTCGAGGCAGCAAAGAACGTCGAGATGAAAGCGAAGCGAGCAACAAAGAATCAGAACTGAAGGGAGAGAGAATGGAATAAACAAAGAAATGAAACGTTTAGAGATCTACAGCCAGCACGGCAGTTTCTCCTCCGAGCCTCTCCTAACGTTATCATAATTGCAGCTCTCGTCTGGAACACGATTTCCGATATGCAATTGAGACATCGGATTTCTCATCCACTGAAAAGTGAGGAACATCAGGAAGGAAGAAAAAGCTTACCAAATCGAGTTGAAAGTTTTCATATCTTTTAAGAGGGAAAGAAACTTCTACTACGTGTCTAAAAGAAATCCCTTTTATGGTTTTAAGATGGCAGCATAAAAGAGACGTTATAGCATCATTTTAAGAGTGACAAATTGGTTTCGAAAAGATTTTTACAAGCTATAGAAATCGAAGTACGTACCTTAAAGGTTCATACATATTTAGTCCTAAATTTCCTACTGAAATTTCATTAAAAACGTAAACCATAATTATGATCAAAATTTTTTCTATGACATTAATTCATTGTCTTTACATTTATTAAATTTCAGTTGCATGAAATTTGAAGTTTTTAATTAATACTTGAATAGAGATATACACTATAATGTGCTTTTTCATCACATACATATGACATTCAAACATCTCACTGGTCAGCGTGCTTGCTTTCCATGACGGGGCAGCGCTTTCCTGGCAATGTCCCAGCATCTGTTGCTGTGTGACGATGAGAAAGCTAATTTCGCAGGTTGATAGGACCAGAGTACGATGTAGGAATGTCTATGTGCTAACCACACGTACTCCTTAACCCATGGCCGTAAGGCGGGAAGCCCTTGGTAGGCCATGGTCAGAGGCAGTTGTGCCAGTACAGACAGATATATATATATATATATATATATATATATATATATATATATATATATATATATAATGACATATAAGCAGTGGCTGAAGTGACTGATTTCTATTTCACTTGTCGTTATAACACATTGGTGATTGCGTCACCACTTGTGGTTTACTGATCTAACAGAGTAGGGTGTCACAAAATGCGCATATGTCTGATAAATGAAAGCGACCCTTTCCAAATGTTAACCTCTCATTTTATTCTCCTAAATAATCAACCATTACATTGAATAATGAGAAGAGGACTAATGGTGTCATAAGTGATTTTATAAAAGGGATGGACACGCAATGGAAATTTGTTAGAGGTTCTCCAATCTAACGCCCATGCATTGATTTACGGATACGAGGTGCTTAACGAAGTTATCATCTCTCAGAAAATCTCACTTATATCGTATTTTAAACAACAAAAATTAAAACAAACTTGCAGTAGGAAACGTGTTGTTTTCGGTATCTCAAATTCTGACCCATTCGAGGCGTCGCGTCGTCTGGCTGATGCCCTTAGCAGGTTAACGACAAAAGCAACGTGGTCATTGCCTGAAGTTACTACTGCTACTTCGGTAATTTCACGCCTCTTCGAGATTAGTCCTTCTGATATTCAATGTTTCATCAAATAGTCGTGAAAACGAACAATTAAGTATGAAGTATTAAACCAAAATGAATATCACAATAAACAAGGCATTTGCACCCTCGACGCTTCTCATCGGAACGCGTTTGCATTGTTGCCAATAGGCACAGTTCAATATGTTTGAGTTATCTTGTTGACTATCGATACATAGGGTTGATTTATTGATTTTCTTTTCAAGCACGTCAACTGCTAATGTCGTTAGTACCGTAAGTGTAGTGTATGTTTTACCATGTGATGCAGTTGCGATCTTCGCCTGATGAGTGGCGGAATGTGGGACGACCTGCATGTGAGCTTCTTGAATTTTTCCCTCCCAGGTATCTCTCTCCAGTAGGGAAACCAGCCGAAGCAATCTCTGAGCTCCAGACCTATGTAGTCGTGTAAGTCGTATAGTGTACATGTGTGTAAGTAAGGGAGAGGAGAGGACAAAGAAGAGAAAGGAAAGATCGCGCGAGGTCAATGGCCCGTGTTTTGGGGACTGCTGCGGCATTTGCTTGGTGTTGATTGGAGGAGCCACGGAAAACTATCGAGCAGCCAGTCGCTAGCATTTACCTCGACACAGCGGCTGAAATAGACCTAGCTATGAAGCTAGAGTGAAAAATTCTACCACAGGCGGGACTTCAACCATAAGACCTCTCATTCAGTGGCTCCGCAGTGATGTCAGTTGATCCCTGAGAAACCTAACCGGATGGAATGCCGATAAATATTCTTGGGATGTACGAGTAGAATCCTTCTAGTGTGTCATTCATTAACTTTGCTGTAAATAAAAATAGTATGCTTGTGTCAACATAACTAGCAACTCACAATAATTTTCGTTTTCATCAACATCAACATAATGTTTACAGTAAAAAATCATTAGATGAATAAGAAAAATCTTATCTTGGTACCTTTATTAGTAAGAATTATTTGGTACAGATCGCGACCTGTAAAGGAATAAATAATTCTGCCGGTAACATGTACCATTGCACCATCCTACCACTGATAATAATATTAACAACCCTATAATTATCTGTAATACAATACTTCCAAATCACGATCACCTCGTTTCGTATACTCTTTGGCCTACTTACAAAAAGATTGCATCAATTTCTTTCCTAATTTATTCGAGGTTTGCGTGTTCTATGCCGTTTGTCAAATACGAGATATTGTACATGTTTCTTAACTCCTTTTCACTTCTTTTGCAGGAGTAGATGAACGAAATTTCCCGCGTTGGGAAAAAGAGTTCTGTCCCGGGAGCCTCTGGACGAGTTCACTCCTTCAGACGCGCTTACGGCTATCGCTTGGATTTACTGATAACTGAGATATCTTGTGCGATATCTATCTGCAAGCGACCTGAGTTCACAACGGATCCCGTAGCGAGAAGCATGTCGCAAGATGCGTGACTACAGTCATCCGGCCCGTAGCAGTTAAAGCGCTAGAATTATCTTCCAGAGAGAGATCGATCTAGTTATGTAGTTAGTGCCGAAATTACTCCTACCGTTGGAACTGGTACCTTAGAACCTCCCGGTGGGAGACTCTGCAGTGACATCAATTAATGCCCTGAGCCACCTAAGCTGGTTTGTAAACAACTGGAGGTCTGGTGTTTTAGAGATCAACACCAGATATCTCGAAAGAAGCGGTATCTCCCTCGGTTACTCACTGTGAATCCTATTGTTTTTTTTGTTTTTTTTTAAATTTATTAATCCTTGTTCGGCCTGTTAGGTCATTCAAGGTTTTGAGCCATACATAATAGTTGAATTCAAAGTTGGTAACATCCGGCATTTTTTACAGATTTCTAACTTACAGTTAAATATTAATTAATTACAAAGGAGTGTCCAGAAAGGGTCCCCAAAGTTTTCGAATTTATTTGTTCTTGTTATTAGCTGCTCTCTTTTCTGTTATTTTACGAAGGACGAAGTAAGTGTTGGGAATGCCGACTTTTAATTCTTAAATACGGGTATGAAATGGAACCTAATTTAAATTTTCGGGTTGCAGGACAGGATGCAAGGTTAGTATAGAATCGAGTAGAAAGTCTGTCTACCCATTGTTTTATTGGGCATATAGAGAGGTCTTTTTGAATTTGCAGATAAACCAAGATGCATTTACGGTTCAGCCGAGACACTCATTTTGAATTATTTGTAGTTTATTCAAATTGCTGTTTGGCGCACTTCCCCGAATTTGACACGCGTAGGGTAGTGTAGGTCTTATTATATATTTTAAAAATACATATTCACGTGTCGATGATGATTTTTGAGGTTTTGTTAATTAGTGTTTAACATTTTTATGAATGTTTTGTTACTTGTAATTTTTATATGATCTTTCCAAGTAAGCATTTTGTAAAGTCCTTGGTATTATACTGAAGTGGTAGAAGAGAGTCATTAAATAAACGTAATATTTAGAATTAAAGGATTTACAGTAAAACTTTTTCAATGAAAATTTACATTTTAATGGGTTAATTTTAAATTTCTAATGCCGAAACCGTTCTGTGGTTTTAAATCCTCTTGAAGTTTGTTTTGTGCTGTTGTTAAGTTTTGATGCGCTGTAAATATTACAGTGTCATTTGCGAATAATGCTACTTTAAAGCCTTTAGTTGCGGAAGATCTGAAATAAATATGTTGAATATGGTTGGTAATAATGGCGAATCCTGAGGAACACTACGATTTATTAGAAAGTTTGTATTATTAGTTGTAAATATTGCGGGATCCCATACTGCCGTATTTTATATAATAAACCTTGATGACATATTTTATCGAACGATTTTTCTAGGTTCAGAAATAGTGCTAATCCATGTTTTGATTTTTGGAAATTAGTAGCGATAGAATCGGTTAGTCTTAATCGTTGATGCATTGTTGAATGATTATTACACAAACCAAATTGTGACGAGAGTATAATATTGTTACTGTTTATGAATGTGATGATTCTATTTAGTATTCTTGTATCGAAGATTTTGAAATCGTTGGAAGTAAACTTATTGATCCATAATTCTCTTTTTTAGAATGGTCTTTATTTGGTTTTGCAACAGGTATTATCACTGCCATTTTACAGAACTGTGGGAAATAATTTAATCTGGGACAAGAATTGTATATTGCTGTTAAGGAGTTAATTGCTTGTTTTAGACGTTTTTTAATGACTGTGTTAACACCTGGGGATTTTTTACATTTTTGATAAAGAATTGTGTTTCTGTTGTGGAAATGAATTTAATTCTTTCTGAAAATGTGTAATAGAGTAGCGAAAGCTGTGAATTAATTTTGTTTGTAAATGTGACATTATCGGTTATATTATTTGTGAAGGTGTGTTTAAAATTTGTAGCTAAGAGTTCAGCTTTTTCTATATCAGTAGTGGCTGTTGTGTTCTTTGATGTAAGTATATGATTTTGTGTTTTTCACTAGTAATTATTTTTATTGCTATCCAAAGAAATGAAGAATTTGGTTGAAGTTGTGAAGTATAATTGTCGAATTGGGATAATCCCTACTGTTATAGTATGTTTTTAACTTTTTGGTTAGAGAATTTAATATAGTTTAATCGAGGAACTTTGGCTGATTTGCTACTGTTTGCGTATTTTATGTTTATAGGCAATCAGATTTGTTATGTCAGTTGGTAATATGACTGTCCATTCGGACTTGTTACTATGCTTAGTAAAAAGATGCAATAAGGTAACTAAAAAAACTGACGTATTTAATTTAAGGAAACAGTCGAAGATGCAAGGATGGAAGTCCAAAGTGTTTATTTCTAAAAAATCTAACAAACCATGCTTGTAGTAGACCTGAGAAAAATAAATAAATAAATAAACAATTTTAAGAATCATCCGGAAGCAATTAGAAAAGGGGATACAAAAATTTAGAAGAAGAACTTATAGAATTTATAGAAAGAGGCAGAAATATACTAATATGGAAAGGCAATTGAGTTTAGGCAACTGATGTAAGTAGCTTTCCAAGTAAGTTGAAATTTCGGCAAAGCAGGTGACCCAGAGGGCAATGAACTTCGGGGAACACGACGAATTAAAAGACTACAATTACAATTTACAATTTGCTTGCGTGTGGTTTACGTTTTGGCAGATTTTACATTGAACAGGTACGTTTGATTTGGTTTTAAATTACACTTTGATAACACTATTGAATAGTCGATTCGCCCCTGGTCATTATCTCACAATTCTATTGCACATATTTTTAATTGTTCTCTTTTTTGTTGAATAGTCTGTAAACTGAGAGTATTGAATAAGTGTTTTCCAAATCTAATCTTGGTTGATCCGGAGTTTAGGGTGCCACCGGTTCATTTGAGTCACTGATTCGGTTCACTAGTTGAAATTTCAGAAATGATAATCTTCAAAAGTTAGTTCTTTGTTTTTTTTATTCTTCTTTTTTGGTTTCCGTTTGTTATTTTTTGTGTTATGAGGTGAGCTATTTTTATGTATTTATTATTACAATTTTTCCAACCTTCTTTTTTTAATATGAATGTGTTTTTTAGATATATGAAGAACATTATGAAGAAGTTGTAATTTTTTTAATTTTTTTTAAATATTTGAATTAAATTATAAGTTATAAATTCTACAAATATGTGAGTTTTTTATTATTTTATTGCGCATTATAGAGCGGATAAAATGTATTAAGTAGATTACTTGTCTTTTTTAGTTATAAAATATTGACTTTGAGTAGAAATGATAGTTTAAGTAGCATGTCAGTGTTAAATAGAAATTATAATTCTTGCGATAACAGGGTGAACATTACAACATGCGAATAGTAAACAAGGATTCAGTTCAGTGAGTCGATTCCCCTGTAGTGAAGCGGATCAGTGAACCAAATGAACCGGTAGCACCCTAAACTCCGGATATACTGTGAATCCTATTGTGATTACGTGATTATTTGTGTCGCATTTAGAAAAATGTTTTTGCAATATCTTTATGACGTCGGTTTCCAAGCAACGGCAGAATTTACATTGAAAATTTTTTTTCGCATCTCTTGATAAAACGTGCAAAATTGTGATACCTTGTATTGCTGTGTAAGCAAGTATGAAGTGCATAGTTTCACTGAAAAAACTGAGATATTTCCTTCAAGGAAATTGGGCTTTTTCGCGTATAAATGGTGAAATAAGAATAAGTCACCTGAACGAAAGAGGGAGAGAGGTAAGAACGCGCATTCCCTTATCTCACCTCTCTGTCAATCACGAGGATTGGTGCTTCAATTTCTTTACATCCGCCACTCCCACACACCTATTCTGCTGTTCTGTATCTCCCTAAACCTTATTAATTATAAAGGCGTAGCCTATGTGTGTCAGTAGAGCCTGTGCTTTACGTATGTGTAAGTATTTGAGAATGTTTAGTACGTACGTGTACATTTATGTAAGCATGCGAGGGTACTTGTAAGCAATTGTTTGTGTAAGTGGATAAAAGTTATGTTTTAAATTTTCATTATTCATGTTAATGTTTGGGTGTGCATAGGTTTTTATAGATACCTCTTATGTCAGCTTTGGCTGTTGTAGTACTAGATTTAATTTTTATTGAATTGTATTGGAATTTTCTATTGTAAATTTGTGGGATTATTACAACCAGATGGAAACTAGCAAATTGTAGACAAATAAATATTATTATGTATAATTGTTGAATCCTTCATTTGTCTTCACCTTTCCTCTGCCTTGCTTTGCATCTCCGTCCCCAGTTTTTTTTTTCTTTATCACGGAACCAATATGTTTCGTTGACATTTTTCCCTCACCTCTCATTCTCTCCGCCTCGCGACTGCCCTTGCCGTTTCCACTGAACTCAATTTCTCGCGAATAAGTGTGTTTGTGTGTGTGTGTGTGTGTTTCGCTTTATTGGTCGCCGCGTGCGTCCTAGTGCCTGAGGCGTAAAGCAGAGGCCGCGGCCTCTGACTCTATCTTACACACACACACACACACACACACACACACAAATGCACGCTCACATACACAAACATACACATACATACACGCATGTGGGAGAGCGGCTCTCTTGGGACTGCAGGCGAGGAACGTAAGGCCGTAGAACAACAAACAAGATGTTTCTCTGCTCAAAATCGTTTTACTGCGTCTCCCCTTCCAGAGCCAACAAGACGATTGATTCTGACTCCACCCTCAGCTACGCTTTTATGTTCAAAGTATCGGTTATCGATTGCAAAACCATCAAGAGTTGAAGAGTTTATTAATCAAAATGTAGTATCTGGGAATTGCCTGAGTTTATTAACCCAGCCAAATAGGTGGTCTACAGTGCTTATCGACAGTATTTCCGACAGATGGCTCGAACATACTTGTCTGGTAAGTTGAGAAGAGAAAGAGTCTGTTGATCTGAAGCGGAAGGCAATAAACTTCTTTGTAGAAACGTCAAATATAAAATGTACATTTTGGAACACAGGTTCATACAGTGAAGGTATTCGAGTAATTCAATCATTATAGAAAATTCATTTTATTTTGCATTAAATCGTAATTTTAAAAAAATTGACGCCCCGCGAAAGATCTAATTCTGAAAACAAAGAGAAACCTCATTATTAATATATTTTTGTATGTGGCGCAGGAAGAAACAAAATTTCTAAAATCAAATTCAGTGACATCCACAAATACGTTTTTCTTTCAAAGTCCCTGGCAAATAAAGTGAATCGCAAATCTTATGATATTTGAAACTCTAAAGATTACCTTCATCAGCAACAATGGAACTGAACTTTGATATTTCCGTTGGGAATTAATGTATATCCCCCGCTTTCAGTACTTATGGTTTTCCTTTGTAACTACTACAGCTGCATCAGCCTCCTCCTCCCCCTCCTCTGCACCACTGAGGTCTATAGACCCACACAGGCTAGTACCTACACAGCCGTCTGGGGCCCTTGAGGTCGTAGTGACACTATGAAGTTGGAGAGGAAAGGTGGCGGGCAGGTGGCGCGCATGTCGTGGTCCGTGGACGCTTTAGCAGCTTCATTATTCATTATTCATTATTTTTCACGCTGCTTATACTCCAAATGCGTGAGCATCCCCTCTCCAAGTGGAGATACCATTTCCCCCCCCAAAGATTGTTATAATGGTAAAAGACGCTGCAGTCAAATCTACGTTACTCAAAAATTTAGCTATCTCATACTTCATATTCTGGATGTCTTACAGTAAATTTTATAAACGTTTAGGACATGTGGAACGATTGAAAATTGTAAATTTTGTGTCAATGAACATGTAGTGGGAAATTTCATGAAACGGAATTACATATGTGATATTCGTCCACGTTTGATAATGTTTTTCTCCATCCTTCGCCCCCTATATCCATATCTCGCCAGAAATTTCTGCACAGGTCTTCTTCTTGGAGAAGACATTCGCATACCCGCAAAAACAGCGACTGAGTGATAGGGAAATACCGAGCAAGATTAAAGGCGTAATATTTATTCAAGTTTATTATTTGATATGCGAAAACTCTCTGAGTAAGTACTATTTCTTTACTTTTAGCAATTAACTCATGAGGGTTATTTTAATTGTAAAATAACCGGGAATTGTAAAATTGTAGTTGTAAAATTGTAATTGTAAAATTCGGGAACCTCATTATTTCCACCTCACCATTCTTCATGGAGGAGAGGAGGGGAGATTCTAAACACAATGTTAACCAGTACATTCATCGATAACTGGTTACTACATTTATGGCCGGTTTCTGAACCGGTTGCTGAAAAGTACTATGCAACGAATCGAAACGTTGAAGAAATAGAAATAACCATCTTTTTAGGAGCACTAATTAATTATTAATCTTGAAGTTATAGCAATATAGAAATTAGGAAAATATATCATTATAAAATGATCATGCAACACTAACTATTAATAGAAGTGTGACAGGCAGTGTTGGATAATACGAAGTTAGACAACTCCCCCCCTTCAAACCTCTTTGACATCGGCGAAGAGTTTCATCTTTCAGTTGTATTGTGCTATTTTACCAAGTGAAAACGGTTCTTACACATGCTATGATAAATTCTACCATTCATTTGTTCCAAAAACTGTTAATTGAACTTCATTTATATTATTATTATTAAATTTGTCATTCATTTGGATTGATTTATTTGGTCTGTGCCACCAGAGACGTACGGTTTCTACCCCAGTCGTAATACTGCACTCTCGGTCTACAAGCTGGCGTGTAGCAATCCAATCTCTTCCAGGCAGTCTTCTGTAGACATGCGTGCAGGCGGCGCTTCGGGCAACCGGGCGAAGAGCTCTCTGTTTCCTGGGAACTGCCCCCGCGACGGTCCCTGCTTACTCACGATTTGCCTCGCAAGTGCAACACGTTTAACCTCATTTATCAAAATAGTTCTGCGTTACATATTTCTTTCAATATATGTTTCTGAATTGCGCGTGAAATATTTTTGTATATCTGTACTTCAATACATACCCCCGCAAAACAATTTACAAGGTGATCTCACATCGGAGATGTCGCCAAACTCAAACTAAATACTATCCTTTCTTGAATTACTGAAAGTTCACAAAAGGTCATTAAAAACTCTTTGTTTCGAAGTGATGGTATCAGCACAAAGTGATGCACATTCATAGTTATGCATTGTGCTATCTGCACATTGGATTTCAACCAATTTCAACACGCATATCCTTCTATAGGAGAGGAAATAGGAAATACTGATATGCAACACTGAGAAACTAGTGATGTTAAATCTCCACATACTTCCTCTCCAATATTTCACGCAAACTTACGCGAAAAGTACTAAAAGTATCGAAATATTGTACATGATTTTCTTTCAAAATTTGTCTATAAGGAACAGATTTCATTAAGGTAAAAATCTTATCTTCATAATTGTTGTTGTAGGAAGACGTCGAAAAAAGTTAAAATTTTTGAATTTTCAACGAAATTGAGTCGTGCATCATTATCTTAAACGAACTTCACAACAGTTTTCTACCGAAAATTTGCTCCTTTTTTTGCAGCATTACGAAACTTTATCTCTACTGCGTAAGCGGTAGTGAGAAAGGAAAACCTAGGACTATTCTATGACGAAAGTGAACAAATTGTACTGTGTACAATGTTGCAAAGTTCACTACAAATTGAACTGTGACGAAAGTGCTCAAACTTAATTGCAGAATTATTAATAAATCTAAATCTAAATCTGTTTCACGTGAACGGCCCACTGCGTCACGTCGGATCGAGAAAGACGCGGGACCGCGTCCGCGCGACTGATGGGTCGACAAAAGTCCGGGAGTCGACTGCCCAATTCCAGACAGTTGAGTAAACGCCCTATAGTTTATTACGACGCACTGTAGTTTTGTTAACTTTATAGCAAACCATGATTTTTCACTGTAGACGTAGGTCGGCGCCGGATCTCGGCAATCAGCGAAGGAAGATTAGCGCTTCCTCTCGCGATAAGAGAAATGCACAACCGTTACGGGACTAATGACCTTAGCAGTTGACACGCCCAGAATCACTTCAATCGATCGACCAATTTTTCATTATATCTAGTTTCAGAGAGTGATTTTCCTACGACTGATGAAAAAAACTAGTACAATTTAATTTATGTTATCATGGTTAATGTTGCCCTTTTGTGGACTATCACGTCTATTACGATTACCTGTCAGTGTTATTACACGCCTGCTTTGCGTTCGACCAACATTTTGTAATATTACTTCGTCATTACAGTTTATCGTCATCCATTCCATGCACCGTCTTGGCACTGCATTTCTAGAATTGAAAGAAAATATATCCTAACGATTCCTAATGTTTAATTACGTCATACTTCTCGGTTTCCAAACATTGCTGAGATTTGTCTAATACCTGTACAATAGTAAACCTTATCAACCATAAAATACTCTAATTAGATGTAAAAGCTTCTAAAAGTACAGAAAAGTACTTATCACATCATCTAAGTATCAATTTCAGAATGTATTCGTGAATGTACGTCTAAAAGGAATCTCAGACGACAAATGACTTCACTATGAAAATAACCAAACTAAACCCCTTTGCTGTTTATCCGGCAGTTATGTATACAACATACTTTATAGCTTTTGTTTGTATGAGGAAATTTCAAAGCAAAGAATGGGAGCACTTTCAGTGTATCTTTCTGATAAATCTTAGACAAACTGGGGGAGGGTGGGTGAATAATGGTCACTGAATGGGGGATTGTGGGACAAGAGGTTATGCAAATAGTGGACATTTCTCATTTTCAAACACCCGCAGTTTGTTGGCGCGATGGAGGGGTCGTACCGCCTCGCCCATTTTCACGCGCAACTAAAGCTCACATGAAACACGTGGAACGCGTTTCCACAATTTGTAGACTTTCACTTTCCGTTGATCGAATATTTTTTTAATAAAGCGGCCCAAATTAATCACCGAGCGTGAAGTTATGACTATATAAAGCATACCCTACACCACAGAGTTCAAGGCAAACAAAAGATTATAAATTGTAACATGTCCTATCAAAAGGCTTTAAATACAATGTCTAGTGACTATATACATTTTATATGAAAATTAAACAAGGAAAAAGAAAAAAATTGTCGCTGCAAAATGTAACTTCTCGTTTAAATAATACATCATTTTGACGTCACTAAAATATTCTTTTTTTAATTGACACTTCTCTACTTGTACCAACAGTTAATCAACAAGTAGTTAAAAGTAAACTAAACATGCTCAATAGGTCTTAATGAGATAAAATATCAACTAAAATTTCTCTGGATACAACTTATTAATTTTTACATATCACGTATAACATGTCCTGGAAAGAAGTATTGAATACTAACCAGCTTTATGTTAAACAAAATTAATTTTTCAGCATTACTATGACTATCAATGAGGAACAAAAAAAAATCTCGGAGCCCCTCACACATGAAATCTGAGAGAACACCTCCCTCACTAACATCAGAGAATTCAATACGCTGCATTTTCCCTATTGATTGCACGACACTGCAGTTGGGAAACAATTTACACGGCGAGTTTTCTGTCTTCGTGGCCGCAAAATATGAAATAGCGGCCCAGAATTTAAATCGAACATTTGCCGCTCTGAGCGCTGTGCGCGAGGTAGAGATCGTTCACGAACTGGCGAATTATTAGCGCTGTTATTTGGTTTTCGGGTTGCAGGGCGCTGGAAAAGCAAACAGAAGCATCCACAAAGCAAATTTCATCAATAATGTACAAGCGATTAAAAAGGATAAAGGGTGGCGCGTGCTCGCCACTCCGAGTTCGGCCAGCCATGGTCCACACCGCTGTTTCATGCAAGCGTGTTCATAGAGGCATGGAGGTTTCAATAATAACGATATTGTTTGCATTCCTCGCGTTTTGCTTCCATTTAGACCTCATTCTAATGGAATGCACAAAAATGAGGTACATAAGCATGGAAAAAACAAACCTTTAGAGACCTCTTATAATATATTAGTTAGTTGAGAGATGTAGATGATATTGAATCATCAGATTGAGGTTTTGCGGCGTTTTTCATTCAAGTTAATATTCCTAAATGACTATAGAATCAAACACAGTGGTATTAATGGATAGATGGGTCACTAGGTGAAAGCAAACAACTGCTTACAAAACTACGCATGACGGCGTCTGTGTAAAGTTTTCCGCAAGGCTCTCTCGCTTGCTCCTTCGAGTGAGGTTTGATTAGAGAGATCGGGGGCAGTTTCGTCAAGTTTGATCTAAGCAGAAACAAGGAAGTTTTTTTCGCATCCTTTCCCGTCTTCTCGAATAGAAAAAGAACGAGAATTTACAAGGGCATTTTCCAATTATTTAATATTTTTTCAATTTGGATACCGTTAATTTCTTAATGAAGGTTTCAAAATTAAACTAAACGACACTTGATGATACCAAATTGGGTCAGTCGACGCGTTGTAGCACTTTGTTTTATATTTACGACAGGTTATGGATTTTGAATAAGTTTTCAATTAATTGTCAGATTTTTTTCGTATTGATTTTTAAAAACGAAATAAAAGTATTTGACAGGTATATCGGTCGAAAATTATAATATTACATTCGCACGATAACTACATTTATTAGCTCCCGAACAAAGCCCAGCAACGCCTTGCCTCCACTCTCCCACCCATAGACTCTCCACCGGAAGCGGAAAGATCTGGACGCGAGGGGAGGTCGAGATGCACCGCGTGCGATCTCCAGCACACGACAGCAACGGAGAGGTCACAAGCGCTCATTTGTGTTTCAGGCGTGTTGTCTGTCGTACGGTAGTCTCTTAAGTCTTGTGAAAGCTGTATAGCGTAAGAGGGCGCTTTTTTCCTCACAGCTGGAGCGTGATATCCTGCGCTTAAATATGCGTCATTTTGCGGAGGTTTCTCTTCACCTAGTGTCTCTACCACTGCCCCACTGCCCCAGACGGGGCAAGCTGTATATTCCTTTCTGACATGTATAATAGCATATTCCATTTAATTGTAAGCGTTGTAAGTAAATTAGAAAGGTGGGGCAAGGATGATGGATGAAAGCTCGCGCGGTTCATGATCTATTTGTTAGCGTACCGTAAATTGCGGTGACCTAGTGTCTGAAAGGGTGACTTGCGAGGTACCCTACTACCGGCCAGATCAGCCGGCCACTAGAATGCTCCTCCATACTGGAACTGAATTTCAACTTAGCTATGTACCTAGTGTGGAAAATCCGACACCGCCGCGACTAGAACCCACGGCCATCCCGGAGAGAGTCACAGACGGTGGCCGCTCGAAAGAGACTTGCGGGAGGCGGAGCGGGAGGGGTGAGAGTTGCAGACCGCCGGTGAGCACGGGATCTTGCGAGGGGCTAGGGCAAATGAAGGAAGGGAAGAAGAACAAAAAAAGATAAAGAGCACTACTTCAAGGCGGGATGTAGAAGAGTGAATCTGAAGGAAGGGTGGATTCACTCGTGCAATTTGGGAAAGCCCTCGGGATTTGGGGGACCTGGAACCCTGTGGCCCTTTCCGAGCTTGCGAGGCGCAATGACGCCTAACCCTCGAAGTTTCCAACGCTCAGCATAGGAGAGATATTGCCAAGGGAGTACACATCAGAATTCCGAACATGGAGATTGCAAAGAACTAGTACATTGGATCTTACATTTCGTCGGAGTTATCAAAATATTTGTAATAAAGGACAGTGATTGACTAATGTATCAACGAAAATCTTAATATTTCTCGAATCTCAAAATCTTCTGGATAAAGAAAACGAATGACAATGGAAGTTTTTTAGATAGAGAAGGAAGTAAAGTCTTTTTAAAGTATTTGTTATTGTTAATGAAATTACCAAATGAAAAATTCTCTTACATATTTGAAGAGAAATGTACATTTATAGTTGATAGATTTAAGGAATGTACCGTGGTTTAATTTTAAGGCAGATAAGACAGAAAAGCATCAAAATATCTTTAAAAATAACCTCTCCGCTTATCCTTCTCTACGTGTAATCGTTCATATCTCACTGCGCTTCCGCGGTCAGAAGAAGAAATGCTTTTTAGACGACCTCTTCGAGTCAATAAATGGAATTTCTCTTTTGACAGAACTGCCATCCAGCAATGTCTTTTCCTCCTAAATAGCGCGTCACAGGGCATTGAAATGCAATGCTTTGAGGGCAGAACCTGGCGCACGGTGATATCTCGGAGCGTCTGCCGGTGGAAGTTTGGATGAAGCGGCTCTCCGAATCCAGTATTTTCTCATGTCATCACAAGTCAACACATTTTTTAAAATTTGTTTTAGGTTTCTTTCAAAGTATTTTAGTTTTCTTCTTCCTTCGTTTGGACTGTCTACGAGCCGTCATTCTGTTCTGGCGTGCTTTGCAGACGGCGCGCTTGGCACCTCTCGATTTTCCTGCAGAGTTTCACGTCCACATGTTAATATTTTAACACACTTTTTACGGTTCCTCAAAAATAAAACAGTTAACTAAAACAGTTTTTTCTTATCTAATATGGCTTACATTTCGAATTTTATTATCCTCAACAGACAAAAAGTTAACAATGGAACACAGAAGCAGGTTTGTGAATCCCAGAATGCTAGATGTTGATTTAACCTTGATCGCTGCAGCACCTTACATTCCAGCTCAGGGCGTTTAGTGACTAACGGCAGTTTAAATCTTCTTAGAATATCCTTAACAGCAAAATGTTTCTGGGTAAATGGTGATTGGTGGGCACTAAGTTGTGAGGGTATATGCAGGTAAGATGTAAAGTAACAAGTAAAGGTTTGGTATTTCTTACAAAAAATGCGCATTTAATCTACGGGTGCTGTTTAGAGTAGTATAATTTAACAACTTAAAGTGATTTAGCAATACAAATTACCAACTCATACTACCAGATAGCTCCACACTAGCCCTACAGGCACGCGCGAAATGGCATTAAAGGGCGCTCAATAACGACGAGCCGCGAAATGAATAGGCAATATAGTAATGAGATAGGGAGAAAATAATAGTTATATTTTTGATAGGAAAATAGCTACAGTGAACATCTCTACTGGCCTTCCGGTGCCATTCTTTGAAAGTAGCTGGTGAAGAATACCTTCCTAAAGATATTGTAGGTAATAACGGAGGAAAAAGACAATAGTTGACTCTGGTAGAAAGGCATTCGAAGACCTCAGCTGTAGGACGGAGATCATCTCTATAGGCATTTCCCTGTCTCCGGTCACCTTATATCTTACTTAATATATTGAAGAATAATAAAGCTGGAAGAAAATCTTGGATCTTTGGTAGCGAGGCATTTGAGAACCTGGTTTACAGGAAGGCTAACATCTCGCAGTTTCCGTTTGGAAGTCGCCTGCACAGAATATCGGAATATCGACAGCGGTGGACCCGGGTGGGCGACTAGCGGTCGCAACAATCGATAGGCGACAGCGACCGCCTGTGCCCCCTGCTGACCGCTGCCGCTCCCTCTCCCGCCGCCGCCCTCTAGCGCCCGGCGTCAGATTAATGCTCGTGCAACTCATCCGTCTTGCACATCCAGGATAGCAGGTGGCTGCCCTGGGAACGAGGGGCAGGGCAGGGCGAAGCGGGGAAAATCAGAGGGACGGGTGGGAGTTGGAAGGACGGGCAGGAATTGAGCTACATCAGTGGGAAGGGCAGGGCGGGTAAGTGGGGGGAGGGTGGAACGGGACCGGCGGGGTGAGGAGGGCAGGCGGGAAAGAGGGGGATGGGTGAGGCGGGGTGGGGCAATCTGAGCCGGGGTGGCCGGGGAGAGGCAGGCCGTGGTGGGTCGGGGCAGAGACGGGCAAGGCAGAGAGGGGCGGAGCAGAGAGTGGTTGTGCAGGGAGGGACGGCAGAGGGCGGGGTAGGGCGAAGGCAGGGTAGGTCAGGGAGGGCGGACGTGGCGGTACGAGGAGGGATGGATTAGAGGCGAGGAGGGGCAGGGGCGGGGCGAGGGCGGGTGGGCTGTGGGCGGGGCGGGGCTGGGCGGGGCGGGACGAGGTGGGGTGGGGCGGGGCGGGCGGATGTTCTCGAGAGGGTCGCTAGCGCGAAAGCGAGAGAGGTGGCAAAGCCGGAAGCAGAGGCGATTGCTGGGACAGAGGCGGTAGCGGAGAGACCAAATGCGGCGATGCCCAAGTGGAGGTTGAGATGGTCCAGTGGTTGCGGAGTGGGCTAGATGGGTGGCTTGCGCAGACGTTGAGCTGAGATGCGGCGAACCGTATTCTTATCCAGCCAGGTTCTGCGTCGATCCCGCAAGGAGCGAGGGGCGAGGATACACGCGCTGCGTGGCCTGCAGCCCAGGACTGAAGTGAGCAGTCTCTTGTTCAGGTTAATTACACGTTAAATGTGGTAATTCTAAATATTTACTGAATATTATACTTTTTTATATTTCATGCTGAATATGTTGGTTAGTCCTCAGCAGAGATAAAATAATTAATTAGAAGTGGAGTGAGAAATAAAAAAATGTTATATATTTATAATCAATGAGCAAAATAGGGTGATTATGGTTGTTATTGGGTAAGCGATGCTTAAGGAAAGTTCGACGTCGGTAAGTCACGCAGGATTTACGTAACTCTACATTGAGAAACTGTAGAATACATTGTTTGCGAGTACATAGAACACCTGAGATTAATTTTAAAGCAGTGCGAGAAGGCCTACGTGGGTACCGTAGAGCAGAGGAAAGACCGCAGAAAGAACATAAAGTGAAAGTTCATATTGTTTTCAAGGACATATCTTCAGTCTTAGCGATACGAAGTGTGATACAGTTTAAATTCTGTAGTAACGCTCCCTTCTTAGAGTAAATATTAATTAATATTAACTTTTCCTTCCTGGTGTACAAATAAAATGTATTCAAGGCTATAGTTACGTCTCATTAAAGCGAACATATCTCTGTGGACGCTCACCTTCCCTTCGCTCCGACAGATCTCCCGCATCGATGCCGTGGCGAGAGGTCATGAATCCGCTTCGTCCAGGCTCTTTCAGATTACCTAACGTAAGAAGGAAATCCGAGGCGTCCGGGCGTGGCCACCGTCACTGAATACTAGATTCAAACCTCAATATTTCTCCATTTCCTTCTGGCCATTATTGTAGAGACGTTAGCGCAGAGGAATTTGGTGAACGGTTCCTAGTAGTTTTCCGCGTTCCCTGCTTTCCTTAACACCAATGGTTCCTGTCATCATCCCACTGCTCGTTGCCTGCCTCCTTCGTTTGCCCATCTGCGAGGGGCATATGACGGAGCCTGGAGGCAGGGAGGCGCATAGGGACCGCCCCAAGGGAACGCACTTTGCACCCGGGGGGGGGGGGGCTCCGGACAAAGCCACATTGTGGCGCGTAATTGCATGACGAGGGCCAGTGCACCAGCAATTGGCTTATCGTCCGGCGCGGAGCGTTCAGTCCGTCAGCCCGAAGGCGCCGGGCCCAGGGGGCGGGGCAGGCGTCGACGAAACCCGATGTCCCCGGGGGTCGGCGTGGCGTGGCAGTGACAAGGACAAGGGCAAGGACAGCCCTCCCCCCCCCTCGGGAGCACTCCGGCGCCATCGAACTCTCCGCGCACTCTCAATAGGGGGACTGGAGCCCAGGGTTTGAGCCCCGCGATGGAGAATTTTTCAAACAAGCCATATACATGGATTTCAACCATTGTCTACTGGAGAATTCTTGCAAAGTCATCAATATTCTTTCCTACTGAATAAAAAAGTACACACGCGAAAATAAATATATTTGGAGATTATATTCGTGGTCGTTATAATGATGAATATCTTTTAGCTGCAAGTAATGAACTCACTTCATTAGTTGCAGCTCATCACCAGTCAATCACACAATCACCGAAGTGTTTCGCACACCTGACCCGAGCATTTGTGCTTTCAGGTGCGTCAAAAACTTTGGTCTTTTGACCCGTGATCGTAGTGCATGTTATTACCAGGAGATAGAATTGTTTCTACCAATTAAATGTGATAACCAGCGCAGACCCACATGGCGATCCGGGTTTTTCCTCTTCCAGAATTAGACTCTAAGCTCCCGCTTGGTCTCCGTAAGTGGCTTGGTAGCACATATAATGTGTGTGTGTATGTGTTTCTGTAGAAAAAGAGCATAGAAAGAAAACATCGCGCGCGATCATGGCCCGTTTCTTAGAGTAATGGAGTCTGGAATTCGCCTAGTATCGAACGGAGAAATCCTAAAAACAGCGAAAACGGCAGATAGAATTCTCCTCCAAGCAGTGGTTAAATTCTCTCTAATTATACAGCTAATTAAGAAAACCCGCTGCCCTAAACCAAAGCCCAGACGGAGATGCTGTAAGAGCTGGGATGGTTGTCATTGAGCCATATCTGCCGTGCATCCTTGTCCATTGCCAATTTCCTAGTCTTAAATTTTCGTACACACGTATATTCCTGTATTCGAGAACAACATAGAAAAACGAAACAAATAAAAAGTTCATTAAACATTTCCCTCATTAAAATTTCATAATTCAGATTTTGTTCTCCCAAGACGATGCGTTTTCACAAATTGCACCAGCAAGAAACAATTTGCACGCTTCCTTCTGTCGAACGATTTCGAAGTATTAGCGACCTCGCGCTTGTGAAGATTCCAGAACCTTACAACAGAATCCACACTGCGCATTCGTGCGTTCGCGGAAAATCAGGGATCATTCATCAAAAGAAAGGATGTAAATCGGGTCTCACTGACACGTTGACAGGGGTAGGAAAGAGTCTCAAAGGAATAAACGAATACTTTCAGAGCTATCTGCCTTCGAAAGCTAACGGCTCAGTGATAGACACACTGAAACAAATTGACGTACACTCTAATCACCGCTCTGAGCGAGAGGAGGTGAGGGATACCTCTTTTCTGTTGACCACTTAGGCTCTGCGTTTTACAGGAAGCCTACGTGAGATTTTAGGCAGCGACGAAAACGGCGCCCCTGGGATTTCCCTCTGCAAGGAGAGAAGCCATTAGAAGTTGAGTCAATGCTCAGGGGATCTCAACTAAAGACAAGTGTGGCCGTTCTGGAGATAAACAGCTAGTTACGGTAATTGTGTGTAAACACTATCTTTAACAATGCTCCAGGCACTCAGCAAAGGTTGGTGGCTTGAGGCGCATTAAAGTACATGACGATAATAGCAAAGGTATAACATTGAAAATTCTTATGACGGGTACGGAGTATTAAAAAAAGTGTTCTCTATTTTTTTTAACAATAATGCTGAGATTGCAACGGATTTTATGATAATACGGCAATGCGGAAATATTACTGGCATTTCGGCTGTCGCCTTCCGTTATGTGTGCACAGTTGGGCTTAGAATTGATCTTTTTAGGGCAACTGGAAACATTATAGACTTCCACCGAATAGCAATAACACGCTACTTGATTTCAGGAAATTAATATTTCAAACAAACGCTGTGCCCGGCGGACGCCGAAGTTTCTAAAGTTACTCTTTCTGCCGCCATCGAGGCGTGCTCTGCATGTTAAATAGGTGTTTATGCCAATTCCGCGTCGAGGAAAACATTTTGCTCATTCAGAGGCTGAACTCTCTCTATTTTTGCCTTCCCCCATTTTCTAAATGAGACGTTATCACCGCGTAAAGGCCCGGGAAGAATCACTTCCATTGACGCTATTTTTACGTATCATTGCAGGCGTTATTTTAACATAATTAGTTCATAATAATAATTTACTTTCATTAAAACAGGAAAACTTCTAAAGTAACAAACAATTCGCGTCCACCTGCTAGTTGAAGGAAATATTCCACCGATGAATATAAATCCATTATAGAAGAAATAAATCCGATATTTAAAAATATCACCATTGTGTCAGGGCCCACTTCAAATATCCTTGGTTACTGGCTGAACAATTTGTATTATAGTAAATTAATGATTTTCTTTACAGTAATGTGGAAACCAATATTTTCTTATATATATATATATATATATATATATATATATATATATATATATAGTGACGTACCTTCATTGCGGTACTTTTCACTACATTTATTTTTAGAAGGGACAGGTGTCTGGGTTCGTGAATGGGCCTCGTAAGGTTTGGCGAAAACATGGGAAAAACTCAATTGTCATTTTATTTGAACAAACAAACAATTTATTACTAAAATCACGCCTTTAGTACATCAATTCCAGTCTAATTACTTCCTGTTTTAGTACCAAAACTATACCCAAGATCTCAAATTCCACAATACCTTGAATACTACAAATAGTTCGTTTCCTCTCGGATGCTCCCCAGCGGCTGCGGCGATCGGCGGCGTTCGTTGCGACTCGGCGCCCGTCGGACGGTTGACTGCTTGGGCGCCCGTGGCCCCGGCTCTCCGCGGCGGTTATACGACACCTTTGCTTCAACCCCGACCGTTGCGAATATATTTCAGATCGAGTATGCACTAACTCAATATCACTGTCCACCTACCCTTTGCTGTTTATCTCAGTGCTCCCTTGCGGCACAGCCTATCAATTCTCCTTCGTTTTCCTTTCGCGATTACGTATGCACGTGGCAACTACCCACTGCCGTTACCAGCCATGCGGTCTACAGTTCTTGCTTTGTCACCACAGTTCCCGACGCCAATTCCGCTTCCTCAAGATTGCACTATTTATCATCGGCCATTATCACACTGAACTCACTCCCTACTGGCGTCTCTTCCATTATTTAACTTCACTTTGTTCCCTTTTTCTACCGCGCGCGTCAACACCGCTCCGCTCTCCTTCGAGTTCTCTTACCCAGTACTCGCCGTCGTCTCGCCCGGTCTCGCCGCCTTCTCGAGCCTGACCCGTTCCCTGATGACGTCAGTTACTCGCCGCCGTTGCCGCGCAATTCAAAATAGGTGTATTTGAAAACGTGCACCGCATTTCGATGTATTTAAAGAAACGCTCCGCGTTTCAATATATATAATTACTCCCGTCACCTATCGGGGAGTGATCGCGCACAAACTCTATTTTTTTCGGTCACGGCTAGGGATGGTAATCAGGTCCTGCTCCTGCTGAAACATTCACTAACAGACACAATAACAAACATTTTTTTTGTTCATTAGAATATTTACAAACCAAACAAAAAAAAACAGAAAACTAATCAAGTAATGTAATGGACAAATCCCTCTGCGTTGCGTATACCCTGCCTCGAGCACGAGCGCGTACAGCCACTTCTCCTTCACGCACGAAGGACGGCTCAGGTGATGGTGGCCTCTAACGGCTGCACCGAGGGCGCGTCGTGATAACGCGACGCCCGGGAAGCGAGGAGCACGCGCCGCGTCACCTCGCCGAGGTTCGCGGGGGCGGCGCAGCCACGAACGGCGCCGGGGCGGCGCCGATTCGAGGACAGGCCGCCGAGGTGGTGGGGTCCGACAGCGAAGCGTCGACGTAACGGGCTACGCGGCGCCCAGAAGGCCGCATAGACGGCGCGCTGTGATTACACGACGCCCAAATCGCTAGGCCGGCACGCAGCGTCATCACAGCCGGGCGGGCGCACGGAATCGCCGGGCATCTTGTCAATACAGCTCGCCAAACACACATTCACTTCCTGATCGGCTTCCAATCGTCGACTCAACTTCCTCTCAAATCCAGTCGTCAACTCAACAACTCTATCTGACTGTCTGCGTGGTACTGACTCTCGACACTGTCTCCGGTTGCCACTGATGTCCCCCGCTTCACGACCAACCGACCGATCTCCTTGCTCCCCACTGTCCCCACCGAAATTCCCCTGGTTCGTCGCTACCGTTCCGGCTCGTGCACAATCGGGGTGACGTGGACCGTGAAGCTTATATATATATATATATATATATATATATATATATATATATATATATATATAAACATTTTCATATAAAATGATAATATGAAATAAGATGAAAATATTTATCACATAAGATGGCAATATTATTAAATTTAAGCGTAAAAATAATAGATTCATGAGAAACATGTTAATACTCTTTAGAAATACTATCTTGCCTCTAAGAGAGTATGAACTTCATGATTATTTGTCTGCCTGACGTGGTGGGAGTGAGTACGGATGAGAGAGAGAGGAACAGAGGCAAAGACAGAAACATTTGGACAGAGACACGAGGACAAAGCCAAATAGACAGAAAGAGACAGATAGAGTGATACAAAGATGCAGAGGAAAACAAGGAACTCCGATGGAGGAAGACTGATAAACGGGGAGAAAAGGAGAGGGGGATTGGGGGTGAGTGGAAGAGAAAGCTTAGGAACTAGGGGTCTCCGCAGTTACAGCGCCCGAAATCAACCCAGAGAGAGCCACCACGATTTGTTTCCCCACCACCGGTCCATTAAATCGACGAGCCCATTGTCCGGAACAGAGTGAGGAGAGAAGGGAAGTGAAAGCACTACCCTGCGCGATGTGTGGTCGCTTCATCAACAAAATGTGCGTTTATTGCTGGTTCACGCAGTAATTAAAATTATCATGTCTTAGAACATCAATCTTACTTACTTCAATTTAAAAGTAATATTTACGGATCACATTTTATTGAATATTTGTCAAATGAACATACATTGAGACCAGCATAATATCATTAGTTCTGTCGCTCGAACGTAAACGAATGAATATGTTAAGGAACCATTCACAGATACATTCAATCCTACTACTGGCTTACGGGTTTGCTGCGGTTTACAGAAATATAGGCGCTCTAAGAAGAAAATCTGGAGTGAGCTACGCTATCTGTAAATTTCAAAACCTCCTGAGTAGAGTTTGTCAAAACAGGTGATCCATGTTTTGAAAATTTGGCAAAAGTATAACAAGCAGGAAAAAAAAATATATCTAAAAATTCTGCCATTCATTCTGACTAATTCAACTCATTGAGTAGGTTGACAGTAAGTGTTTATAACGGGGGAGGCGGAGGGATGAGATAGTTTATTGGTGGATAGAGGGAAGGAGCCACTACAAATTGAATATTTTACATACCGAAACCGGAAACACCGAAAGTTGTTTTGATTAACAAAATCAGTTACTACAAACTCTACTCAGTGCGGCCAAAGAAGTTTTGCAAAAAAAAAGGACTATGAATACTAAAATTTTGCAAAGCACTGAACTTTCCAATTGTTTGGGTTGTCATACATATACAATTCAGCGGATGAGCTGCTAGAGATTGTTTTATATGCACCGGGTAGTTTCCCATGATAATTTGCATTTCATTAATACAAGTTTTAGAAGACATATGGGATACATATGATGGTTTCTTGAAAATATTTGGGCGAGATATTATATCCAACACAAAACTGTGAATGCATATGGATATCAGTTAACCTCAAAACACATTCTTAGCCCTAAGCCGGTGGCGACTTACCCACCCGGGTAGGATTCGGTAGTCGACACATAAGAGTCGCAGAACATAGGAGTCGTCCATAAATTACGAAACGCTGAAGGGAGGGAAGGAGGTTTGAGGCAGCATTTCACTGCGTTACATAGGTGGTCATTACATAAGCATTACATAAGTGTAATGTAATGCTGTTCTTTCTAAAAAGTTTCAGGATTTACTGCAATAAGTACTTTTATTCATTCGTTTACTAAAACATTACCATATTAACAAATTAAATTAAAAATATGATTAAAGACGTTATATTCTACAAACTGTTAGGAGGCTTGCAGGGGGTTTATCGCAAGCGTTATGTAATTATTAGATGAGGATTCAAGTGTGCGTTACACGTGCGGTACAGAGAGGAGAGGGGTAGTCAAAATTCTCCAAATTTGCATTCCGTAATTTATGGACGGCCCCATACGAGTTTAATCGCCCAACAATCACAAGCAACTTAGTCAGAACGAATTTGTATACCTAATATTTACTACTTGTCTTTAGAGAATTAAGCTGACTGCTTTCAAGGTCCAGAGTGGCATTTCCACGCTGCTTGATTTTATGGTGCTATTATTCGTTTGTAGAGTCTATGCGGCTTCGCCACTATGAGGTCGATCGCTGACGTGGGAGGCACTCCCTGCCCGTCACGTCCGATAAGGGCGTGCCACCACAATAACGTTGCTTTAATTTGTAAATTTTGATTTTGACCCGTTGGTAGACAGAAACATCGACTCTGTAATTAGTTTGAGAGTCTGACGAGTGGTTTCAGTAATAAAAACAGTGCGGCGCTGTGTTGATTTTCGGAAGCCACCAGCCACCTTGGCCATCAGCATCCCTTGATGGGAAGGGTTCCATGAGACACTCAGGGCAAAACGTGCACACCCGGAATGCGGGCAGCGTTTGTCTGTCGCGTCGATCGCCCTCTCTTCCCCCATCAGCACCGCAAGTGGCTCCCTCCTCCTGTGCAGTCACTCGGCCATTCGGCGCACGCGGAGCTCAAACGAGGCCCTTCTCGGCGAGAAACAAACGAGCCGCGAGGCGAGGCGGCGCGGGGCGGAGTCGATTTGTGGGTGAGGGTGAGACGAGCGGAGCGGTGTGGTGCGAAGGGATTAATCGCCACCTGCCTGCCCGCGAACCGTTTCTCAGGCCCCAAATCTCGGCGTGCACTGCACCGCCCCCTCCCCCAACGCGGCAGGGAGACGCAGGGGCGGGCGGCAGTTGCTCATGGCCGCGTTGCACTGACGTTGCGGCTTCGAATCTCACGTATTTCATGGATGTTTTGAGTTGTGATTGTGGCTGGACGGCAGACCTGGACCTCTTTGTATTATTAATGATAATAATAATGATAATAATATTAATAATCATTATTTTTAATTATAATAGTATTATAGATATTGTTATTATATTTTTTTATTATTATACTATTATTTTTATAACAATATCAATAATATTTGCTTCTCCAGTTCTGACCAATACCGAATACTTGAAAAGACACGACAGGATGTGTAGTTACCTTCACTGGCAGATCTCTACCGCCATTTAAGTTCTAAACTCATGATCTACGTGGGACGAACTCTCACCAAAACCGGTGAGGTCTGTTCAACTGTATACAATATTGTACGACCAACAAATTCAAACTGATCACGCGATAGTGGCCAACAAACTGGATATTGTTATCCGAAGTTTGCAGAAAAAATCGTGTCTACTTATAAATGTGGCTGTGCGGTATAATCAAATCGTCGTAACCAAGTAAACAGATAAACATCTTAAATATAAGAGTTTGGAAATAGAGATCAGCCGAGCACAGGTCGTCCCGATAGTTATCGAAGCTATGCCATTTGTTCCGCCAAATTTGTTTAAGAACTTAGATAAAATCCCAGGCCATTCAAAAGTCTCGGACGTACAAGACATTGGTTTATGAGAATATGCTACATTTTGCGTAAAGTTTTTGCAGAGACACCGAGAGACCACCTATCTGCTCTCTAGGGAGCTCGTTGCAACCCAGAGTAGAGCTTTTACACAAGTACACTTCCGCGGCTCGATTCCATTAATTCTTGGCTAGCCGGTGCGCCATGATTGGCGGAGAGGTCTCTCTGATTGGCTGGCGGTCTGGGCCACGGCGCACCTGCCCGTCCCGAGCACCCAGACAGGATATTATATATCACCGGGCGCGCAGCGTCGCAAGGTCACTGCCCTGAGGAAGCCTGCGACATTTCAGGCGAAACGTCGGCCTCTCAGGCAATGACGCGGCGTCTCAC
The DNA here is from genome assembly GCA_038098605.1 of Gryllus longicercus. NCBI lineage: Eukaryota > Metazoa > Arthropoda > Insecta > Orthoptera > Gryllidae > Gryllus > Gryllus longicercus. Next base: position 3,219,939 of record JAZDUA010000007.1, read on the forward strand.
GGATAGCCAAGAATTTGTGGAGCTTTTAACCAACCGAATCATAACATCTTTAGTCGTGAATTAGAGGGAAAAATACTAACCCCTATCGCTTTTCTTCCTTTATTCCTTAGCTTTATTTGTTTGTATTGACTAATAATTATGAGTTACGCCCACGTAAATTGCTTTAGTAATTGGTACCGCGAGTGTAGTGCATGTTATATCCCAAGTAAGGGCAGTGTTCTACCCTCGCTGAAACGATACACCCAGCATCGAACTACACGCCAGCTTACAAGATTCCCTCCCAGACATTTTCCCGAGCAGACACCGCGCCACCCATGTCAAGCTATACCGACTTATTCTGCACTTTAAGTAAACACGATTACAAAATAAAGATACTTTCGATTCAAAATGTTTAATTTTAATTTACTTCTAATTGACAATTTAAATTTTACTGGTGTATTATTATTTTTTAATATATCATTTCCTTAATTTAGTTGAAATGGAAAATAATAAGAATAAAGTTGAGGCCAAAATAGTCAATTGACTTTTACAAACGGCAAAGATGAACCAGATGTTCAGTGACGTCCCGCCACTCCGGAGCAGTTTGTGCTCCCTTAATTTTAAATCTCGCTCCTGTTGCTCAGAATACAATGCCGCGATCTCCAATGAGCTAATTACCTTACCTGCAACGTAAACATGCCTGGTTTAGTCCCTCGAAGAGATTGCGACAGCGTTTAATCAATGAAGAGACTGCCCGTGCAACAGAAGCTTTTTAACCCGTTTAACAAAAGTAGCCATGAAACTATTCCTGTTTTGGTTCATCTGTCTGCGAGAATTTGTTTGTTTTGCAAACAACTAATGTATAATGAAAATCGCGTGGAATGTGCTGTTGCAGTGGGGATGATATAAATGTGTACGTCTTGTTCAGTTTGCTTGACAAAAAAATCCCTAGTACATATTGCCATTTGTCTGTTTTCACTCGCTTGATTTCAAAGTCGACCGTGGCACTATGGTTTTTAGTCTTCACGATTAACATTAAATGTCCTGTTTTCCAAACAACGCAAGATATTATGAAAATTTTAAGGCAAAATAAAGTTACGGCTTAAAGACTTATTTTGTTATGAAACTACAATATACAGAAGTATTTCCTCTAAACCCATTACAGCCCACTATTATAAAAATGAAACAGTCAATTTCTCCTTTTCCATCTCAAATATATTTTGCAAATTTTATATACTCAATAGACGGAAGCATTCTAAATGAAATATATAAGCCAGTTGTCCAAGCTAGATGTCAGATGGTGGGCTAGCCAAAATCGCTATATAAAAAAGCTCCTGGCCAGGGTGTATTCATGTCTTGGTCGGTTCGAATCTTCATCGAAAACAGTCTTTAGCTTTAGCTGCTACAAAGTCCATTCATCCCGATGCTATAGATATTTTTCATAGTTAATACTACGAGTGCCCTGGAGATTGTCGATAAATCCCCGACTCGCGAAGCGAGGAGGGGATTTACCTGAGAATTTCCAAAGCCCTCGTGGTATTTAATAGGACTATTCCACGAGTGAAATTCTGTCCAACAGAGTTCCAAAATGCGACAACTATTGGAAATAACTGAAAGCGAATGCTAAAATCAGAGGTTATGTTGTAGTACATACGCTGTTTATTGGTCCTCGACATAGCGATTCATGTATACCGCGCCCTAAAATAGAAGAGTCCCAGTTTATGATTGGCCAGTAGGTAGAAGCAGTGAGAACAATCGGATAGAAAAACGATTAACTTTTTGAGATACACCACCCTAACTGGGTTATTTTGTATGTATAGTTAAACACTATTCGTTTTAATTTCACTAGTGGAATAGCGAAAAGTAATATCTTCCTGCATCCTCGCCCCCTCGAAAACTCCCAACCGTCTTCACATCATCTACATGGCGATGCATTATGAAGAAGGCGCACATCCCGTGATTTACGACGCCTCACGCGAATCTATCAGAGACGCACCTGATTCATAATTCATACCTTACGCCCTAATAGAGATTTACAGGGTCAGCCACCACGTTGCGTTACAGACTAACTCCGTAACTCCTACACGGCGAGGAAGACGAATTGTTGGGCGAAATTCGTGTCGAGAAGATTTACGCCTACCGCTAAGGGCGACGACGTAGTACGCTTCGTCTCCCCTCATTGGCTCAGGGCGCCAACATTCGGCGACAAAATGCCATCAGGCTGTAGATGAGGGCTTTTCGCTGTCGACGGTTGGGCCAAAGCAGCAGTCGTGCATTAAGGCGGACCAACGATATTGCGCCTTCACACTATAAGAGATGATGAACAAGTCGCGTTTTTCTGAGAATGCTTTTATTAAAATTTAAAATGTGGCGCTAATAAATGAGATTCACAATCATAAAATGTTATTTCAACTGTCTTCGTTACAATCCAAGAGAATAAAATAATTCTCTTTAATAAAAAATGTCGCAAAAATTGCAGTCCGGGTAGAAATAATTTTGTTTAAGGGAATTTCAGATGTGTCTGTCAAATTAGACAACCACTCTCTAGTTTGCGGGATTTCTTTTTAATCATGTTTATGTAATAAGATTCAGTGATTTAGGATCGATGTAATAGATGTTTTGCGTATTATTGGTATAATATAAATAACTACAATAGATTTTATAATGCAAGCTTTCTACCTGAGAATATGTAACGCCCGGTGAACATGCGCTAGTTGTGTGGTAAATATTAGATTAGAAATGCTTACATCCGCAGTGGAAGAAATGACAAAGACTCTTCTCTGGTTTACAGACTGAAATGAGCAAGCAAAACACTACCATTCTGCACATTTCAATTTGATTCGTGTGTGGTAAGTTGGAGATTGGATAATGACAAGGCGATAACGATTGATGTATACCACATCAATGGGTTTATGGCACCTCGAAGTATTAAGTCGACAGCGCAAAACACTGGTTTCCTATGTTTCTCTGATGACTGGGAAGTCGCCGTATTTCTCTGGTCCCTTGCTTTGCAGTTCCAGTCGTAAATATTTAGCTTGCTTCCTCTTCGTTTCTTCTCTTCACCTTATTTTTCTTCTTCGTATTGATTATTTTTTCTTCTTCTGAAGATCTTATCACTTTACATCTATTTCTATGTTTTTCTTATTCATATAGTGTTAATACCATCATTCTATTTGGGTTTTTTCTTTTTGAGTTTACTCATTTGCTTGAGAAATATGTAGGGATATTGTTTCTTTGCCCTCCCAGTCATAACTACCAACTTGTCCCCAGCGTAGTCTCGTTTAGACCCTTTCTCCTTCATATTCCTTCGTTGGTATATATTTTCTCGACTCGCCGGATTCTGTGTATTTTCTATTTCTGTATGTTGATACTCCGTCCCAAGTCACATCCATGATTGAAGTTTTCTTGGATTTAGTCAATTGCATAAGGCGCAGGCTGAGATGGTCCCTTCGCTGAAAAAAATGACAGAACCACATCAAATTACAGTCGCCTCTACCAGAATTCATAGCAAATAGTCGTCAATAAAGTGGATGCCGCCGCACACACACAGTAACTTCTATGTAGCGCTCTGAATCACAGCTTGTTTGTTGTCAGTTGTTGATGTACCCACTATTTCGATTCTAAAAGCTCGTGTGGGTCCAACTCCCAGATTTTTAAGTTACAGTTAATAAAATAAGACTTGCTGGAAATAGTTCGAGAAAAGTAATAGTACATTTGAAATATATTCATTTAAATTATTTTTTCATACATTTTCAGTATAAACCTTTAGATGTAGATTTAGATTTATTCAGTCAAAAATCAGTAAAAACTGTATGTGGCATAGGGGCAGAAGATTATCTGCGCACGTTTTCTTGAGTTCCAGAATCTCTTCCCGTCATTTTAACTACAAATAGTTGAAAGATGAGTAAAAGTTTAACATAAGTAAATAAATATTAATTTTAAAAATCGCAAGATAAGCAATATTTGAAAAATAGTTATAGTTTTAATAGTCAGAAGTAAAATCTCAAGTCCCCCTAAGAAATAAATAGAAAATATTATTTAAATGGAGTTTTACTTCATGTAATCTGATGAGAGATTTGTATCCATTAACAAATCTCAAACAGAAATATGAACACATACGATAGCTTTGCAAATAGTGAAATGTGAAAAGTTAACAGTATTAAAAAAATCCCTAGGTGGATAGACTCTTTCGATTACATTTATAATATTTTGACTTACTCTCACCTTCCTTACTCCCCCCTTATTGTAAAATTTCTGTTGAATGACTCCAGCTAGTAATTAATTTTGCTTGATCTGTGGCATTCCAACTGATAAGGGATGTCACAAGAATTAATACAGTTGAAGTTACGTCTAATCTGTAATACAGAGTTTGGGGTCGACTTTTAATTGGTATATAAAAGAAAGTCAGGTACGTATGAAATCGTAACAGAGAGTATATTCTTGTTAGATTTGCAAAAAAACTACTCAAATGGCTGTAAATGTTCTCGTTGAATCGAATGTTGAAAGTAAACATTTCCCTGAAGTAATTTCTATACTATTCACATGCATCGAAGCGTGCCGCGAAGTATTTTCTCTCCCGTGTGCGAAAATATGTCTTGATACAATATTGTTTAATTGGCTGTCCGGGTGACGCCCTGAGGAAGGTCACAGTCACCGAAACGTTGGCACCTTTGACATGGACACGACGCTACCCGGACAGCCAATTAAATACTGACTCCGGCCGCGGAAGCCTACGCTCTCGTCTTGATACATGTTCATATTCAATGTAGTACAAGAAACCCGTAGACAAGTACAGAGAAAAAGAGCTCTGTGAGAAAAATATTCCTCATTAGTCATAATATCTATCAATGTTGAAAGTGCACGATTAAATGCACTAAATTTCTTCACATGAAATTACCTGGTTCCCTTTACACAAAATTACATGATTCTCTTCATATGAAATAATGTGATTCTCTTTACACGATATTACATGATTCTTTTCATATAAAATTAATGAAAATGTTATACTTCATTGGGCTTTAAGTATTTCTAAAAAAACTGTAACCTCTATTGAGCTTTTCCAAGATTGTCCGCCGCTTCTCTTCGCTAACCGGCAATGCCCTCCGGAACCCCTTCACGCAAGTTACTGACAGAAAACGGACGAATACGTATTTCTTCTCGATAATTTGTGAGCACTTGTGGAAGACATTCCTGATTGGCTGGTGCGTTGGAGTGAATAATTTCCAAAGCAGGGATTAGTATCCGAGCCTTGTAGCGGCCGTTACGAACACTTGGTTATGGAAGGCACAGCGCTCATCGGGGATAAGCAGAAGTTTTTCTTTTTCTACAAATGTTTCAGCTCGTAACCGTGAGGTAGCAGTTACATTACATAGCTTTTCATACATTGTCGTTGTGAATATTTAATATCAACAAGTTATGGCTCTTAAATCTCTTTGGTAAAAAAAACATTATAATGATGCGAAATTCAAAAAAGTTACTTTAGTTAAATGATATGCTGGAAATTCATATTCCTCGTTTGCGTTCAAGAATTCTTCAAATTATCACACACAGTAAAAAAATAGGTATGCGCATATCAAGATTTTGGAAGGGGACCATAGCCTCACGAAATAATGTTTCCACTAATATGCTTAGTAAAAACTAGGGTTGGGAAGTTTGCGCAAATATTTAGAACGAAAGTATTCATCAAAATAAGGCACAAAAATGTTAAACTATGCATAGAAATGATTAAAATATGTAAGGATACAAAAACATGTATTTTTCAGTTACATTCACACTGACTTACATTTTTGGCACATAGATAAAGGGGAATATGCAAATAAAAATAAAATTAGTTATTCAATTCAATTTCAAAAAATTAATTAAAAATATATTATATACTTTTGCAGGTATGTGGCATCAAGGTTTACTATTCAAGCAACGGTACATTGGAACTCCCAATTATTTATTTAACATAATACGCAACTTCATTTCAAATCAAACATTCCCTATCAAATTGAATAATTACATTTCACTATTCTATAGAATCCGTGCAGGGGTCTCTTACGGTTCCGTGCTATCTCCCACATTGTTTATGAGATTCATAGCAGATACACCCGATCGAAACAATCTCACAAATACACTTCGTGCTGACGACACCACCACCACTCGCAGTTCCCCCAGGCTGTATATCACCTTCAAGATACACTACACACTTTCAGGAACAAAGCATCTTCATGGAGAGTAAATCTGAATCCTTGCAAATGTGAAGTTAAGATATTCACCCTACGGCGCATCGTCAATTCCTATCACACACACACACACACACACACACACACACACACACACACACACACACACACACATATATATATATATATATATATATATTGTGGCGTTATGGGATTGAGCAACTCCATAACACCACCGTCTCGTATGTATGAACACCCACAGGCAGCAAGGATAGCAGGCGCAAAGCAAAGGTTCATAAACGCGCGGCCTGGTATCTGTTGCCCGTACTAAACGAAGGCGAACTAGCGAGCAGCGTTTTCCTTGTGAAGGGTTGAGAGAGGGGAAGCAGCCCCACCACTGAGAATTTCCCCAGGCGTCGGACAATAAATACGCGAACCCGCAAGCGGAAGCTCTCTTTTCTTTGCCACCACCCGCCGAGTAAGCAGCATTTTGTTAAACATTAGTTTAGATATTGTTTGCCGCTGCAACGACTACTAGGTAGGAGTATTCGGCGTCGAACAGACGTTCTAGTCAGTCGTCCGCGAGATAGTACAGATTAAGTAAAGTAGTTCTTCAATTAACGATACGGGAAGTAAAAGTTACCCGTTGTGAGAGAAGCATTGAAAGTTCTGGTTTAGCAAAGTAGAAGTAGCAACGAGCGAGGAACTTGCACGAGTATTAGGCGAAGTGCAAGGGACATTTTCGCAACGTGGGCGTAGTCAGAGGCGCCGGTAGCAGACGAGGAGGAAGAAGAAACCGAGGACCCAGACGCACGAGGAAGAAGACGGATCGACTAGGAAGAAGAACGGAAGAGGACGCAAGAAGACAGCGCAGACGGCAGAGGCGAATCCCGTCACTTACGACGCAGAAGCTGGGACCGAGCGACGTCGACGCAGAGACCAGCGCACGACCATCAAGGCCAAAAGTGGGAAGTCCACGAGGTAACGCTTAGGGCGCGGAAAATAGGTCAAGTTCACGTCGGCAGGGAAAAACTAGTATAGGAAAGTGTTAAGAAATTGAGGACACGGGTGGCAACAAATTGTAGTATTATAGTAGGAGACATTTTGATGCGCTATTGCCTGCATAAAACATTCTACTTAGGACATTATTATTCTGCTATTTTCAGACACAGTTAAATTGTAAATGAGAGTAGTGCACTAGCACACATTTGGTTATTTGCATGTAATATTTTGAAGCAGGAGAATGTAAATTGAAATTTGGTTTCATGTGCAATGTAATTAGAATAGCATAAATTTAGATATAATTAATTTTCCAAGGGAATTCCCAGTGTAGATTAGGGTAATTATTTCAGAGTATCAATTTTGGAGTAAATTATATGTGTTCATTCATTTAGTGTGTTGTAAAGGTTTCTATTTGTGTTTTGATCATTCTTTGTAAAAGTGTGATTCTATATTCTTGGTTTTTGTCATGATCTAATGCCACTAAAGGTTTATGGGTAAATTATACGCTCGTTTATGTGCAATTTGTGTGATTTTATTGTGTCAAGGGTTCAAACCTTTCTCGCACCCTGAAGATCGTGCTCCCTAGATTTTTAAGCTCGCTTCACGAGCAAAATCTTGTTAACCCGCTTACGGTTCATGCGTGCAACTGTGAAGGTGGCAGTTGTGGGCAAAGGTGGGTTGGTTAGAATATATAACATATATACATACATATATATATATATATATATATATATATATATATTAATAATCTGAATATATTCTTGGATTCTTTCAAATAAACCAGTAAGTAATTTAGGAGTACTCCTTGACACTAGGCCAACTTGGAAACTCTTATTTTGAATAAATGTAATAAGATACAGGCCTCGCTGTTCAAATGTTTAAGCGCTCTAATATACAATAGTCAGCTATTAAAACAGAAGAACGCCGTGTTATGTTTACAACAAACAATTGCAAAGATAGTTTGATCCCACGATTAAACATTGAATTAAGCACAATGTTTTAAATTCTGTATCAATTTCCCCTGCAACAAGCATTTTAAATCAAGATAAACGTATAAGAACCACAGAAGAATACAATCTATATTCCCCAAATATAAATTTACAAATCCATAAAAGAAAAAACTTAATCCCCCTATACCTACTTTTGGAACCATTCAATACCTGGAAACATAATATTTTCCCCCATTCTCATTTCGTATAAATTACTGATGATTATTTGAGGTCTCCAGTGGGAGTGTCCTCGCTATCTGAGGCTCTACTCGTAGTGCTAGGTTACAGCCCAACCCAGTCCAGTCTTGTAAAGCACTTGCCTGGGATGTTTAAGAAAATGTAAACTTAAAACAATACAGACGGACGGATTTTTAAATAGTCTTGATATAAATAATAAAATAGATACAGTACTAGATTAGAATAAATCTAATAACTTACAAGGTTTGTAGTGTCGTTATGAAAAATTCTTTGATTTTTTCAATGATTATGTGGCCATAAGTGCTACATAAAGTCTTAACTGCCAAAACAAATTGGAAGACATTAAAAATAAATTATATAAGTCTATACAACATTTTCTACGTAGATTTTGTGCTAAAAACGGCCATTTCAAACTTTATTTTACCGCAAGATACAATTAAACTAATTGTAGTCACGTAGACGTGCGGTGGACATGGGATACATTTTGAATGACGCTTCAGTTATTCACAGTTCGCACCACTCGAAATAAACTGCACATTAGACATTAAAAAACCTCCAGAGTGTCACGCAAACTAAACCTTTTACTAAGAATCCTCCAAATCTTAAATGCCAATGAAAACAATCCAGGGGAATTCTGTACGGTACGAGAGACCGTTCCATTGCTATATTGATTACTAGTGATTCCGAGCATGCCAAGTGAGGAGCTCGAGAGGTGACGGTAATCGCGCCCCCCTGGACGGTGAAATCTGGAGCTGATCTTCCGTCGGCTAGCGGGATTTTCCGCAACCAGGTATCTCCCACCAGTGGGCACCGACCCAACCGGAACAAGCTCTAAGCTTTCAGCCGGTCTCCCGGCATGAGTGGTAGTGTAGCGCATGTAAGTGTGTGTAAGGGCTGAGTAAATAGAACAAGGAATGGAAAGGAAAGATCACGCGCGGTTCGCGGCCCATTTGGTAGGGTACTGCTCCGGCTTTCGTATGATATTGATCGGAGGAACCACGGAAAGCTACCGATGAGAGCAGCCGGCCTCTAGAATTCACCTCTAGCCAGCGACAAACCTCGATCAAGCTATCTGGCTAGTGCCGAAAATTCTGCCACCGTCAGTACTCGAACATCAGGGCCTCCAGGTCAGTTGACGCCCCGAGCCACCTCTCCCGGTTCAATTGTTAGACATCGAATAACTTCACTTGAAGATGCGTTTTCCCCGTCCTCTTCATCCACTCCTCCCCTGCCTTCGCCGTCCGCCCATGGCTGCCCCTCCCACGCTGCGGCCGCAATCAGCAAATCTAACGCAGCGGCGCTCACTTCCCGAATTACTCGTAAAAACGGGATTTCGCGCGTTAGCGGGCGTCGGATTTCCTTGGACCTCTTCCACATTTTTCGCAAAACTTTTCAATTCATTACATTACGACACCAATAAACCCTTCTCATCCATTTGGGGGCCCATAAGATATTTTATTCCTTTCCGCCTTAGTGGTTTACGCGCAGACTAAGAGAAGTTACAGCCGCGAGTTGCTGCTCCCAATGGGACGTAACTAGTATTTTCGGGGCGTCGATTGGAATCGAATGTCGACATGCGGTTCGGGGCGACACCCCGACCGGATTATTAATCCCCGCGGAGACTTTTATGCCTCTGTGCCAACACGGCACTGCTGGCGGGTGAAAAAAATATCCCCCAGAGTTATTACACCTAAATCACATTTATTCAGGAGACATGGTGATTCTCTTTAACTCTTGACACTTGAACTCGTGGGTTAGCAATTTGCTTCAAACCTCAAATGACATTAGATAAAATGAGAATTAATTTAAACATACGTCCATTCATCAAATGAAAATCCTAAAGCTCTTATAGCTAGAATGAAACTCACGATAATTTGTTGAATTTCCTATCTGTGGGAAATATGTAACAATTCTACACGAATAATAATAATAATAATAATAATAATAATAATAATAATAATAATAATAATAATAAACGGAGAGGAAATTAGCTGCAAGGATAGCAGTGCACGTTCAACACGATATTTTGAAAATATTTCTTTACAAAATTATATTAAATATTCGAATTAGTACATGTTACAAAGTCTTTCTCGTGACTAATATAGTAAATCAATGATGAAGTAAGTACTTATAAAACTATTATTTTGAAACTAGTGGCGCTTAAACAGCTCACACATTCACATATGTTTATAAATTTACATTTTTCAAAAATTAACAGGGTTCAACGAAAATGATACCTATGTAATTCTCTTCAGCGCCTCTTTTTCCATCTGACGAATAAACTGACGAACACATTAAGATTGTTTTTGACAAAATAGTTTTTTCAGAAATTCCATTATTTTCAAGTACAAATTATGCAAAATCCACTCAGTGTTTTAATAAAATTTGCAGAACCTTTTTTAAAGAGCTGATCATTTTCAACAGACTTTCTCTATGGCAAAATCTCAATCTTAAGTTTTGAAATAACTATTTTGCGTTTTTCGAAGATACGGAGAAGTCACCGAAAATGAGACGAGCACAATATTTTTATCGTCTCTTGATATATACAAAGAGAAACTTCAGAGAAAACATAGAGCGGTTTTGAGAAAAAAATATTTAAAAAATTAACAATTACACAAAAACACAGATTGCAAGAACGAAATACTGATTTGATTATAGAAAAATCTCTATCTTCAATATTGTAGTTGCAGGAAGACGCCCAAAAAATTTTACTTTTGCAATTTTTGCTCAATGCACCAGAGATTTCAACGAACATGAGGCCCTCTTAATAGATCCCACAAATAAATAAGAGAATAACTCAGAAACATACCGCAGTCTGGTCACAGTAATGCATGAGGAAATGATTGCGGGTCAGGAGTGTAAAAGTGGCAGACAGCCCCTTGAGAAATAAGGTGAGGGTGGGAAGACATGAAATATCAAGGCAGAAGGTGTCAATATATGATCTCTTAAGCCTAAGCTGTTTCGGTCATAAATGAAAAGAATTGTGCTGACGAATGCTAATGGAAGCTTTGAGTAAGGATGTAACAATGATGGGAAAGTATCCAGGAGAAAATGGGAGAACCCAGAAGCAGACAACCTATCATAATATTGGCATTGTGGTGTGTTATCGTTGGCATTTACAATGATATAATTACATGTGTCGTCATTGACAAAAATAGTGTTAATACAATAGCAACTTTCGATTCATCATCAATTTTCTAGTACAAGAAAAACATATTAAAACGTGAGTCAAAAAACATTAGAATATATAGATAACTAATAATTTAATTTTTTTACAAAATAGAATTAACATTTAAAGAACAGAACGAAAGAAATCGGAGTGTACAATCATTTTATATTACAAGAAAGTGAATGAAATTGAATTTGAACATGTGAAATTTGTGAAACAGAAAGCATAATTTTTGTTGTTGGTTTTTCACTCATATTTTAATGTTTTTTCTTGTACTAGAAAAGTGATGATTATGGCTAAGCCATCGAAAGCTGCTATTGTAACAAAAAATATTGCTGGGAATGACGACTCATAAAATTATTTCAACTTATCATAAACCCGTTTGGTTTACTAAAAATCTACATGGTTGCACCATAACTTACTTCCAGGATGCAGACATAAAATTTGACCACTAAAACACATGACGCACCGAGAGGTATGGGTGGTTATAAGGATGGTGACGGGGTGACTGGTGGTGAGGATGATGGTTGTGGGAGGGGAGACGGACGGTGGCGCGGCGGAGACGGCGGCAGTCGGCGCTGATTAAAGCAAATGAATATATTCGCGCAGACAATCGTTCCTTGTCAGTATTAAAGCGAATATTTTAATACCGAGCTATGCGAGAAGAGGGTATGGCTGTTGGGGGTGATGGAAAGAGGCAGGGGCGGCGGTGATGCGTGCGAGAGGTGCAGGGGGGTGTCCTGAGTGTTGGGGGTGACGGGGTGTGGGGAGCATCCAAGGCGAGGGGCAGCGACGGCGGCCTGGGCGGCGGGGGATGCGGGGGTGACGGGGGAGTTTTGGTCGTCGGTAGGGACGGGGAGGTGGCAGGTAGAGCGCGTTCCACACGTTAAACTTTCATGAGCTCGCAGCGGGAGACGGCGTCTTAACGTAGATCGCTGAGCGCTTGAATTCATTACGGTGTTTATCTGGGGAACAGCTGCTTTTGTCTGCCGCTGCTGTTTTTCTGAAGAGGTGTTAACGGTGGAATGTGGATCGTGGTCAGACGAGATGAAACTCCTCTCTGGATGTACTCACTGAATGCTAACGTGCGGTTTGGGCGCGTCCTTCGTAAGTTCGAAATTTCATTGTCTCGTGTAATCAACAGTACTTGAGTAAACGATACTAATCATGTGATGAACAGTATGAATTAGATACGTATTGAATATGTATAACAGGGTAATATTATACTAGTAAAGGGTACAGGGTAATATTATACTAGTAAATGGTACAGGGTAATATTATACTAGTAAAAATAAATAATGATAAGAAATTATTTATAGTGTGGTGTTTTACTGTGTCCGTTTGTAACTTTGACAATATTATTTATGGAATTTAAGAAAAAGTTTTTTTGCGGTAAAATATTGCGCGAAGCTTCGGTTTTGAACTTCGCTTTTAATATTACATTTCTAGGAATATGACACCATTTTACGCGAAAAATACCATGGCGAAAATAGTTTAAATATTTCAAAAACGATTGAAGTAATGTAGTATTCGGATCCAACACAGTATGATTTTATTAATATATATAAAGGAAAATGTTAAATTAGTTTTGATAAAGGTTTTCATCCTAAATAACAATGATCCTGGTGTACTAGAAATAGGAACTGTGAAATCGTCCACTAAACGTTACATTCCAGGTAATTTACCATTAGAAAATTTTAAGATAAGTTTCAAATTTTCTAACACTTAATTTTGTAAGGGAAAATTTGAGAAAGATTACGGACACGTACTGAAATGAAAGAGTTACATTTACATATTAAAGACAGTGCTACTTTTTTTATAAAATTATACTTTCATTTGTTAGTGTTCGAATAAAAAGGTACGTCTCAAATTCCTCATCAATTGACATTTTCTCTTTTGCGCATACAATTTATTAAAATTCATAAGCCGCTATTTTACAAACATGTTAGAGGATGTATCTATAAGTCTGTATACCTATAAAATATTCATTAAACAAAATTTTATTTTACTGGTATATTTATCTGTATGTATCTCACACGTAGTATGAAAGGTAAAGGTAAATAGATGTTTCTATTTAATATTTGGGAGTGATATATTTAATACATTTATATATAAATGTATTAGAAATGAACAGCATTGTTAATATTCCAAGCCTTTATCTTACAATAATGCTATTATGGAAAAAATATTTCTCAACGGGCTATGATTAATACAATTATATAAGGTTTCGTGAAAATAGCATTAGCGCCTTCTCATTCAAATGGCTTGACCTGGCAACGTTGTGCATTGCGCCTGACAAATAACCACGCAAAGGATTTCGATTCCAGAGCGCCTTGATTACCTCTACGGTCGTTTGTTTGATTCGTTTAACTTTATGGCCTCTCGGAGCAGTTTATGAATCCGCGCAGCCATTGATTGCAATATTCTGCCGCCGCTCGCTGAGCAGATTCTGAGCGCAGGGAAACCACCAAAGCGACGTGCGCGGGCGACAGAGGACGCCGGGCTCCCCACATGTGAGGTCGTGTTTAGCTGATAGCAGTTAAAGCAGTTAAAGTTCAAACTCCAATTTCCTTTCATCCACTCTGATCCTCTAAAGTCGAAAATTACTGACACTGACGTCAGTTATTAAATACGATTGATTGATTAGTGTTTCCGGGTTCAGTTCGATTCTTTAACGCGAAAAGCGGGGGATTAACAAGCATTATTGAAAAATCAAGTGTTGTAATTATCCATGGTTCACTATTAAAAATAAGGATTTTAATGTAAGTAACATTAGAACTAATCCATGTCCTATTAAATACTATCAATATCAGTCCGTTATCATTTCAAAGATTAATAATGAAATTTAAAAGAAACTTCATCAACACAAAGGCCACTAAGGTTTTTACAAGACTGTGTAAATGTACATTTTGGAAGGATTATACTACTCGATCAGTTATTTAATCCAGCCCAATGGCATCCCCCGTGGAGATGACAGACCAAGGGAGGAAGTCCTCAGGCCGACCTCACGTGTGGGAGGACGCCATGCGTGGTAGAGCAGGAGCACGGAGATTGAAGACATTACGCACATGTGGACAGATGGACAGTGTGTACTTTGGGTATATCCTGACATCGCCTCGTCAATAAGCATGTTGGTTGATTATGTAGTATTTCCGGTCATGTCAACATTCGTGGTAATTACTCCCGTGAGTATAGTGCAGGTTATACCCGAGAGAAAGCGGTGTTTCTTCTCTGGCATAACACGCGGGATTCGGGAATTCCGCAGAAATATGATATATCAACCTATACATCCGATTGCGGGTGTTTCTACCTTCAGGTATGTTCTCCAGTGGAGCACCGCCTTAGCCGGAAATTGCTCTAATCTCCCGACTAGTTTCACGAAATATTTGGTAATGTAATGCATGTAAGTGTTTCAAGAGACAGAGGAAAATTGACCACCCATCTAACTACAAATTGTTTACAACAAATTTTTCCTTTTTAAAGTATTATCCATCAAAACTCCAACCGCTTCTGGAAATAGGTTCTTGCAGAAGCTCTTCGGTTGTTCGTCGAGGAGACTGCCCAGTGGAACTGTCCTGCAGGGCGTGTGCCGCCTACAGCGAGGAAGGGGAAGGGGGTGATAGGGAAAGGGGGAGCGGGGCCGGGTGGTGCAGGTCTCGAAACTGCAACTTCTAATCGCCAGATGTTGCGCTCTTGTGATGGGCGGTGTGGGAAGACGGAGGGAGGGGGGAAGGAGGACAGCGGAAGGAGGGCGGAAGGAGGAGGGCGGAAGGAGGAGGGCGGAAGGAGGAGGGCGGAAGGAGGAGGGCGGAAGGAGGAGGGCGGAAGGAGGAGGGCGGAAGGAGGAGGGCGGAAGGAGGAGGGCAAAAGGAGGAGGGCGAAAGGAGGAGGGCGAAAGAGGAGGGCGGAAGGAGGAGGGCGGAAGGAGCAGGGCGGAGGGAGGAGTGCGGAAGGAGGAGGGCGGAAGGAGGAATGTGGAAGGAGGAGGGCGGAGAGAGGAGGTCGGAGTAAGGAGGGCGGAGGGAGGAGTGCGGAGGGAGGAGGGCGGAAGGAGGAAGACGGAGGGAGGAGGGCGGAAGGAGGAGGGCGGAGGGCGGAGGGAGGAGGGCGGAGGGAGGAGGGCGGAGGGAGGAGGGCGGAGGGAGGAGGGCGGAGGGAGGAGGGCGGAGGGCGGAGGAAGGAGGGCGGAGGGATGAGGGCGGAGGGATGAGGGCGGAGGGAGGAAGGTGGAGGAAGGAGTGCGGACGGAGGAGGGCGGAGGGAGGAGGGCGGAGGGCGGAGGGAGGAGGGCGGAGGGCGGAGGAAGGAGGGCGGAGGGATGAGGGCGGAGGGATGAGGACGGAGGGATGAGAGCGGAGGGAGGAAGGTGGAGGGAGGAGTGCGGACGGAGTAGGGCGGAAGGAGGAAGGCGGAGGGAGGAGAGCGGAGGGAGGAGGACGGAGGGAGGAGGGAAGAGGGCGGAGGGAGGTGGGCGGAAGGAGGAGGGCGGAAGGAAGAAGACGGAGGAAGGAGAGCGGAGGGCGGAGGGAGGAGGGCGGAGGGCGGAGGGAGGAGGGCGGAGGGAGGAGGGCGGAGGGAGGAGGGAGGAGGGCGGAGGGAGGAGGGCGGAGGGAGGAGGGCGGAGGGAGGAGGGTGGAGGGAGGAGGGTGGAGGGAGGAGAGCGGAGGGAGGAGGTTGAATGGCTGAGGGAGGAGGGCAGTGGAAGTCAGAGGGGGAACGGCAATCAATCAACGCAGCGCGGAGGACAAGTTGGTCGCGAGTTGCTCTCGGCCGCAGCAGCTTCTATTGTGTGCTGAGGGGCTATGAGGGGGTCTCGACAGACACATCGAGTTCTTCTCCAAACAGCAAGAGCTTCGAAGCTTCGAATGGAAGGCGGGGAGGAGAGGAGTCGGGCAACTTTCCACCAGGCCTCTGCCTACTACATAGTGTATGTCCCCACAAGAAGAGTGGTATGATGCTGATTTGTGATCGGCTGGATTGCTCGATCTCTTGCTTATAACTTAGTTTGAACTAAGTTAATTCTGTGAGCGGGAAAGGGTAAACAAACAGAAGATACGAAAAAAAATGTAAAGAGAGCGAGAAGAACTCGAAGGATTTCCCCTGTGATAGTCTACGGATAAAATGCACTAGAGATTCTAAAACAGCTTTTCTTGTATTATTTGTAATGATTACGTACTATTGCGGCCTCAGAATTACACGTTTCTATCCGACTTTCTAGGGAAACATTTTGAATGTTCGGAGCCGACTAATAATAATAAATAAATATGTAATTTGTTCCCAAATATCAGACACGTTAAGGAAAATAAGATCTGTATCACATTTATTGTAAGTACATATTGTTCTAATGAAGAAAACGTTTTATAAGGATTCATTTTTCAGGAATTGTTCTAAGTGCCCGAGAGCCTTCACACGAAATAACCCCTAACATCAAAGATGCGTTTCTAATTCGCAAAGCTTAAATTTCAATAAGATCCATCGAATAGGAGGCTATGTATATTTATGAATGATTTAGGCGCTAGTGTTGTCCACAGTCAGGCAAACAGAAAAAGAGAAAAAAGAAAAAAAAAGAAAAATCCTCTTTTTCAGTATCATGGATTATCATAACTTATATTTCGTCAAAATCTTGACATGGATACTCTCTCTATATGTTCCATTTAGGATATAAAAATTGTTCTGCAGTTGTTGCAGATGAATGATTTGCTGTTAAAATTTATGATTGTGTACAGAATGAAAATTTATTTAATTACTAAAAAATCCTGAAATTCTTCTCTTGAAGAATGCATCCATAAATACTAATGTGGATCTGCAGGACACTGCATGAACTTTTTACCAAATATAGAAGGAAATTAAGAAAGAGAGAGAGAGACATGATGTAAGAGACAGCAGACATTACGCGAAAAGTACTCGTTTTTTTAAAACAATTGTACTTGGCCTTTTTTAAGATATAAATTTTAGAACATTTCATTCACGAAAATTATCTTCAATATTGTTCGGGAACAAGATTTATCTTTTTTTATTAGCAGAACCCCACAATATGAGTTCCTCTGTCAAAAAGTCGACGATTTCCGCTGCAGCACTAGAACGCCTCATCTTTATTGCGAAAACATAATAGGGCCAGAAAGTAAAAAGAATTGCATTGAAACGCAATGCACTTGTGCATGGTTAGGCCCGGTTCTTAATAGCATTAATAGCTTAATAGCATACAATAGATTATGCTTACACTTTCTTATTACATATGTCTAGTGTGCTCGTAGTGGTCTGCTTGTATTATATCGTCTTTTGGTAACATTTTCTCTTCGAATGTGAGTTTGCCATTTTGTTTTTATCGTTTTTTTTTCTTGCACTCATCAGAAATTTCCTTCTCGCAACGAATACTTGAGAACCCCTTGGGAATTAGACATATTACTAAGCCTGACACCTTGACTCTTCGCAGCAAATTTCTACGATAGATCAGAGTTTATATGTTCAGGAGTACTGAAGACGGTGAACACGGTGTCGCATGCGACTGCTCCATCACTGTGCGCGCCTTTCAAACGCAACAGGTTACGAGCGAAATGAAATGTGACAGCTCAGTGACAACGCGATTAAATGAACAAGCGGGATAAAAACGGTAAACGAGTTTTTTGAGAACAGTGAACCATTTTGGCGAGAGTGTTTGGCAGCGAGGTCGAGGTTATTCCTACAACGGTGTCTACTGGGTTCGACAAAACGTTTTGTGTCATCTAGGTGTAGTGTAATAGGATGTGACTAGCGGATCCGGCAAACGTTGTTCTGCTCATCTCGCTTTCTCTCTCTCTTCGTCTCCCCCTCTCCCCCTCCCCCAGCAAAACATGTGTTAGAATGTTCAAAACTATCTCATCCTGAAGATTATGGTGTGAGAAACATTTCTTTGAAGCATTTGGCTACAAGACGTTAGATTTTAATGCCCTAAAACGCTTCGTTTGGTAGTTATTTAACGATATAGATTCATAAAATCCTGCCGAGATAGTTGCGTGTTGCAATTGACATGAATATTTTGTTTTGTTCTACAGTGCCATTAGTAAATTTTGCCATTATTTTATTAGTTATTCCACTATTCGGGATGGAGATCAATCCAAAATATCAGAGATAATTAAGAGATCATTCACTTTTGAATGTTATTTATGATGTTATAGCAATTTGAAATTTGTTCCATTTGAAATTTAAAAGTTACCCCTCCCCCTCGCTCTCTATCAGAGGTTGGGGAGATTTTCACCTTATCAATACTAGATAAGATTCTTAAAAACACCATCATGTGTATTCACCCCCTGGTGATATTTCGTCAGAATTGCGAAAATTGTTTTCTACGATTACAGCGCCATCTACTGGAAAAACATATTTCAAACTAAATTTACGTATTTTTTGCGGAGAATCCGAATCCACTATAAAAATAGGGGTTCCCATTTGAAATTCGCAATTACCCCACCCGCACCCTCAGGGGGTGCAGGGGGCAGGTCAAGATTGATATAATCCAATAGGCTCCTCTGAGACAAATTTTATTCGAAACATTTCTTGATACGATTCTTAATTTTTGAAGATATTTAGTTGTCTCAAGATAAAAAAATCACCATATCTCTATATCGCTCTCTCTGTATATATATATATATATATATATATATATATATATATATATATTGTGACGTACCTGGTGATGCCGGGTATTTCACTGCAATATAACACTAAAGGAGGGTATCTTTTCCGTAAATGGGTCCCTGGATAAGTTGGTATAATATTGGGAGAGTTGATTAGAAATGGAGATACAATCATGAACAAGATTTATTTGCAAATCAAACTGGTTAATTACATGATCTGATAACATTTATACACTCTGCCTTGGTACCAAGATTAGGTGTAATATGCATTTATCATACCTTCGGGGCCCCGACCAAATACCTTCGATGCTCGTAGAACAGCTCGTATCGACGGGGTTGCCGACCTCTACAGCAGCTGTGGGCCGTCGGCGGCTGATGGCGTGGCGGTCGTCCTGGGCTGGTGACCTTGCGATTCCTCCCCGACTCGGATCTTGATACCACGGCGTTGCACCTCTCTCGAATCACCTTCCGTCGATGGATTTAATTACTCAACCCGCGCCTACCACGCGTGCTGGTCTCAGTTCCGTACCACACAGTTTCGATAAGGTTTCCACTACACTAATTAATACAAGCGCGATCGACGGTTCTAACAACACGAATCTTTTATTCTAATGATACTCTCATCATCTACTTCACGTATTTACTGCTTCACAGTTACTATTACTTTACGAACGCATCGCCTGTTCCCTTTTGGTCCATGCGCCAACGGCGAGCTTTTCGCCACACGTCCGAACTCTTCGCCGCTCCGCTAACGTCTGTCTTCTTCGCAATTCTCCTAACGACTGCCTGCACGTGCTCGCTGCCCAGTTTGTAACTGACATTCTCACGCTGGCCTCCCGGCGGTGGCACCGGTGGCGGTAGCGACCGTTGCTAGCTCCCGTCGTTGTTCGCAGCGCTTGGCATCCGTACCGCGCAGTCCAAAATATGTATTGATTACTTACACTAATTTTCTAATTAGTGTAAGGGAACACATTCTGTGTTTCAATATATATATATATATATATATATATATATATATATATATATATACTTAGAATGTAATATGTCTTGGGAACAGGGAGAGAAGACAGGTGCACTGGAAATTGATGGCCTGAAAATTCCCGGATTACTGTATGCCATGATTTAGTTCGAAAACTATTGAGGGTTTACAGAGGAGTTGAAACTTTCTAGAAAGGTATAGTGAGACCTGGGTCTAAACATAAATAAAAAACAAAAATTGTTATCTTAGAGAATTACTTTATTTGGAGTAAAAAAGAGAAATGGTATTATGCGCAGGATGAGATCGTCCGGTTCAAAACTTTCACATATCTTGGTGCAAACTTTTCCATGAAAGTGAGTTCTAGAAAACAATGGCCTCGATAGTTTCACCTATTACTGGTTGCTTGAAGAATGTAAGCATTTCAACCAAGTGATGTGGAGAATGAATATGGAGATATGTGTTAATGTGATAATTTATTTGTTTATATTATTTTATAATGTGTTTGATAGCAAATATTGTGTTTTATAATGTCAAGATAAAATATTAAGATTTTTTTATTAAAATAACAGTAGTCATTATTGCACTAATAGAAAAGTTGAAATTACATCGTTTTTATTTAGAAACGAAAATATTTACAATATCAAGCCATAAAAATGTCTTTATTGTAAACAATTTTATCAGCCGTAATCCCGTACGCGCGGTGGGTTTTCAGGCCTACAAATTGACGTATTATAAATAAGAGATCAAATAGGAACATTACGAGGACGGTTTAAATAGTATTGTTGTAAATAATATTAAAACTAAGAGAGCCAATATAAATTCGAAATAAATATAGCATAATTAGATGAAGATATACATTTTATTAAAATTAAATAGAATTGAAATAAAGAGAAGTTTCAATATAATCTCTTGACTTTGGGTTTTAGGCTTTACTTATAAAACGACTGATGTTTTGTCATTTGCTTTTATTAATTAAATATATTATGATTAGCAAATATATTTCATTTTATTAAAATCTAATAATTTCATTGGCATCTTTACCTTTCCTTTACCTTAATCGTTTGCTTACTTTCATTAATTACATTGTTGAAGGTAACCTACATTTAAAAGTTACATCAAGAACTTAATTTCTATTTCATCTTCGATTTGTACGTATCCCAATAGCAATTTTGGAAATGCCATTTTGACGACGAGTGCTATAATTCCTGTTCTAGTGAATTCTTTCAACAGTAACAAAGAGAATTCTCGAATACCGTTGGCTGTATCAAGTTCTTTAATATTGCTCCTTAGACTGTAATATTCTCTTCGAAGACCTTGTTAATGATAAAACAAAATAAACATTTTCTTCTTTAAATTAACTCCAAAAGTTTAAGTTTTCTTCAATCTACACTTCATTATATTCGAATATTCCTCTCCAGCAGGGAGTCTTACAATCGACAGTGGACTACTTGTGCTGACGTCACGGATCAAGTTGTGTGGCCTGAAGTATGTATGTATGTATGTATATACTTGGCGCGACAGCCCGTGAACGGGCTCAGGCCTACCGGCGACGTCCCTGCCTCGGGGCCATGGTTTAAAGGGGTACGTATGGTTTGCATGTAAGCATCCCCACGCCGTATTCCGGTCTTCTGAACCTGAGAAGTGAATTTTCTCCTCGTCACACAGCAACATGCACTGGAAAATTGCTAGAGAAACGCACTATAGTCTTGGCTCGACCGCGAATCGAATCCGGAACCGCTTAGTGGAAAGCGAGTACGCTGACCAAGAGCTAGCCACGAGCCCGAGGCCTGAAGTATTAGTAGATATATCAGACACGCGGCAACACACAGCACGTGGGCGCCGGGAAGTGGGAGTGAGAGGGCGCTTGGAGACGCCCCTCGCCGCATGGTAGCAATCGCCTTAGGTGCGGAGCACTTTTAGCGATAGAAATGGTCATGGCACCTGCCATAATTAGGCCATGATTAACAGCTCTCGCCTTGGAGACAGTTTGTTTTCAGTAGTTGTATAAGGCAGCATAATAGCTGACACAGTCTCTGCAGGAGAAATACACAAGTTTCGTCACTACACTGTACGTGGTTCACTAATCACGTAACGAATGAACTGCCTTTATATAATTGCCGAGCAAGGTGGCATAGCGTGGAACACGTGAATGAAGCACTGTTAATCATAAATCAATATGTAAGATAGTGGTGCGTGTATAACGCACCGTGATCGAATTAAGTGTACAGCTAATATGCACTATGAGCAGTGTTGGAACGACTAGTACAAATTGCACTGGTGTGCAGAGCGCCGCGTCATAGCGTCAGGCACAAGCAAGCTCGGACGGGCAACTGGCTTTTCTGTTGGCGAGAGAGTGGGGAGGCGCTGGCATCACGCGACCAATGAGATTTGATCTCTTATTTCATTGCAGTTAAAGGATTACGAGTATGTTTGAATTATAAGTAAAGCAGACTAAAGTACTGTACAATAACTTGAAAGTTAAGAATTTTTATATATTTTACAAGAATATCATATTAAAATGTTTTGAATGGTGTAATCATTCTAAAAAGTGTTGCGTTGTAACGACTGTTTAGCTCATTGGGCGATTTGTAGCAGTGGCAATGTGCAAGGAATTCTAAGAATCTGATGCCGTAGCTGCGCATTTGAGGGATCAGATTAGCGAGCTGTGGGAGGGATCAGATTAGCAATTAGATGCTGTGAAATTTGCAGTCGAGTCGATGATGTAAAATATTGCACACATTACGTTTAAAATCACTCCCCCCCCCCAATTAAATGAAGTGTAGAGAATTAAAAAAATGTACATTAAAATTTGTACAAAATCAGGCAGTAGATGTGAAAGTCCCTGTAGGATGTCATTACAGGGTAATATCCGTGGACGTTTTCTTAACTCTTCCTTTTGCTAGATGTAATATGACTAGAATGTTAGTTTCGTTATTCGAATTTCGTCGGAAGGGCGTTTATATAAAATCTGTACTCATTTTTTCGACGCAAAATGGTTTCTATGACACGTAAGCCAAAATTTATGGTTATAAGATTTTGTAAACAACGCTCGTTGCTAAAATTTATTCTTCGTCCAACTAATGTTAGTGAAGAATACAGAAATAATGGGAACGCTAATGTAAACAACAACCAGTTTATTGCGCCGGTTTACAATAACCTAACTCAACTTAACCGGTTAATAACCGGTTTACAATAACCTAAATCAACTTATACCATTACAAGTCAGTTCTATGATCATATCGTAGAAAACAGTGTTTGTGGCACAGCGCTCGTACCTAGTCTACGTTTGGAATTACGGTGCAGTTCACCACTCTCCAGTATACTAAACAAAACGAGGTAATACAAGGAACGCAAAAATACATCTCTCTAGGCACGAATCCTAACCACTTCCCCAATCTTGTCACCATGCCACCGTGAATTGGAAAACCCACTACCATCCCCTGGGGATTGCAGACTCTCTGATAGTACTAGGAGTGACTTCACGTCTGTGATTTACCTCGGACTTATCGTCTCGGCGGCTGCTTCTTAAGGCGGCTCCACATATTCAGCATTAGCCAAACAGCGAGCTCCTGCTCGCCCAATCCCAAACAGCTGATGTTTTTGGCGACTGTTCGCTCCCTTTGGTGTGTCCTAAAGACTGACACGCGGTGGGTAGAGCGTATACTGAGTGTTCGGCGCTCGGCGAGTCGCAAGCAACCCGTCCACACTACTCGGGATTCGGCGAGCGGTTGCTCGGGATTCGCCGAATGTCGCTTGTGTGGAGCCGCCATAGGAGCAGAAGACTTCCAGAAACGCCCGCTGCCCTGCTGCGCGTGCGCGCCATTTTTAAATGCCCCCACACATACACAACAGTTAGTACAGGAGTGGGTGGCTATTCCGGGCCTCAATAAAACATTTGTGTATAAGACCTGATGCCTGGGCAAAGCAAGCCAAAGTTTTGGCGTGAATAATTTGCTGTGCCTCGAAATAAACAGCAGCGGCGGATGCACGTGTGACGCGCGTATGCAGTGACGGTCCGGCAGCAACTGACGGCTCCCTGTGCTTTCGAATTTGCTAAGCAATGCTCTCTTTGCTTGCCCCTTCGCAAGTAGTATTTTGCTATTCTGATTCTTTCGTGCTCGTCATATATCAACAGGATTTATGAACCTGTTCTTTCCAGGTCATGGGATTTCCCAAAGCATTTCCTCGTTTGTGAACCCAACGCGTAATCGACTCTAAATGTTGCTAATATTTCATTGCGTCCATTCATTTTGATATCGTTTATCTTGAGTGTTCCAGAAAAAAGTGGGGGACTTCCAAATTATATTTTATAGCAATTTATGTTCACAGCAATTTATGTTCAATATCCGTACATTTAGTTTCTATCTTATATATAAGAGAGAGATATTTGGTAATGCCAATGGTATGATTAAAAAATCAAGGTAAAAATAATAGTGGCGAGGATCAATTGTTAAATGACGACTACAAATGTGAGCCTACTCGATGAAGTAGATTGGGCCCTACCACACAAAACAGGGCATCCATTGGTTTTTAGAATTTAGCCGAAAAACTGTGTAGATTTTACCTTTAATTGTCAATTTGCGTATTTTACACAAATATCAACTCATCTTTCTTCTCAAATAATATTAGTACGTATATTTACTACTGCACCAACCTTCCTTTTAAGACGCAAAGGTAGCAACATAGTAAAAAAGAGCAGTGTAGAAAGTTGTGCATTCGGGTTCCAAGAGGAGTAGGAGTTTTCTCAAAGCGATCATCTGAGTACCTATCTCAACTCTGCCAACCATCCACCACCAACCACTCTGCATGAGCACCTTTGTCATCTGGTGTAAAAGAATGACACGCCAACACTGCGACTTCCTGATAATGACACTGTAAAACTAAAACTTCCTCTATCGCCCATAATCGCTGAATGAATATGACAATGGTAACCATAATAAATATTCCAATGTTTACGATAAATTGTTATATACCTTGTTTTAATTATACTCAATGCTCAGTGTTACAAAACAACCATCCACAAAATCGTGCGAAATGATGTCTCGGTATAAAAGAAATTACAGAGCGAGAAAGAAGTGCCACTTCAGCTCCACTTTCTCTGAAAGAGAAGGAACTTGGAGAGAAACTGGAGGAGATAGCGTACTCCAGCGCTTTAGGAAGTTCTATAAGATGCTTCAAAAAGTGCACAAGCGAGGTGACACGTACAGGGAGTAGAGAAAAACAGCTTTCCCTGAAAACTGAGCCAAGATGTCGAGGCTCGGTTGTGTCAATACACACGACTACTGCATGATTGGCATTCCAACGTGAACTTTTGTAAGACGGTTGGATATTAATTTCATTGTAAGAGGGGTAAAACAGTACTTAGCCAGAAGCCAACAAATTGCTGTAAAAATTGCCAAAGAACGTTACATTTTAGGAAGAGAAGAGATGGGGCTACAAAACACTTTATTATTACATTTGTTCAAAGTTATTTTTGAGTTGTTCTTATTAAGACACAGTTTAATCCTGAAATCCTCATTCATTTTTCAGTGCCTTCAAGCACTTTTCCTAAAAAGTAACACTGTTGTTTGAGTTGCAGTAAATATGAATGGGTGAAAAACAGAACGGTAAAAGTGAAATTTATACATTCTGAGAAAAACGTATTAATTTTAGACTATTTTTCAGTGACAATATATTTTCGGAGCTTTAGTGAACAACTGATATGCCGTGGTTTTAATGATGAAACAAAGCACCACGACATTACAATTTGACTTGAACACAATTTTCCGATGGACAGGGACATCCGACGCAGAACTAAACATCGGCATGCTGGAATTTCCCTTCCCAGGAATGTCCAACCTGCCAGACCCAGCCTTAAAGTTTCTGATCTTCCAACTTGTGTGGTAGTGAAGTGAATGCACGGACAATTACCAAGTTAACCACAGCCGCTAAAGTAAGCACGATTAGTGACGAAGTAACAACGAACGATATTGAAGAACAACGTGTTTGTGTGTGTGAAATTCTGCTACTAACTTGGCAAAACTTTTACAGAGATATTTCAAATCTTAGCCAAACATATGAGGCGCACGCAGTGCTGTGAATAGTTTAAACGTTTTCGACATGGCAGAAGGTCGGTCTTTGACGATTCCAAGTCTGGACGTCCTTCCACATCAACAGATGTTGGATGGATTATGTGGATACAGTTTGTGCCATGAATCGCGGAAATCGTCGTTTAACTGTTTGGGAAGTTGTTGAGCAAGTGGGCATCAGCGTAAGAACTTGCCATCAAATTTCACTTTATTTTATTCATTCATCACCTACCGTAATAAAAACATGCATTTCACTTACGGGACTAATAACCATACCTCTTGATGCGTCCAGACAAAAACCAGACAATAAATCAAGTACTAGGAAGGAAAGATTACGAGTGATCCGTGGCCCGTTTGTTATGGTACTGCTCCGTCATTCACCTAATATCGGTCAGAAATATAATGGTATACCACAGATCAGGGTAGTAGGCCGCTATAATTATCTTGTACAAGTGGCTGAAATTGGCCTAGTTATCTAGCTAGTACAAAAATTTCGCCCGTGGAGATTCTGACCCTACGCCTACGACGTCCTGGATAACAAGAGGCCTATAGGAACCGTCTGTATCGGTAGTGGCTCTGGTCTCACTCGCAGAATTCCTCGGCCTGCAAAGCGGCTCTCGAAGCAGATCCTCGCGCGGGGCCTTAAAGAGGATGAAATGCAGGTTTCTCGAAAAAACCTGTCGCCCTGGTGACAATACCATCTTGGGTTCTCTTTTTTGTTGGAGATCTGGATAAAATATAATAGTAACTAGTGGTACTACGGAATGGGACAAACTTTCCCTCACTAGTTTTCTATTTTCTTTCGTCTCGGATAGCCATTTAAACTTGACACATACTCTTGCCTACTGACATCTATCGCCGCCCAACGTACGTGTTTTGAAATTTTCTTATTTTTTCGATTTTCCAATTGTAGATCGGAAATATTACTTTATGAATATTAAATAGCAGTAAAACCTCGCCTTAAATGGCAATTTTATTTGAAAAATATGGAAGAGTTTTTAAGAAAATGACGCTTAAGCGCTACTGTAAATTCCAAATTTAAAGTACTTTTTCACAGAAATTTTTTTAGTTTTCGAAAAACTTCATTCGAAGTCATTTAGAGCACTTCAACTTACAAATACAAGATTATTTACAAATTGCTGGAAATGTGCATAATATTGGCGTGAGAGATCTTAAAAAATTACAATTGTGTAGTTTTTGAAAAAGCAAAAAAATCCCCGAAATGAACTTTACCTCATATTAAAGAGCGCAATTAGCACTATCCGTTTGCAAAGTTTCAGGAAAAAATTGGAGCCGTTTTTGAGAAAATGGCGTTCGAGGTTTTCTGAAATTGCGAAATTTTGAGCTAGTTTTGACAAAAAAACGGTGGAGTTTTCGAGAAGCTTTATGTGACAATATTTAAAGCACATGTACTCGTAAATGTAATAATTTGAATTGCCGCTTATGTAAATATTAACGATGGGAGAGAAGAGTAAAAAAGATTTTTATAATTTTTTAAAAACAAAAGAATAGCGCAATATGGCATTTATGTCGTCTTGTAGAGTATATTTAGCACAATCTCTACCAAGAGTTAAAAAATACGTTTGTAGACTTTTTGAGAAAATCTTGTTTTTGTATTTTTCAAATTGCCCAAATTGTACGCAATATTGCACGAAAACTAGAAAAATTTTCAAAAAAATTTGCATGAACTTAATGAAAAAACAAATAATGGACAACCAATTTTATTTGGAGGAAAAACCTCTATCTCTAACTCTGTAGTTGTAAAACCGTACCCCGAAAAATTTCAAATTGAAATTGTCATTGAGAAAGTCAAATTGAGTTTTGATGTTATCGAAAATTCAGAGTTAACCATAAAAACGGACCTTTGCCTCTTTTATAAGTGTACTCTACTCTATTCAAGAAAATTAAAGACAAACCTTGGA
Organism: Gryllus longicercus; assembly: GCA_038098605.1. NCBI lineage: Eukaryota > Metazoa > Arthropoda > Insecta > Orthoptera > Gryllidae > Gryllus > Gryllus longicercus. The sequence goes on from JAZDUA010000007.1 coordinate 3,248,022, forward strand.
ACCATTTTTTAGAAAAGTTTGAAAATGTCCGGGAGCTTTATGTAACGTATCCCCAAAAACGAATGAATTATTTTAAAAATCGCAGAGCTTTGACTCAGGCCAAATGGACAGCGGTTTCTTCAATTTGCAAGAATCCTACGCAAGGAGTAGGAGCTAGTGTTGGTCACATACCCCAGACAGACAGATGGACAGACGGCCGGCCGGAGATTTTGAATTAAATAAAACACTTTTCGCTATCAGGAGACCACAAAACGTGTATTTTCATTGAAATCTCGAAATCGATTTTCTGCAGCATTACATAACTTCCTCTATATATCACTCCGTATATACGTATGTATACGGAAAAGTAATCAGCAACACATTAATATAACCCGAGTCTGGGAAACTTTGAAAAGGTTTAATCCAGAAATGGTAATGTATCTCTTTCTAGTGTACTGTAAGTTTATAGGCATCAAATATTTTTTTCAATTTACTTGTTTCCTATTTAAATGAAATAGTCTCATTCTCGTGCGTGATATAAAAAAACATTTAAATCGGAACAAAACTTAATCCAAAACTAATTTTCTGTAACCGAAAAGTAATCAACGTTCCATGTCATTAGAAGAGCTACATGTGAAATACGAAATTTTATTTCATTTGTTATCATTTCTAATGAATTTGTATCCATTTCGCACGAGTAGAAATCGCTATGGCACCTGTGTGCTATTAGAAGCTGTGCTGGTCTGCATTGACGCACATACTCAAAAGAGGCGGAGCTAACTTCAACCATCTTACACGACGTCTCCCCCGCCAACCAACCGCGTCCGGCACGCAGGTCGCTTTCCTATATCAAGATACTCCATTTACAATTTTCCATTATTAAGTGCAGCTTTCTTCTTTCAAGGAGAACTTTGGTAATGAATAAACATGAAATTCTTGAAGTATTGGTTTGCAACGTTTGCCACAGAATTAGATGTAATTTGCGTCTCGAAACGATAAATATTCATGGTTATATGTGTAAAATAAATCCTGTAGATCACTGAGTATACTCAGTTATATTATACTGAGTATACTATATACAGGAGTTCAGTTTACATTTTCTGTAAATAGAAATTATGTAAAATATATTATTACTTAATACAGAGGTTTTGTACTAGTAAAATATTATTAAATTGACTTGGTACAAAATTTAGAAAAATAATATGGAAAACATCATGTATTATATATGTTAGAACAAGCAGGGCTTAATTTTTAACCATTGTTTTAATGCAATGTGGATTACGCAATTGTGCACACTGGTATACCCGTGAACGAGTCAGGCACAAATTAGTTTGTTGTAATATGTAATTTATATGCATTACATTTCATAGTCACCCAGGCCGAATGGTTAAAACTCTATTCTAGACACACGTGTGCCAACGGAATTCTCAGAAGCCGCGCGTATTTTAATCGGCGCGAGTCCCTGAAATACGGGCGAAGCAGCTCCACCGTAACGCCTTGTGTAATAATTGCATTACGCAGAGATAATTAAGATATTAGTTTGAAAAAGTACACCATAATTAATAAATTTTAATTTATATGCAACTATGCAATTTTTTTAAATTACAAGTTAACCACATCTCTCAATATCTCCATGAAAGACATTTTGTAAAATGCAAATTCTATTGGCTCAGCTACGGCCGTCGCGGCACTGATCGCCTCCTGCCACGATCGCACCAACGAAATCCAGTTCGTCTCTCTCTATGATGTTCATGTGAATCACGCGGTGTTATGCGTTGCCACGTATATTATCGCCATTTCCTGTTAATACGTGTATTCTATATGCAACAATGCGTAGTGTTTTGCACCGTAGTGAAACTGTGCTAATTACCAACTGTAAGTACCTTTCAGCTTAAAACTGTTTTCGATGATATGCTAAGCACATGATGTTGCATCATAACCAGTAACTAACGCATTCACATTCATGCAACATAACATCTGCTTCGACAATACACAAGGTGACTTTATACGGATTTACTGATTTGTGCTCCGCGCTATTCTTGAACTTCTGTTTCATTGTGCAGACTGTGAATCATTACAATGTGACCCAATCATTGCAACCAACTGTGCACTCAAAACTCCGTGCTTGTTGGCGTGAACTGCTATTTGTGATCAACGTAATATACCGTGTCAATTCCTGTATTGGCATCTGCGGGTCGTAGTGGCAATAGTTATCGGATGGTCGCCCCAGCCTTGAACTAGTAAAATATTATTAAATTGACTTGGTACAAAATTTAGAAAAATAATATGGAAAACATCATGTATTATATATGTTAGAACAAGCAGGGCTTAATTTTTAACCATTGTTTTAATGCAATGTGGATTACGCAATTGTGCACACTGGTATACCCGTGAACAGTCAGGCACAAATTAGTTTGTTGTAATATGTAATTTCTATGTACTAGTAATTTCTATGTACTAGTGCTGACCTGCGCAGCGCGCCCACGCGCCGCTGCGCTGCGCGCGCTCTACCGGGGGATGACGTCATACGCCCTTGCGTGAACTACAGCGGTGACGAGTGCATTCGTACCCAGTGGCCTAGATTGTGGATTCCATGTTACGTTATGTGCCATGTTTTTATTTCAGCACATGTGAACCGTGTTCCAATTTGTGTCTCCTTTTTTTTTATTTTCCCCCTTTAAATGCTTGCTTCAGTAACTTTATTCAATCATTTAATTTTGCATGAGTCTACCGCGTTCACAGTCATTCAAAACATTTTACGAGAAAATAATGTTGCATCATTGTCTCATGTAACCTCTCAGTTAGTTTTAATTATTAATAATTATTAATTAACAATAATTAATTGTTATTAATTATTATAAAGTTCTTTGTTACCAGTAAAGTCGATGCCTACTGATCCTCTGAAAATAATAGCGACATTCCTGTAAATATCAATTTCAGGAATAAAGCACACACGCTCGCATTCGCGTCGCACACGCGTGTTGGTCCTTTGAACATAAAAGCTATCAAGGTGACGTTGATACTCATTACAGGTAATCTGCCTCATCAGTCCACAGCCTCTTACATTAACTCCTACCAATATATTAAATCTGAAAGAGTAAATACGTACATGATATTCGCAAAACTCAACACGCAAATGCGATTGTTGTAGTGATTAAGGATCCCTTTTCAGACATTACCTAGAAATTATGTCTTTAACCAAATTACGGTTATTCTTCACCGAAGGCATTCAATTTTTCGTAGACCACTCTTCAAACCAACAATGTATACATATTATAATTCAAAGAAAGAGCTAATTATTTCGAATGCTTACCACATTAAAACTATTCTCAGTTTATATAACTGACAGCTATTCCACTTATACCATACCGTAAGCCGATATGTCACTGGAAATACTCAGAATTCCAGCGTGGGTTCAAGGGCCTTCTACGTGCAATTTGCCTCGGCCCCCTGGAAAAAGCAAGAAACGGCGGACGCCTCTTCGCTGCACACGGCGCGGAGTTGGTGCCGGAGCGCGGTCGTGGGGAGGGGTGGGGGGAAAGCAGGCGGTTGGCGTCCCTCCGGCGCCACAAAAGGAACTCACTACCTTGGCTCGAGGCGCTTGGGCCAATCCCATCAACGCGCACCCCGTCCCTCTCGCCCGCGTCCCCGCCCACGCGCGCTTAGCGGGGCGATCTCGTTTTGTTCTTTCTCTTTTCGTCGCTTTTTCTTTTATGTTTTACTCTACTTCACTTTTTTGTCAACATTTGTTTTTTCTTTCTTTCCTTTCATTTTTTTTTACTTTCACGTTTTCTACTTACATGGTATAGAGAAAGGATTGCTACAGAGGTAAATTGGCGGTTTTTCGAAGGAATATTCGAATACCTGATACTGTACATTGAATAAATCTTGCTCCTGCATACAGTACATAAGTTTCTGTAGTACATTGTATACTCAGAGTCTATGTTTTATGGGCCCTTGATTATTTGAAAATGAAAAATTGTTAACGAAAAACGATGGTTCGTCCGTATGTGAATGTTGCTAGTGAATGCTCTACAGGAAGTATATCCATCACCAACATTGATATTCCCCAACCGATCTCACTGGTGTTGCGACCCTTTCAATTTTAAATGGATATTTTGACGTTAGGCGTACTTTACATAAAGTCTAAACGACATTTAAAGAAAATTAAATCTGCAGATTCTTTAAAAAATTCTGCCATTCATGGCGTTGGAAGGAGACTTCTTGACAGTATTTATTAAATAATAATTAAATAACTAATTCCTCTATTATACAGATGGACGGCGGCTGAGTGAAGAGGCCTGGCGCTTCTCGGTGATGCTACCCAGTGGCTGCGTCTGAAAGCGGTCTAGATTTCTAGTCCGGTTACGAGACCCCACCCTGCTCCTCGCTTCCTGCAAACCCTACGGGGTAGAGCACGGCCATTACCAGCTAGTTACTTAGCTTCTTCCTGCTTGTCCCCTCTCGTTTTGTCTTTTGTTGCCTCTTATAACCCAGATGATAGAGTGCTTTAATATTAAAATAGAATAAATATTATGAAATTATCAAGCACGTAGGGAAGTCACTTTTTACTTTTTTTTCGATGAACATATGTTGGGATATTTCATATAGCAAAGTTAGATAAGTGACATTTTTCCTGTTTGATAAGCAACTCATAGAGAATTAATTTTTGACAGGTACATGTTTTCCGCAGACAAATAGGTTTCGTGTACATGCTGAACACTAGTGCAAGAAGATTTGCCCACCAGAGGTAGATATCCCCATGAGTAAATTTGTAATATGAATATGTGTACTACATGATTATTTCTATAAATTGGCCATTACTGGCTTCTTTACATGCTCACGAAGTTTGTAAGATTTATTTTGAACTATTTAACGTGACTATAAATATCTTGCAAGACTTTCTGCGTTTCACTTGCCAATGACTGCCATATGCAACCGCGACATACGCGCTAAGAAATTTGGTACTCAGACCTGATGAGCCTCGAAAGGCAATTCAAGCCACTCTTGTTCTTTTTCATTGTGTCAAAAATCTTTTTGTGACGGAACTCATAATTTAGTTTCGAAATGGGGATTACATCTAAGGGAACAGTAAAAATACGTTGTTTAGGACCGTTATCTCTCCGACGTACAGCATATTAAAGGAGACAGGAGGACGTAAAGTCAAGGGAAAGCTTACAGGCGCTCTGCTCCCTCACGTTCTCGGAGGCGCTTGCGAAGAGGCAAAGCTGTGACCACGCACTTTCATCCCCCTCCTCGGGTCCTTTTTATAGGGCGTGCTGTTTATAAAACACCGCGATAAGAGTTTTCAAAAGCAGATTTACACCCGAGAGAGGCCGAGAGCTCGCGAGAGGCCCATAACAAAGCGCCTGCGGTGGCAGAGGAGCGGGGGCGGAGCGGGAGCGGGAGGATGCGTGCAGGAGGGTGGGGATGCAGCCGGAGATGCGAGTTAGTAAGTTGCGTGTGTGTGTGTGAGTGTGTGTGTGTGTGTGTGTGTGTGTGTGGAGATACAAGAGGGTGTACTGGTAACAATGTGCGTGAATTTGATAGATTCCAGGCGCGTCAACTTCCACGTTTATTAGTCCCACAAGTGTACGCGTTGGCTTGCGAGGTATTCCTCAACCAGGTATCTCCCACCAGCAAGGTATCGCTCTAGGTGGGACTGTTTTCCTGGCATGTGTGGAAGTGTAGTGTGTGTAAGGAGTGAGGGAAAGGACGAGGAAGAGAAAGGAAATATGGCTCACAGTCCGTAGCCGTTTGTTATGCTTATGTACTGCTCTGGTGTTGATCGGAGAAATCATGGAAAGCTACCGATTAGATCAGCCGGCGACTAGAATTCTAGCCCAGACATCGGTTGGATTCGACCTCGCCAAGCAGCTACTATCGGAAATCCTGCCACGTCGGGAGTGGAACGCTAGGACCTCTCGGTCAGAGGCACAGCAGTGACATCAATTAATTCCCTGAGCCACCTAAGCCGGTGAATACGGGTGGAGAACGGAATAGGGGAAGACAACGGTCAGCGAAGTGAGTTCAGGGCTGCAGGCGAGATCAGAGACGGGGCAGGATAGCCGGAGACGACTGTGTCGGAGTCGGGGCAGGTGGCCAGGGGCAGCGAGCGAGGATGGGGATAGAGGCGATTGCTGTGGTTGATTGGGACATTAAAACTCGAGCCATCGCCATCACTAGAACTCTGCACTCATTGTAGGGCCATCAGCATTTCAGCCCTCTCAAACGAAGCTAACACACTGTGTTGCTGACATTTTTGTAATGAGAGTACATTCATTACGCAAATCATCAAAAAAAATAAGGATAATTTAGAATGTACAAGCATAAAATTCATAAGAACGTTTTAAACAATTTTGTCAAATGTACAAAGAAAGTTTGAAGTTTTACTTGAGAGTTGAACTTTCGCAAAATCGAAAGTTAAACTTGCATATGCAATTTTTCCTTAGATGATGCAGCTGTTATACTTTTAAAAATACATTAGTCATATTCAAATTTATTTCATTCTAACCTCTCATATTATCATTTTGTCTCAAAAGTAATATTATGAGCAAAATAAATGTTTCAAAATACGTTGCCGTAGTAAGATTTTTCATATATTTCACAAGCTTGCCACTTCTATTATTTATGCTCATACTGAGGCAATTTCAATCTATAAAGAAAATCTGTATCGTCCTGATAATTGTTTATCAATATATATATATATATATATATATATATATATATATATATATATATATAAGTATTACGTTTCTATTAAATATTGCCGCTCTCACTTTTTAGGGTCAAATACGGACTCTCTGCCTCACAGCTAATAACTGATCGGAGAAACACTTGCTTTGAGACATTCATGGGTCAGATCATCTGCAGGAAACGTCGGAAGTTAAGAAGATGTTCTTTTATGATATTTTTTAAATGGTCCTGAAACGCGATTTTTTTTAATCGATTTTTTTTGTGAATTATTAATCTTCAGTATTTCCAATTTTTAATGATGTATTCATTTTACTCTACTTTGTTTCGAACTGTTTTTTAAATTAAATAATACGCAGCATGTCGCCCTTGCTATGCATGGTTGCCTACGTGGAATTATCTGTTTTCTACTTTACAATGAGAGACGAGGAAACTAGAATGAAACAGAGACGTCAGCCAGACACACTACGACATCAGTTAAAAATAAACTAAGAATAAATGCCGAATGATTCATGAAAATACATTACACAGACTTGGAATGTACTGGAAATACATGGCAAGCTTTGAAGACCAATTCCTGTAAGTTTGTTTTTTGGAATATAAGAAACATTATTTCCTAATGTATTAGAACTACTGATTTTAAATTTTTAGGCATTCTTCACCAAGTCAAACTGCAACTTCTATCGTAGCCTTTTTATTGTATTTTGTTATTTAAATTATGTATGCACATTATAATAATAAAAAATGTGTTAATTTTCTACACGTTTCAAAATTCGTATCTACAACAACTTCTTTAAATCGTATGATAAAACATGTACAAAATAGACCAAAAACTATAGTATAAACTGAACATTATTTGAGAAGACCTTGTGATTGGAGATTTGAATCGTTTACTGGAATTATCATCAACAAATGACTCGTGAGTCAATATTCACGAAGTCTTGAAAGAAGTCTTACCCCAATGTCATTTCTGCAAAGTATGGCTATATTTGTTTCCCTCTTCAAGACGAGTTCGTTACCAGAACCAATTTTCTTCCTTTGTCGCTCCATTCTTTCTCTAACGACGTAAAATGTGTAATTGGGTAATGCAGCTACGTCGACTCAAATTCTTTGTTCCTTGATCGCAACGTACAACAGAGCTGCTGAATTCGTAAATTTCTTAAGAACGCACCCTTTCGGTCCTGCTTCAAGACGTTTAAAGCGGCTTAGCGCCATCCGATTCCTAACAAATATTTATCCTCAGATGGCGCTCTTATCTCTCAAGGGGCTTTCTCCTATTATTAAAAGCTTCCACGTCAGTCTCTCGAAATAATGCCCTTTCATTATTATTTTCATCTTACGTCATCATGCTTCCTTATAATTACCTAAAATAAATCCGAGATTCTAAGAGGGGATTTATGCAAGCGCAATGCCGCTCCTTACAGTTGTTTTGAGCAGGCGCACTGTTCTAATTTCAAGTTTCCCATCAAAGAGCGCACAATAATAAATCCTCTCCAATCGGATTCTCTCGTGTTCACAATTTATTTATTTACTTATTTAAAAACACCGGTACATAAATTAGTCAACCGATGACAAATAAATTTATAACAATGATACGAATGAACAAGTAAGAATTAACAAGCCTAATATAAAAAATCTACGGAAAAACGAGAAAATAAAAACATATAACAAAAAAAGAACATTACATAACAATACATTTAGCGTCTGCTTATGAAATATTTGCGATCGTCGCAGTCTATGGACTCCCAGTGGATATCTTGGAAAGACAAGGACTAGCCGTTTGTTCCCCTCTATCCCTTCTTCCCCTCCCCGACCGTGCCACAGAACTCGCTTCATTTTTCGAGAGCCTCCACTGGTACCGCAACTCTCCGAGATGACCTAGAGGTGCAATTTTGTTCACTGTTTCTCTCAGAATCGAATATCTGCAACCGTCTCTGGACTCCCAGTGAATCTCTTGAGAATGCGAAGACTAGCGGTCCTTTCCCTTCTGTCCCTTTCTCTTCTCCTCGACCGTACACCACTGCTTTTTCTGGAAGTCTCAAATGGCTCCCGCAACCCTCCTAGAGGACATGCGGCTTTTTTCACTATCTCCGCCAGAACCGAATACATACGATCGTCTCTGAACTCCCAGTGGAGCTCCTGGGAGGGCGGGGACGAGCATTTTATTTCGTGTCAGCCCTTCCACTCCCCCTGAGCTTTCTTCCGTTCTAGAAGACCCATCCTCGTCTCTCATTTCCCTTCTCTTCTTCCGTTCCCTCCTCAGCCCCTTCTTCACAGGGACATAACGCCGCACGCTTCCCAGTCGATCTATCCGCGCGCCTGTGGACAAGTTGAGCGACGGGTGTGGCAGCTGACTGTGTGTCGTGTTTCCATTATGTTGATTCACAAAAAAGTGATATATACAAAATCCTGGTTTCTTGACTTGACTAAGGGATGATGTTTTCAAAATGGTGTAATTTGACTAGTGGAAATGCAATAAAGGTACTTCAGGAGTCACCCGGTATGCACGGTAAAGCTCTCTCGGACTAGGATAAATACTTTATTCTCCAAAACAAAAAAGATATACTATAAATAGAGATATAAAGATAAGAGAGTTCTTTTTTCTTGCGCAGTGACGAAGTGTCGAATTGCCTTACTTCTTGAATCTGTTTATATACGTCGAAACTTCCAATGCGTAGGCTGAAAATGTCAAGAAGCAAATAGCGAACCAGGAAAAGACTGTCTTCGGTCAAGGTTTTTGATCTATTAGAAGAAAAAAGTACTTGAGCCTCGTGGCAGTAATATTTCCCAATGATTGGGTGATATAAATATCAAACTATATCTAACGTTAACATTAGAAATCAAAACCATTTCTTCCTTTTACTTTCATTTTTATACTCATTCCCTTTCTAAAAATAAAGCTGAGAAAGGTTATAAAAAGTTCACTCAAAGTTCGGCATTAACATTTTGTTGCAAATTTATGGTCGTAGATGTTCTAATTATAGTACATATTTGTTTTCGTGTTCATTTAATAAAATTAATCCATTGACATAGAGGCATTTTGAGGGCGAAAAGTTTAATATTACACTCAATATTATGCAGTCCAATGTGCACAACAACGTGCCACCCCCAGAAACACACATTTTCACTAGACCCATTGTACAAGCCACAATTATGGACTTTGTGGCTTTTATTTCTCGTAACAGAATCGTGCAGTCCTAATGCAAACAAATCTACTAGCATATTAAATATAATGGAATCGCATCGAATCGCTGTTAATCCAGGAAACTATTTTTTTTTATTAGTACTTATGTTTCAGCAGCTCGCGTTTTTAGTCAATCGGACCTCTTAGCAACCGGCCATTACGGAACATCACAAATCTCCGCTCCACGATTTCCCGGGCATTTCCTTTCATCTCCTTTTTCAATTTAGCTTAACGCTATAGTCCAGATGGAACATTAAAGTTCCTTATCTGTCTGAGAGGGTCTGTTGGTCCGTTAATGTCGATAGTTATTAGCACCGAAGCACACCCTAGGTCCATCTCGCCTACAAATAGACGGTTTGCGAGCTAGTATCTCTCTATCCATGAGAGTGGTAAGTAAATGGATTTAGAAGGTGATACATGAGATCTGTTTCGCTATATCACAACTCACAACGTCTATGCCTTAGACAGTATTCGAATCCACAACCTTGGTGTAACGCATGCTTATACTGGTTATACGCAGCTGCTTCAAATTGCTGCGCCACTAAGTCGAAAAGGAATTGAAGGATGGAAGCTAAAATTTGTTAACGGTGATTTGCAACATCCCATCATGTTACATGCCACATGTCACATCAATGCCCAAATCCGGTCTCTAACCCAGGTTCTTCCAGCCAACACTGCCAAGGCGCTACTTAATTATCCGTAATGGTACATGGTGGTTGAGTATGGCACACTATCACAACACACGATATCTATGTCTTTTGCAGTATTCAAACTCAAAGCCATTGCAAACGCTTGCGTAAGCGCAGCTGATTCATGTTCCTGACTCAGTAAGTCTATAAGAAATGAAATATTAAGGTTGAAATTTGATAACACTAGTGTGGAACGCCCTATATATCACAGCCCCAAAGCAAATATCCTTACCGAAATTCGGTCTTCAACCCCGATCACTTCAAACAAAGACAGCAAAGGTTCTGCTTAAATATCTCGGCTGACGAGGCCGACCCCAGTAGTTTACTTTCTTTCTTGACGGGTTTTGCACGGGCGGGCAGTGAAGATTCAGTGGCCCAGATGTGTGAAGAGCGTTCAGCTACATAGTCGCGAGTGGACTGGGTGGCGTCACGGTGGGCAGGGTCGCACAAGCTGAAGGGAGGGTGCAGGGCAGGTGAAATATGCTAGAGCGCTGGTGTAGAAGACAGTGTAGGGACAGGGCACTGGGAAGACAAACCGCCCTAGATGCTTAATCGATTCCCGGCAGCGCCACGGTGTGAGAACTGCTAATCAAGGCGAGCGGAGTGAGGAGAAGGAGTAGAAGTTGGCGCCAAGACTGTTGTACCCAAGATGGCGGCAAATGTTGTAACCGATTCTCCCATATTGATTCTTGATTATGTCTCTTGAGTTTCCAGGGCTAGAAGACATTGGCAGCTGGGTGAGTGCTGAAGTACCGAACAAACTGCAAGTCATCGGTTGTCAGACTGAAGCGTGAGCTGGGTTCTAGTGCCAAATACGTATAGGAATGTTTTAGTGTTTATACTGTGTCGCTCAGTAGAACAACTTTCGCTGCTACAGGCCGCTAGAACTATTGCAAAAAAGATTATTTATAAAGCACGACATTGAGTACATATTAATAAATATATAAAAATTTTTGCAACACAAAAATCTTTGCAATGGGTCTATTCTGCAATGGGCTAATTCTGTATAACGCACATCGGGGTATATCTTGATTTTGTAATCCTGTTTACTTTAGAGTGATATAAAAGAATTATCTTTCTACGTTCATGTTAGGATGCAAATATTCTTGTCTATTAAAAACGCTGTCCGCCCGTAAACGGTAATTGTTAACTTAAAGAGACGTGTTAATTTATTTAATACTATTGCTAAATATTACAATAAATAACTGAATTATTCAATAACACAAGCCAAAACCAGAAAAAGGAAACAATTCGCCAATCAAACAAATTCCTATTACTTGGCAAAGAGGTTTTAAATAGAGAATTTAGTAAGGAAACGAACACGAAAGAATAATACATAGTGAAGAATATAAAAACCATACAATTATAGTTTATTTGATAGAAAAAAGTCTGGCAAAACATGTTAGTATGAAGTCACTGTTTACCATATCGCGCCGCTTAAGCTTGCGTCATGTACATCCTTTTCTGGAGTTTAAGGGGAAACGAGTGCGAGGTCAGGGAATGTTGCCGGCGCCTGTTAGAGCGCCGGGCTTCCTAGGCGGGCAAGTAGCTCGTGCAGGCTTTCCAACTTGTTTGGGATCGAGGGTACGTTGGAAACCTTGGGTTTGATTGCGGGTCGCACTTTCATATTAAGCCATTGTTTTGGAAATATTCTGCAAACAGAAAAGAGATGAAATGTTGTGTAAAATTTAAATAGGGATTTAATTGTTTTAGTTGCTTTACACTCAGTTGCACATGAAAATGAAATTATAAATAAACAACTATTATACCCAGGTCAATTGAATTGTTGAGAAGAGTTCTCAACAAGGTCAGTACATTTAAATTAACATTTGTTGAAAAGGGGAAAAAGATATAGCCCGGGACAAACTGAAATTAAATCATGTAGTCAAAACAAAACTTCAAGTATATACATTTTGTCGAAGTACTGTGTTCGATCATCTGTAACTACGAATTAACAAATGTCCATCTCCAATTCTGTTGTTTCTAATTTCAAAAGATGAAGCAAAGAAAAATTTACAATTATGTATTGATTTTTAATAAATTTCGTAGAAGAAATCACACTTTCACATGAATGCCTGCTCCCAAACTTTGAAGTCAATTTTAAAGTTTGGGTACATTTCTCTGGATAGTTGTTTTAAAAAAACGTGATATACTTTCTTGTTTGATCTGATATCGGGTTATAAATCACACAAGTTTTTTTTAGGTGTGGTTTTCATTCCTGGAAATAGTTGCTTTTGACAATTAATTATCTTTCAATTTAATTGCATCATTTCCCGTATAAATACATCTTTAGAAACCAGCTATATGGATGAAAATGTGTTTAAAAACGTTCACCGGCCACTACATCACAACTCTTAGACTAACACTTAACTACGATTCTTGTGCATTCCAAGTCATTTTAAACAGTTGTAATCCAAACAAAGCTCTGTAGGAAGACTAAAAAAGTTCGATAGATTAGATAGATATATTTATTAATAATTCTGCAATTAAGTGTGAGAACTTGGTGGCAGAATACACTAACTTAACATTACAGAACTTAACAACTATACAAACTCTACAAACTTTACAAAATCACATGAACATTTCACCGTGCAATCTTTCACAGAACTCCACTTCACCAAACTTCACTTCACCACACTTCACCGCACTGCGATACAGCGAGAAGTAATGTCTTTCTTACTCACTCGTTTCTCTCAGTTACACAACGTCACTGCACTTCACGCCACTGCACTGCACATAATAATAATAAAAATAATAATAATAATAATAATAATAATAATAATAATAATAATAATAACATTAATAATAATAACATTAATAATAATAACAATAATATTTAATTACAAAGAAGACATAGGTAATTACACTGAATTTTATTAAATATAGTTGTATGTGAGATTCATGCAGATCCGTAAAGCAATTAAAATTAGAAGTAATTATTCATCAATTTTCCCTCAAATACTACTACAAAACGAACTAAATATATATTTTTATTGTTGGAAAAACATTTTAATTGGTACAAACGTGTGTTTAATGTCGTAATTTAAACAAGAAAAAAAAAGGCTGGTTTTTGACGTATTGGTTTTTCTACGAAAGATAAAACCCCGGTTACTTTAAGTGTATTGACCATCCTGTTCGTGACACTATTTAGAACATCTCGTGCACACACAAATTCCATGCATGCGAGAAGGCTTAGACATGATACCCGCGCATCTGGGAATTAATTATCAATTTATTCACAAATAATATTGAGATGTTGCATTCATTCAAGGCCGACGAGTTTCATCATCGCCCGGCGCCGCCGTGACCGGCCGGCCGTCAGCGAGCGCCGCAGCGGCTTCCGGCTCACACGGCTGTGCAGGCAAGCGCCGGATCTTATGCCCACGCGCGTGAGCGACCAGCGTTCAACAGCCGCGTGGGTGGTCTGCGCGGGTCTCGCATCGCCGCCCCGCAGCCCTCGAATCCGCAAACCTCAACACTCGCGAGTGTCACTGTCTATGCCGCTGATTAGAAGGAAATGCGATCATAAAAATTGATTTCTTACATTTTCCTTCAACCACCGTGCATCAAAAACCCACTCACTTATACGGCGGTGGACCAGGGCAGTTGCACTTAGCACTTGTCTCCAGAGGCGTCGTGGTAGGCGCCTGGCGCGCTAAAAGCGGTCGCAGAGGGACCCCCCGAGTGCGTTGCGCTGTGCGCTTCGTCATGTATTGATATGTTGTGAGCTTTGTCTGCACTGAGTAGGCGATATGAGACGTAACACACACGTATTCTGATGCATCTTTAGTTTATTTTTCATTTGTTACATTCAGTTTTAGTGTAATCAAATACAAAATGTATCTGGCGTAATACCAATGTGTCTGGCAAGAAATCTAAAAATATATTTTAAGTCTGTTGTAATTCCTAATGTTATTTAAATTTTTAAAAGAGAATATTATATATGAATAACTTCAAAATAAAATGTTTGTATTTTATTTTCATGTAGGTTACATTTTCTATCAGGAAATAAAGGTACAGATCACTTCATGGCCAACTATTGGATTGCTCTGAAATACACTGGTGTGCGTTCTCTAAGCATTAATTGCCAGACGGTAACTTGTCTCTAGAATAAAATACAACTCTAAATGCTTTCCTGACTACACCAAATGCTTCTTTGGCTGTTTCCTTGATGTGGGTGAGCTCGCAAATAATTCACTCTAGAGGGGGGCGAGCGCTATTTGGTCTAACGTCCGAAGTCCTGCGCACGAACTGCATTAACAAGGCGATTTTATGTCTCTGGCTCAAGATATACGAGGCCCTCATTTGATCCCCTTGGAACTTACGAACTAAATTCTTTAAGGATAAACGACACATGTGTTCATCCCACTTGTAGGAGAAGAGGTTTACAACTAAAACAACTTTTGTGAACTCTAATACTGCAGAATGTGAAGTTTACAAATGAAACACATAATTCAACTGTAACAATACCAAAGAAGAATAGGCTTCAAAAATTAATATTTTTATATTACTCATTTGATGTTAATACTATTATTATATCATTCTTCCCTGCCCAATTTCGGGCATGCGTACTTAGTGCTTTCATATCCATATCCATCTTCTTTCTATACATCATAAATAACTAAACGAACTACAATCAAATTTCAAACATGAAAGTCATTCTTCACTACATTATTTTTGAGAATTCATAATGACTGTTTGGAAATGCATCTTTTACGGCTAAAATAACAAAACAAATTCATATTGATATTAAATTCTATTATATGCCTACTTCATCAAAATCACTGTATAGTCTCATTGATTCCACTACAGTACTTATACGATTAGTTTTCCCCACTTAAGACTGACATATGCAGACTTTTGAACATATTTGGCGGCTATCGGACATTAATAAAATATTATAATGTTATTATATATCTTTGCCAAGTGCATTTTACAAGCGACAAGCTCATTGCTGTACGTTTGTCATTAAGATATGTATATAGTCTAGAATCTACATTGCTAGAGAGACAAAACGAGGAAGATACGCAGACAGAGAGGGAGGAGGGAGAACGAGCGGCAAGAGAGAAAGAGAAAGAGGGGGGAGGGAGGGAGACAGAGGACTACATAGCCTTTGCTCGTAAATTCAGTTGTTTAACATAGCGTTTTCTGGAATAAAGCCCTCCTTTTTTTGGAAATATTTTTAACAAATAATGTGTGAGGTTACCACACGAATGTCTTGAAACAATTTTTTTCCAAAATCGCCTTTAATTTTTAAAACAATGTTGGGAGCGGTTAGACGCTTTTATTTACGACATCTCAGTAACTATTTGCATGGAACCTTCGCAATTGAAAATGACATACGAAGTACATACCGAAGTTTTCTGACATTTTCATGCAAAACACAGAAGAAAGACCTACGCGTGAGGAGGACCTATATTCGAGAAACTACTTTAATATCTTAAATATAAATAACTATTAATTTCTTGACACATACATTGTGTTTATAATTTATTCGTCACTAAACGTTACTTTGTTGATATTATTAAATCACTAATATCATTTTAAGCCTCACGATAGTTTCTTTACTGCGTTAGTAATTAATATGACGAAAGGTAGTTTGGAAGGAATCTGTTTTAACACCTGAAAACATTTGGATTATATTACATTTAATTCAAATGTGGAGTGCAACATATTAAATATTTGCTATTTAGATTTCACTTCTCTGCTGCAAAAGAAATTACGACAAACAGTATATATCTGAAACTTAATCGAAGTGAACAAATGGTTTGTCTTTCTTTACCTGACATACTAGGAAATTCATCTCTGTTTTATGGAAGCAAGTGAGTTCTATAGTTTGACGACAAGTCAACAGATGCAGTGAAACGTTGACAAATAAAAATAATAGTATATTATACACACTTGAAATAGCTTGCTATATTATTAACGACATGTCTTTAAGTTTCGTTAACATGGAGACGGCGGGGATGGCGGTGCCGGTTTCGAGGGACGCGCCTTCTCGAAAACACATTCAGATGAGGAAAGGATTTTGTAGATGGTTGCAGGTAAACTGTCGTAATATACGAGTAATCTGTAAGGAGACAGAGGTTCTCGATGTAATGGTATAAACTGAGTCGTGGCTTTCTCCTTCTATGACGCTCCGGCCAGTTATTTGAGGTGAGATAGAATGGGCAGTATTCCCCAACGAAGTCTCAGTTCGGATTGTGGAGGTAATATGACAATGTTAAAGATAATGAGACGAAATTATGATGCAGAGGCGAAAACTGAGTGGGAAACTTCTGTTTGTTTGTAAAGGAAACGCAGTAATTGGATTTTTCCTTCGACAAATGCTTATTTCAATTTTGTTAGCCTTCTTAACAGATCAAATAGCAAGCAGCAATTAGATCTTTGAATATTTAAGAGCAATTGTATTGCTTGTGTATTGATCAGAAGCTTCGAATGATTACGGAATATCAACAGCCTTCTAAGAACGCAGAGCGAGTGAAGATCACATGTGCTTAATGGAGTGGTCGGTTTGTACACGATGGGATACGTTAGGTCGCCGCTCTTTGAATTCCCCGAAAGAGCCTTTTGAGCTTTTTCCGCAGCTCCACTCCCACTTTTCAGAGAGGCGCAATTGGGAAACAATCCTCTTGATAACCGCCCCTCGGATCGAGCTTTTACTAAGTGCCGACCTCCCACTTCGGCCCACATCGCGTGACACAGCAATACACCCGGGCTCATCCGCCCAGCCCGTCTTTTTTTGTTCATGCTCTTTTATTATGAACACATTATTTTGTCTTAGTCTTCATCTTTATTTTTGGACACGTGCTTTTCACTAATTTTTAATGTATAATACCGTGCATAAATAATTGTCAGTGTTTGTAAAAGGTACTTAATCTCCAAACAACATAGAGGAGTAGTGCTTACAATTCTCTTCTGAGTGAAATTAATAAGAACAGATTTTGTTTCGAATGCTTTGTTTTCCTGTGAATTATGTCTCGAGGAAGGTCGCAAAATGGTGGCTGAAACGTTGGCACCTGTTCCTAGAACGTGTCGTCTCCCGGTCAGCCAAGTAGCCACTCACTCCGGCCGCGGAAGCCTACGCTCTCAGATTTGGTTTCTTTGAGTTTGATATTCTATTTTATCGTCTTGTAGTGAATCTAATCAGTGAATTGAAGTCTGTATATAGCATCTTAACAATTGGCGAGGCGCATCCGTCCGCCATTTCCTACCCGCTCGCTTGCCAGTGAGTGAGAAGTGTGTCTCGGCGCGTCGATCATTATACTTGGGTTTTTATTACTTGGCGCATTAGGGCCTGTCTTCACGATGGAATATCTCACGTCTTCCTCAGTCGTGCCACTATATGTCGCATGATCTCCAGCACTGCTCGATACAGTCGCAATCATGCGACATCTAGCCGCACGACCGAGAAAGACGCGAAATGTCGTGACGTGAAAAGACGTGAGATATTCCATCGTGAAGACAGGCTCTCGCGGGCAAAGAAATAAAAATCTAAGCATAGTCTCGTGAATGGGCTGCACGTTACACGCGACATTTAGCAGTGTCCTTGCTCTGCTGGAACGTGAGATTCAGCGCCGACCTACATGACAACTTGTAGGGTTTTCCTCCTCCAGGGACCTCCCACAGCGGGACAAGCTGTAGGCGCCCGAGTCTTCAGACATGTTTAGTAGTGCAGTGCATGTAAGTGTGTGTATGTACGAAGACGAAGATGAGGAAGGGAAGATCACTCGCCGTCCATGATCGGTTTGTTAGGCTTAAGATCCCTTGATCACCAGGTGTTGATTGAAAAACACGTAAAACTTCCGACCAGAGCATCCGACCACTAGTATTCTCTGGCCAGTTGCTGGAATGCACTCAGCTGTAGCTAATGAGAAAAGTCCGCCACTATCGGAACTCGAACGCTAAAATCTTCCGGTCAGAGACGTTGCGACTTTAGCGATCTTATCACTGAGCCATTCAAGCCAATTCAGACTCCAGCCTGACCCCACCTTTTCTCATCTGTCCATTCACTTTCCGCCAACCTACTAATCCCTGCCAACCCTTTTCGTTCCTCCCTCGGTACATTCCTCTTCATTTTCTCTCGAATTTGATCCTCCTCCTTGTACTGACCCTTGTACCGTCGCCCACGCCCCAGACCATTGTCGCCCACCCCAAAATATCACATATGACGAAGCTCCCACGTGCTTGGCATGTGCTCTGGCATGGGAATCTCCTCCATTACACTCGGGAAACGGCCACAGTGCGGTGAATTTATGTTATTCAGGGTGATGATTGCTACACTCTGCTGCCAATTACAGGATAGAGAGTTTTCTTACGAATTTTGCATACCTGTTTACAAGCAAATTAATACATTGGTGGTTTGGCATTAGTTTACACACTAATGAGAAAAGTTATAATTAACTGATTATGATCATTGCAGAGCCACAGAAAAAATGGACTTCAGACTCGGTTTTAGCGACCGCCAAAAATATAGATAACATGATTGACCCTCGATTATAAATATCTTTTATTTTTTTATTTTTTAGTTAACGTCAAAAACCTGATGTGATGGAGTAAATCGGACCTCGGATTCTGGTTAGAAACCCCAAAACATGTAGAAAACATGGTCTGATCCCCAGACACGAACACATTTTTTGTGTGTGGCTGCGTTGTTGATAAATGATCATGAGTATGAAAGAATAGGAGTGAAATGATTTTATCCGGTATGCAGATTGTGAATCATGGATTATCATTATCGCATTACGGAAACACTTGTGCCTCACACGGTACTGAATGTACCCAGGAGTATTATGTTCAACACAGATGTACGGATTGTTGACCCCAAATGGAAATATTGGTTTATTGGTGATGTGTTCTTGGCATTCCAAATAAGTGAATAATAGATGTTGCCTTTGCCACATTTTGTCTACAATGCCTTATACATGACATCTGCCCGCAAATATTTGAAAAAATGTATTTAAAGATGGCAGTCCAAAAACTAATCAAAAAGTCAAAAATGATAGAAAGTGTGTAGTAAAGGAAAACCCAGATAAAAGGGATGCGCGTTCTTTTCAAACCATTTGCTCACTTTCTTTCGTAAACATTGCTTTCATTTTCGAAAAGCGTTATTGACGATCCCTGGAAAATGGGAAACGGCAGCTCCACTGGTGTTTTAAAGCAAGAGTCGCTTTTTAATCACTGGGTTGGAAAATAAACACTTTTACAGTCACTAGTATTCGGGTGCTCTCTGCATTTCGAATGGAGTGGATTCTGTGGGATATATATTTTTTGAAGCGACAATTATCGGACAATTCCTGACAATATTTATTGTAATAAAATTCGTTGATAGCAGAGTTCATTGTTTTGGTATGTAAAAGCAATTAAAACAGGATTAATGACAGATTTCAAATACAAAATGAAAGTGATAGATAAGATGTTTAAATCATCTTTTTATTCAGTTATAGTTGTAAGCCTTTGTAAACTATAATTTAACGATCACCGATGACATGTTTACTCTCTGAAATTAAACTAAAATTGCAGTTAACACTACTCACATATGTAAGTATCTAATATATGTATCATGGTCGGTCTTTTCCTTATTCTGTAGTATGTTTTTAATTTATCAGATATGAGATTAGTCAGATTAATCAGAGAGGAGAGTAGCAATCCGAAAAACGGACACCAGCTAACTGGGATAAGGGTGGGAAAAGGAAGAAGAAGAAAGGAGATCAGTCGTTTCAAATTGAAATAATTATAGTTTTACGAAGAGATTCCATTGGCAGGCTACCTCATGCCACGCCCCTCAACCTCAATATACTTTTTCTACGTGCGAACTCCTCGCCTCCGTCCAGTTCTGGCGGTGAAATATGTGAGAGTGTCCCTGTACGAGAGCGGACGAGTAAGGTAGGTTACAACATATACATACATTGTAACCTACCTTACATACTTAATGTTTATCTTTCGTAAGACGTTTCAGTCTCTTATCTTCGTTTTTTCCTTTTCATTCCGGTTTACTTACTCGCCTGCTGGCGTAGACCAGGCCCATTTTCATTCCTTATTCTCCATCTATTCCTCCTCCTCTTTCCGTCACCGTCCCCACAGTCACCACTTGCACCATTCCCTTTCCACTCTATACAAAATAGTTCACTAAAATATTCAGATTGATTTAAGGTATTCTGCTGCGATATCTACTCTGATAATTAGTTCCTGAAATGTAGTCCATTATATATCTCGTGAGATCACAATGAGTATCCTTCAGATTTGAATTAAGAGTATTTTGAACATTTCCTTGTGATCTTTACTAGGATTGCATAGTGGTTTCCGCGGAGTCTGTAGCCCTGCGCATAAGGGACACCGAGTTGCTTCTGCGGGGAATGGGAGGGTTATGTTGGCGCAGGCGGCACCCGAGGGAGATGTCGTGACACGACGCTCCCCTCCCCCTCTCCCTACCCAGGTCAGTGGGGAGGTGGCAACAGGGAGATGTGTAGTGATCAGGTCAGCATCATGCTCTGAGAAATGTCAGCAATCATTGACATGTGCCTTGCGGTCCCTCTCTCAACTCTCTCTTTCCCTCTCCTCCCAACATGACATTGAGATTTTCTCTGCCAAATTTCATTTGTTATGTTTATCTCTTCATAAAACGACAAATTTGCCTTTACCACCACACGACGCAACAGAAATCTACAGACCTTACCGCACATATAATCTCAAACAATGATGAACTGTACATTTAAAAGGCATTTCATTATAAAATCTCATGAAGAGTAAAACGAAAACATTAAAACACTTGTCAACATGATTTTTGTCTCACTTGTACCAATACGTGCAGTTTTTATCTGTTTTTCAATATGCATTCGTAATTTTTCCATCACCGATAGTATTTTTTGTTATTTTAATTTTTTAAATATTGGTAAACGTGCTTTAATAATTTTTTCATTGTCAATTGTCAATTAAAATCTCCTAGAGCATTGTAAGTATGAAGTAACCAAATGAGATAAATCAAAAGGGAGCGTTGGTATTGTTCTGCAGGCACAGGCCTTGTAGATCTTGTACAAACGTGATCTAGAGTAGCACACATTAATCAGAAGTACGCCAGTTGTGAGATGGTTCTGAACCAGTGAATACGTCAATATCAGTGCTATGTGTATTAGGGTTTTTGTTGCTTTTTGTATTGCTATATGTATTTGTTGTATATTTTATATTCACATAATTACTTATTTATTTATTATAATAATTTATTCGGTATTTGAAAAAGTCTAGATTTTGTTTAAATCATCCTAAAAATTTTAGTTACGTTTCTGACGAAGTGACTCTCACGTCTTACATGTGATACCTTACTCCATTAGTGAAAAAATGTTACGAACTTTATTCTGAGTGAAGAGTTAAAACAAGATTCTTGGTCACTAGACATCTGTTGTTTATCGTGTGTAGGCTTCTCACTGTATGAGAAAGTGTAGCCCACCGCATGATATTTGCTATCACTATGATTTAAAGAGAACCCATAGATCACTTCTCTGAGTGCTATTTCGTACTGCGATTGCTTAACAAAGATTTTTAAAAAAATGCTTTTGGTTGATTGCAGCCGGTTGTCTCCGGTCGGGCGTTCAGCTGCCGATTCCCTTCAGTCGAACTTTCTGCAGACGATTGACTCCGGTCGGGCATTTTGCAGAAGGTTGTCTCCGGTCCAGCGTTCAGTAGCCTGTTGCCTCCGGTCGAGCGTTCAGCAGCCGGTAGACTCCGGTCGGGCGTTCTGCAGCTGGTGGTCTCCGGTTGGGCGTTCTGCAGGCGGTTGTCTCCGGTCAAGCGTTCTGCAGCCGGTAGACTCTGGCCGAACGTTCTGCAGTCGGTTGGGTCCGGTCGGGCGTTCTGCAGCTGGCTATCTCTGGTCGGGTATTTTGCAGCAGGTTGTTTCCGGTCGGGCATTCTGCAGCAGGTTGTCTCCGGTTGGGCATTCTGCAGCAGGTTGTCTCCCGTCGGGCATTCTGCAGCAGGTTGTCTCCGGTTGGGCATTCTGCAGCAGGTTGTCTCCGGTCGGGCATTCTGCAGCAGGTTGTCTCCGGTTGGGCATTCTGCAGCAGGTTGTCTCCGGTCGGGCATTCTGCAGCAGGTTGTCTCCGGTTGGGCATTCTGCAGCAGGTTGTCTCCGGTGGGGCATTCTGCAGCAGGTTGTCTCCGGTCGGGCATTCTGCAGCAGGTTGTCTCCGGTCAAGTGTTCTGCAGCAGGTTGTCTTCGGTCGGGCATTCTGCAGTAGGTGGCCTCCGGTCGGAAGTTCCGCATACGCTTGCTTCCGGTCGAACGTCCGGCAGCCGTTTACCTCCGGTCGAACGTTCTCCTACCAGTTGCGCCTGATCGAACGTTTTGCAGCCCGTTGCCTCCGATGGAGTTCTGACCACAGTTCGGGCTCAGGTACCGATCACGCTAGCTCCGTTTAATGCAGCCGCAACGAAAATCCCTCACTTGGGTCAACATTACTTTGTTATTTATTTTACGTTTAATGTCATAGTGATATTGAGATTGAGCGTCTTGGCAGCGTTTAATAAATAAAACATACATAAAATAATTAGCATTCACACACTGGTTAATTACTGGCGCAATATTTATTTGTTTGCTTCCGATGAGTACAAGCGTAATTCTATTTTGCTTATAATTAATATAATATTTTTACTTATTATTTAGTTCCTCCATTCAAAGAACATTTTCAATCAACAGAATTCTTGCAGGAATATCTTGCAGACTACAATACCGGTGTGAATCCTAGATAGATACAGCACGGCCTGGCGGTATTCTTTACGTTATATACTCTGATCTCTGCTGTTTACCGGGTGTACAGGTACGTCCGGGATAAAGCAATTTGCAACAATATGTTGTCCAACTGATTAAGAGAATGGATTGTCTGAGTGCAGATGATTAAAAAATAGCAGTATTTCGATATGTAAACACAAACTAAAATAGTACATTATGAAACAATGATTACAACAACGATGATGAAACCCATTACGAGGGTTGCCTTTTATATTTCAGGATTAGAGAACAAAAACAAATATTAATCATCAAAAATCACTTTATTGTTTTTCAAAATATTTCCCATGAAGATCTATACACTTTTGCATGCGTTTGAACCAATTGTCGAAGCACTTTAGTCACTCTGATTGAGGTATCTCCAAATCATGCATTCTGAATGCAGCAACCGCTTCTTGAGGTCTCGAAAAACGGTGACCTCTCAGTTTCTTTTTTACGTACGGGAATAAAAAGAAGTCATTCGGTGCCAAGTCAGGACTATACGGAGGATGACTCATCAAATCGATGTTTTGGGTGCTCAAAAATGCAGTTGTTTGAGCCGATGTGTGAGAGCTCGCATTGTCGTGGTGAAGAGTGATCCGTCTTCGGCGGTTGGTTTTCCTGATTTCTTGGAAGACAGCTGGCAAACAAATCGTTGTGTACCACTCAGAATTGACTGTTCTGCGTTGTTCTAGTAGTACGGTTGCGACATGCCCAGTTTTTTCGAAAAAAAACAGGCGACCATCTGTTTGGAAGTGCTTCGTGCGCGAACAACTTTAGTTGGATTTTGCGCATCTTGAAACACCTATACAGTCGACTGCTGTTTACTTTCGGACTCATACGCGTAAATCCACGATTCATCACCTGTCACGATGTCATAAGAGTGTTTCGAAGCACCGCGATCGTATTTTTTGAGCATTTCTTTCGACCAATCGATACGAACCTTTTTTTGAGCGATTGACAAATTGTGTGGGATCCAACGCGAACAAAATTTTTTGACAGTCAAATGTTCATGCAATATTGAATGTATGCTAGTCCCACTAATGCCTAAGGTTGTCTCAATCTCACGATAGGTCACATGACGATCTTGCAATATCAGTTCACGCACAGCATCGATGTTTTCGGAACAACAACAGATTTTGGACGACTTTCGCGAAATTCTTCTTCGAGTGAACTACAACCACGATTGAATCCACCATACCATCGATAAACACTGGTCCTTGATTGTTCACGATTTAATTCCATTTTTGGGCCAAGATGAATCTTTTAAGTTACTGTAAACAACGCAAATAGCGCTCGTATGTCAAAACGTTATGAGTACGTATAACCTCAAAACATCCAACTTTACGATAGAGCTGTCAGTTGCCAGAATTCAAAACCAGGGTTGCCAAATCCCGAAACATAAAAGGCAACCTTCGTACATTGACTTTCATACGGTACTTTTTCTACGTGTTATGGTACTTTTTAAATGGGGGTATAAAAATAATCTTTAAAAATCCAAGAAAAACAAAATACCAATTTTAGAATGGTTTCATTCAAGAAAGCGGTTTTATATTTCCCCTATAATTTTGAATTTTTTTCCACTCCTTATACATTTAGGGCCTGTATTACCACTGTTGGTTATAACTGCCAGTTAACTAACTCCCGGTTAAAGTAACTCCGGGTTAAAATGGACTTCGTGTATTACGAGAGTGAGGTAACTGGAAGTTAGCTAACTCTCACTTTAACGTTTACTCTGTGTTGGTTGGCAATACTTTCTAGTACTCACAACGATTAATAGAGTGCAGCATAATGTTTTCGATATTCAACTATTTGCTGTAGGGGTGGAGATTTGTTTTGTTTTCGGTGTTTTGGGCTTGGCGAGTCAGTCATAATTCGTTGTAGCATTATTCGCTTATTAAGTGCCTTTTGCGAAATGCAGAATTCCGGCGAAATGTCGAGCATGAAAAAGAAGCGTTCCGCCAATTTTACGCGGGAGGAATGCTCCACACTGGTAAATCTAGTGGATCAGTACGTTGAAATTGTGGAGTGCAAAAAGTCCAATGCAACCACGAATAAGGAAAAGGTAATTTAAAATTTAAAAAATACTATCTTTCATATCAAAATTCTCAATTCAACTTACACTTCTGATATCTTTTATTAGCTTTAATATTTATCTTTTCAATATGTCATTAATCTATTGATTTGTTTTCAAATTTTGCAGGACCAAGCATGGGAGAAAATTGCCGTGAACTTCAATGCAGCCACTGCTTCTTGCCGTACTGCCAAACAATTAAAAGAAAAATACGACAATTTAAAAAAAGAAGCAAAGAAAATGTTAGGCAGAGAGAGGCAAGAAATATTGAGAACCGGAGGAGGGCCAGGAACCAGCATTCCAAAGGATCCTACTTTGGAAAAAGTTGCTGGGATTATGGGAGTAAGTGCTGCAGGAATGCCATCGACACATGATGACGATGACATAAGTACAGTGTTTGAAGAAGAAGAAGAAGTAGCAGCAGCAGGAGGAGGAGAAGAAGAAGAAGTCACATTAAGCAAGACAATGGACTTTCCCATATTACATGTTAATGAATTGGAACCTTTGGCAATGCACAATAGTGAAAGTGAAGTGCAGGAATGGTCTAAATATACACCTGCTATGCTGAAGCAAAAAAGAAATTCCAGTTTAATTGTGACTCCGAGTACGGCAAGACGAAGACCCCAGATGTGCGACACCATAATAAGTCCTGCGAGTGGGCAGAAGTTGCACTCTTGGGCTTCTGCAAGGACTGAAGTGGCCTTTCTGCAGAAGGAATTGCTGCAGAAAGAATTTGAAGCTAAGCAGGAGCGAGAGAGAGAGCTTCATTCAATTAATATGAAGATAAAAGAAGAAGAACTTAGGTTAATAAGAGCAAAGAGAAAACTTGTGGAAATGGATGTGGAAGCAAAGGAGAGGCAACAAAATAATGTTTTTGAAAATTTGTAAACTTTATTTTTTAAATATAATTTAACTATAAATGAATGTTTAATATTAATTTCTGTGAATTCTCTCTCTGAAGAACCTCACAAATGTTTCCCGAACTGCTTCCCTTTGTGGCACTTCTAAATTTATGGCAGGAGTTATCTGCCCTTCTTGAACTGCCAATTGTAATTGTTCTTGATCCATTCCTGGAACAGGTGGAGGATCTGCTTCCTTCCTCTCAATGGCAATGTTGTGCATTACAGCACATGCCACAATTATGGGCTGCACTAGTGATATATCTTGCCTTATTCCCAGTGCCAAAATAGGGAATCTTGCTTTCCAAACACCGTACAATCTTTCCACTGTATTACGTGTTCTAATGTGCGATTCATTATACAAATTTTCCTCTGGTAAATGAAGGTTCCGAAGAGGTGTCAACAGTGTTGGTCCTATAGGATATCCTGCATCGCCAAGCAGCACCCCATTCAAAAACTCCCCTCTCTCCACCCGAGCCTTAATTACAGAGTTTCTGTATATAGTTGCATCGTGGCTTGATCAGGCCACCGTGCAACTATATTTTGAATGCGCAAGTCTTGGTTTGCAATGGTTTGCACATTGAAGCTGAAGTAGCCTTTCCTATTTCGAAAAACTTCAGCGTTGTCTCCACCGGGTGAAACAATGCGTACATGAGTGCAATCAATGGCACCTATCACTCTTGGAAAAGCAGCCACTTCAAAGAACTTTCTTTGAATGTTTATTGTTTCTTCTCTGCTTCTCGGCATGTAAATAATTTTTTTCCTTAGAGATGCAAGGGCATGAGAGACTTTTGTAATTATTCTCCCTGCAGTAGTTTTATGCACTCCTGAGAAGTCACCAACTGCAGTTAGAGTGCCGGCAGTTGCATAAAATCTCAGGGTGAGCAGTAATTGATTCATAGGAGACAAAGAGCAATTTCTGAAACAAAACAATAGAGTTCTTAATAGTGTGAATGTTTCTGAAGTCTGTATATAAATCAAAATATTTTAATTCTTAACCCAAAATTATCTACTTTCAATGTCCACTTAATGAAAAGATTTTTAGGTATTAAAGAAGAAATTTATTTAAAAATTGTGTTAGGTGTAAGATGTAACAAGTAATACGAATTGGATCTAAAAAAAATTAAATCAATTGAAATTTTATTGGCATGAAGTGATATTTTCACTTAATTTCTAATTTACTTTAGAAATGTTTCATTCTTATTTCTTAACGAAAGTATGCAAAATATATTAATACACAAAAATTATTCATTACATTAAAGTGTAAACTTCTGAATTTTAGTAATGCAGAAACTTGTTACAATAGGAAAGGGAAAGTCATGAAAGAAAAATATGTAAATTTCATTAAACACTATTTACCCTGTTTTAACTTAAACCAGGTTGGGAATACATAATAATCACATTAATATTTAATTTACATAATAATCATTTAAATTTCAAATGTGGTTAAAAGTCAACCAACAATTTTCTAAGAATATTATTTAATTTCAGTAATATCCACAAAGATTTAAAGACAATCAAAATACGGTTTGCAGTATTATTCATTCGATATTGAAATGACGACTGAATAAATAATATAGCGACCTCATGTTGTCAGTCTTTAATTATTTTGTGTACACCACTAAAATTAAGCAATAATTGTAAGTAATCATTTAAATAATAATTAAAAAAATGGTAATAGCACTTTATTAACAAAAATTGAAATTATATGGACTTACTTAAAATCAGGTTGACAACTAGTAAACCATTAATAAAAATACTAATGAAATAATAAGTAGACCAATGAAAACGATTATTTAATAAGACAGTAATATTAAACATGTCAAATTCAATAATATATCATTTCAATGCCTTACAGCCCAGGAGGTTACAACATAACCTTATTATTTCAAAAATTCAGAGAGAAAGCTAAGGAAAGGTTCTACATCTACCTACAGAGGGAACATACTATATAACTAATGCCATTAATGATTTATTATATACATCCTCATACCTGTCTGTAATGTATTCCAGTTCATCTTCAATCTGTTGCAATACGAACAAAGCAGTTTGTTTCGTAATCCTGAAACGTGCGAAAAATTCGTCCCAGTTCCACTCTCCGAAGTTATCCCGTCTGGGCCGCAAACGTTTGAGTCGTCTGGTATTAACGAAATATTCCAACAGCATTTCGTCTTCAGAATCAGTTTCAACATTTATTACATTCGCCATTTCACCTAACCGTCAGTTAACTCAGTAACTCTTACTTCAACCTCCGGTTAACTTAACTTTCCGGTAAACCTCCGGTTTGTCTTTAACCGACGCTCGTAATACGAATTTCTCCCGCTAACGTCCGGTTAACTCTAACTGGAACTTTAACTGACGGTGGTAATACAGGGCATTAGAGGCATTCCTGATTCAGATTTTAGTTACTCGCGCTATGTTTTGTCACACGAGTATCCGCGCGGCGTACTTTGTACGGCAAGCCTATTTTGTTAGAAAAATGAACTCTGCAAGGACTGAATAATATTTGGATATAATTTTCATTTCGTTTTATTTCAAACACATAAATATAACAATTTTAATTATATAATAAAGATAACAAATTTAGCATATTAACCTTCAGGGACCTTTTGCATGAGATGACTTTCAGAACATGTTCGTTGCGTGCAAAACCATCATGCATGTACATGTACCAGTTAATAGTAAGTGTAGTAATAACTGTAGTAGTGTGGTTTTTTCTCATAGGCAAATGTGACAGCAATTTCTTAATTTTGTTGGTGGTTATTCTTGATCTTCACGACTTCCAGTTTTTGAAAATTTCGATTAGCGGTGTTTTATTCCACTTATAACTTAGTCTTTGCCAATGAACACATCTCTACACTCTAAATCGCTGTTCAAGTAACCACTTACACAATAAAACTTAGAATACGTATTATGTTCACTCTCAGTCAATACAACTTCCCCAGAATCACTTACAGCATCGTAAATTTCGTCTTCTGACAATTCCTCATGTATTAATTCACATATCTGTTTTTTCAATAAATTATACGTTTCTGTATTGTTTCTTCTATAAAACGAAATAAATTAGTTTGTTACATCAATAAATTAAAAAAATTCCTGGGAAAATTAAAGAATATGAAAACTTACACTGATAGCGGCGTAGGAAGTACGCAAACGAACATTTTACAATAGCAATACTATCGTATCTCCATTGCAATTAATCTTCTGCAACAGAATGTCAGGGAGGATGCAGCTGAATGCCTTCTGAGAGGTTAGGTCAAATGTCAGAACGCGCGCTAGTGCTATCTGACACCTATGGCGATAACAGTACAAAGTACGCCAGCGCGAATAACTAAGGATTAACACAATTCCCAGAGAGCAATTTCACTTCACAGAGAAGATCTATACCACCAATTAACTACTACTAGTATTGTTTGAATACATTTACACAGGATTTCAAAATAAAAATAAAACTTCGGCATTTTTGTTGACATCGCCCAGACCTACAGTATAAAAAAGCATATAACAATTATGTATAAATTAACATAGACGAATACCCCAGATTACCTGGTTCAAATAATATCAATCTATCATAGTAATAGAATATTTTTTAGTTTCTGGAAAGAGTCAACACTCAAATTCGAGACCAATAAGTGCAGCTTTGACTTATCATTGTCCCCTATCATTAATGCACACGTATCTAACCTCCCAAATTTGACAGTGTACAAACGGCCCAATTCTCAGGCGGCACGGCAATTTTACTGTACGGAGATTTCCACATTAATATAAGAAATTATCTTTAATTATATCTCAATCTTGTTGACAGTTGGAATGCATATTTAAAAGTAAAATTAAGTCTACTGAAAAAAGTTAAAACTATTCGCTTTAATACCCGAAATACTTCTGGCACAGCTTACAATAAAAACAAACCTGTTAACTGGCTCCCCCCAAATAGTGAAATATCTCGGTCTTAAAAAAAAGCACATAAGTCATATGGTACCAGAATCTCAGTATTAAAATACAGTAGGCAAACAAATAAGGTACCTCAACGAAAACCCATCATTAATCGATCTTCCTACCTCCTATTGCAAAATATAATATCGACCATAACCATATCCAAACCATATTCAAACCAACTCTATGCCTTCCTAGTTTGTATCTCCTTTTCCAAAAGAAACATTAACAAGCTTCAGATAGTGCATAACAATTCTCTTAGAAATATCACAAATGCTTCTTGTTTTTTCACAAAAATTGACTCCACACAACAGCATATAACATTACTTCCCTCACAGTTCTATCACTCCATATCTCAAATATTCCACTTACCCAAGAAACTTATGACTCCAACCCTCCTCATAAAACTAGAATTGAAAATAAGCTAGGCAAGTTTCCCGATCCAAATGGTATTTTAATGTGTCTGAAAAATATTTCCTCAATTACATTAGTTTCTTTTGTATTTTTCGGCAAAATAGCCAGTGAACTTTCATAACATATGTAAAGTCAGTAATTGTTCTAAATGTATACCTATAAAAATAATGTTGATAAATATGTAGGCAATGCACAAATCGGCGATAAAGTGTAGAACAATTTCAATATCGAATCGAAAACAGCCCGAGATTCTTAGCCTGGAGAAACGGTAACTCGCCGATTGACTCAACTGTCTCACACTCTTTAAACCAAGCCAAAGATTTAAAAACGGCTACTATCCAGTAGGCTTCCAGCAGTGCTAGTGATTCTGTTATCACTTCATGAGATATAATATCGAGATATGGACGTCTCGGATGCCTCATTATACATGTCAATTCTTTTATAGAATGTTTCATTTGTCAATACTTCAGAATAATAATTACGAATTTGCTTGTCAGATAATTATTGATAAAATGTTCTTTTATAGCAAGTACAAGTAATTCTGTACTCACGGTTTCCATCACAAATGGCTCCTTCTCGTCAGATGAACTCACCTGGGAGAAAAAAAGTGTCACAAGTTAAATTTATAAAAAGTAATGGGAGTTAATATAAAAAGTTTCATTGTATATTGTAAGTACGGGTATGTTAATGATATTAACTGTCTGTAACGATACATATTTTGGAGTAAACAATCTTAGAAGAACATTTGGATCACTTTGAAATGTCGATTTAGTTATCTTGATTGATGAAGATTTGATACGTTAACTGGTTATGATTTCATATTCTAAGTATGCATACATTGTTATATGACTACATTATTACTTTCATGCAAACATTATACTAAAATACGAGCAATTTGGTTACAGTTTGTACTGTTGGGCTCCTTTAAATACTAACAAACTAACTCATTTACACGACGATCACCTTCTTTCCAATATGTTATATTTGAAACGTAAGTGGAATACAAAATTCGAGGCTTCAAACAGACCCGACTCATCGCGACTAGATCAAAATCTCTTATAGTAGAGGGGTATAGCCACAGCAAGGAGACAGCACGGCATTATTTGGATCAGTCTGTTTAGATTTTTTGAAATAAATTCACGCAAACAAAACAATGGGTAGTAAACTCCTGATTAACGAAGTTTTCTACACCCCGTTTCGAGATATTAAACATAAATACAGTCTAATAGAAACATGAAATGCGCAATAATCATAAAGTGATAATAATGAGTGACACTTCTTTTTCATTGAATACATATAATATGAATACACACTTCGCCTAAGCCTCAAACTTGTCCGTTTGAAATGGAAGAAAGAGCCTCAGCAGAGAAGCGAACCGTAACCGTCAACTGAAAAAGTGTTTCAAATCAGAACAAATTGTGGGAATTCTGATGTGTTGTTGACGCAATTGCATAAAAAAGTAAAGGAAGTCATCTCCGTCAACTCATATCTATTTAAAGAGAACACTGACTTCCTACTTTTGCCACACACAGCGAGACTGATGATGACAGCAAAGCTGTCGCAAGCCGGTTCTCTAAATATATATATATATATATATATATATATATATATATATATATATATATATATATATATATAGTATTCAATTCACGGAGATGACTTCCATTATTTCTTCATGCGTAACAAAATCCACATTTAACGTCAATGAATGGGTGTTGCTGTAACAGGAAGCTAATGAAACTGTTTTGTTTCCGTTTTTGGTTTATGAATCAACTTCGAAATTTTGTGTAATTTGTTAAGCTGGGTTTACATTTCTGTAAATGTCTCAAAGCGCAAACAACATATTTTCATAGACTTTTAGAGATAAAACATATTTTTAATTTAAATATTTGAGGAATGACGGAAGGAGTCGTGCATAACTTTGATATATAAATATGCTAAAAGATTACCATTTATTTCATAATCATTTATTTAAAGTTGTTGAAAATTCTTTAGAACCCTCTTAAAATCTAAACCTGAATAGAAATATTTTGTTATCAAAAACCGAAAACTTAATTTATGGAATGTATAATAATAACCGGAATGTAATTAGAAACGGTTTGATGCCTTGATACAACACACCTGATTTAGACCACATTGTTTTCAACTGGTTTCGCATCGTGTTAAAGATGAGCCGGTAGAACTTGCTATCTCTGCCCCGTCACCTGACGTTCTAAGTTTGTACGCTAAATGTGATGTCCTTACTAGTTCCCTAAAAAGCATTGACCCCCTCCCAATCCAATTCACAATTTGACAAAAATGTTTTCTGTGACCTAGACACCAATCAACCAGAGCCATAATGGTATTGTGTGGAGAAAGAGAAGCGTGCCTCTTGCATACACGTGATTAAATTAACGCTAACCACTTCTTCACGCGTCGTTTACAGCTTTATGTACTGCACGGTCACGGGGCCTTTCGACGTGTTGGTATCAGTTTTGTTTCATATTTCATTGATAATGAGTGATGTATTCAAATGCATGATTAGTTAAACGATACCTTTAGGGAATTATCGTTGTATTTTAATGAAGCTCTCAACCGATGAGAACATTAGAACTCCGAACTAAACTAGTAATCTAGACGGGCACCATGTAGGAGTATCATAAAGATGAGTATTATTTCTGTTATATTGGTAGTGATGCCTAATAGAGACTGTGGTGAGCACTGCCGGGATTATACAAAGGAGAGGAAGGGATGGGCGATGCGGTAGGTGATACGGTGGTGAGCCAGAATTACGTAGCCTGAAGGGGGATCGGCCTGATGCGGAGCAGTCCGGAGCAATCCGGCTTGACGCGGAGTGGTGCGGGGTGATGTGGGGTGGAGAGAGGGTGGGCTAGTGCGGGATGGAACGGGGATGGTGCAGAGTAGCATGGTGCGGGGTGGTGCGGGGCTGGGTAAGTGCGAGCCGGGGTGAGGCAGGTGGTCCGGAGTGGTGGACGAGGGGGGGGGGTGCGGGATGGAACGAGCATGATGCTGTGTAGTGCGGGGTGGGCTGGGGCGGGTTGAGGCGGGGTGTTGCGTGGTGAGCGGAGCTGGTTGGAACGCTTCGGGGTGGAGTGGGTGGTGTCGATTGGTGCAAGTGGTGCGGGGGGGGAATGGCGATGGTGCAGTGTAGGGTGGAGTGGAGTGGGATGGGGTTGGGCATGGTGGGCACGGTGGACGGGACGAAACAAGGCGAGGTGAAGCGGGACGGGATGACGAGGCGATCCAGTGCTACTGAGGCTGGCTCCCATCCTCGCAGTGCCGTGAGCCTCCAGTGGCGCGAGGCGAAATGAAGCGCAGCGGTGTGCGGTCGCTGCGCTACGCCGGCTGATTCGCTGCGCGCGCAGATAATTAATACCCACAGGCACCGCCACCGCTTAGGGCTCAGCCGCATCCCCTCCCTTGGGCCCTCCCCACCACCACCCCCACTGCGCACCTCGCTCCCTTCGGGCGGAACTCGCACACATCCACTGCGGAACCATTTACATCGCCTTTCTGGCTGAAATATTGTCTGCCAATTTGTTAGAGATGTGTTATCTATTATCTATTTCACTGTACTATACGATAAAAGTATTATATCTTAACGCATCTTAAATATTCTACATTTCAAATGAAATACAAAATAAATGCTCTGAATATTAGAAACTAAACAACTGCAAAGACTCCAGCAGAGGCCATTGCACCAATACTGGCCACTTCAAGAATAACATTTTAAAATACGAACAAAAAACGAAAGAAAAAAACTAAATAAAAAACTTCCTGGAAACATACAGAATGTAGATCTTATGCCTTCTAGTGGTGACGATTAAAAGGAAGATACTTAGTTTCTTTTCTCGTATTTTACACTTCCCATACTTTGCACAAGTAACGTATTATTGTTGGTACTATTGTAATAATGTTACGTAAACCGGAACGTTTTTCGAACTCTTCGTTTCAAATGCTTTTCGAGAGCCACAAATCGTGACACCATCGGGACTTGAATCCTAAAACCTTCCGGGTCAGAGGCACTGCAGTGACGTCAATTAATGCCTTGAGCCACTGCAACCGGTCGAGATCATCCCTTGTTTTTAACACCTGGAACCATTTGGCAATGCAGAATGGCATTCACATTTAATTTTTTATGCAATCGCTGGTATAATCAGATGCCACTCTATAAAGGGAATGATTCTCCTGGCGTTTAACAATATGTCGCTCTCGCTGTAATTTAGAAAGTGACGGATGTGATTATTTGATAAAAGTCTTTATCACAAAACATGATTTCACTTCATTAATATTATTATGAACTGAACATGAAATGTGTTTATTTTTATCTGCTCTGAAATAAATGTATGACATATTTAATTTCCTGCCTCATTCACAGATGACATTGCATTTAGAATGTTAAATATTGTTTCAGTGGCGGGAGCCTATGGAAAGGGACATATTCATTAACATTTTTATGAAATGAAAATTTGTGCACGTAGTGAACCTTGAATGTGTGACAGTTTTCTCTTTCACACACACACACACACACACACACACACACAAGTAAACGGAGGACGATAATGAAGGTCATATCCAACTGTGTCATCTGATGTACATAACAATTTTAATTTTACTAATTGTGATAAACTGATAAGAAGATGTTTGTATTTCTATGTATAATGTGTACACACAGCACATTGCACCAAAAGATGGAATAAACAATTATTAAACGTAATAATTTTAAAAGATATTAAATACACTTTTCTGGCATCGCAATGATTACATTTCTGTCGCATACCAATAACAAGAGATTAACCACGAATTCAGTGTATTTTTTCGTTGTATTGTTTCGTTTTATCGTTGAGGTAAGGAGTACCGTCATGTAGAACTTTTATTATTTAAACATTTTTTATCCTTAGAGATAGTTTCGCCTTTCAATGCTAAATGGATACCTTAACAAAATTCAAAAACATGCGTAATCCCTTCGTCGTTCGTAAATCCGGCACTGTTTTACAGTCAGACCTGCCCACATCTTATAATTTTATTTTAGTATCTCTCAATGTAGCTAACAGCTGTGCCAGCGAAGAAACGTGGTGAATGATGGTTAAGTTATAAAAAAAGAACCTCGCTATCAGTGTCCCTTTAGAAAGCCCCTTGAGTACAAACATTTTTTTCAACTACATATATATCCTCTTCCCATACCTCAAACTGTCCAATGTTTTAACACAAACATGCGGAAAATGACTGTATGATATTACTAAATACACCATAGTTCTAAACAAATAACCTTTTCCTTCAATTACATTACACTTTTTTCTGGGGACTACCACTCCCCCTTGGTGACCACCCCCTTGGTGTTCGCTAGTAACAGAAATGGCATTGGTATGTGACTAAATTTAGTGGATAAATATTGGTTAAACGTGATATGGAATTTCGTCGAATTTGTTCCGGGCAAATTTTAAAAATTTCAGAAACCATCAAAAACTGGAGCAAAATTCTAATATTTGATTTGTTCGTTCATGTACAGCATCCTCCGGACGGTTCGCATTCGTTTTAATAAATATGTATGTTGAAATATTCTTTCAATCGGAGATGTTACTTTCTCTGTGGATGTTTTTGAATCATATTGCAAAATTGCTTATGCATTAAATTGTGCATTAGCGGCTAAAAGCGTCATTCACTGTGAGTGTGTGTGTGTGTGTGTGTGTGTGTGTGTGTGTGTGATCACTACATTCCTTATTGTAAGATTCTCTGTCTACAGAATAGTTCCTAGTGATGAATTGGACGGGCTCTTCACAATATTCGAAACTAGCTGAGTGGGTGGGGTGTCCACATTTTAGTAAATATGTGGGAGATGGAGTTCTCAACTGCAAATGAGTGTTTGAGTAGTATATTTTGCCCTCTTTCAAAACTCATCTCACCGTGCAATATGATTAGTAGTTTTTTAAATGTAAATGAAACTATTAGTCTGAAATAATTGGGACCTGCTTATCAATGAACTCGTAAATATGAACGTACTGCCATAGAGAATTCAGATCAACCAGGCTTCTGAGTTGTTTGGAAGTGAATGATTCCACGGAGGTGGAGTAGGAAGGGAAGGGCGAGAATGAGGAGGAATTAAAGCAGGAGGAGTGAAGGATGACGAGTCATGAGTTGGGTGTGAGTGACGGAAAGTGAAGGACGGGAAGGAAGAAGGGAAGAGTGAAGAATGAGGAACGGGAAGTGAAAGATAGGGAGATAAGAATGAAAAATGAAGTTTGGGAAAGAAGGATTGGGAGTGAAGAGTGGGGTGTGGAAGATTGGATGCAGAGGAAAGAGTCAGGAAATATATTGTTGAAGAGCGAGATCTCATAACTTGGGGTAGAAAACAGCCGGATAGCTCAATCTCCCATTGCTTCCTTTGCTATTGCAGTCCTCTCCACTCCTCCTTCTCCCCTTTGTAGTATTTAGAAAAATGTTCGCGTGACACCGGCATTAACTTATCAAGAGGAACGGGACGGTCTGGAAAAAGATTTTGCCTAACCAAAAATTGTGAATTTCAAAAATGTAAAGGGTAGGAATGGTCCCACGACAGTGCCGAGAACGGGAATTACACTTTCCGTTCGTTCACAAAGCTTCACAAATGAAACTCGCACGTAATCTTGGCATTGAGATTACGCAGAACGTCGGCTGGAGTCGTCACTTCCTCAAGACAAAGACAATTTCTGAGCGATCTGCCACATCTTCGGCACGGCCTGGGGGGTACATGGTACATCCTCTGGAAAAAGACAACCTGGCGACGATTTGGTATTTTCTCACCAGTACATAAAAGAGAGTAAACAGCTGTCAGACGTCTATTGTATTTGTCTCCACAGATCTTTCCTAGACCATATCCAGATATAACCATTTATTGGTTAGGTATTTTACTTCTTTTCCAAATATTTCATAAAAAGGTGTCATTACCAATAAATATAAATGTTGGTAACGGTAACGCATTTTTATTGCCAACATTACAATGACAGTTTAGATCAAATTCAATTTCCTTTTGCACCCGCTCTCTGCCTAAGGGTTTGTATTTCAAAATGTATACGTTGTTGCCTATAGTCTGTGACAAAGCATAAATTATCAATTGAGAATTATCAACCAAAAGGGTGCAAGGTTTGCAAATTTATCCAGTAAGTTTCATCAGTTTTCTAAATATATGTTCCGGTGGCTTAATGTAAACTCCCAAAATTAAAATATCAGTTTTATAAACAAGAGGCCGCGACATCAACCAAATATATTGTAGAATATCAATACTGGAGAAAATCCGCTGAACAGTTTATTCGCTAGCGATGTTCTCTGACTGACTGACGGACACTCGGACGGACGGACGGAGGGACAAACGGACGGACAGACGGACGGACGGTCATGAGGGCGGGCGGGCGGGCGGGCGGGCGGGCGGGCGGGCGGGCGGGCGGTTTGGCGGATCTGAGGTTTACGGTTCGGGCGGGAGTAGGCAGGCGGGTCAGCAGCGAAGGGACGGGGAGGGCCAGGGGCAGGTAGGGAGGGAAGCCCTGCTGCCAATTAGCACAGTTTGTCTCTTGCTGCTTCTCCTTCCGAGGCCCCGTAAGGGCGCGGTGTGTTCCGTGCGTTCTAATTCATCATTTCAACTTTTCATGTACTTCCATTATTCCCCTCCTACAGCAAGCATTTCCAAGGAATGTCTGCTTCATTAGAAAGATTGTTAGCTAAGTTGCTCAAAGTTATATTGAGAATATTCTGGGACTTTCATTTAAAATTTGGGTAAGTTTACTTGCACTTTTCTTTGAATAATGAACTTTCTTGACTGTGTGATGATGACTAGATACAAGAGGAACTGTTGACAGTTAGTTTTGAAATTTCCTTCGTTGTTTCCTTGTCATTAAAATAACTCGTATTCTGAATCATTGTCTATCAAAATAAAGATTTTTGACAAATAGTAAAAGAAGATAACTTATTTATTCTTTTTGTTTCTACTACTATAAGCATTTTTATCACATTCGTTCTGATTATTCAGATTCTTAAACTATTAAAGGAGAAGATTTACATTATTACATTACAAAAGAGAAGAAAAAGACATTATTTACATGAATGTATTTATACATACATTTTATATAGAAAAATTAAATTTACTGTATGTCTGATTTGCTCAGTCTTTGTATTCCTCATTAAGTCATGAAGTCTTCAATTATTATCAACTTAAAGTACCTAAAATGTTCTTAAATTCTACTGCCACTCCATTCACACTCTAATTGATTAAAACTATTTACTTGAGGAAATGGTGTTAGTGATTATATATCAACAATAAAGACTTAATAATATTTTTCTACAAATTAAACCTATTAACTCAATGATCATTATGATGCTTTCTGAAAGCTATCATTAGAAAACGCGACATCGCAAAACAAAATGTTTTTGAATACAAAATGGGCATGGAGGAACCAAAATTTGCTCCTTGTGATTCACCAAATGAAATTGGCAAGTCGACCTTTGTCAGCACCCACCCTTATATTTATCACCAAATCCACCAGCATTCCCGGCTACCAGCAGAACTCCACACAATCACCAGCAATCTCCGATTTCCACTATTCTTCTCTGTACAAGACATATTGTAAATATCCTTTACCTGTAATAAATTTATCCAATTAGTTCGATAAGTTTAATATTTCTTATATAATTTACTAAGTTTAATATATATATATATATATATATATATATACATATATATATATATATATATATATATATATATATATATAATTTACTTCAACTTTTTCAATTTTTAACAAATTAATTTTAACAATTAATATATCATAATGTTCCTTGAAACAGAAGAAACAGAACTATTCTTCCTCAACACTTTCTACAAATATAATCCATAGGATATAACAACGAGCAGTTTCTTATTTTTTGTACTTACGTGCTCCCGATAGGAACTCGAATTTCGAATACTTCTCGCTTCCGTTGTTTCTACTTGTCATCTTTTCGTATGCCTTCACCTCCCTTCGCAAATCCTCTTTCATTTATGTCTTTTAACTTTTCTATCTCTCCTTCCTCTTTATTACTCTCTCTCTCTTTCTGTCTCTCTCTCTCTCTCTTTCGCTCTCTCTATCCATATGTTCTTTCCATTTTTTTACGTTTCCTCCTGTATGAGAACAGGCAACTGAAGTCCCTGCAAGAATTGGCGCAAAGCCACATAACTTGAGCCTCCGCTTCTCTGTGCCGAATCTGATTCATTCTGTGTCATTTGCCCCGCCGGGTGACAGGCGAAGGCAGAGGAAATCGGCGTATGAAAAGAAAATCCCGAATATCTTGATATTTGTCACAAGACGACACACACGCAGATCTCGGCAGCCAGAAACACGCATTTATCACTGGGCGTGCGCTGCCAGCGAGAGGAAGGGCCCCGACGCTCGGGAGACAAAGTGCGCAGTGAAGGGCCACGAAAGATCCATCCGCAGAGGAGGCCATGCGCAATCTCGAGAGCGATCGCAAGATGCCTCCAAAGAATAATGTCCTCGAGCAAAATTTCGAGATTGATGACACC
Source organism: Gryllus longicercus (assembly GCA_038098605.1). NCBI lineage: Eukaryota > Metazoa > Arthropoda > Insecta > Orthoptera > Gryllidae > Gryllus > Gryllus longicercus. The sequence continues at coordinate 3,288,176 of JAZDUA010000007.1, forward strand.
TTTTCAGTGAATTGCACTTCTGACAACTTTAAGTACACTGTTGTTGCCAAGAACTCAAGACGAAACAAATCCTCTTTCTGTCAAATATGTTGGGTCTTGTTGAATCAATAACATTACCATTTTTTTAACTGAGTTAAAAATAACATTTTTGTTTGTATATAACCAGTATGTGTCGGTGTTGGCATACAATTATAATAATTATTTACAAACGAAATGAGATTTTTAAGGTGATGGCAAAGAAATTTTATTATGAACTCAATTATATTGCTTTCTACATCCCTTGGTGATACCTAGAGTAGATTAATTATTCTGATGAGTTGGTGATTAGACGTTTTGATATGAATAATGACGAACTAATGGCAATGAGAGGCAGGTAAAACGTAAGGAACCCGACGAAAGATGCCATAAGCTTTCTTTATCCATACAAATTCCAAATAGATTGATGGAGATTTAAACTCTAGTACCCAGAGAAGGAAGGCCAGCCGGTACAGGTCCGACAGTCCGACCGGTACAGAGAGCGAGTATTATACTTTCCAGTTATGTCAAGTAGTTTGGTCATTTGACCCGTCAGTGTACTGCTTGTTATAACCCAGGATGTGACGGTGTAATTCCCCCTCTGAATCCTTAAATCCGGCACCAATTTACAAGCAAACTTGCGGAAATCTCTCTCTCCCTCTCTTTCCAAGTATTTGTCTCAGCAGAGAACAACTCAAGCCGAGACGAGCTATAAGTTCCCGACACGTGAAATGTAGTGCAAGTAACTATACGTGTGTGTGATTGGAAGTTTGTGAATCTGTGTGTGTGTGTGTAAGAGAGAGAGAGAGAGAGAGAGAGAGAGAGGGAGAGAGAGAGAAAGAGAGGGAAGGGGAAAGAGGAGAGGACAGGAGGGGAGGAGCCCAGGCTGATGATAGGTAATCACGTGCATTCCGTGACCCATGTTCTAGAGTACTTCTCCAATATTCGTCTAGTATTAAAATAAAGGAACGCAGAACCATCGATCAGAGCAGCCGTCGGCTAGATTTATCCTTCAGCGACTGAATTTGTCCTAGCTGTGAGGATAGTGTAGAAAAACGTCAAAAACGCTTGAGAGTTCCCTGGCGTAAAAATTGTGATCGGTACCGCTCAAGCTGTAAGGGACTGTAATTTGCTTTGATCTGCAAAATGGGGATTGGCATAACAAACAAGAGCGGCCACAACGGGGAACAGCTATTGTGAGAAGAGCGATTTTTGTGGTGGCGAAGGGAAAGGAGAATGTAAGGTAACTAACCTTCTCCGAATAAAGTGGTTACGTCATATCTAATGAAATTTTAACTTCAACACCTTTTTTTACACCGCTGCATGACATATTCTGCTCGGTGTAGCCGAATTAGCATTGTTTACCAAACGGTCTGTCAATAATGACAATTATTTACGACACATTCAGGGTGCGCAAGATCTCAAAACCATTTCCATATTCCCTGAGGGTTTTTTTGTGAGGTGCTACTCTACAGCCCAGGCTGAACTTTAATGTTATTGACGTAGATGGAAAAAGGAAATACGCTACCTCAACACCTCTTTTTTTTACACTCAGAAATACGAGTGTGTCTCCACTTCTAAAATCGCGGGGGAAACGGAGATAGAGATATTGCGTTGCCTTTCCATCTCTCACAGTAATTGGCACCTCCGTCAACAACTCCACTGGCTTCTCTCATACGTTACTGCACTATCTCCGCTGCTCTGCCCTCTACACGCTTCCCCCGTACTTAACCCCTCAGCGGGCAAGCGACGGCTCAGCGCAGCGCGATGCTCAGGTGTTGCGCGACTTATTGCGCGCGCGTCCGCCCCGCCGGGCGGCGCCACCGTCTCGCTCTTCCCTTCGCCCTATCGACTGGGGAATTGCCTATGTGCCCCTGGATGTGCGACGGTTGCCAGAGCACCAAATGGCGAATATGAGGAGGGACGGGGACAATAAATGGGTCATGGTGGTGACGGAGAGGGCGGAGTGGGACGTGGAAGTGACAAATGGAAACAAGCACAAGCAGGGCTAGGAAATACGGGTGGATATAAGAGTACGATTTTTAGAAATAATAAAAATAAAAATAAAATAATATATTTGCTATCAATTTTTTTGATACACAAAAATGTATGTTTAGAAAAATGTGTATAATTTTCGCAATTGGTGCACTAAACAGAACGTGGACTTAACAGAACGGACACAGAATGAATTTACGGTATGTTCAATTAGTTTTATGAAAGGTATGCATGCGTTCTTACATAATCTTATAGTAAGACAGATACAACCTTACATAATCTTTAATATCATATAATGATATTTTCGTAATATGGTTTTTACTTTGCCATCACAGACAAAACTAAAACTATCCTATACTACTATTCTCTCATATCTCTATACACCTTTTTACTCAAGTAAAGTGCCTGAATAAAAACGTTAATTAAAAACACAACTAAAAGAAAGAAGTGAAAATGTGAGTAAAAATCATGGCTTATCATAGCTAACGGCAACGAAAGAATTAAATTAAAAAATATGCTAAGTATTTTTAGCGGAGATAAAGAACTAAGACTCCTGTCAAAGCACATAACGGTGCACTTATATTACTGTATTTCACTGAATCTCTAAAGACACAAAATACCATTCATTTATTGAAAATCTCCTCGAAGTTCCCAAAATATCCATTTTCAATGCATTCATTTTATTTTTATTCACATTACTTTAATATTAATGTCAAAATTAGAAATTTAAAATGATATTTCATTTTTGTATCTACAGTTTCAGTCTTTGCTTGTCAATGAACATCCACTTTCTTGCATAATTCGTGCACATTCATTTATTAATTTTAATTTTAATTTCCAGGTGAAATGGGCATTACATCTTCAATTGTGAAAGTATTTTAATATAAGAGAATTTAATATAAGAGCCCCCTTCCATGGTATTATCTTTCAAATTACACGCTCCCAACATCTGAAAAAACATACACCTTAGAGATGTAATATTACTCAATTGGGCAGTACATAAATAAATAAATAAATCAAACCTTTCCTAATCCAAAAGAGATGAAAATGGCGAGAAAGCGGGAGACGCTAATTGCAACCATTGACTACACTTAGGAGAGAATCCACGATATGACTGGCCGCAATTCTTCCTCCTGCTGAATCATAAACGATATTCTCGCAATGTGACAAAATCAAAAAGTAGCAAAAATAATATGGATGCATTATGAGCGTGAATCTTGAATGTGAATTCCATCCCTTGCCTTCTTTTAACTTTTCAAGAATTGGCCGAACATGAAATCGTATCCAAAGGAGTTGCTGCGTATGTTTTGGGAGCACGTGTGCGTGTGTGCTATGACGTAAGCAGCGGGCGAAGGGCACAAATGACGCTGCGCCCACTCCCTGTCAGAGCGCTGTGGAGGGGGGGGCGACGGGGTGGAGCGGAACGGTAATTAACGAGGGCTGTGGTCGGCTGGGAAAGGAGCGGGTGGAGGTGGCAGGTATCGCTTGGCGCCCGGCAGCACGGCGTCGCCCCCCTCCCCTCACCGCCTGCTCCAGCGGCGCCGGCGTTTGTCACCGGGCGGATATCGCTTCGTTGCACACCACCAGAGGTCTCTGCGACCGTACGCCCGCTCACTTTGTCCACATATCCCCCTCCCGTGCGCTGCTCCAGCCTCCGCCCCCTGCCAAGCTCCCATGCAGCACCCGCGCGTCTTATTCCCCTCTCGCTTCTCCCACCACAATTCACTCTCAGCGCTCAGCCTCCTCCCTCCACGTCACCCGCTTTCTCCCCTTTTTTCCTCGGAGAACGCCACGCTTTATGCGCTCAGCATATCCTCCAGCTCTACCCCAACCTCCGAACGACCACTGCACTCTGCCAAGCTCCGGCTCCCACTGATCGCAAAATTTTCTCGCACACACAAGAGGTCAATTTTTGTCGTTTCTATACTCCATGATATACCAAAGTTATTACCTTTAAGATAATTAATGTATTTGACAGATTAATAAATTCTTAAAGAAAACTACAGTTCAAATGTCATTATTTTTTCAATGCAATTAATAATCATCAAAAACAATTCTTGGGTTTTATGAACATTATTCTCTAAACATAAAATGATATACCTGAATTTATAATTCGATGTTTTTAAGTAAACGATTAAACGATTTGATAGATAGTGTTAAGATGGCGCTTGCATAGAAAAAATAAAAAAAACACTGAATAAGAGAGAGAGAGAGAGAGATAGAAAAAGATAGAGAGAGAGAGAGAGAGAGAGAGAGAGAGAGTCGAGAGTCGCGAACCAAACACTTCAAAAACGTTGTGTACTTTGCGTAATAATGTACACGATTAAATAAAGGTTACAAATGATATGAGAAAGCATGTACAGTTGTAGCTTCACAAGCTAGTATATATAAAAGAGGCTGACGCATGCATAGGGTTTTTATTGAATATATTAAAACATTTCTTTGCTACAGATATGCACCAGACGTGTATTACAGTTCAGTAATAGAATGGAAATAGTGTACCGAAGTTTGATAAATATTCTCAACAGGTTTACTAGTTTGCAGCGAAGAGACATATCCAATGTCCACGTATCGAATATAAGCACGGCAAACAGCAGTTTCAATTACAAACATTACAACACGCACCGGCAAATGTTTCTCTTTCTATGCATCAGATATCTCTAATGAACATGCCATAACATCTGCAATACGATTTCACAAAGCAATCAAGCAACAATTTGCAGCCAATGAGGGCTTATGAATGTTCTAAATGTGAGAATATGCGGAAACAATTCAAGGTTCAATACGGGTAACGGATGCAAATATTTGTGTTTGCGGTGACACTCATTGTATGTTTGACTTAAAATATATTAAACAAAACATTATTATGAATAATAAATGTAGAATGACACGCACAAAGAGACGTATTACTTAAAACGAATGATGCAACAAGATCACATACTTTCTTGCATTACTTTTAACGGGTACACAATATTGTACAATTACATGAACATGAGCAAGTATTTCCAAACATCATTTTTTATTTCTCCACGCTGAGATTCGAACTTAGGTCCATTTAGCTAATCTGCCATGCGCATTACCATGGACATCAAAATAGAAGGCATCTTCAATGGATCGTAACGTCATTACGGGTTCACATTTCGTCTTGCTCCTTTCTCGAGCTAGGCAGATGAATGACATTATACCTTATACGAAATCCTAATAAAATTCCATGACTCGTTTGACTACATTTTTCACTGATAAATTACTTATAAACATCTAAGAAAGTGTAATTTTGTGAAGAAAAAGTATTTTACTGCCAGTGAAACGAATTTGCAAAAGCATAAATTAGCAAAGAATATAGCGCAACGAGTACCAAACCATCAATAATTGGAATTTATGAACACTCAATTACAACATTTGTTGTAATACTAAAGTAATTGGGACAAATTGATAGCTTCAACTACAAAGAACCTGATTGAATCATAACTTAAAGAATGTGTACAATATAAGTTAAGCGTATTTTAAACGTGTTAGGTATTTTAAATTCTCATGAATAAACTAATCTCCAGAAAACTTGAGTAAAAAGTTTTGTGCAATCAAATACAATTAAATAATAAATTACACATTTTGTCAACAATCTACGATAGTCAAATTCGTTAAAAAAAGAACACAACAAATACAGACAAGGTCATCACATCAGGGTTAGTTAAGGGAGACATCTAAAAATGCTCAAGAATGATCCTGAAACTCTTTTACAACTATGCACAAAATGATATTCCACACCTGAGAGGAACTACTGCTTTTTTATTAATATAATTTATACTCGGATATAATTAATAATATAAGGTAAAGTGCCATTTTTTCCGCAGCATTACAATACTTTCTCTATATTGCGTAATCAGAAGCGAGAAAGTAAAAAAAATAAGCAGTTTTCTTTGCACATTACTGAACAGTTTTCTGCAAGTCACAAAATTCACTTTCGCTTTGGGCTCCTGAATGTTTGCATTGCCATTTTACTTCATAATGAATTTTCTTCAAATAATTTTTTTCTAAAATGAATGCTAATTGATTTTGATTCTTTCTCTGTCTTCTGCTATCAAATGACTTCATGTTACTTCCTTCATTTGACATGTAGACTGGACAGTTTGGTAATTTTGGAGGAATTGGACCCTCTCTAAGACAAAAAAAATTGTGTGGTGATGTAATTGTCATAGCTGTTTTCTCATGAAAGGCATATGCCACTCTGATAAAGTAAAGTAGAGAACTAGTGGTGTTACAGAATGAAACAAACTTTCCAGTTTCAATTTTCTATTTCCTTTGGTCTCCGCTGGCTGCACGAATTGCCACATACTCTTGCCAGTTGCCATCTACCGCCACCCAAAGTCCATTTTTTTTGAAATTTTCTTAATTTTTTTGGTTTCGTAATAATAGAACGGGAGTATTATGCTACGAATATTAAAGAACAGTAAAACCTCATCCTAAGTTACGATTTTCTTTGAAAAATTTACAGCCATTTTTAAGAAAATAGCGGACAAGCTCTACAGTAAATTCAAAATTTGAAACTTTTCCCAGATACATTTTTAGTTGTATAATGTTTCGGAAAAATGATTACGAGATTTCAACGGAAATAAACGTTTTGGGGTCTCCTGAAACCGAAAACTTTTTTTTTTCAAAACGCCCGTCTGTCTGTCTGTCGGTCTGTCTGTCCGTCTGGTGGTCCGTCTGTCTGTGTGTCCATTTGTCTGTTTGTGCCTGTGTGTCCATTTGTCAGTCTGTCATTCCGTCCGTCTGTTCGCCCGTCCATCCGTCCGTCTGTTCGCCCGTCCATCCGTCCGTGCATGTGTGTCCATCTGTCCGTCTGTCATTCTGTCCGTCTGTCATTCCGTCCGTCTGTTCGCCCGTCCATCCGTCCGTCTGTCCACCCGTCCGTCCGTCTGTCCGTCCGTCAGTCCGGCCGTCTGTCCGTCCGTCTGTCTGTACGTCCGTGTGTCCGTCCGTCTGTCTGTCCGTCCGTGTGTCCGTCCGTCTGTCCGTCCGTGTGTCCGTCTGTCTGTCCGTCCGTGTGTCCGTCCGTCTGTCCGTCCGTGTGTCTGTCCGTGTGTCCGTCCGTCTGTCCGTCCGTGTGTCCGTCCGTCTGTCCGTCCGTGTGTCCGTCCGTCTGTCCGTCCGTGTGTCCGTCCGTCTGTCCGTCCGTCTGTTAACACTACTACTAGCTTCTAAACTATGCGTAGGATTTAGCAAAGTAGGTTCGTAATTGTAAATTTCAATGTCACGCACTTCATTTCAGGCAATGTTAGTTTGAAAAATACCAACACAGAGGTTCAATTTTTTTTTAATTGATCCCTTTGTTGTCTGTCATTATCGTTTGATGTAGAAAACATTTTTATGAAGGGAAATAGATTGAAGGAAGGTAATAAATTTCAACTTAGGACTAACAAAGACATTTCGATATTTTAGGTAGTTTTAATCCCTGATTATGGTATTAAAAATTGAAAGCTCACTTCAAATGTAATTAAGGATGGCTTGTGTGATATTATTCTTGCTCCTCTGTATTATAAACCGTAAACACTTTAAAATTTAAATTAAATTTAACAGTTAACAAATTAAGCTTTATCATGTTTGATTCATTTCTAAATGTAAAAAATTACCATTATTCATGACAATGGAAATAAATGCAGATAAGAACGAGATATGATTCTTTTAATTAAACTTTTCAAGTTATAGCTGAGATTTTTGTGTGAAAGAAAAAATAATATCGCAATCATGCGAGAAAGTATGTGCTGTTGTAGGAACTCTAAATTTATTATATTTTTGATAATAGATAGAGTATTCCGCAAATGGGACCAATTTCAGTTTTTTACCGTTGTTTGATACATACGACGAAAAAGTTTTGAAAAACGGTGGCGTGTTTCTAAACAATTGTTTAAAAGTGCCTATTTTTTTGCAAAATTACTACTCATATATATTGAAATTTGTAGATGACCTTATTTCACGATCTGTGCTTCAATCACAGATTTCATGTACGATAAATATCTTTCTTTAATACTGTGGTTGTACAAAGACGCTCACAATATTTTGAACCTTCGTAATTTTTGAAAATTATGGATTTCAACAAAAACGAGTACTGCACTTTTATTTTAAGCATTCTTTACGCTACACGAGAACAAATTGTAATATAATTTTTTAATATCTAGCGTGTTAATCATATATTTTTGCCTCTATGTGACTTCCAACTCCAAGGGTCTCTGGCCCGAGGATTTGATAGTCGCCAGAGGGGCAAAAACACCTAGTAACGCCCGTGGTGAATACAAAACTTTATAGTTTACTACTTAGTTACTGAATGAAACGAGAATTCGAAATATTTCATATATTTTCTAGTGTATGGAGTAAAAAGACGTATTGTAATCGTCATTTGTCAATATGACGTCAGAAAATTAAACAGAGTGTGTATCTCTTACTAGTGACTACCTCTAAGGTATGTTCTAATTACCACCTCTATTATTATCAAATTACAACTTATTCATTGTTGGACTGATTCGTTTGTAAAAGATGAAAAAAATTGAGAAGTTTCTGCGCAAATTCTCGTAAAAGCTAACAATGCTACGGACAGTGATTTCAAGCAAAATCCCTAAAAATATATGAAAATCATAATTGTGTATTTGAGAGTTTTATGGAATACAACAATATAAATTTTGCTGAGGAAACGGTACTTTTAGGTTATTTGCTTTCAACGCCAAAAGTTGTTTAGAATATTTCATGACTTCAAAAAATAATATTTCGAGAATATTAGCCGATGTGCATAGCACATCTTATTACTACTAACAGCATAACTACTCAAGAAGTACATGTATCTCTAAAAAATTGTGATACGTAGAAGTGAAATATGAGTAACTGATGTGAATTATAAATTGACGAAAACGTGTCAAAATTGCAATTTCCATATCAATTAAGTAAAATATTATTTATAACGAGTTATTTTATATTCAAGGGTTATGTCATCTATTTGTTGTATTTACTTGAATCTTCCCTTCAATAAAGCGAATTCATAAAAATGGAATGTGTTGTGTTGGTATTAGAGCGGCCCTAAATTATTCAAAAGGTTCTCGGGCATAATAAATCAGAAAGACCCGCAAGGATATTCACAGTACCGTAACGTGTTTTTTTCAGGTCTATAAACACACAGCAGTAAACCATAAAAAAATGTTATTTGTGAAAAAAAAATTGAAATTGTTTTTCAGGTTTCATGTAAAGTACCCCAAAAATCAAAGTATCCGTTCAAAACTCGTGGAGCCTAGAGTTTATTTAAATCGACTGGAGATATAAATTTTTGGAGAAATCATCTAATCAGTTTAGGCGCTAGTGTTGACCAATGCAAGTAAACTGATAGACAGACGCATAGTCGGACAGTTTGACAGTCGGATAGACATGTTTTTCCAATAAATTTTTGGTTTACGAACCACCATGGCTCCTGTCTACACAAATACTAGAGAAAGAATTTTACTACATATAGGAAATAAATTATCCACTTTTTCGTTAAACGGGCCCGGCAATAAGAATTATTTTTTCGAAAAATCAGCGATTTCCACCAAACGAATACAATAGGTACTTTCTCTTTATTACTTATGAAGTACGCCCAGAAAGAAAAAGTAAGAGAATGAATTTTAATTTCATAAGAACATTTCATTTATGCTGAAAAATATAAAAAAATGCACAATGTTTGAAGAAACTTTTCGCGTCTCTAAAGGTCGGAAGTGCTTCTATAGAAAAATGGCGTGACAAAATTGTTTTTTTCTTCTTTTTCAGGAGAAAATAAAATTTCTCTTAATCTACAGAAAACCGTTTATTTGTAAATATTTTACATCCATGATGCACTTTTCTACCATCATGAATTATTTTTATTGTGATTCACAAATTTGATTGTAAAACCATGATATTTTGGGTTCACAAACTACAGCATTTCCAATACATCTTTGTTTTCTTTTCGCTACATGGAATATGTTTGCGTCATTTTAAAAGTCTTCATGTTCTTGGAAAACAAATGTTATTTCCTTCAAAACGTCGTGAACCAAATATTTTCAAATGTTGCTAAATGAAGTTTTTGTTTTCATCTGACTTAAACGAAGTTTTATTTTGATCCATTGTAACATTGATGAGGCTTTGACATTGATAAGTGGCGTAACTTACTTTTACCGCGCCTATGATGAAAACTTCATAATACAAGGGCACACAAATTGGTAGATAATATCATGATATTATAATTGTTATCGATCCAATTAGTACTACGTGGTTGAGTTAGCTGAATTATAAATAACCCATTGGCCCACCTTTGTCTTCCAAAAAACACATTATACAACCGTGAGCGCTACGTTCGATGGCTCTATACCTCAATTATAAGGGTGTAGGGTCATGAAATCTTGGCTCACACGGTTCATGTTTGGCCCCCATCTCCGGTCGCGTCGGAGGGGAGCGAGCGCGGATGGACGAGTACAAAGGGGCGTGGCACACATGCGAACACTCGCGCCGCCGTCAAACACGCTCGCACTCATCTGTTCGTCGTGTATGAGCCCTGTCTTCCCCTCCCATACCAACCGCCACGAATCCCTGTCCCTGTTTTCGTTGAGAGATCCGCCGACAGGGCCACAACCACCCCTACCGTCACTCCTCTCTCCCCCTCCGGCTTTTAAATTTTATTTCCATCACTGGAAACTGTTTTTGCGTGTTTTCGTACCATTTCATTCAGCCTTTCATTGTTTACTCTGCTAAAAACACTTCACCCCTTTTTGTTACTCCACGCGGCTCCTTTGTTTTCCCTCCGTGTTTGAGCTGCTGCGGGCGCCGGAGGCCGTGTGTCTGCGTATGTGAGTAGGGAGCGGGATTGAGTTGTGCGCCACGCCCTCGCTCATTCCGTCGCCTTCGGTCAACCACTCCATTGGAGATCGGAGGCTCGCGCCGGCACAAACAGATCCTGCGCCGGGTATTCGGCAAAATGATCCGGCCTGGGGGACTGTGGTCGAGAGGAAGGGAAGCGGGGTCTGAAAAGGAGGACAGAATAGAGGTCGTCATTAAGTTGAGGAGATTAATAGCAAGTCGGTCACGTGCAGGTTTACCATGTGATCTCTTTTACTCAGACGTTCTTTCTTTTACATGTATTTCTTTCTTTCAGAATGAAAATGTCCGGATATTTTTAAAAAAAACGAGAAGTTATGTAAGTACGAATACGAAAATACGAGTTACGTAAATACGAGTATCATACTAAGGTTAATGGGAATAATTGACATCAGAGTTTTCCATTGTCTTTGAAACTTCTCAAATATACAAGTATTGATTGATTCAAAGAGAAATGTTTGGATGAAAAATTTACCACATGTCACTTTAATTTCTTGAATTTATTGGTTTTGCTTGGGTTGAGTTGTTACCAACATATTTATTAGGTTGCCTAGCTGTTCTAAAGTGTTTCACATACCAATAAATACAGATATTTTCGCCAGTTAAAACTTCGTGTTGTACTTGGTGTGCCATGTTATTTGAGACTTAAAAATGTGCCTTCAAAACAAAAACAAAAAAATAACAAATTCAAACACTAATGCCTAATTTATTAAGTTTATTGTCAACATTTTTCAAGTTTCTTAGCTTCGGTCGATGCCTTACATTTTACTTAGGAAAATGCTGTAACTGGCGAGGCTTCAATGGCAGGGCGTGTCTTCTTTCATCTGCGGGAGTGGTGTCATGGGCGGTGGGAAGCTGATGCCCTTCGTTGTTCCCCGAGAGAAAGCGAAAGGGCGGTGGAGGGGGCGGGGCGGTGCTGTAAGTACCTCATTTGGCGGAGTTCGCTGCGCGTGGCAGACGAGTCTAAACAACTTCGGCGCCGCCTTCCGAGCCCAAAGGCTTCGTTCTGGGCGCGAGCGAGCATCATCACTGTAATAAACACCCCTTCACTCACAACAATGGACTACGGGCTTAAGCTAGCACGGGAATGTTAAAACGTGATGCTCGGTTTCGAAGAAATTGCGAGCAGGGAAATTACCACTCTGCATGAGTTTATTCTCTGAACATCAGATCTTTTGCAAGGGATTGCCGTTTAATTAAGTAGCTTTGCTAACAACATCAAACGTCAATAAGTGACTTTCTTGCAATATTCTTTAAAAGTATTCTAAATATTACAAGTAAAATAATTACACAAAACCGTGACATGAAAAACGTATTTGCGCTTTCACTGCTATTAAATTCACACAAATGTAGGTATTGTGGTGAGTTATCGTTGGCATTTCCAATGAAATAATTATATGCGTCGTCATTGCCACCAATATTATTTATTAAAAAAGCAGCTTTCGATGGCTTAGCAATCATCACCAGTTTTCTAGTACAAGAAGAAAAACAAAAACATTAAAACGTGAATATTTTTTTATTTGACAACAAAATTATAATAAAGGTTACTAATAATTTACAATTTTGGGAAAATATATTTAACATTCTAAGAACTATATATATATATATATATATATATATATATATATATATATATAGAGAGAGAGAGAGAGAGAGAGAGAGATACGTGAGTGTTCGACATTGTGGAGGATGTCAGGTCGCTCGCGTTAAAGCACGCACGTGCAAATGACTGAATGGAAGAACCTCGCTCTCTTACTAATGACGTGTGTTTTTCTCGCTGGGTAGAACCGTCATACGTCACTCTACCCGCGTAGGAATGCACGGTTTCGGCAGGTTACTCACCATGACAAGTGTCATTTGGGCGTTCTAGATTTCGTCCGCAGAACGGAATAAATTCCGAGGACGTGGTTATTACGCTTGATAATAGTTCTAAATAATGCACCATTGCCTGAGAGGATGACATCCGGTGGAGATAAAATTTTGAAGCATTCTTTTATGCGGTTTCTAATAGAGACAGAGCTAGAGGTTTTTCAAAGAAATGCGTCTTTGCGCGATGGAAATAACAACTGCATCTCTCGATGGATTTTAGACAACCTCTCTCCATGGATTTCAGACAGCGTCTGTTGTTCTCATCTCCACCATGTGTCATCATCCCTTGTGTGTGAGTGCCCTTTGGTCACATGTGTACCGCCCTGTGCCACTATTGGTTCCTTAGCTATTTTTAGGGTATACTAGGTGTTTGTAGATGATTATTTTTTGGCCCAGTTCCCACTTTGATGACCTACATAATCTGATCGTTCCAATAGGTTGTCAATGTTTATCTTCTGTTGAAAGATATGAAATTTCAAAAACGAATCTTCAAGTATTCAACATTCGAAACTTTGCGCTTCACCATCTATACGAAATATTACAAGAGCTGACTGAAGAATAATTAGAATACAAGTTGCAAAAGTTTATAACGTAATTACGTTACAAATAATAAAGGGAACTATGACATGTTGTAGTAGCTCCATTTGCTTTTCATCATTGTCTTCATCCAAAGAATATTATTATTTAAAATATTGCAAAAAACTGTGTTTTTCCTTACAATCTTCTATACAGTCGAAAATTACGGTTAAACATGCATTCACATATGTTTCAAATCATACGTGTTTGATGAACATATTAATTAAATAGGTGATTGAATTTATTTTCATAATTGCATTTAAACTCATTGATTTATTTATATATTGTCTCATTATTTACATTTGAATCTAATTACCATTACCCATTCAACGCGGAGACAAATTTCAGCGAATGGACGGCCACAAGCCTTTTAACGTGAAAGGCGAAAAGCGTATCCCTAATAGGAGTAACAGCTGACAATAGGGCACCACTAACGAACGACGGCTGATAAGCGACTGCAGAGTATTATGCTGAACTTCCATTTCATTGCCTTCCGTCGCACAGAACCAACTGACGCGTACACAGCGCATGAATACGTTTTGTGACGATCGTATGCAAGTTTCAAAGCGGCAGAATGCATTACTAGAAACGTGTATCAGAGTAGTTGTGTACACAATAATTAGTTGCTACTCACGTTGCTGCTTTGAGGTCTTGCTAAATAAGCTGTGAAGAATAAATGGCGATATAGAACTGTTTATTTTGGGAAATTAATTCTCTAATTGCTGAAAAAAGAGGCTAGCTACTGGCATTTGTGCGGTTGCATGCATTCAGTATCTGCTTAATATGACGCTTAGGTGAAATGAAAGAGAAGTATTCAAACATCGAAAATGAGCTATATTCATCAGACATTAGGTTTTTAACAAATAAAACACGATTAGACCATGTGGAATATCGATTCTACCTGACAAAATCGAGAAAAATTAGTTGTTAGAGAGACAAGATTCTATCTGACTTCTAAAAGTACAACATTCTCGTCTTGCAATCTGAAGACGGACTACTGGAACTGTAGGTAGAGAGATAACTGAATAATAGTTTAATGAAATCTTAACATAAATTTACTCAAAACGACAGAAATATTAGTTGGGATGTTGCCTTTTTAGAGGATCGTACTGCTGTTACCATACAGCAGTGACGCAGTCAAAGCCATGGAGCTAAAAGAGCTTCAAATCTCTTACTCACAAACCTCGACAACTAATATTTAAAAATACGTTTTTTCCTAATTTTCATTTGTAACTAAAGTCACTCAATACATCTGCTGACCACATTATAAATGAATCAACGAATACGAATAAATTTTAAATTCAGCATAAATTTAAAAAAATATAGAAAGCATTAAGTACTCTACACATATAACCCCAGCCCCACAGAAACAGTCTGGTTTTGCCACTTAAATAGAAACAGTCACTTTCACCTGCAATCCTTCAATTAATCGAAATTATTGAATAATCAATCAACTTTCAAGTTGCGAGCCACAGCACGGCTGCCCGCTACCAAAATGCCAAATTGTTCACAATTGGTCGTTGACCTCCTCCGCTCACGACGAGGCGGTCGATCTTCCTTCGGTCGGGAGCTCCGTCATTCGCTCTCACGAGTGGTCGGACTAGTGGGCAGATTAACGATGAACAAATTTTAAAATATATATTATTATACAAAATTTCACAATTGACTAGATTTCACAAGATATTTAAGTGTTCTGGATTACAATTTCATTACAAAGCTTTATGTTTGTAAATAAATTGAGACCCAGTAGCTAGCCAGGTATTTGTAAGTTAAAAAATATTAAAAGTTTTAAAACAAAATTATTTGAAAAGAAGTACGTGTGAAAGAAGTTGTATTGTAGAAAATCAAGAGTACTCATAAGATGGAAAATAATATCTTGAGTACTAAATTAAGCGTATTTAACTAGTTAAACTGAAGTAGTTTTGAACTGGTATGATAGATTGGAATAGTGATCCATGAACCGGCAGAGTGGCCAGCGCAGTGGCTCGACCCCGCAGGCAGGCTTCTCCGTTCGCCAAGCGACCGTTGATACCCTCACAATCCCACACGTGCTGGTCTGGTTCAACGTTCGTTAAACGAACGAGAGCTCTTACTTGGCGCGTAAACATTAGGTTTAGCGGAAAACCTTATCTTGGAGTACGTCACGGTAATGACACGTAATTTTAAGGATTATCTATGCAAATGGGCGATTTAATCCACGGAAACTCTCTTACCAACGTTACTGCCCGGAAGAAGCTATAACAATCTCGCTGCCCACATTAATCTCCTACAAATTTGCGGCAACCCGACAAGCTAGCCAAACATTTGTCTTCTCAAAACATTTGTCTAGCAATTCACATGGTAAGAATTTTCTTATCAAAAGTTTTCAATTAAGAGTAAACTTTTTTACCCTCTTTAGAGCTTTCCGTTGGGTAAAATAAAAAACATCATAATGGTAGGTTTTCGTACGTTCATGGTAACACATTCATTAAATTATTGTCAAGTATACTTGTCTGTTGGGAGTTACGAACGATTACAAAATCTAGTGTCAACAATCCATCGCTCGTCCGATCGCTTTGAAATTAACAACGGAAGCGTTTTACCGTCTCACGTGTCCTTGCGAAGTCTTCCACGGGAATATTGGTAGCGGTCGCGGGATCGCGGCCTCTTTCATCATGTTCTTATCTCACGAAAAAGTATTGATTGATTGACTGATTGTTTTAGTGATTCAGGGCACGTCAACTAACAGGATCGTTATTCCCGTAAGTGTAGTGCAGGTTTTGGGGCGGGAGGTGGCAGTGGTATTCCCTAGCTGGATATCGAGATCCGGCGCCGACGTACCGTCGGCTGGCGAGGTTTTCCCTAATCAGGTGTCTCCCATCAGCGGGGCACCCGAGATAAGCTCTAAGTACCCGACCGGGCTCCCGGCATGTGTGCTACGTAATGTAGTGCGTGTTAATGTGTGGGCTTGTAAGGGGAGAGGATAGGACAAGAAAGAGGAAGAAGAGATAGCGCGCAGTCGGAGGCCCGTTTTTTAGGGTACTGCTCCGACATTCGCGTGGTGTTGATCGGAGAAAAAAAAGAAAAAAAGAAATACCGATCAGAGCATCTGGTCCATAGAATTCTCTACCAGACAGCAACTGAATTCGACCTAGCTGACAAGCTAGTGGCAAAAATTCTACTGGAAGCTAGAACCTCCCTATGAGAGGGAGTGCAGTGATGTTGCAATGAACTCAGTTGATACCCTGAGTCATCTCTTCCGGTCGTAAAAATTATTATTACAATTCTTTCCCATTAACTTACATCTAATCGATAATATATTTTTTTAAAAGCGAATGTTCAGCATCTGTAAAATAATAAAAATAAAACAGTCACTTGATCAATTTCACGTGTTGTTATGGTAATGCATTTGCCAGAACGGGTGTTGTTGAACACAACATGTTGGTTCTGTTATCTGAACGAGTATATGCTTGTATATAAACTAAGTCCCTCGTACTCACTCATAACAGAACTTTGTAAAATTTAGACTCACGTCACTTTGTTCCTCACTTGCGCGCTCAGGTTAGCATCGAACTCACACCCAAGCCCCGCTAGGCTGCGCAGGAGCCAGTCCCCACAAAAGCACGCACCCCGCACACGTTCTAGATTCCTTGTTGCATCCGTCTGTATTATCACTTCCACCCCCTTTCCGCGTGGATAGCAGCTACATCTGATTTGCGCAAATCTTCTTATTCTTCCTTGCCCCGCATCAATTCTCCCCATCCACCTTTCCCCCTCTTTCCTACCCCACTCCACCACCCCCTGCTCCCCTCCGCCGCTTCCCGTCCTACTCCCCCCTCACCCCCTCTACGCCACTCCTTGCATCTAGTCGCTCCTCCCACACCGAACTCCGCCCACACTGGGGTAGTCGGACCGCCACCACACACACACTTCCACCTCTCTACGCAACGACGTTGTTCCTCCCACCAAACCCCTCACCCCGGCCGCCACCGCCAGCGCTCTTAGCGTTGCCCATTGTCACCAACGCTCCGCCCCCAAGAGCTGAGCAACCGCGGTCTCATTTGCGCAACTCTCGTTCTTTCCCGCCTCGCTACGTTCCCTCCCTCCCACTTGCGCCTCCCGTTGCTTCGCCCTCATTGGTGCGCTCGCACCGTCGCCATACCTGCAAACTCCTTTCTACGCAACGGCTCTCTTGCCTCAAACAGCCATTTCACCTTCCTGTCATCCGGTCACCTTTCTCAACCGCCCTGCGATCCCCTCCTACTTCCTTTCAATTGTCCGGTCGCCCTCATCACCGGCGTCTCCGTCGGCTCCGCGCTACAAAACTCCCTGGAACTGAACTCCGCATTTCTCTTTCGGCAGCTCCAAATAACAAAGGGCTTCTACAATGCAGGGTTTGGAAAAACGGTCGCTCTCAAAGAGGGAGGCGGTTTGTAATGAAGGATGGTGGTGCGGCAGACCAATTCTTCGGTAAAGTGAAAAATCATCCAACTGTTTTGGATATTAGTCAATGAACGTTTCAAAAAATGCATGGTGTAAGTCAATAAAACAGTTGTTTGTATTTTATTACACAAGACTTTTAAAATTTTTCAAATATCGTAGTATGTGTATTATATATCTCTATTAGAACTCTAAAGTTCATTTTTTAATGGTAATACTATAAAAACAATATACAACTTTATTGAACAGTAGGTTGTCGGAGAATCACATCAATGTTTCAAACCAAGCATTGTATATTTAAACAACGATCTTCATTCTAGTAAATATTTCGTTGTATTGTCGCCAACTGCAGGGAGATGGAGGTAATCGCAACGACTGAGATAAATGGAGAACAGGGCAAAAACAGATATAGAATTATCATAGCCATGAGTACGATAAAAAGCAACAATGATATCTACGGTGAAGTTTTCATTACTCGTACAAAACATATTGTATTAAACTCTATGTAATTAGTAATAAAACCTTGTATGAATTTTACAACACTCAATCATATCGTAATGTACCTTATATCTCTCACTCTCAACTTAACATACAGACATCTCGTTTTATAACATACTATTATCGTCTTGTGAAATATGGACACTATGTGATCAAAAGTATCCGGACCCGTGGCGGAAAATGACTTACCAGATCGTGGCGACATTCATTGGCATTGCTGGAATTTAAAAGGGTGTTGTCCCACCCTAGTCTTGACGACAGCTCCCACTCTCGCAGAGAAAATTTCAATCAGGTGCTGGAATTTTTTTGGGGTAATGGCAGCCCATTCTTCACGGAGTGCTGCACTGAGGTGAGGTATCGATGTAGGTCGGCGAGGCCTGGCACGAAGTCGGCATTCCAAAAGTGTTTAATAAGATTCAAGTCAGAACTCTGTGCAGGCACAGGGTAGTTACTGTCATGTAACCACTCCACCACAGGCCTTATAGTATGAACAGGTGCTCGATCGTGTTGAATGATGCAATCGCCATCCGCGAATTTCTCTTCGACAGTGGAAAACAAGAATGTGTTTAGAAATCAACGTACATCGGTACCGTGATAGTGCCATACAAAACAACAAAGGGTGCAAGCTCCTCCATGAAAAACACGACCATACCATAACACCATTCTGGACATGTCTGGATACTTTTGATCACATAGTGTATATATTATATTTGTTTTCGTAAAATAAATACAACAATTTCACGAAAGGATTTGTAAAATTAAAATATGTATATTCTCTTTCTGATTTGGTCATGAAACTGCCTTATTCCGTCATGTAGTTTTGTACGAGGTGATGATTAGAGGTCGAATTTTGATGACCTAAAACATTGCTAATGATGATAAATAAAATGCTCTTTAAATGATTTACAAATGCCCTAACAATTAAAAAAATTACATTTTATTAAAACCGCTTCAGATGAACAATTTAAGTTGACGGATATGTTACTGAAGTAATCGAGGCTTCTTCCTATTGTTCAAGTGAACTCAGCTTGCAAACTTTAGGTTTGGACTGTTGTTTAAAAGAAAATATCTGCCTTTATTTATCGCAAAATCGTCAGAATTAACAATGACGCCGATAAACGTCACAGGAATCTTAGATTACATTGTACTCACAACGGCTGACATTACAATATATGAGAGAAAAAATTGAAATAGGCTACCCAGGAATTCTGTGGTGAATATTTGTTGCGCCTCGTAAATATTGTTTGAAGCAAGTACCATTAAAATGACATTAAAATCGATTGAATCAGCGAAAAATGCAGTAAAAATTTTGTAGAAAGATAAAAATTATCTAATATGCAAAAAATGTAAAACAAATGACACAAAAATAGGTCATTTTGTTTTGTCACAACATAAAATGAATTTCTATACTAAGCGGCATTGTGAAAAGAAAAAAATGATTATTCTTTAAAATCTGCCCGTAGTTATATAAAAAGTTTCCCACTCCACTGTTTGAACTACTCATGAGAGTAATTAAACAATTTTTATCATCTGGGAGATAAAATGAGCTTTTAATAACTATTACCCATTGAGATGCGTTTTCAATAGTCGTAATAAAAGAAAGTAAAATATTTCGGAGACATTTTATAGCATTACATCTATTTTTTTAAATGTTCGTTTTTCACTGTCGCTCGATTTTGTTATTTCTATTGTTACATATATTTAAAATCCCTTTGTCGGCGAGTCTCTTATTTCCCCATGTAAAATGGAATATGTACGAAAAGCCTGAGGACATGTATCAACGGGCGGTGCTAGAAATCTAGGAACAGCAGGATGGGCCACAACTGTCGATGTTTCCCAGTGAGTCACTGAGTTCATGTCAAGAAACTCTGTCACATGTAGATAATTATTTTGTGCGTTTTCCTTGCTTTTTACTAGGGTAGGTACGAGAAACTTATAGAAATAAATGTGGCTTGGGAGTAATTTACACAACTCCGAGGGGAGGGGACACGATGGGGCGGGAATGCTGTGGAGCAGCCTGGCGGGAGAGTGTACGAGTATGACTAGGTTGGTGCAAGTGGAAGGCAGCAGTTGGTGATCGCTTTGAAGCGAGTGGAATTTCCGAGGAGCAAAGAGTTTACTTGAACTGAAACAGGAAGCCCCAAAATAATCTGGCTTCCCCCCTAACTTACCACAATTATTCATAGTTCCCACGTGCTGACAGGCTGAGACAAAGCGAGCCTCCCCATACCTTCCCCAACTTTATCTCCTTCACAACATCCCCCTCGGGATTCAGAGAGAATCGATGGAACGGAATTTCGGCATTCGATGCGAGAAAAGCAGCACGCACTACAGAGCTCCCTCGCGCAGACCTAAAGCGAGGCTGCCGTGCGAGAGGCTGCCTCTGTCTGTTCGACGCAACTCAAGAGACCACAATGGAAAGAGGGCGGCTCCTATGTAGCGCGTTTCTGGTTTTTGAGGTGGGTGAAACGCCACCAGTGGATCTCGAGTTTAATCCCTTGACATTACAGATACTTTTGTGCGGCTGGTGGCAAAGGGAATTTCGAGGCAGAGCAACGGACGAGAGAAAACGGGGATTCCCATCTCGATGGAACGTGAGCTCCGACTTCGACTTATACGTCGACTTAATGGGTTGCCAGCCTCCTGGCGACTCTGCTAGCAAGGTACCGACACAGTTTGGAAAAGCTCCCGACTACTTTCCTGATGTGTGTGGTAGAATTGTGCATGAAAATATATGTGTATGTGTGTGTGTGTGTGTGCGTGTTGGGAGTGTAAATGTTAGAGGAGGGGAGGGGACACGAATGAGTCAGTAGAGACTTCGCTCGGTCCGTGATTCGATGGTTAAGAATCGCTCCATTGCCGGCAATTGGCAACATGTCCTAGCTACCTAAATCGGGGTTAAAAATACGCCACCGACGGGACGCGAAACGTAGAACTTCGAAGTGCAATACGCTGCAGTGACATCTGCTGTCGACCTGAGCCATTTCAGCCGATCATCTTTATTCAAACGACTATCATTACATTGACTTATTTCATACACATAAACGACCTACGTAAATTTCATATCAGTTAAAATCGGAATAATTTCCTCTGGCAGTTCTACACACGGTATTGAAACAAAATTTATTGCATTATTTCTTTGTCTTTGTTCTCAACCCGCAAAAATGAACTGGGTGTGGGCGGGGTGACCAAGGCCTTTGCTCGTGCACCCCACACATTGTGATTGCAGGTGTCTGCGCGCCTTCATTCACCTGCAAAATGCTTTCTCACTCTCGTGTTCAAAGAGAACTCGCCCTTTCCAGCTAAAATTACAACTTACAGTACTTAAAGAGTGGGTATCACATAGTTCTCGTGGATTGGAGCATGAGAAAGGGCAGAAATTGAAAGTGAAAAAAGAATGCTGGAAAAAATTGCATACTTTTTATGAAAATTCCAGGGAACGCTCTTATGAATTAAAATGTCATTACATAAGAATAATGTATCCACATATCTTTTTATATACTCAGGTCACGCTCGATGTTCCAGACATGTGTAATGGTGTAATGAATATCAATGTTAAGCGTGTATGCAAGGGGAGAGGAGGGGACAAGTATGAAAAAGAAAAAATCGGGCACGACCTGATACAATTTGTTAAGGTTGTTATGCAACCTGCACTAGGTATTGATCGCAAAAAACCCACGGAAAATTGACTACGAAAGCAACCGACTGCTAAAATTCTCCTCCAGTCATTAGCTAAACTCAACACTAGCTAAGTGCGGTTGAAATGCACCATCGTCGGAACTCTAACCTTGGCAAGGGTTGGTCCAGTTGTTGCCGCAAGTCGTCTCAGCTCGTAAGTTACTCTCGTGAAATGTTGAGTTGCCAATTTCCCCCTCGCAGAAATTGCGTCGGCGGCTCGTGACTTCCCGCAGCAGTGGTTGAGGCGTTTGCGCTGCGGCGGAGGCGGTGTGTCCGCTAACTGGACCGGCGCACGCGACACGCCCCCCTCTTACCCCTCCCCCTACTCCAACCCTGCTCCCTCGACTCAGCACGCAGGGCTCCCCTCCTGATCCCTCAACCATCGACAGCTCCCCCAACCCCCGTCGCTTTCACGCGGTGCGCGCTGCACGAAAAGGGAATGTGCCGATACACACCTACGATACTAGGGACCTTGAAACCACGGCATTGTGTAACCCGAGGTTTTAACTTTTATGAAAGTGTCTCAATTCTGGAGCCTAAGAGTATTTATATTTTACACGAACCGTAATTAATTCATTGAGCCGTCTCGATCACCACCCTTTATTAATCGAACCTGTTTTTTTACAATTTACATACGTGATTGAGTTTACATAAATTTCTAAATATTTGTTTTGGTGACTAATGTTTTATCCGGAATGACCAATTGTGTCAATTATACGGAGCCCCAATTATTTTCAAGGTGGTAAAATCATTCTCGGCATAACTAGGACAGCTCTGGCGACCTGTCCAGGATAACAATTCCAGAAAACTAACATTTGATAAACCTGATGGATTCAGAATCAGAAATGAGATAGGAATGATATGGATGGATTGCGTGAAAAAATATCTCAGAACTTTAAGAGATTGGTGGAGAGCGGTTGACTGAGACGTATGGAAGAGAATGATAGGGCATAGATCGTCTGAAATAGACTTTAGAGTAATAAAAATCTAGTACTACTGTAAAAATGGCACAGTCTTTCTCGCACTTATGTTTTTCCTAATCACTTTACACTAAACTATCTTTTCAATATTTCCCGTTACTCCATCACCCACGGTTGCTACCTATCGGAACCCAAAGACATTTTCACGTTTTCTGAATTTTGTCTCTAATAGTAGAATTGAAACTTAATTGTAATAATATTAGAGAAGAGTAAAGCTTGGTTGATGTATACATATTTGTATTGAAAACATTTAAAACCGCTGAGAAAAGTCGTTTGTGTGTTTCTGAAAATGCGCAATTTTGAGCTCATTTTGTGAGTCTAGTTTGCGTTTCGAGAAAATTCCTTAAAAAACATTTGAAGTATTTCTACTCTCACATGTACTACTGTACTCACATTCTACTTTCACTGATATCAGAACCGTAGACATTAACGTGAGAGATTTAAAAAATTCATTTGCTTAATTTTTGAAATTTCATAAGCATATATCAAAATGGTGTTGCCAATCTGGATGACCGAGATAGCTAGAGCGTGTGCCGGCTCAGCGCCTCGGTCGGAAAGGTTGCGGGTTCGAGTTCCGCCGTGGGCATGGTTGTATCTCCCGTTCTCTTTTATGTACTGTGTAGTCGCGGAAAGCCTTGTGAGTTTGCTGGCCACAGACCGAGGAGCACGCAAGTGTGTTTAGTGTAAAATATTAATACGTATTCCCCTGACGGATAAAGTAGATAGCCGAAATTGGCATCCTCTGAAAGTTAGAAAAAGCCTCCGGAAGAAAAAAAATATCAAAATGGTTCGTATCATGTTATTCAACGCAATTAGACTTTTACTTACAAAACTATTTTAAAAAAATATGGAGCCGTGTTTGAGAAAACGTGCTTGTGTTTCTGCAAAAGCGCAATTTCGAACTCATTTTCACAGTAAAAATTCTTGGGCAATATGCTTACTACTTTTATGAAAACCATTTCGTGTGATTTTGTTCAGAAGCATTTATGCAGTTGTGGTTAATTATTTCGAACGCTTAACATTAACAATGAGATCGCTAATAGCCACCTCTCTCAGTAGCTATTTAGCTATATTTAAAAATAAAAATATCCCCGTGTCGGACGGAAGTCGTTAGGGTGCGTGAGTGGAAGTGCGGGTGGCGGGGGCGAGGGGGAACGGGCAGGGCGCTGCCAGGAGAGTGATGAAGCGATGTCGAGGAAGGATTTACAAGGAAACTCTTCCAGACGCCGCTGCCGCCGCCAGGAAGAAGATCGAACGCCAGTCGCTTCTCAACTTTCCTTCCCTGCCTCCCCAACTTGCAGTAGAAGGCCATGTAGTTCCGGGAAGGAAACAGTGGAAACGAGTTTTGTAATATTATCTGCTTCATCATCAAAAGCGTGATTTACATTTAGCTAGTTGGTTGGTGGTACATCACAGTCGCTGACTTCATGACCCCATTCAAGGGGCTGCATTTGTGAGGACGGGTGTGACGACAGGCCAGTTGTTAAGGGTATTAGGACAATTTCCTAACAGAAAATATCATTATATGTACCGCAATAATAAGTTATTGCTAAGATACTCTTCATTAGCCAATTTCATTAGCAATAGTTAAAGTGTAAAGAAAAATGTTTATTGCGTGATTAATCGTAAATTGGCAGATGTAACCTTTTGCACGTCATTCTCGTCATCCTTTCATAACTAAATTCTTACCTGAATGAAGAATCACCACATTTGGAAGTTTGTGGAGTTTGTATGTAGCTGAAAGTAATTAATTTGCAGTTTGTCACCATCACTTAGAATTAAATAGAAAGATTATTGTTAATACATGTAATGGAACCACTGAATTATTACAAAGAGGTTAAATGTAAACCTCGTATGATGTGTGAAAGCGTACGTCATTAAATCCAAGAAGTACAAATGATGTGATTGAATGAACGCATAATATGGCGTGATTCATCGTTATGCAATTAAGATTCACAGCTTACGATTGCCATGGAGAAAATAAATTAAAACAATTGTGAGAGATTCTCAGTAGAATTGACACGTAGTGCTGCAAAAAGACACAGAAAGTTACGTGCGACACCTGGAAGAGATGCCGCGCGTGTCGATTCGACGAATTACCCGCTCCCAGATGAATCCAGGCAAGGAGTTCCGTGATGCGCTCAGGCGTCAAGACTGGGAGACCTATCATACGGTAGAATACGTTGGAATGTTTACGATACATGAAGAAAATTTTTTCGCTATAAAGATTGCCCACACAATTTCTTTAAGCAGGAAGATCAACAGAGTACGCTTGGGCAATGTGCACAAATGAGATAAATTGCTGCTACAGTTGAAATTATAGTGATTGTAATGTACATTGAAATACTAGAGAATCAAATTAACAGTCCTACATACGTGAGTATTGAATACGTAGTGATGTGAGGAAGGCATTAAAAGTCCGCGACGTGGCAAGACAGGAGTGCAAAATGCCGTTGTCCTGTAATTTAATTATTAAAGTAACATAATCAGTACATCGTACAATACGCTAAACTATTGCTCTGACATATTGAACACTCTTGCACACGCGTACATTGCGAAGTGAAGCTAGTGCGAGCTTCGCGTGACCCGGAATGAACGGGGCGAAGTATTCTCTCGAACTGACTGCAGCGAAGCGCAAGTCCGGGTCCTGAGGCTTCGGACGCTCGTCTCTTTGCAGCCAACGGAAATGTTTGTTACAGTACATTGTAACTTTAAGAACTAAAGGTATTGTACAGGTCATAGGGTATGAAACAGGTCATAGGGTTCTTTAGCACTTTAACTGTGAAAATTACAATCCTAGTTTTAGGTTTAAAATATTAAGGTGACAGTGAGGCGTAATGTGGCGATAGTCTGCGCCCAGTGTTACCAGATGTGTTCAGAGGGATTCCGCCATGTTCGTTTCAGTTTCCGCCGAAAATTCGTTGAACTGGTTTTAAATTTCCCGCCTAAATTCGCTAAACGTAAAATAAATTATTTTTCTACATTTAAATGGTGCATTAATTTATTTTATTAAAACAAATGATAGAAAAGGACATATGCTTATGAATGCATGAAATAGATAAAGACAATTGCTTATTCTTGGTCATAGCCGTCGTTATTGGCGTATTCGAGCACCAATATTTTAAAATAATAATAATAATAATAATAATAATAATAATAATAATAATAATAATAATAATAATAATAATAATAATAATAATAATAATAATAATAATAATAATAATAATAATAATAATAATAATAATAGACGATCAGATGGCCGAGATCGCTAAGGCAGTAGTGCCGGAGTGGTTTCGGACCAGAAGATCGCGGGTTCGAGTCCCGCCTCGGGCATGGATGTATTTGTGTTTGTGTATGTCTGTATGTGTTGTCCTTTCACCCCCATTATCATCATATCATCATTTCATCTTCCATACCTCCAGGGCTAACAACCGTGGGGGATAAAAATCGGATCCAGCTAAAAATGCTGGTCCCCCCAAAAAGTTGTTGCAAGCACCTGCCACCGCGATAATAAATAAAAACTGAGCCACGGTAAATGCAGGATGATTGCATGCGTGGTCCTAGTCGGCCGATTAACGAGAAAATAATAATAATAATAATAATAATAATAATAATAATAATAATAATAATAATAATAATAATAATAATAATAATAATAAAGGAGAGCATAGGCTTCCGCGGCCGGAGTCAGTATTTACTAGGCTTTCCGGGTGACGCCGCGTCCGTGGCGAAGGTGCCGACGTTTCGGTCGCCATTCTGCGACCTTCCTCAGGGCGTAATGCGCATTGCGCCCCGAAGAAGGTCGCAGAATGGCGACCGAAACGTCGGCACCTTCGCCATGGTCGCGGCGTCACTCGGACAGCCTAGTAAATAATAATAAAGGACGCACTTATGTAGACTGAATTATCTGTCTTTTATTATTACAATATTTTAAAATGTTTCTGCTCGAACACTCTATATATGTCCAGGCCTTAATATTGAAGATTTGAAATTCCGCTTATTTTCCACCGTCTTTATTAATTTCCGCCGTTTATTCCGCTGTCCGCGAAACTAATTTTTTTCCGCCGTACGAGTTCAAAATCCGCTGAAATCGGCGGGAATTCCGCCAATATGGCAACACTGTCTGCGCCTGTAGTGCCACGCGCCAACGAGCCGTTGGTTCTGGGATCGCGAGGCGAGGCCGGTATTCCAAGAACCATGTTTCTTGTGCGTGCTTGTTTGCAAAATACACTAATGAAACACTTTTTTGGAAATGGTTTGTATTGATGCTTGACTACATTGATGTGCGTGTCCAAATAAATATTAATTTTATAAATAGTTTGCATGCCCGTAATAATGTTGATAGATTAAATTAATAAATGTGTTGTTTTAGCGTTAAGGGAGGCTCAAAAATGCAACCGAAATATCATGCCAGCAATACTCAACAAATGTGTTTTAATGAATTAATTTAAGTAGACACCTCACTGGTTATACAAAAAAAATGTTACAAATATGCAGTGTTGTTAACTTCTTGATTCAAATGGGTCTGAGATATAAATAAAAAATCGCACTTCATCCTCGCTTCTGGCAGAAGCAAATGCTACGCTCTAATGTTCTGGACACACAAACCAGAGCCTTTTTATAGTACAGTTCAAGAAGATAGGTAAACAATAATGTAGAAAGGCCAGCAGGCATGGCACGACCTCCATACGTTCTACACATTGCAAATATTTTATGCGCAATGCGTCAAATTTTTACCAATATTTAGAACCCAACTCTGAAAGTATACTTTGTTTTGTATCAATTACAAAACAAATGTTCACACGAACTTAGCTTGGTCACGGAAGATAGCCAATTTGCTTTGTTTCCTTGTCGTCGGATTGCGACTTCTGAAGCCAACCCACCCTACATCCTCTCAAGAGAAGTAGAAGTCGCCAAGTCGTGTCTGAAGTTCATCGTTTCGGCAGGTAATTCGGCAATCCTCTGGACTTTCCCTCCTCCACAACACCTGTCCCTGGCGGTGGAGCAAAGCAATTCCGCGGCTCTGTGCGGCAGGTGGGCGAAAGGCCGTTTGTCGGAGCCGAAGCGTCGCCAGCAGCTGTTCGTTGCCTCTGTTTCCCCACAGCAATCGCCCGGAGAACGAAAGCAGCAGAACGGAGTTTCCTACACATTTCCAGAGGTAGAAGTCACATTTTATTCTATGACAGACAAATATCGTTCTCTCTACTGTTTATTCTGCGCTTTATATTATTTTCTTGAGTTTATTTCTTTAATTGAACAAGTACGTTATTTAGAATGACATGAACAAATAGTAAACGGTGTTCTTTTAAATAGTCTTTCTTCTAAAATACTAAAGGTGTTCTCTTTTTATTCGCAAAATATTTCATTTCCCGACCACGTTCACTAAAACCAGTACTCTTCTTAAGTTATTCGTGTGTCTATCAATATATAATATTGATTTTCATGAATTTGAAATACCAATCGATCTTTTTCATTTCTGTTCTGCGCGGAGTGTTGTTCCGTTCAGAACTCCGCGCAAAACGTCCTGGATCAAATCTTCCTGACGCATTTCCCCCTGTTATGTAAAATGAAAAGGCGCGCTCCCATTACTTCTTATTGCATCCTGTGCTGGGCGTCAGACGGTGCTTGTATATCTCTGGTACAACCCAGCCAAGCGCAGCTATGCGCATAAATTTTTACGCAAGCACAATTCCTCGCCCTCTCAGCAGAGAAAGGAATTAAATTGAATTATTTACTGTTATGATTTGGTTTCTTTTCAGTCTGATGGTGTGTTTGCAATGGCATTTCTTTTCGTTTCCACGAATTTGATGCATTTGTTTTTGTTACGTTAGTCACATATTTATTCATTAAATTCTTATTTTATTATTATAGTCACCTTTTCTATTACTTTCAGTTGCTAATAACGTTTGTTTTTAAGACAAATTAAAATTTTGGATATCGAAATAATAACAAGCAGGTATCTTGTTTTTAAATATGCAAGCCTGTTTCTTAACACCAGAAAAAATAAAAACGCAATCTTCTGCTTTACACTCAGGGTCCAAGGACTTTCAATTCAGAATTGTTTTCGAACGATCAGCACATCCGCATATTGGGGAAGATTGAGGAAATGTCGTTCACACAAAAATATATTTACTCCTTCTTTCTTTCCAGAAAACCAATCTGATGGTACAGTTGCTGTGTTCTTCAGATAAAGATTAGCTACCACACTGAGCGTTGCTCATCGCTATGGAACGTAAACCTAGAACCCTGGCGAATACGAAATTAAACATCACAAATAACATAATGAGGATGTGAGTGATAACAAAGCGGCACGCATTAACATAGCTGTTAATTTGTGCCAATGCCATAGCTGTTAATTTGCACAGTGCCTGTCGTACTGTTTCTGTTCTGAGAGAATACTTTTTTACATAGCTTGAGAATAGTTTATTGCATTTTAAAATTATTATCTAAAGCAATGAACAGATGCGCATCTGCTCCAATAATGTAGCAAAGTTGCTGACTCTTCGTGCAGGTTTTGAGAGGTTTAAAGGCACTAGAAAGCTACTCAACAGTATTTTACGCCAAAATTCCAAATGGACCAAACATTCTCGGGTCTTTTGAGATGTCTGTTGAAAGTTCCTAAGGTGCACAAAATGATGTACAATGTACCTCCAAAGAATGTTTGTTTGTAGAAGTACCCGCCGTCGATGACAGTACAAATGCTAAAGGAAAGGAAACAGTGGACCACAGATATATCTGAAATTCAAATAAAGACTTCATCTTTCGGTCGACATTTTCCGCTGGTGTGTGTCTTTAGAATGCTCTAAGTTTCTAGTCACGACCGTTACGGATTTTCGGGTTTCCTACGCTAGTACCATGGGTAGGTAGTATTTGAAGAAGAGGGCTAGCAGTCGTCTGCTGTCAGCGGTAGTTTTTCCAATCAATACCAGGCGAATGTCAAAACGAGCAGCAATACCCAAAACGGGCTACAGTGCGCGCGACCGACCTTTCATTCTACAAGCTTGCCCCTCTTTTCCCATTATACACACTCACACGCCCTCCATTATACGCACTACACTACCACTCATGACGTGTGGGGGCTTACAGGTTTTCCCAGCTGAGGTAGTGCCTCCGCTGACGGAGATACCTGGAAGGTGAACAGACGTAAATGCTGACGCTGGATGTCACGTTGTCCCGCGAGGGAAGTACACCGCTTTCTACTAGCTATAACAAGAACTACACTCACAGGAATAATGATTAAAATACTAGCTGATGCACCCGGAAACTCGAAATAATCAATCAATCGAAAAATGTTAGTTTTACGGCTTTGGATAACTTCATCTGAGAGCTCTGGGGGAATCTACATGCGACTAACGGCCTTCTCCTGCCGTCACCTGTTGCTTGGCCAGCGCCTTCGGGAGGAGGCAAGGGCGGGCGGCGGCTGCGTCGAAAGCGACGGGGACAGATCGCCCACGCGCAGCAGGGCGCCACTAGAAAGAACGCCTACCAGTGACAGCCCCGCCTGACTCACGATCGGAAGAGCTGGCTCAGTGCAACTGAAGTCGTTGTAGTCCCTGTCCTCCCCCTTGCACCGTGAGGTTCGAGTCTCGACGGCGGCAGGACACTACCTTGTCACCTAGGTAGAGTTCAGTAGCTGTCTGGAGGAGACGCTGGATAGCGGCTCTGATCGGTAGTTTTCCGTGATTTGTCCGATCAACACCAGGGGAATACCGGAGCAGTTCCCTAACCAACGGGCCACGGACCGCGCGCGATATTTCCTTCCCCTTCCTCGTCCTACCCTCACCCCTTACACACCCACTAACTTGCAGTACACTACCACACATTCTTGGAGAATGGTCGCGAGTTTAGAGCTTGTCGTGGCTGGGGCGGTGCCTCGCTAGTGGGATGTACCTGGTTGGGGAAAACCCCGGTAATTGACGGTAGGTCGGCGTTGGATCTCGCCATCGAGCGGTGGAAGATCACCGCCAATTCACGATGAAAAAATATGATCTACACTTATGGGACTAATGTCCTCAGTAGTTTGCGCGCCCTGAATCACTAACATTCAATCAACCCAAACCACGCTCTGCCCAACCCATTCCCCGCCCATTCTCACTGCCCGCCCACCTCACCCTCCATTGCCCCCTGGCTACAAGCACAATTATGAATCTATATGAACAGCGCGGCGCATTCTTGGGATACTTGTAATTCAACGTTTTCATTTCTATTATGCAAGTGCGCGCTATAAAAAAGTGATTTTGAATAAGATACAACTATCTCACTCGCCTGGCAATGAGCACAAAAAACTATTAAAAAGTATTTATAGCAAATACATTTTTAAAATCTGTATGTTTACTTAGATACTTACGTGCGACGTATCTCAATTTTATAAATATTGCCTTCAAAATTCACGGTATTCAGAACCAAAATTTAACAGTGTACCAAGTTTCCAATGTACCAATCAAACCAAGTTTCAACAATGTACGTGCTTCAAAACTCCTTAAGAAGATTATGATTGATCCATAATAATCCCAAATGTGCATCAAACTAATGCCAAACGAGTCTTTGTGTTAAGAAAATTCGAGTCGATCACCTCTGTACAAACCTTGGAACACTCAAAAGTATTATCTGTGCTAAATACCTCAAAACACGTGTTTTCCCATCCGTCCGGTAAAAAAGTATGCAACATTAGTTTCACATTCTTCAATCATTAAATATGGAATATAATAATAGAATGTGTAAAATGTAGAAGGAATCTAATTACTGCTCTTTAAGTGTTGCAACGATTTTGATAGGAAGCCTTGTAATGTCTTTCGCAAATCTGCAATCTCTCACCTGTCAAATACTACGTTGGTTTACTAAAAAAGATTCTTAAAGGAATAATTCCCGATATTAATGATAACAGACTGACGACGTTAAGGAACACACCCACGGTCAATAATTCGATGTTCTGCACCCACAAAAATTCATCATCACATGAGACTCTGTGACACGTTCAGCAACCTTCCAGGCAACTACGTTTGGCCATCATGACCCACATGTTTTATTTCTATTCTATTTATAAAACTTTGAGATAAAAATAAACGACTAGTAAAACACAGAGGATCCCAGCGACCCTTGTTTAACAATGCGGTCAACGGATATGTTAATATCCTTCGACACAATAGAATTGAATCAAGTAAATGGTTTTGTGTATATTGTGTAAATTAAATGAATTGATATCCATTACGTGTAATTATTAGGTGATTTCAGAGTATTTTAGTAATATACTTGTAGATTCTTAATACTTATTATTCTGGATTTATTATACCATATTTAGCTATCTACACAGTCTCTAGCCCCCTGTCTACGATTTTCGTCTTACGTATTAGATTTTCATTAGATTTTAATTTAGATTTTTATTATTCCATCATTCATTTGTATATATTTGTTATCAGTGTTTTGTGAAGCCAAAGTAGAAGACTGATTTAGCAAATTATCTCTTTCTTTAGAAAATTCTTTTCTGGAGATTAATCACAATTGTTTCGATAAATTTTTAATCTACTACAATGCCCAGTTGATGTTATTTAATGAATTCCTTATGAATGGCGATCGAGAGAAGCGGTAATATCGAAAAATATTGAGAAAAGGGAAGGAAACGAAAAGGAAAAGGTTTGTCGGCGACAAAATACTGCCTCGCGATTGCGCATGTGACACTAAATCGTGCGAGTGCCCGAAGGTTAAACTTCCGAGATATATACCACAAATAACAGATAAATATATGGTCCTACTCTCTTGCCGACGATTGCTACACTTTCAAATAAAGCAGCTCAGGAATGTAAAATAAGGAGTTGTTTTTTTCTCACGGAGTGTATGCACTTAAACGAAACGGTTGAGATCACCTTGGCTGTGAGAAGAATCCCTCCATCTCCGGGTTGACTGTTTGAAGTTTGGAGAGCGAGAATCGAGTGGTCGAGTGTGTTTGGACTCTTGCAGCGGCCATGAACGGATTCACTTTGTAGGAACGAAAGTTTGTCTTTGGCCTTTCCCATTCTTGTCGCAGAGTGCCTCTTGTGGTCAACCACACTGTCCAATACTTTTGTATGATCTAATATTCATTGTGTAAGAACTACGAATTCTCTTTTACAAATACATGACTTTATAACTATTTTACTTTAGGGGTGCATCCTTTTATTAAATGTACAAAACATGAAAACAAAAAATATTTTAAGTTCCATTCATGAGATTAGTTTTCTACTCTATAATCTTTATTCAAGTGGGTAATTCATGATGGGTAAAAATATACTATGAAACGGTTAAAATTAATACAACAAAGCATTTTCATAGCTCATGCTTAACAATGTTTCTGATTAGTACAAGAGAATCAGAAAGAATTGTGAGAGTATAAATCAACATTAAGTGAAGACAGTTATTTTGTTCAATCAATAGAAGACTATCAACACGAAACAAAACAAAATCCGGAACAAGATATTCTGTTGTAGAGGGAACGAAGGGGATATGCAACGAAGTAAAGTCGAAAATTATAGAATTAGCTAGATTACATATTGTAAGGTATTATTGCGTATTATTACTTTTAACTTATTACTGAAAATCCTTAACGTTAATGTGAAAACGTAAGTGCTGTGGGACCGCTGGTTTTTACTTGCATTTTATGGATATTTTATATTATGAAATGCATATGTTTTGCCTGAACCATGCAATAAATTGAACATTCCACTAAAAATATTTTTTTGTCATTCTTTTACACTTTCATTCTCATGACCCTATTTTATTCACGTCACTGATTGCGTGTGGACTACAAAGTTTACGAAAAGAATAGTAAGTTTAGAAATATACACATCGGTTTATCGGTGTTTTTTATCTCTTTGCTTTGTGGTGTTGGATCGCAAGGAGGTAACATTGCGCGATTGAGCAAATGCAGGGCTGCTCAATTAATTGACCCACACATCTTGTCCCGGGTCAGTGCGTACCTGTGGAGAGGGCCGGTGCGTATCGAGTAAGCCAGAGAGTGTGGGAAAGAGAGGGGATACGAGGCACTGTTCGCATTGCTTATCCAGAGAAATGAAGTGTAATGAATGTCCGTAACGTCAGCAAGGCAAAGGTTTAAAAAATACAAAAATATTATATAAAAATTTGGGGCCTTTGTGTTTTCAAATTGTTCGGCAAAAGCGACAAATTCTCAAGGATGTACTCTTTTATTTATCTATCTTGTTATTGTTGTAGTTGTCGTACTAACTTCATATCAAGTTATCACACATTGTCAATCGGGGTAACAAGAAGAGCGACAATTGTTTTGCGTAACAAATTAGCTCCAAATCGGGACCAATTCTGAGATTAATTTCTTTGTTTTTTTAAAAACGTTTCTAGGATACCTTTACGGACTTGTTCCGTGAAAGGAGAATGGCACGGAAGCTACTGCAGCGGGGGTCCGCGGTGCATTTGAGCCGCCCTGCGCTAAGGGATAGCCAAGCACAGCTGGAAGTGGGGAAGGGGTGTAAATGTGGGTATCGCATGTCGGGGCAGAGCCGGGCCTGGGGTCTGGGGAGGTGGAGACAAGCCCAGCTGCTCCCTGGCGCCTCCGGCTGCGCCCCAGCGGGAACAGAGTGTAAAAATATGCTGCTCTCTGTCACTCCGTGGGGGGTTCGGGGGCTTTGAACAGAGCCCCTTCCGCAGCCCGGGGCGCCAGCAGATGCCGTTGTGATGGAAGTTGCCGACGTCCTTCCGCCCGCACCCTATAGCTAGTAATGGAGAGCGTAGCATTAGTTACCGGATTTTTAGTACAATTTGCCACACATTCATAAGTTCCCTAGAACGTTTCAGAATCTGAACACTCCACGTTCTTTTTTCAGCTCTTCTCAGCACATACCTCTCAATCCTTCTCTTCACTCTGTCTTCTCCTGCTCTCTCCCCCTCCTTTCTCACTCCCCCTCTTCTCTCTCCCCCTCTCCCTCTCTCTCTCCCTCTCCTTTTCTCTCTCTTTCTCTTTTCCTCTCTCTATCCCTTTCATTTTTCCCTCTCTCTCTCTCTCTCTCTCTCTTTTATTCAGTTTAAATGTTCGAAGTGCAGGCGGAAGTAAATATGAAGGATAGATATCGGTCTATGGCCTATCTCTGGCCTGCTCTGGCATTACATTCCAGAAAACGTTTTTGTAAATGTAGTGATACAAAATTTCAACTTGGTTCTCATAATTTTCCGAAAGTAATTACATTAAAATCCTGAGATATATTTTTATTTGCATTTCATATTCATATATTATTCCTATTAGCCTCTCATAGCAAAAAATGTGCATCTGCAGGTTATAAAGTGCACTATGTTAACTTTTCTATTCTATTGTGACTTTACAAAGAGGTCGATCCAGAAGCCACAAAAAAACGAGCAGGAACGTCAATCACGAGGACAAACATGGAAATACTTGCATCGTAGTTAGAGGTACCGATTAAGATGTTCATTCTGATAACTTTAAATGCTGTTATGGCCCCGTAGAGTCACGTAAAGTGGATTTTTGCGTGCCCGATATTCTCACCAGAGCTTGATCAAACGAAATTAAAACATACTTAACCGAATCTAGTGAAATGATAATCTATATCTTTTTCTTATTTTCTGACAACCTCCCAAATTCTTCTGTGATAATTGTATTCGCTACTGGTCCCCATTTCCATTGTAATTAGCCTTCGATTGAACCCTATCTTTCAACTTTTTATTGTCCCCTACGGTCTTCTCTTTTACTTTCCAACTCGCTCTTCGCGAGGAGTCGCCTTTCTTTTGTTTCGCTCGAGGTAATTGAATCTGCTTATCGAGCTAATGGGGAGAGCAATTTGTGCGACTTAATACGCGCTCCACCCCGCGACCATTTCCCTATCACGCGCCCATCTCCGGCGCCTGATGGATTCGCAGAAGGCGGTGAAACACGCGGCTTTCAAAGAGTAGCTCTCCCACGGCCAAGTGCGCGACGAAGTCAAAGCATTCATACAAACAAAACGGGATAAACAAAACGCAGAGCATCGGATACTCGTATACAATTGTGGACCGAGATTTACTCAAAATCATCACGTACTGAAATTAAATGAAAATATAATGCATGCTTCTAAGAGCATATAATGTATATGAAAGTAATGTATAAAATAACGTGTTTATCTGTAAATAATAACTTGACGCATTGGTGTCTCGTAGAATAATTTATTTCTAATTTATTTGATGACTTATTAGTAATATGCAACATAATTCAGTAACACTAAAATCTGTAAACTTGGAATTAGCGCTTTTTAATACGTACCACAGCATAATTACGAAAAGGCACGTGTATATGTGTGAATCAGTTCAAAGAAGAAGTCCACACTTCGATGCATGGCTGCGATTAAAACTCTCACGGAAGCTAGTAATATCACTACTCCCCTTTTAACAAGTAAGAGCGTAGGCTTCCGCGGCCGGAGTCAGTATTTACTAGGCTGTCCGGGTGACGCCACGTCCATGGGGAAGGTGCCGACGTTTCGGTCGCCATTCTGCGACCTTTCTCAGAGTGCATTGCGCCCTGAGGAAGGGCGCAGATCGGCGACCGAAACGTCGGCACCTTCGCCATGGACGCGGCGTCACCCGGACAGCCTAGTAAATAATCCCTTTCAACAAGTATTCTCTGTTTTACTTCATTGAATTCCTCAAAAATGGTCAGTGTGCATATTGCAGCGATCGCCGTTTGCCCTGCGAGCGTTGTAGTAGTATGACATAATGAGCTTGCAGGACGCCCGCGGATGCCGAGATGACGGAGAAAAAGAGGATGGGACGTTGACGGATGAGGCGATTTCCCTGAATGAATGAGATCCAGCATCCCTAGAAG
This sequence comes from Gryllus longicercus, assembly GCA_038098605.1. Classification (NCBI taxonomy): domain Eukaryota; kingdom Metazoa; phylum Arthropoda; class Insecta; order Orthoptera; family Gryllidae; genus Gryllus; species Gryllus longicercus. The sequence goes on from JAZDUA010000007.1 coordinate 3,324,884, forward strand.
AAGAAATCTGCATTGATGAGCGTCTTAACGTCTTTGCGCCGACTAAGCAGAATTAATAACCTCTATCCTTTACTTCCGCTTGCTCGCCCCAGTGAGGCACGGAATTAATCTGCTCCTTGCAGGAAAGACGAGGCCACCTGAAGACAACGCTTGGGCTCGGGATAAGCGCATTAGTTGGAGTAATCACAGCTTGGCGTGGATTCACTAGGGATATTAGGATCTGACGGGGAACAAAATCTTCCCACATACGCTGCGCATTATCAAGTACTCCTTCCCCAACACTTATCTCAACTATCGCTCACAAACAAGTTACTATAATGCCAAAGAGAAATGTTGTTCAACAGACTCTAGCAGAGAGTGATTATCAACGATTGCCATTACATTGCATATTGAAACTGCAGACGTCAGAATGAAGAGACATTTTCTTCTTGCCTTCTTACTTTGTAAGAATGTCACACCGTTGATGTAACAAGCGTCTTCCGCCCACGTATACACAAATTGTGTCTCGAGAGCCTAGCGCACCCGCATATCATACAGAGGTGGAATGACTATGAATTAGTAGTTGTCATTACGGCTTAACATAATGTCAATAATCTAGAGAAAATTAATAAATAATTTATTTTAAAATAATTTAAAGACTAAAAAATATGTAGTTTATCTTCCCTTAGACACTTATGTTTTCGGCTAATTTTTCCGGGTACATTGAAATCTTTAAATGTTTATTGCTCTTCTAGAAAAAGGGATCACACTTAACTAAACTTTCTGAGCAGAAACATTACATGATTTTTGTATATCAGAATAAATAATGATTTATAAAAAGCTTTAGATTAGGTTGCCAAGCAACATCAAACAAGAGTTTCTTCCGAACGAATAAAGGTTATCAATTTTTTGGGAGACGATACAATGTTCTTCACATCTGAAAACATTACTCGTAAATGCCACCTTTGCTGTACATATTAGGGTATTCCTGGAACAAATTTCAGGTTAATCAGTTTTTTACTTTAAGAATGGGGGAACAAGTGAAGGAATTTAGAGACATTAAAAGGAACTTCGTATCATACAATCATCACTTAATAGAACGTTTCAGCGTGAGTTATGAGTAAGTAGGAATGATGAATTCTCGCCATAGAAAACGCGGATGTTACCGAAATTTTCGTTCCTAGTTTCTGTGTTACTTGATGATTGAAATTGCGAGCATCATTCAATTTTCAAAAGTAATCAATCTTTTGAGTTCTCCTCAGAAGAAGCATTGGTGCAGTCTGCAGCGACTTTCACTGTAAAATCCTAGGATTCGAGTCCCAACGGTGGCGAATTTTTGACTCCAGCTACATATAATTTACAACTGTCTAAACAATAATTTTAGCAGCCGCCTGCTCTCATCCTATTTCCGTGGTTTCTCCGATCAACACTAGGCGAATGCTGGAGCAGTACCATAACAAACGGGTCGCGGACCGCGCGCCATTCTTCTTTATTCTACCTTCACCTATCTTCTCACACTTACGTCCCAACGCAAGTGTACGCAACAACGTCAATCAGCGCATGCCAAACGGGAGTACTGTCGATCGTCAGCAATGAAAGTGTTACGGTAGTGTGGACGAAGTTCGCTGCAAAACACGACGGCTTCAGAAGCAATATGAGCGAGTGGTGCGTTTTTGAGATGTCGCGGGTTATGGAGCAGTTTATAGCGTCGACCGTGATCCAACCTCATAACTACGAGTGCCACTAGGGTTCCATGCCTTTGCCATCCCCATTCTGCCTCGCCCACACCAGCAACTATTGAGAAAAGCCAATCGGCTGTTAAAGGAAACTTCCGACGTTGCCACAACAGCTTCATAATCGGTTCGTGTTAAACGAGTGCTCCGTCGGCCGTCAGCAATTTAGCCGTTAGGGGTAGGGAGGGAAGAGAGTAGGGAGGAGAGGGAGGCGGGGAAGGGATGCGAAAGCCAGCGGCTGTCGGCGCTTAATCAGAAATGCGAGCAGCGCTGCGTTTCTCAAATACCTCGAGTTATGGAGCAGTTGGAAGCGACGACCGCGTTTCAGCCACAAAACCACGGATGGGGGGGGGGGGGAGGTGCACCCACCCCACTCTCTCTCCACCTCGCTCTCCTCACTTCATATACTCTGCTCATGTTCGTGCCCTTCGCGACCGGTAAAGGAAAAAACATATTTGTCCTCTGACACAAGCAAACACTAAGAAAAATAAATGTACACTCACTGACAATGTAATCACTTAAGATATTGAAATACCATGAAAATTGTTATAGATGAATATCTAATTTCAATGGTAATATAAATAGTTGATATCATCAAACAGATACAGAACAGAAAAGATACTATTTTAAGCGATTAATTATTACGTGTATTTGATTTTAGGCTTAATTAAACATTCAAATATTATTGTAAAAACTAACTTTCCAAAATTCTTTCGATGTTTGCAGTAACGATAACGTTTGTCTGAAGAAAACAAAATTAATGTGTTTTGCGAATCTTGAAAAGCACGTTTCCTCTTATGAAAGTCTTGAAAGAATCTGCATAGCTGCGACAATCTGACAAAACAATCAAACCCTTCGTCTTGCCGACGATTGTCCAAAGTACCCGAGCGCTTTCCCTTACGCCCTCTCGCATATCAGACTATCCGCGCTGCGAGCAATCCACTGAAATGCTCATAACCACGCCACATTTTCATTCACCCTGGGGTAGTGGCATTGAAGCAGCGAAATAGTACGAATTGTCTTCTAGTGATGAAGTGACCGTGATAGACACGTAACCAGGAGACAAGCAACCTAGAAAACGTACGGTCTGGGTCACTTTCCGGCCATTGTCTTTGAAGGGTGGTTCGAATGGCAACGCTTTAAAGCAGCGCAGAAGACAGTTGAAGGGGGGAGGAAGAGGAAGCCGCAAGAAACCAATAGAAGGAAGCGAGATTGGGGCGCATTTGAAACACAAAGGTTCTGCCCTACCTCTCTCGGGGCTACTAATGGTGGACGGTTCTCAGTCTTGCCCGACTCGTTTATTTCGCTCCCCTGTAAATTTCTCTTCCTTCGCGACTTTTACTCCAAACAACCTGCCCAACAACACCGGCTGACTTGGCACAGAGACACGCTTTCTGTTGTCGCTGGAGCGTCTGCCCGGAAGTCCTACGGTTGGGGTCCCGTTGAAGTGAATTTCAGATAGCAGGTACAGAGAACGAATTACAGAGTCCGGGGGAGACCTCGGATTGGTAGCCTTTCGTGATTTTTAGATAAATACCAGTCAAATTTTACAGCATTTGGAAGTAGTACTTGAATAAACTGGAAACGGACGGCGCGCGATATTTCCTTCCTCTCTTCTTACACAAATACTGGCGTTTACTGCACTAACACGCATGACGGAAGTTTGGAGTTTGTCCCAGCAGGGATGGTGCCTCGCAGACGGAAATTTCTAGAAGTACAAAACAAGGGCCAAAATCCTACATGTAGGTCGGCACCGGATGGCACGCTTCCCCTAAAGAGGAAAAGCGCCATCTTCCCGGATATCAAATGCACCAAACGTACGGAAAAATCACCGTAGTTGACGCGAGGGGAAACAGAAATGAACCAAATAATCAACAGTCCCACTGATCCAAACGTTGCCCTTTTCCACTCGCCCCACCCCCTATTGCGCACACCCACACTGATCAGTTTTCCCATAATTTTACGAGGCCCTAGGAGTGGAAGTGAACTGGGGAAATAATCGTCACTAGTAGTGCCAGAAGAGTTGTATTGGAAGGAAATGACTCAGATGAATGAACACTGAATTGGGACTACTTAAAGATATCATAGTTATGAATACATGCACACTTACCAGTGAAAGCGAAAGGTAGCTACGATGGCGGTCAGTGAGTGACTGCGTGAGTGAGTTAGTGAGTGAATGAATGAGTGAGTTAGTAAGTGAATGAATGAGTCAGTGTCTGTATCCAATTCCACACTCTCACATCACCGCTCATCGTCTCTGAACTTTAAGTGTATTTTTCGTCGCAGCGTCATGGTATTCCTCTTGTATTCTATATTACGTCGTTGTATGTCAAGTACTTCCCCTTTGGGAACAGAACCTCTCCGCTTGCGTCTTGTCTTTTTCTTCCATCAAGAGTCGGTGCTTCCGCTTCGCCAGTTCAGCGCCCTTCCACTACCCGTCCTCCCGCTTCCACGGATCGTTCTCGTTTCCCCCCTTCCCCTCCGAGAGCATCGACGTTTTCGATCCCCCCCCCCCTGCCTCCTCGAGGATCCGCGGGAGAGCGACGGGAGGCAGAGAGGAAAGGCCCTGAGGAGCACTTCTTGCGGCGCAGCAGTATTTCAGAAGCGGAATGCGCCCTATGCGGCCTCGTCCTCTCCCTTTTCACCGTCCTTCTCCACAACTCATTCCAACTTCCTTCCTCACGCACACACACACACATACACACACTCTCACACACACGCTGCTTCCTTGCAGGTTGACTGAAGGTAAACTGCGTTGGAAACGGTTACATTTATACTACGTGAGAGAACAATTTCGCACGATCGAGAAAACAATCGAGATTGTGCTAGGAACAATCATTCCATTCACGAAATATCATCACATTTTTTCTAAGCTCATATAAAAAATATTCCATTAAGAGTCACTGTTCCTTTCGTAGCTACTGGCAATTGTTATCAAAATATAGCTGCATTTTCATTAGCAATCACTGTGCGAAAAAAGTCTTGTCTAGACTATAACGAGATGTCAAGATGCTTTCAAGTTTTTTTTTCAACTTGACGTCACGTTTCAAGGATATCTTCACCAAATATTAAGTTAACTCACCCGTAGATATCCGCAAAAGCCTTAATTTTTATAAGACAGGAGGAAAAGATGCTTTCCTGGCACGTACGCTACACTTTCAATTAACAATCTTACCCGCACCGTATCGTTTGGTTACTGCCGGTCAACTACGGGTATGACACCAAGCAATTCGAACTGAAGAAAATGCTTTCGCTTAGTTCGCCATTTCATAGTTCCAAGAGCCACATCCGGAGAGGCCTCAATGCATACAAAGCCCGGAGATATAAACAGTTTCCCTACCCCACGGAGACAAGAACTGCTCTCAAAGACGCGGTACTTCTATTTGTACACGTAGGCTTCCGCGGCTCGAGTCCATTACTTCAATGCTGTCCGGGTGACGCCGCGTCGTTGGCAGATAGGCCGACGTTTCGCCTGTCCTGTTGCAGGCTTCTTCAGGGTAGTCACAATAAAGTTCCTCCTCCGTTCGGCCATAGCACTCCACTCCGAGGTCACTGGACATGTTATTGAATTCGATAAGACCCGGCTCCTCCACAGTGAAAAATCGATACTGGCCTAGACGCGTAAAAGAGGCAATTGAAATTAGTAGACGGCCGCACAACATCAACGCGGATGCAGGCCTTAACCTAAAACACGCCTGGAAGTATATTTTTCCACCGTTTCCTGACGGCGCGGGGACAGTTCTTCTCCGTCCGATTTCTAGGACGGGTGCCAGTCCCGGGTTGGCCCAGACCGCGAGCCAATCAGAGGGACCTCTCCGCCAATCACTGCGTACTCGCGTTACCTGAGCTGAAAAAGATACAACACCGGAGGAGGAACTTTATTGTGACTACCCTGAAGAAGCCTGCAACAGGACAGGCGAAACGTCGGCCTATCTGCCAACGACGCGGCGTCACCCGGAGAGCATTGAAGTAAAGTAGCGGTACTTCTATTGTCTCATCCATCTTCAGGGTTCCTAAACTTGTTGCGCAGCGAAGTTTGCAGCTTCGGACCTTCTCTTGAGAACCAGCGTAATGAGTTTCAACATTATTCATCATATTCTAAAACTACATTTTTATTAGAAAACTAGTTAATAGCAATTTATTATATTAGACGACGGATTACCTTATGTGTATAATATTGGATTTGATTTTATATCAATTTTTAGTGAAATGTACATTCCAACTTTTAGAGTAATTTAGTGGAAAATACAAAATATGTTATATGTCGAGATAAAGAGTTTGCTCCATCTCCCTCAGGGACGCATGCGCCACCATCTGCAGAGCACTAGAGAATATATTTTTCGGTGATAAAGATGTAGTGGAGAACCATATTATTGCCAACTCAAAATCCTCTTTAACCTTACGATTAAAACAATTTCATTTTCGTTAAAATAATCCGTTATTTCGTCATAACGAAACGAAAAATTGTTACAGCACAGGGGCGACGGTTTACCATCTTTTACCGTTCGTTATTTGCTCTATCGCTGCAATGCCATTAATAATAATAATAATAATAATAATAATAATAATAATAATAATAGTTACCACTAAAAGCTGAGAGTTCAAAATCCCGTCAACTACGAACCGCATTATAACCTGTAATCAATTCTGGCAAGTATAAAAGTCCCAATGTATGAAATTACAACAAGAAAAAACATTGCCCACTAAATTTCACATGCAACAATTTAATGATACACTTTTTTCTCCTACGTTATCTCTTTCGCCTTAGCCACTTCATTCCGCCTTCATCTTCGCCTTTTCATGCGCTTGTAAGTTCACGTGTAAGTTTACGTGTAAGTCGCAAATCCATCCGTCAGTTAAATACATTAACATTCACTACTGATAGCTATAATATGGTGTAAATCTCTTCAATATGAAAGCCACAATTAATATCTTCCATTTCACTTTGCGTCAATTCCAATGTTACGCATTATCTTCTCTTTCGGCTCCTTTCATCTATGCCTGCACCTTCACTCCGCCTCCGCCTCCGCCTCCGCCTCCGCCTCCGTCTCCGCCCTCGTCTCCGCCCTCGTATTCGTCTTCGCCTCTGCCCTCAGTCAGCGCCGCTCGCAATTTCCGAAACAATTTCCTCAGGCGACCGCCTGTAGGGTGGGAGAAGCGCAGACACAATCGGAACCTGACCCGCTGACCGGAAGTTCTAGACACGGCCACTTCCGGAGGGTCGCCTCTTGGGTGCAACGGGTCACTAAAGCCACGCCCACCACGGGGTCTTCTGGTGTCCTTCAACATCGAAAGGAGAAGAGAGGGAACTCTAGTCGGGCGAGGTGAAGTCAGAAATAGTTTGACAGAAGCATATTGAGATGTTAAGCATCCGCTTTTATAGTACGTGACACTGAATGCTAAAAAAAGCATATGGCACAGCTACTTTGGTATCAGTTAACCGTTGCATATGCCCAGGATGCTACGCTCAGAGATGTCCCTACTCAGAAAGCTCGGAAAGATAGACCAGAGAGAAGAGAGAGAGGAGGGAGAAAGAGAGATGAAGGATATTGAGGGGGTATGGCTGTCAATCAAAATGATGGTGCATGGGCAGTGGGACATATTTTTCTACGATCGCATAAAATGAGAGATTTTACGTACCACCGTATACGAGCATGTGCGAAACTGCGTTTCCACCGCGGAGATATTTCACCCACGCGGCCATTCCTAAGCGAGCAGTAATAGGTGAGAATTGCGTGGAAGGCACGCCTTTTCTTTCTTCTCTTGGGCAGGCGCTCGCAGACGCCGGATCTTGTTCTTTATTGCGCGCAGTTCTTCTGCAAAATTAAACTATAAATCGCATGCGCAGTCCCAACTTTCCCTCGCTGCGAGGGCTGAGCAAATGGAGGCGCTGGCGACAGGGGAAAGAGTCTACGGGTAGCGTGAGAAAAGCCGGCAGACACTGCATGGTCAAGTACGTGTATTGCCACTTTTGATACATATATTAAAAAAATGCAACTCTTCAAAACTAAAATCCTACGTATGTATGTAAATGCCTCTTGGTTCTTGGAAAAACGCTTAGAATGAAGAAAAGATACCATCCGTCGTATAATGTTTAAATAGGCACGTTCCTTTTTCACATATTTACATAACATACCAGCAACTGATCGTTACAAAATTGGTTCACAAGCAACAGTATCCGGAATCAAAAATACAATTCCATATGACAAATATTTTATCTAATTTGCTCACCCTCCATAAATATTTGAAAGGAGGAATAATCAATAATGCAAGGAATAAGCAACGAACTTATTTGAGAAACAGCTAACAATAATGAGGAAACTGTTGGGTTTCTGTTATTTCTATTTATATAAAGAATTACTTAATTTGTGAATGTTTAAAATGTATTATTACCATTAATTGTTTAATTTTGTATATTTGTGATTTGAGCTTTTATTTACACTAAAACAATCTCTGTAAAACAGTTATCATGACCTGAGGAAATAAAAATAATTAAACAAAAAAGTAGATATATTACACCATATCAATAACTGACAAGTTTTATTCAACCTAATAGGTGGAGTATTTTTAATATAACAGATTTATTTACATTTCTGCAGACGAACCTCGAATAATAGTCATGCCGTATGATATCTGGTAGTCAAAAATGGTTCTCTACAGGTTTTTCTGGGTTTGGCCATTCAGCTTCGTTTCCATCCTCATCTTCATTCTTTGAAGTATTCTTCAACGTAGTGCCTTGTTTCTCTCTCCCAATACAATGATTCATCATGGATTCAATTAGTAGAAAAAACATGCTCACGTGATCGTCCACTCCCTTTTCATTTTAAATAAGAATTCGAAACATAAATTTATTCTTCAGCGGAGTTCTGGAATCTATATCGAATGTAAGGGAAATCTTGAATGCAGAAGCCAGTGACGGGCTGAAATAATTCTTATTGAAAGGACTCGTTGGTCATGAAATATAATGGTTCTAGGAGATTCTCGCAACAATCAAGATATCGGCAGGAATCAGAAGCAGCTCTAGCATTCCGTAAAAAACGTGCAGGGGCACTTTCATGGCTTTAGAGTAGAACTCTGAACCAGGATTTTGCCTTCTATCATCACCATGTGATAGATGTACGCCTCGTTTACAGTCGTGGCTTGGACCGATCTAGTGCTCTACCTTCTTTTGTCTCAACCGTCACACGAGATCCTGCCCACACGCCTCTTCTCATCTCCCGCGGGCGGGATCGCAGCGGTGATTCATCGATTCATCTCATATGTTGTCACATCGTGTTGGTTATTTAATTTTATTTTTAATCAGTCGCGTAAACAGAAGGAGCGACCAGGCGCAACGGGCAAGCGTCTCGCACAGTCCCTTGGTTCCGAGGGGGAGGGGTCTTGGCTGTCTTCGTAACGGTGCGTTCCACACACGAAGAACTACGCATTTCCTAATTGTACGTAATGTTCAGATAAAGTTAGCAAGATTTGTTTATATTTCATATTAAATAATTTCTCAATTTTTATACCGCGACAATATGAATGTTTTGTTGAAAATTGAATTATGTCTGGGAGCCCAGAATACCAGCGTCACTCACTTTATTAGTGGTAATTTGAGCATAGTGAAATGGGTTGGATTGGAATCTCCTAATCACCTGGGTATAACTAACAGGGAGGTCCCCAGTTGGGCTCTCGGATTCGTCGTGGAAATGCACGATAATTGTCGCGAGTATGATTTGTCCAGTCGCAGTGTGAATGGTGCCAATAGACGTCACAAACCTGGCAAGTTGAAATCTGCAGGCTGTCGGAGTGACACTACCCAGGCTCTGGTGGGGGGACGATCATGAACGGAGCGTTGCGTTTTAGCGTGTCCGGATGCCAATGCAAAAGTGCAACGCGAAGCAGTGTACAACATTCATATGTGCGCGTGCTGGAATGATTCAAATCTACCCTTAAATTAAACAACGCTTTTTCTCGCCGTCTTACACGTAATAATTTTCCGATACACACCTCGCCTCACTTTCCGCGAATATCCTTGCCACTGAACCCACAAGAAACCTATGACATTGCAAGTGAGCTGTCCTTATACACCCAACCTCGCCAACCATGCCGCTCGCTCCACCACCATTGGAAGGGCACCGCTTGGCGGAGAACACTACCAGCAGCATTGATTAGTGAGAGTGACTAGGGTGGAGGCAAAGCCGATGTCAAGATTTAATGGAGAAAGACGACGAAGCGAAAAGTGAGACGATTTATAAAATACATCAATTGTCAGAAACGTTCCAGGACAACTGTCATAAAACTTAGAAAATTGCAATTACGAAGTAATCATCCGAGCTCCTACCGAAGTAGTCCCCTTGGTTATCAATACACAATTGGCAACGTTTCTGGGGGTCTTGGAAGCAAGCATAAAAACATGAAGCTGCGATTCTTGTAAGCTCATTTGTCTCAATCAGTGGGATGTCTGCGGTATATTCACGAACCTTTCCTTTCAGTCGTATTTAACTCGTGGAAACAAGAAAAATATCACAAGCTGAAAAGTTGGGCGAGTATGGGGGATGTGGGATGGCAATAACACTATGTCTGACCAGATTCGCAGTAACAGATAAAGCAGTGGGGTCTTGCATTGTCATGCTGTAAGAACCAGTTATGAAAATGCGACAAATCAGGGTGGCGGCGTCGAATTGCTTGTCGTATCAAGAGGGCGGTGTAAAGAGTCTGGTTCACTGTTTGACCTGGAAGAACAAACTCATGGTGAACCAGTCCTCTGCTGTCAATGGATGCAATCAACATTGTCTTTGTTCTCGATTGTTGTCATTGGACAATCGAGGCTGCTGATCTATAACTCCGACATTCAGCCCTTTGATGATTCGTATGTGAGTCATACTGGTACTACCAACTTTCATCCCCTGTAATTATCTTGGACACAAATGTGGAATCAAGTCTGGCTCTATCCAACAGTGCAGCTAAAAATATTCGTCTTTGATCTCTCGGTTCGTTTCGTCTGTTAGTGATTGATAGAAGAGTTTTGCGTCACGTTTCCGTTGTATTAAATCTTTGCGTAAAATCTTCTTTCACACATCACGATTCAAATTCAACTCTTTTTACATCGTACGCACAGTAACCCGACGATCGTTTGTAATAACTGCCTTACAAGCTTCACGTTTGCGTTGGTATGTGCTGTCGAAGAGAGACCCGCTCTGGGATCGTCTAGCACTGAATCTCTGCTTTCACGAAACCTTTTGTGCCACTCGAAAACACGAATTCTTGAAAGTGACTCGTCTACATATATCTGATTAATCATGTTCCACGTTTTTCTAAAGGTTTTCCTGAGATTAACGTAAAACTTAATGAACACTCTTTGCACACAATCTGCAACCATTGTGTCACCTTAACTTCTACGACAACAACCCAAACAGTGTGCTGCTAAGCACAACCCTGCTATCTAGTGAGTTTGCGCGGAAACATGGCCAACATCATATCAAGAGCACATACCAAGTATCATAAATCCAACATTTGGAAATCCTTTTTAGTACTGCGAACTCAGAAAAACAAAATAAAGTCTTGGGAGTTTTCTGACAAAGGATGTGATACAATACTCAGAGAGTAAAAATGCAATAGTTTGATACATTCCAAAGGTTTATAACATATTTAATACATAATAAAAAGGTGCTGCAATATCTCTCTAACGTCTAGGTGATAAAAAATTTAATGTTTACTCTCGTAAACCCTCCCGATGGCAGCACAAGAGACTATTTAATATGACTTGACCTGAATTTTATTCGGCATTTGCCCGAAGCAAATGGAATAAAATGAAATATTATACACGACGATCTTAACGACGTGGTATAACGATAATATATCGGAGAATTAGTAAACAAGACCATTAGGTCGGGTATGATACTAATTCAGTATAGTAATAAAATGTTACTATAAGAATACCGTACAATATTTTATCCATCGATTACGACTTCAGTGCATTATAATTTTAGTTCACATATGACAATACATTTTTCGAAAGATGTCAGACTGATGTGGGCTATAATTAATAGGAGGCCTTGTATTAATAGAACACATGGGTGAACTTTTTTCCTTTTTATTACAAAATAGAGCATTGTTGTTATTAGCAAACCAAGGACTTAAATGATCTTCCTTTATTCATTGTTGTCACGTTATGGTAATGCATGGTAGTCATCGAATTATACGAGATAGAGTAGATGCCAATATGGTAAAAATGTTTTATATCTCAGAAGACTAATCAAAGATTTTTTTAAAATTAAAATTATCCTCATTGAAATGAAATAGATTTTTTGGAAAATCAAAAAGAATTTTTAATGTTTTAAATCTACCTCTTTCTACATCGCGATCACGATTTTTTGTTCAAAATCAAAAATTCAAATAGTATAATTGATATGGGTACATACGTTTATATGAAGAACTATCTTCCTCTCGAAACAAATGAAAATGCATGAATGTAGAAACACACCTGGAACAGAAGAAGACATTAAAATTAAAAAGTATTCAGATTAAAGTGGTTCTTGCCAAGGACATATTTATTTTGTCTTTAATCCTCATGTATCCCCACATTACACAATGCCAAGACATTCTGGCTACTTCTTTAAATATTCTAATATTCTCACACTATTTGCTATCTTTAACCCGAATTGTCACTTCAGAAATATTTATTTTCTTGGGTCGTTATCTCTTCCATACGGTAAAAGGCTTGCATAAATTATTATTAGTAGTAGTGTTTTTCAATGTATCTGAAGAACTCGTAGGGAAATTCACTACTTCAATTCCTGCGGCCAAGTGCTTTTACATTCGTACCCCAAAACAAAAACAATTTGAACAAAACACATTGTGTGAGTTATATATTTCTCTACAACTGCTCTGGAATGTATACATTTCCGCATGTTATGATGACGATTTCACAAGCGATGTGAGAATATTAATCTCGCACGGCTGTCGACCAATCACATTTGTCTTAGTTCACTACACACAGCAGACGGTTCTCGCAGTCACCTTTAGAGGGCAACAGCTCTGCCGCGGCAAACGGCAGGTAAATGACGAAACTGTATGTTAATTGTTGGGAAGGTTATGAGGTAGCTTTCATTCAAAATATTGGTATACAAGAAACATTTTGTTCTACTAGTAATTCTATTTTAAATGAAATCGGCTCCAATCAAGAGTCAACTTCCGCGATGATAAATATTACCAATTGCCCTAGTTTCCCAATTAGTTTTTTCAAAAAGTAAGCGTAGACTATTTATGTGTGTAATACTTGTTTTGTTTACTTTTTGTAGTTAATGTTAAATAATTAAATAAGGAAGTAAAAAATACAATGAATGTAACATTATTTCAAAATATAAAAACTTTTCAAATCTTAACATTTATTATTTTTAAAACATCAATTTGAGAGACGCAGAGAAAGTATTTTCTTTTACTCGCGTAGAATGGCTATTATTCACTCTTAAAAATTCACACATTCGCTACGTCGCTCGTGTCGTAATCGTCAACTCGTGAATCGTAGCTATCATTCTACGCTCGTTGAAGAATATACTATTCCCATGTACACAGTATGACAGTTGTATTTTTTAAATTTATTATGATATTATATGATATTAATTATGATAACAAAGAAACAAAATTCTTAAACACACATAAAATACACAAGAGTCGTGATACGGATGAGATGCGGATATAAAGTTATTCTCTCAAACTTTCCATCATTTTGGAAGTGTTAACTTTTTGCTCCACATCACTCATTAAGGTGCTCATAGTGTTGTGAAGAGCCCTCGCGGTTTAGCTCATTGGTTAGCGGGCTAGCTATCCATGACGCGACCTCGGGTTTGATTCCCGGCGGGGCAAGATTATAGAGTGGTTTTCCTTGTAATGTCTCAATGTATGTTGCTGTGAGACGATACGAAAGCTCACTTATGAGTTTGAGAAGACCAGAATACTGCATGGGGAAATCTTCGTGTTAATCACACGTACCCACTTCACCCATGCCCGCGAGGCCAGGACGCTGCTGGTAGGCCCTGGCCCATCCGTGGAAAGCGCCAAGAACTGACCGACAGTGTTGTGAAGGCCACAGGCAATTGGCACCACCAGCTCCAAAAATACAATATGTACCATTCACAGAAACAATAACCTACCAAGTAGACGCACTCAGAAACAATAATTACTCATTCACTCATTGTTCTCTCATTTACTCACTCACTCACTCATTCATTCATTCGTTCATTCATTAATGCACTCATTCACTTAGTCAGGAAACTGGTAGGTTCGGGAGCCGATGTGATGAATAGCATGTGAGAGCGTTTGGAGATGGGCGCGATGTGTGACCCAACCCACCTACACAAACACACACACACACATACACACACATCTGAGGACGCGCGTAAATCACTTGCTGCGGACGCGCGCGGTGTATTAGTCACGCGGCGGCGGCGGCTGCGGATTACGCGCTCCGCCCCGCCCACGCCCCAAACCACCGCCCCGCCCACGCGCCAGACCGCATCCCACAGCCCTTCCGCCCTTGAGTCCATCCCCCATCCCTGGCCCTCGCCACTAGCCGCTCCCGTCCGGACTCAGGTGCCCCTCCCCCCGGCCACACACCCCCTGCCAACCATCCCCGCTCCTTTTCACTCTCTCACCTGCTGCTTCTCTGAGACGCACACCGCTGCCTCACTGGGACCTTTACCCTCCCGTTTCTTCTTCCTTCGGTGTGCGGCTTGTGCGCGAGGCGATGTGCTGCTGACCCAGCCCCCCCCCCTCGTCCTCGCCCCACCCGCTGACTCCGTCCGCTAATTCCGTCCCTTCTCATCCTCTCCCTCTCGCGACGCCCCACCCGCTCGCTCCGTCCGCTAAACCCTTCCCTTCTCACACTGCCACTCTAACACCCCCTTTGCGGTTTGCACGGTGCCGCCTCCCGCGCATTAAAATTCCCAGCTGCTCCTCCTCTGGATTTGGGGTCTCGCGGCGGCTGCCCACGCTCGCCGCCACTTTGTTTTTAAGCAAAATGCGTGCGAGGATGAAGAAGGGGCTTAATCCTCGCTCCTGGAATTGTGTGTTGTGGAGCCATAAATTTCGCCAACACGCCCACGCAACACACTGATTGTGGAGTGCGCTCAGGGCTTCAAATACAAAAGTCTACGTATGGTTCTGAATGCAGCTAGACAAAAAAAAGTTGTTAGTTTGCGAGCAGCGTTCAGGTCTGACACCCAATGTGAGAAAATTTAATTCCAGTTCTGAAATGTAAATATTCGGTCTGCGAACAAAAGATCTCGGGTCAAAAATCTAGATCTACTGCACATAGCTACTAAGCACTTGGCCCATGAATCAAACAATAATTCGCTTAGCCGAAATCCTCGCGATTTGCTTCATAAGCAAATTTGCAGACAAACAGACGAAATACTGAACGATTGAGTTCCGTTTGGCCAAATTCATTGACAAAAGGCTGAAGTTTACATGCTATTATATTGTTTATACGAAGCCATCTTAAAACAGAATCAAAATGAAAATTACCATCATAAATTAACAAAACATCTACATCAATTCGTTTAATCGTGACTGCCTAACAAAAAAAGGTCTGGTTTGCATTTGTCCGTAAAATATTCAATTATTTGCGTATTAAATTGTCTTTTATTTATATTAGTCTCGATACGCAAAGACGCGCATAACCCTGGAATTGCCGACACAGGCCGTTGAAATACCGTACTGGCACAAAAAGACATTGTTTACTTATCTTTCCGATTCTTTACCAACTGAATACGGAGTTCCACAAAGCTCTATCATAGGTCCTATCATTCTAATATACGTAAACGATATGCCCTCGTTTAATAAAAACTGAAGAATGGTTCTGTTTGCCGATGACACGAATGTTCTTTGCAAAAAAGAAACAATAAATAGTACGATTTTAGAAGTTTCAAATTGGTTTTGTAATAACAAATTAATTGTTAACGGAGGACTAACAGTTTCAATGCATTTTTGCATTTCAAATCAGCAATCCCATGATCCATGGAAAAAACGAACAATATACAATTAACTGATGTTTAGGTAAAAATTTTCTAGGTCTCTCAATTAAGCCAAACCTCAAATAGAATGTAAACATAACAAAATTAAACTTTATTATGTGAAAAAGTATTTACCGAAGAATATAAATATTCAAGCTAGGATTAATAGGATATTGAAGAATACAAATATGCAAGCTACGAAGAATAGGATACTGAAGAATAGAAATATTCAAGCTGTGAAGAATAGGATATTAAAGAATAGAAATATACAAGCAACGAAGAATAAATATTAAAGAATAGAAATATTCAAACACACGAAGAATAGGATATTGAAGAATAGAAATATTCAAGCTACGAAGAATATTATATTTAACAATAGAAATGTTTAAGATACAAAGAATAGAATACAGTAGAGCAGGGGTCTTCAACCTAGGTTGAACCCTAGAACCCTAGCGTTTCCTGGAACTTTGGCAGAAGTTCTGCAAGTAATCTCTATTTGCTCAACCAAAATACACGTAAAATGATAATTATCATACAAAGAACTTTTCATGTATAAAGAAAGTAGAGAACTGACTTATTAAAATATTATATTAATACTTTTAAATAAAAGTAATTAAAAATTATTTAATTACAAAAATATGTTTATTGTAATTATTAATATAAAATAGATACCAAAAAGACGTTTATTCATGTAAGGTTGATCAAACAATTAAAAACTATAAGGATGAATCAAAAATTCACTAAATTGAAGGATTTTATTATTTTCAGATTTTGTATTCTTTTTCAGAATTTCCCAAAATTTTGTTCACGCCTGATAATGATTAAAACTAAATTATGCAAAACGTGTTTCAAAATACGCGCTCAGAGAAACTTTTTTTAAAACTTTGTACTGTAACGTTTCTTTGTACCTGTGATTTAATTCACCACAAAGACATTTATTTCCTTTCTTAATGATACACTAAGAATTCTTGTTTTATGTGCAGATAGGTTTCACAGTCCTTGTGTTCTTCACATGGTTATTTGCTTACATACGACCCACTTCTTCTGCACTATCACACTGTCCGGTGCACTGACCACAGTTCACTTCAGTGCTGTTCACCGCGATGCGCACTTCACAGCTCAGCTTCCACTTCAGACTGTCAGCGGCCACCGTCAGCGGCTAATTTATACCTGGATAGTGCTCGCCTGGACCTTTCCGGAACTTGCATCACACTTCTACGCGACTCACCAATACCTCGGAACCGTCCAGTACATGGGTACCGGCAGATAACGCAATCCGCACAGCGGATCTGCCAGATTATGTAACATTTGTTACAGTACTTTTATTGACGAAACAAAAAATTCCTGTCTTATTAATATTATTGATATTAATATCCTACATTATTAATATCATGTGACAATCACTCTAGTTTATATATTTTTGCCTGATTAAATAATTTGGCTAATTTAAATAGCACAAAAACTTTGACAAACTATTCTATCTGCTACTTAAGCATGATGTTTCTTCAAAAAGACAAGAAATCGAAGGGTTCCTAAAAGTGTCAAAGATTGGAGATCCCTGCAATAGAGAATAGAGTGTATTTAGCGCACCAGGCTCAGTGGTGAAGCAGAATTCAGGGGCATTTCTTCGCGTCCTAACGCCCTCAGAGGTGTCACAATGTCTTTGCCGCCTGAATCGCTCTCAATGAGCGCGGCGAGGCGATTTGAGCTGTTGGAGGGTTCCAGGGAGACTCGCGGGGCTGTGAATCACTTGTGCATGATGAGCTCTTGCAAAGCTCGTTTGCAAGACGATTTCTGAATAAAAATGTAGTTCCAACCACTGATTGATTGCATCAATCGCGGTAATTTTAAGAACCGTACCACTCACGTACCATTAAAGTACATCTTTTTATCGTTTTGTAGCCAATGAAAAGAAATCGCGTCGCAAATGTCGAACGATAAATTTCTGCGGACATAACTGGTTTTATGCTGGTCACGTTTATTTTATAAGTCGTAAATTTTGGTTAGAAACGATAACATTTACTTCCCCCTGAGGAGGTCACGTTAAAGACGGCCCAAACCCTCTGCAGCTTCGGTGCAGCGTCGCCTCTCTCCGGGACCTCTCTCCTTCCATCGTGGACAGTCCCAGGACTTTGCTAACCAGTCATTTGGGAACTGGCAAAATTTATGGGTAGGTGAAGGTTAGGTGGTGTGAATATGACAAATTTAACCCATGAAAGTGAACTCTGGGATTAATACTTTTAATTGTATGTTTTTGCAAAAATTGTATGTAAAACAAGAATTACCACGCAAGAAATACACACATTAGAGTTATATCTAATGTATGTAAATACGCATGAATTAGTCATCATATAATTTATTAATAATTACTTATATTTACTTTTAATATATAACTAATTAAATATTTTACAGGCATTAATAGAAGTGTATATTGTCACTCCTCACGAAGGGTTGTTCTTTGCCTTTCTTTCGACAGAAGACTAAAAGCATCACAGCACAAAGTATGCATAGACTGTGCGTTCAGCGTGCGTGCAATGATCTGGAACACCAGCGAAGTTAGAGAGCACGGCTATCTTTGCGAGAGCGACGCCCCTGCGGGGTTGGTTCGCGAAAGGTGATATTCCGCTCACGTTCTTCCAGGACGCCGTTTCATCACAGGCTGTTTGCCAGTACCATGCAAACCCTCACCACCTCCGCGGCGCCTGCTCTGGCCCTCTTCCCTTCATCCCAGTCCTTCCACTACTCCAGGCTCTACCCTTCCACCCCGCCCTCCTCCTCCTGATACATTCCTCCTCCCACCCTCCCGCAATCCCCCACACCGCCCCGTGCTCCCTTCCATTCCATATACCTCCTTCTCCGCCTCTCCCCTTCCCCATAACTTCTACTCTTCCCCACCACTTCCTTTGCTGTCACCTCTTTCCCGTCCCTCTCCTTCCCCGTACCCTTCTGCACTGCCCCCTCCTGCCTTGCCACCTCCTCCCCGACTCTCCTTTTCAGCCCTTCCCCATCCCATTTCTGCCAGCCCCTCTTTATTTACCTCTCCTTCCCTGCACCCATCGGCTCTGCCCGCGTTTGCCCTGCCCCCTCCTGTCTCACCACACTCCAACCCCTTACCTCTCTTCGGCATGCACCTGCTTAATCACCCGTCCTTCCCATCACTCTCCCTCTTCGCACCCTCCTGCTATGCCCCCTTTAGCCCACCACCTCTTTCGCCTCTGCCCACCTCCTTTCCGCCCCGTTTCCCATCCCTCTTCTGCCCCGCATCACCGTACTCACCCGTGCTTCCCGGCCCCTCCTAGAGTCGCCGCTTCTGCCACGCCCCCTATCCCGCTCGAGAGCGTGCGCGTGCGTAAACAGCGGCGCGGCGCTTGCGGGCGCGCGCCGCGGGGCGGAAAATTGCGCGCGGAGGCGGAGGCGCGTTGGAAATTGCGCGGACGCCCCCTTCCACGCTAGAGGAATGCAGCGGAGGCGGACGCGAGGGAAATGAGATGAAACAGAAAAATGAAACGGAATCGCTAAATGTGGAGTATCGGAATGACAATTTCGCTTTCCGTGAACAAACATTCCGCTACGCTTCGTCTTCTGCTCCACTGCGAAGATGAGAATGAAGTAATCTCCTAACTTAAGTCCCGTCGCCGAGTTCAGTAGCTTGTGGCAAACCTCTTATTGTTGTTTCAAAGTAAACATACTACAAATATTCATCAGTAAAAAGCACATAATGCGTGGCCCAGTATTCAAACATACATTTTTCATTCAGGTTTATATATGTAAAAATAACTCCTCTAGAAAAATTGCTTCTGACATCTAAGTCGTCTTCAGTCTGACATCAAAATGGCACACGTGAATAAAGAAGCTTATTTTTTCTGGTCATATGTGTCCAGTTGTGTCACACAATATGATAATATAATACTAACATCACGTAAGTATAATTTCGGATATATATTATCAAATATTTTGTTTTTTCAATTCAACAAGGAACTTAATTTGTTTTAATTTCGAGTTTTTTTGAGTACGTAACTAAACCAGGGACACCTCTCAGATAGAGAGGTGCTACTTAGTAATCCATCAAATTAGGCAAATATTCAAAATTATTATTATAAACGAGTGGCCTGAAGCCGCAGTAATGCTGCTGAAGCTAACCACAGAAATTATTTTTCCTAGGCATAACATACACAATGCTTAAGGCGAACAAAGACCTTCATGAAACACAAAAATGTTAACAGAAACACTTTCCACGAACACAGCAATAAGATAATATTACATATACCCTACAACAGTGCATTACATGCCAAAAAGATAAAAAAGTTGCTCTTCTAAAACGTAATAATAATAATAATAATAATAATAATAATAATAATAATAATAATAATAGTAGTAATAATAATAATGCCTTTATTAATGGCGAGGCTCAGTCTGATCTTCCGCTTAACCACTGAATTTACATACATTAAGAGAAGTAACATTTTAAAAGGGGAGGACAAGCTGTACATTTACGTCTGGGAGAACAAATCTAAGGACCATTCCGACATATTCCTTAAGCGATTGAGTAAACCCAGAAAATTTCAATCAAGATGGTGGCTTAGGGCCGAACATCATCAATATTCTTCTATTTTTTCACTAAAATGCACTTAATTTCAACATGTTTCTATTTTTAAAAATGCAACAAAAATGACTTACACTTACAACTGTTTTCACAGAACCTCCGGGTTTCAAAGCATTCTTGGAAGCTAAATCCATTGGATGTCTCTCCTGCTCTGAATCTCTGTCCTCTCCTGATGAAGCATTTATTGAACTCATTGTTTTTTATCAAATACTTTAAGATTTAAACCTCCAAATGACTGGCAAAGGGCACATTGTATTCTCAAAAGACTAAAAATTAATTTAACAGATACATCGCATTCTATTAAAATTATTTCTGTACTAGAGAAGCAAATCCACTGTTTGTACTATGTATCATCATTCTAAGCACTATCAAGAAAATGTAATTTGGGCTTCTTTGGCATTCCTCATGTAACACTCACAACACAGTACACCAACACCTCCGCTGTTTCTGCCGAAGGTGGTGTGGTAATATTTTATTTTAGCGTTTCGGCATTTCTGCGTAACTAAATTTCTGAGCATTTTGTACGGTTTTTTAAGTAGTTCGCATTTAGTTTTCCGGAAAATAGCATACGCTGCATCACGATCTTTCATTAATTTTCGGATTTCATCAGTTATCCAGGAGGACGAGTTGCACGCGAAATTTTTAAAGGCGCATGCCGTTCATAGAGTTGTGTTATTTAGTGAAAATTGTCACTTTATCATCCAGTGATTCTTCTTCGTGTACAAGTTGCCATGGTTGTGTCAATCCATCTATATTGAATGCTTGCTTATCAAATTTTGAAAATTTTAGTACGTGATGTGAGTATTTAGGGAACTTCAGGTTGTAAGAAAGGTAAATTAGGTCGTGTTTTGAAATCCCAGGAACTGGAAATTGTCCGTGTTTTCGAAATTTGTTTGCATTAGACACTATAAAATGATCAATCCAAGTTTCTGTGTTCTTTAAGTGGTGTATTGGTGCTAGAGGTAAAATTTATTGGCACATGCTGTGGAAAAAGCGCGTAAAATCCTGTGCAGAGGGAGATGCTTTTAATAAGTCATGATTAAAGTCACCCATTACAATAACATGTTCATAACAATTCATCGCAGATGAAAAGGTTTCGTCCAGCGTTTCTATGCTGCCTGTCTTAGGAGGTAAATATATGACAGCCAAGAGACATTTTTTCCTTAGAAGTCCAACTTCGATAAAAATATATTTGCTACGCAGGCAATTCGTACTTCTTGAAGATAGTACAAGTTCATGCCTAAGATCTTCGCGAATGTATATACCGACGTCTCCACCGTGTGCTGCGACTCTGGCCTTCCGATCAGCTCTTAATAGACGGTACCCTGAAATCGCTGCTAGCGCGGAATTGAGAGAATGCTTCAACCAGTTTTCGGTTATAAGAAGTGCATGAAAACGGTGTTTAGATAATATTTCCGTTACTTCGTCGAAATGGCAGGGCAGAGACTGGGCATTTAAGTGTGCAACGTGCAGACAGAGGGAGTGAGGATTAGGCTCATTTATAGTATCAGACGCTTGGACGGTCGGGGAGAGGTCCGGCCACCCACAGGTACTAGGTTTACAGGATGTGCAGGAAGAAAGTAGGTAGCATTTAGAGAGGATTTACAGAAGCAATGTTCGGAGAAGAAGAAGGGAAGGAGAGTTCTCGGAAAATATCCGAAAGTTGTTGTGGCGGGGAGGGGCGCTCTTGCGCTAAGGATTAAGTTCCTCTAGCTGGGCCCTGGTTTGCACCCGGGCACGACCTTTACCATGTTTCATTACGATTGCGCCATCTTCTGTTCACACATTCCTGAAGCTGAACTTGTCGATGGCAGCTTGTAGCAAAACCAGGCGCGATTTCGTGAGGTCCTCGCGAATCGTTATCTCAGTATGCTTGAGCAGCTGTTTCGAGAGGCACATTTCATTTCGTTTCCTGTAACTGACAAGTTTAACAGTGAACGTAATTCGTTCAATGTAAATATATTTAATGGCGGGTGACTAAGTTCTTTGAGTCTTGCAGTTGTGTGACGTTCACTGTATCGAATACAATAATGCTCTGAGTATGAGTCGGTAGGCGCAATGTAAGAATAGGTGGGAGTAACATAACCAAGTATTCGCATTTTTCAGTCGACATTAAAACTGTTTGTGTTGTTTTTTATCCCGAGTTCCAGGATACATAACGCAAACCATAGACACCTCACAAAATCCCAATGGCTGTACAGGTTTCTTCGAAGTTTTGTGCACATTGGAAAGCAGTATTCTAGGTATTTCTAATATACAGTCGTGAGAAACTACATCATGCGTTACTAACTCGCCAACATTCGAAAAGAGTGATGCGTGCAATACCCCTCTCACAGATGCGCTCTAACATGCCCGTGCGATGTGGCTGGAAGCTCTAGAGAGAGATTTATTCATCTGTCGGTGCTTCCGTGGATTTATCTGCGCATGCGCGCTTGGCGTTTGAACTTTACGACGCGCGGACGCACACCACAAACACGCCCGCGATGGCGGAACGAGGGTTCCACTCTCAACGTGTGAATCATTGGTCATCGACGCTCGTCTCATTCATCACGACACATACAGCGCCCTCATCGTGAACCGAAATATTCGTCGACCTTCGGCTCTAACAAGCCCTTTGAACAGTATGAAAGTTTTGATTGTTTTCGAAAACGGCTAGATCAAAACTCAGTAATTATAATGCATTTCCGATACATTGGTCGTTGGGACGGTGTTTCATGCCAAATAAATTAAAATTAAAATGTAAGAATGAAATTTTAAGCTACTTAAGAGAATAACGTAGAAGAGTGAGTAAGGAGACAATCGTTGAGAGAAGAAAGAATCCCAAGTGAGTGTAATTGAAATTGAACCCAATGTAAATGACGACGACGTTCATTGTGAAGTCTATTCTTTGGGGAGCCCCTTAGATTGCCGACGAAAGAATGGCCTCAGAATTTTCCCTTCGGGGTTCTTTCACACGCCGTAAATCTCCGACGACAGACTCGCCAGCTTCCCTTTAGCTGAACCCTTCAGGAATATGTTCTCTGACAAAAACGTACATAAGCTAAATTGTCATTTTCCCGCCCTCTGAGATTAGTTCAGTTCCCACATAGTAAGTACCTTATTAGATTTGAGTGAGACGGGTAGCTCTGTGAGATGTCTAAAATTCACAACTTCACTCAAGTCACGTAAGTCTTTCAGAAAGAATCCTTTATAATGAAGCAACGTAGGCTTTGAGGGATGGATTCCTTATTCAAATTACCTTCCGACCTGGATGGCTGAATTTCATATAGACCATTCAGTAGATTACATCCAGCCCAGATAACAATTTAAAAAGAAAATCATGCACTGTTCAAAAATAATATTTTCTTCTAACTAAAAGAAATAGATATTCGAGAAATAGATACAATAAACTGTACATTCAATTTTTTTGCGTATATGCCAATGCAGACCACGCGTGCATCCTGCTTCAGCAGATGCAAGAACTTCCTGGGGGAAGATGAGGCAGCATTTTAGCTGAATCCCGAATTTATTCCCTACGCTTGTTAGCCCTGGGTGTATGGATGATGAGACGATGATGATGGGGGTGAGAGATGAATCGACGAAACACACACATAGACACACACAAATACTCCACACCCGAGGCGGGACTCGAACCCTCGCGGTCTTCTGGTCCGAGACCGCTACTGCCCTAATGATCTCGGCCATCTAACCGGTATACAACGCCGTTATGGGAAGAAAATTACAATTTTTCTGTGTATCTTTCCTGCTCAATAATTATCCGGTCCACTAGCTGAAAGGCCGGGATTACCAGAGTATATTTTAACAACGCTCCGTCTGCCACACGCGCCTTTCCAGCTCGCCTAACTTTGCGTGGTTCCACCCAGCTTTTCTTAGAGTTGCAATGTCGCGTTGATGCCTTCGAGATTGCCTTAGCCTAAATTTGGTAAAACAAATTGAGTAACATATTGAATTCTCGAACTCTTGTTTTCACATTCACTCTGAAGCATTGGTACACATTTTGAGGACAATCGCGTCTGTGCGGTAGTTCAAAAGATTCTGTGGAACATACATTCATAACAATTAGAGATAATTTTACCTTTATATATAAAATGCCATTCTTTGATTTTAAATGCCACTTCGAACTTGCCTAAAAATATAAGTTCAACAACTGCATTAAAATATGTTATTAAGTCTTAGAATTCCAAACAGTTCACAAAGGCTGCCCCTAATAGCACAAGACAATGAGAACGGAACACAGAAGAAGAAGAAGAGAGGAAGAGGTGTTCGCAGAAGAGGCAGCGAAGGGAAGGTTCGATGACACACGGATTTAGAGTTAAAAGTGTAAATTTTATGCGGAGTCGAATGCAGAAGGGGTGGAAGCTTATCAGAAAAAGTGGGAGAGTAAAAGTGGTAGATGAGTCGGGCGAGAACGCAGATTTAGAAGCAGAGACAGAGAAGTGGAAGAAGAGGGAAAGGTCAAAGTGCGGATAAAAGCAATGGTGATGGAAAAAGAAAATGCAAATCGAATCAAGAGACAGACCAAAAGGTGACCTGACGCCGGAGTGGGAGAGGTAAATGTTCAGGTGGAAACAACAATGGAGACAAGAAGAGACAACATCAAGGACGTGAAAGAAGCGTGGGGGTAGGGCAGCGAGGGAGGCCTTTAGAACGGTGTATGCTTCCCGAACTGGGGCTCCCAAAAATAAAGAGGCGGAAGCAGAGGCTTTCTAGCAACCCATACGACATTCATGGGCCTCTTTGTGGGAGGGCGTGTCAGAGGTTGAGATGTTCCTGGGGAGAAAGTCGTTGTCGTCGTCGTCGGCAGCGGCGGCAACGGCGACGGTGACGGTGACGGTGACGGTGACGGTGACGACGACGACGACGCCGGTGACGGCGACGGTAGTTGCAGCAGAAGTGGTGGTGACTACAGTGGCGGAATGTCGCTTGTACTTCTTGACGTCTGGGCAACGGGGTTCACTCGCGGGACTTCACTTTAACAAACTTCAGCCCTTGTGTATTTTATTCCTTGGAAAAAGTAGACCTCAGTTGGGATAGGTCATTGATAATGCTCAAAGCTCTCTCCTACTGGGAGATTCTAAGGTTCGAGTCCCGACGGAGGCGAATTTCGAGCATAGAGATAAAATGAATAAAGTCACTATCCGGAGGAGAATATTAAAAGCCGTCTGCGCTGATAGTACTTTTCGTAGAATCTCTGTATAACTCTCGGAGCACGTCTGTGCAGTACCGTAACAAACCTGCCATATTTTTCACCCAATGTTTTCTTTCTCATTATTGTATTATCCTAACCCCTTTCACATACTCCCTCCCTTGCAGACATTATTAGGCAGGTACTACCAGACATTACGGAGAACCAGTATGGAGCTTAGAACTTATCCCTCCTGGGACGATACTCGCACGCGGACGAAATACGCGGACGCGAAATACTCGATACGCGGACGAAACCGTGCAAAGCGGGCGTGTAAGATAAGTTTTTATCTCACTACAGAGATACCCCAGCACATCCCGGGATATAATATGCACTATACTAAACGTACTAATGGCCGTTGTAGTTGACGTCCGGAAATACTGAATAGTGAATCAAACAAACATGATTTTAAAGCGACGGCATCACAGATTGCTTTTTGAGATCGCATGTACAGCATTCACTCGGCTGCTGAAAATATGTTTTAACATAGAGGAGTTAGTTTTAAGAGTTGACAAAAATTCCTGAGCCAGCTAAGAGTGGTGCGGATCCTATTTATCTCTTCAGTCATTCCTCGTGTGCAAATTATATACATGGTTGATATGTTTTAGTCTTAAATATTTTTCGTAAGTTCTTGCCTACACCAAGTATCGTGCATAACTAGACATGTTTTGCACTTACAGTTACATTTTTCAATTACTTTAAATATTTTAAAACTTCTTAATGTAATGATCTCATATTTCTTGTAATTCTTTGTAAGTAACTGAAACAGAGATAAAATTCAGTCTTGTGTTTGTTGAAAAATTTAATGGAAACCGTGGCTTCTGCTTCATAATACTGTCTCAGACCTTAACTCGCTGTGTCCAAGGAACCACAAGCCGGTCGCGAAATACGGCCATCAGATATCTTTAAAAGGGTCCGGAAGTAAATTACGGGAGATAAAAGTTCGGGGAAGGAGCAAATGGAAGATCGCGTGGACTCAGTGCCCCGGAAAGGGAACCTAACTTTTCTTTTCTGAGCCGGAATTGCTGCGTAGGGGCGACGCGGAGCTGCGGGCGAGCATTCGTCTTCTCCGTGCTGGAAGCAGGGCGCGGGCGGAGCGAGGACACGGCCGGAAGAGAGACCGAGAAAGGCGTGAGCGAGGGCGTGAGCGAGGGGGTGTGCGAGGGCGTGAGCGATGGCGTGAGCGATGGCGTGAGCGATGGCGTGAGCGAAGGCGTGAGTGAGGGCGTGAGCGAGGGCGTGAGCGATGGCGTGAGCGAGGGCGTGAGCGAGGGCGTGAGCGAGGGCGTGAGCGAGGGCGTGAGCGAGGGCGTGAGCGAGGGCGTGAGCGAGGGCGTGAGCGAGGGCGTGAGCGAGGGCGTGAGCGAGGGCGTGAGCGAGGGCGTTAGCGAGGGCGTGAGCGAGGGCGTGAGCGAGGGCGTGAGCGAGGGCGTGAGCGAGGGCGTGAGCGAGGGCGTGAGCGAGGGCGTGAGCGAGGGCGTGAGCGAGGACGTGAGCGAGGGCATGAGTGAAGGCTTGAGGGTGTGAATGAGAGAAGGCGTGAGCGAGACGGCGTGAGCGCGCGTGATCGAGTGAGTATTGTTTCCGTGCGCCTACCTTGCTGTATTGTGTAAAGGCAAATTAACACGGTTCAATTTTCATGCAGATCGGATGTTCAGATAACGTGCTATACAGACTGCTTGATTTCTGCATGAAAAATTTGAGTATGTTGGAAATTTTTATTCAGAAAGCTTACAGTTTGACTCAAGCGGTTCTAGCGGCAGAATCGTTCACTATCTGATTTGTTTACCGACGCTACGATAATCGGCCACTTCGGTTTTGTAGTTAGATGTGTCAAGGTGTGGCAATATGAAGTGATATTGTGATAACTACCTTTTTCCCCATATCCACCTTCCTATTTTTCTTCTTTATACTCAAGTATGGCTAATCAATACTTAATGTAGATCAGACATTCAGAAAGCACACACAAAAATACCGCCACTGAAAATACTCGGACGGCGCAATTCATTAGACGCGCTTACGGTGTCTCGTGTTGATTTACACAGAATTCACTCAGAAAACATAGACAGTGTAGTGCGACTTTTGTCTTTTATTTTTGTAGTTTATGATCATGAAGTTTCTGTACAGATTTTTTTTAAACTGAGCCGTGTATGTCTGTCTTAAGCTTATTTCATGCTGTACCCTTGATATGTCGGTGTTCCTTCCCCCGCTGGTACGTGATGTAGAAGTCGATTTAGAGGGTTTCCATTGTCACCCCCCAGCTCCTGCAGTGCCAATCTCTAGCCTGCCAACTGATCTATCAAGATGTAGTACGATAGTGAGCTTTCAAAAATTAAATAAAATAAAATAAGTGTATCGCGTCTAAGCATTTTGTACATGTCACAGTAATAAGTTAACTTCTTTCTTGTTGCTTACGAAGGGTTCTTATTTATTAATGAACACAACGTAAATTAAATAAAACCATCAATCATAAGAAAATAAATCCAGTAATTATGTTATTCACACAATTACAATGTTTTGATATCTTTGGATGCCATTAAATACATTAGAGATTTCAGCTAATTCACACTTTATTGCTTCAATTGACCACAACATGCTACAAAGTGTTGCTCTACGGCGAAATTCAGTTTTCAACAGTTAGCAGATTAATGATAGAGCGCAAATAATTGAGCAGAGTTAATGCATGTATAGTTTTTGCTACAAAGGTACAGAATTTCTGCTCACTGTGACCAGACTTGGGGAGTGGAAAACGTGTGTGGAGGCGAGGGTGAAGGGGGTGGGGCGGCAGAGACGCTCTGCTCGACCCCAGCTGGATTGTTGTCTGAAGCCGCAGCTCGGGAGGAAATGAGATGAAAAGAAAGACAAAGTTGGGAAGCAGGAAAGAAAACCTGAAAGGAATAACAATGGAGAAGAACATCAACATGCAAAGGAAGATTGGTTGAGGGTTCGTTTGGAACGAAATTTGAAAACGTAGAATGTGAGGATTGGGAAAACACACGAGACAAAATTGACCTAAGAAAAATATGTTACTTTATTTTAACAAGGGAGAAAGAGAGAATGGTAAGACTGCGTGTTGGGGCCGTTATTATTCGAATAGAGACAGTAAATATGCACGTGTGTGCTGCTGTTTTATGATCATAAACTATTAAACAGTTTCACATAAATCGAATTGTTGACACCAATTGAATATTAAATAAGTAATAGAAGATGAATCTTTATTTATACTAAAAAAATAAATAATTTTAGAAAGTATTTTACAGAAGAAGTATAAGAAAAAGAAGATAAACATTATAAAGATACACATAATAAGAAATTAAAAATGAATATAAAAAATTAATTTAAAGCAATTCGTAATATGTAGTGAGTTACAATATGTAATAAAATAAGAAAAAAGTTAAGAGGGGATAAGAGAATTCCGAGAGCTCAGAAACATTGGGTCATATGAATAAAAATAAGCACTTGCTCAGGAGTACTTGCTCCGGAGCGAAGTGAGTCTACTCCGCGGCACTGAGCAGAAGCTCCATTTCGTATGAATAAAAACTTCGTACGTCTCCGAAGAACTTACTCATGTCTCGCGAGCATTTTCTCGTTGTGAACAAGTGATAGTGCAGGCTAAGAGTTTTAAAAATTGGTTTCTTGAGTAACAAAGATGTTACATACGTTACGCGCGTCGCGCACATTTCTGCGGAATAAAAAGCAATGTTTTGTTCCTCGTTCTTTAAATTCGAATATGAGCTGCAGTAACGAAAAACAGGCGCCAGAGGCCCAGATAGTTTTTTCCGAAGTGCTAAGCGAATATAAAATTACTTTTGAAAAGAGCCAGCTTCCGGAGGTATGGAGGTACTCCGTGGTCGAAACAAAACAACAAAATTTGAAAAAACAAGTACCCCGAAAAATTCCAAGTAGAAAAGAGAGATGGCCAATTAACATAGAAGATATACAATATGAAAACGCGCCTGAAAGCGAACGCCGATAAAAATCGTACCAACCATACATTGTCCTTTACAAATCGGCAAAGATTCTAATAGTCTACATCACGAGAATTTCGCCTTGTCTTGTAATTCTTTTAGTCCGCTGCATCAGCATATCAACACAATGTAGAAAAACGGCCAATTTAACCTTACTTTTCAAACGTGAGTCTGCTACTAAGGTCCCTCCAAAATGTTGGAGCAAGTGCTCACTCTAGAGAGTAAACGCTTAACTTTATTCATATCAATTCTGAGCATTTGCTCGCCAGTTGAGAGTAGGCTCAGAGATGGAGCAAGTGCTCAGAGGCTGAGCAATTGCTCACCGACTTTATTCATACGAAACTGAGTAGGATCTCCTAAACTCGGAGCAAAGAGTAATTGCTTACTTTTATTCATACCACCCATTGTCAAGGTTGTAAGGGCGCCGAAAGAGGAGGGTTTAGTCGAACAGGGTTAGCATCCGGAGGGAGAAGGGTAGAGACAGAAGGAGGGGATGTACGGAAGAGCAAGATGCCTTCCTGTCTAATACAGCATCGCACTCTGGGCGACGGTTGTGCAGTGGGTCTCTTCACATTGTCACTTCGCTTCTGCGCCCAACTGCTGTGGAGTAAAATGTTAAATTCCCCTGAATTACTAAATCAAATCTAAAAAACATACATCCTAGTAATTCGAATGCTTCTTTCTGTAACTCCATACACAAACGTATATTAATGTCATGCGGATTTCCAGAGAACACAATTCGATCGGCACTGGACCTCGGAATAAATATAATTTAAAGAAAATGGGAATTTTCATTTTAAATTTTCCTGCGAACTTCAGGTATAGAAAATGTCGAAAATATACATGCCTTTGCGGTACCTTAAAAACTCAAAATCTTGTAAAATTAATTGTATATATTTAACAGCTAATGTGAAAAATATGTACCAATATATTACTATCATTTTATGCAATTGTTAAAACTTTTGAAGCTTTTAAGGCAGCAAAAGTAGTCATATTTTGAACATTTTCTTTACCTGTGATCCTTTCCGCGGATCAGAGAAGGCAATGCCTCAAGTTTTCGATAGATGTACTTCAGCACCTACACTGTTCCTTTGATTGCACATCTGAAATCTACCTCGGTAGATACTAAAATGAGATTTTAAGAAATTTGAGATTTGTCCTGGCTGAATGAAATTGCTTCAAGTGAAAAGCGTTGAAAGACGAAATTGTCACCAACGGACAAGAAAGATTCTAATAATCAAAGTCTTAAACGCCAAAATAGTAACTTCTTATGTGAAAAGAGAAAAAACTACGATGGGCCCAGCATTTACTCCCATATTGGTACACGACAGATAAACTCGCCTGCCCATCCATCAAACCTAAAAGTGCAACTTTACAAGCCAAAAAGCCAAAAGTGCACTTCTGATGTACTCGGTTACCTCGTACACCAATACTACCAAAAAATGGGAAAATGTTCGTAAATAACACGTTTGAGGAAAGAATATAAATACGATGGAATTTTGTTTTTCTTTAATAATTTTGATTTTATTTTGTATATCCATCAAATGCTCTCTTATGAAGTTTTCGATGACAGAAAAGTAACCCTAAGCGCGGAGCTTCTCTGTAAAAGGGAAAATAAGGAAAGACGATCAAGAAGGGAGAACAAACAACGAAAGAGAGAGAAAGTGAGAGAAAGATAAAGAGAGAGAAAGGAGAGAGAGAGAGAGAGAGACCGAGAATTTTCCTCTGGGGGAGGGAAGGCTGTAGGTATAGAGTACAGTCGACTAAAGGTTTTTTTTACAAAGCATTTTTCAATTAAGCTAAATATAATATTTAGCTTAACCTATGTAAATATTATCTTAATCTATGTAAATGACGTGGGAAATGCACTTAAATATTGCAGTCATCAAATGTATGCGGATGATCTCCAGATATATCTCAGTGGTCACCCGTCTCACCTCGTTTCACTCGTACAAAAAATTAATTAAGATTTGATAGCGGTAAACAACTGGGCAGCGTCTTTAGGCTTACAATTAAACCCAAACAAATCACAGTGCATGGTTATCAGCTCGAAATGCACTATGAATAAAATCTCATCTTCTTTTTTGCCTAATATTTATATAAATGACACCATTTTACCTTGGTGTTCTGAAGTCAAGAACCTAGGTGTAGTTATCGACAACACTCTCAGCTGGAACTCGCACGTAGATTCAACCTGCCGTAAAGTTTTTGCTTCAATGCACGCACTGAAACGCCTGCGAGCACTTTTACCAGGTAGCACACGTGAGACTCTCATCAAATCACTTATCATGCCACATTTCGACTATTGCGACTTTCTTTTGACCAACGTGACATTCAAATTACAACGTAAACTAAATTTAGCCCAGAACGCATGCGTACGTTTTATTTTTGATCTACGAAAATACGACCATGTATCCGAATTTTTTGACAGAATTCGTATGCTTACTCTAGACAAAAGACGGTTACTCCACTCTCTACTTCTTCTTTATAAAGTTTTAACCGGTTCTCATGCAACACGCCTCATAAGTAACTTCAATCCTCTGAAACTAAATCGAGCTCGTGAATCAGCCCTGCTTTGTGTACCACGTCACAACACGACTTCATTCAGTAAATCATTTACCATCACAGCTATCCAAGCCTGGAATAAATTACCAGCGAGACTAAAACATTTAAATACTTTCGTCAAATTCAAAGCTGAATTAACCACATGGGTAAGGAATAACGACATACAGAATGGCGTTAACGTCTTCTTCAATCTCCAGACTTCTCCCACTTCCAAGCACCCGGTCACCGCCCCTGTTAAACACCCTCTATTTCCCCCTCTTTATTCTCAATATTCTACCCCATACCTCATTGCTCTATCCTCATCTTCCATTCCCTCTCACACCTAAATTATGAGCATTATTATTTTTCTGTGTACCCTAATGAAATTGTTAATAAAATATTTAAAAGTATTAGTGACGTTCCAGATAAAATATACTTGTAGCTATCTTTGTACCATCATCAGGGTATTCACTACAATATACTGGCATAAACAAAATTGATGTTAAGATACCCGCACTCTTTGTATTGTTCCCTAATACTGCCAGTATTGTGTTTAAAATTACTGTTGTTATTAGCTTATAGTGTATTGTGCTTCTCTGGTGTAAAAATTATTGTATATTTATGTAAAGTGCTACTGTAAACTAAACGTAGCTTTCTGTAACGTTCCTCAAATAACTTCACTTTTTTCGCCTACTTCTTCTTCGTCCTTTTCTTCGCTTTTTTTTTCTTCTCTCTCCCTCACAAACTTTATCATTTATACTTTTTGACCCCTTCCCCTGTACGTCTTTTCTTTTCTCTTTCACGAAACTTCCTTTTCACTACTCAGTATAACATACTCAGTTCTATTAATGTTCGGCCCTAAGCCGCCATCCTGATTGAGGTTTTTCTGGGTTTACTCAATCGCTTAAGACGTATGCCGGGATGATCCCTAGGTTTGTTCTCCCAGACGTAAATGTACAGCTTGTCCTCCCCTCTTAAATGTTACTACTCTAAATGTATGTAAATTCAGTGGTTAGGCGGAAGAGCAGGCCCTTTGGCCTGAGCCTCGCCATTAAGAAAGACATTATTACTATTATTATTATTATTATTATTATTATTATTATTATTATTATTATATTTGGTTTTATTTGCTTACTTACAGTTGAAAAACGTACGTTAACAATTTGTACTTTTGAATGATTTTCGTTAGTATAGAAAGCTGGTAAATGTTTTTTTAATATGTATTATTAGATTTTGGGGGAGGAGTGATGCCCTTTGAGTCTGTCCCCCGTGGATGTGTTACCCCTTGTTTCCTGTGCCTCAATTTCTACTGCCATTAATCCCTTTATTTTAGTATATTTTACACCCAGGGTTGTGGTTGTGTTTACATCCTGTTTAATTGCGAGATCCCGCGTCGACCTACAAGTTGCCCTCGTCGGCTTCCAGGTTTCTCCTCGCGAGATATCCCGCACAGCTCCTGCAGCGACAAGCTCTAATTGCCCAACAGGTATCTCTCCATGTGTGGTAGTGCAGATCTTGTAAGTGTGTGTTTGTATTTAAGAGAAGAGGTGGGAACAAGAATGAGAAAGGAAAGGTCGCATCAGGTCCGGTGGCCCCTTCTGAAGGCTCTGTTCCTGTTTTTGCCTTAAGAACCATGAAATACTACTGATTAGAACGCCCCACCGGACCAGTAGAATTCTTCTCTAGACAGCGGAATGAAGAGTAATATAGCAAGTTTAAATATGGTGAGGTTCTGATTAACGTTACTGAATTTCCCAGCAATTATTTCAGTTTCAAAAGTCGTTTAAAATTAAATGTTACTGATCTATCCTAAGAAAGACAGACTCACTTCTTGCACATCCTGTATGCTAATTTACTATGGCTTTGAGAGGGCATTTCAGTACACATTTCATGCTTTCATATATAGGTTTTATTCTCAGTAATTCGCCTTGTGTGATTCACTTAAGAATGAATGGTCACAGGTGCTTCCAAGCCTATGGGGAGGCGCATTTTCATTTTTTCCCAAACAAATTCGAGCCATTTTTTATAATAAAGTTGAAAACAATTGGCTTTGTGAAAAGTTCACCCAAAATAAAAAAAATATACGTTTAAATACGCAGTGTCTCGAGTTTGTTCAAATCGATCTGGAAACCGCAATTTTAATATTATTACAAAATTTGTAATATAAATTATGACATTCATACAGAAGCAATCATTTCAAGTGTCTCCAGCGTTGAAACTTACTTAAAAATTATATTTCATACGTCTCCAATGATTCATTAAATGCTGCAAAACTGGCGACTAAATATAATTTCTGAATAGGGGTAAGAATAAAACTCACAGGGTGTCGTGAAAGAACACGAGAAAAACAGAAAGAGGAAGGTTCAGACTCTCATCTGATTAGAAAAGGAGTAAAAGAAAGTGGAGGAAGTGGAGTCGGAAACAGAAAGAAATGTAGATAAGGCGAAAATATCCGACGAGTTTTTTGATGTGTCGGTGCGTCTGACAATCAGAAATTCCAAGACATCAGCGCGACGGAAATGATATGAAATATTACGACGCGTGGGCGGAAGCAGCGGAGAGTGGGATTGGAGATGAAGAATGGACGAGGAGAGGGGAGGCGAGCTGAAACAGAAGTAAACTGGAAAGAGAAGATGAGCACATTGTGACAGGAGGAGAAGTGTAGTGGGAAGTGGAAGGTGGGTAATGCATAAGGAAAGTGGGAGATGTTTGAGTGGACACAGTGGCGTGAAAATAGAAGGTCGAACTGGATAAGAGGAGAGTTAGCGGACGGATTAGGAGGAGGATGGTGAGAGAATTGGGGCTGGGAATGGGAGAAATGTGAGCTGAATGGGAGGAGGTCGGCGTGGTAGAAGGAGAATGGGCCATACGGAAGAATGATGAAAGGCCTGAGAACGAGAGAGGGAGAGCTGGGAGGTGCAGAAAAGAACGCGTTGCCTCGAGCGCCTGTCGGTGGCCCCACATCCCATCTCGTCACCTATCTCCGGCAAAAGGCTGCAGCCAATATCGGCAACTCGCTACTACCGCCTCTCACTCCCTCACCGCCAACGCCCGGCGCGTCAGCGGAATAATATGCGGCCTCTGTCAAAAGGAGATGCGAAACTTTTCGGCGCGGAAGAAATCAACGGCCGTTCCTTCCATATACGCCCACGCATCGCTCACAAAAGCGGAATTTTTTTTTCTTTCAAATTTATTCCTGTCGAAGCGCATGACAAGTGAGACGGAGGAATCTGCCACCCCAGGGTCGTCAGGGTAGTCGCTACAAGGTTGGATTCATGGTCACAATGAAATCTTTCTTCCACGTAGTTGAGCAAATCGCCAAACGAGAGGAGAAGAAGAAGAAGAAGAAGAAGGAGAAGAAGAAGAAGAAGAAGGAGAAGAAGAAGGAGGAGAAAGATGAGATAAAATTCTTAAAGAATTATTCTTTCACGGCATACGACGTCTTTTGACGTATCCTATGCAGATGAGAACTGCAAAAATTCGACTTCAAAAAGAGATTTGAATGCTAATAATTAAGTCCAAACAGCGAACATCTCTCGGCCTACGCATATGCCGAACGCTGAGCCGTTTACAGAAGCAACCAAAGGGCACAAACTTTGGTAAGAACATATGATCAGGATACAGATATCTTACGATCATTCATCCGGGTTCAAACTTTCCAGAAGGTCAGCATAAAGCACAGTACGAAAGGAACTCCGATTTTCAAACGTTTTCGTCATACGAATCTCCAAGAAAGAAATTCAAGCGGCGAATGTCAGAATTGTCCGTGGCCTCAAATGAGTTCGCTGCGTTGTTGCTAAATTGAGAGCGACCAAAAGCGAAGGCACTTGACTCTATCTGAGCAGGAGAGACTTGGTGTCCCAGCGCATGTGAGTGGCGTGTTGTCATACGACATTAACTCCGGTACTAGCCTGGATAGCTATTAGCTCTGAGCTGGCAGAGCGGCTCCACCCAGGCATTGAATGGGATGGTTGCCGTGAAGGCAAACTGCTTCCGGCGGAACCCGGATATCAGCCCTCTGTCGTTCATATGCGGGGGCGGGGGGGGCGAATAAAAGCGAAAGCTCAGGTACCCATCCCGGGGACTTGTTCGCCCCCCCCCCCAAAGAATTGTTGTGGAGTTCTGCCCACACTAGGTATCCATATGCGAGCAGTGAACCTTCTAGCACTGAGCCTCAATCCGAGGATGTGATTACGAGACAGATTCCCCGTGTTCATTCTTGCAGAAACAAACTTTCAAGAAATCCAGCATAGCACATTCTGCGGGGAAGGCCCAATTTCCCCAAGTTTCAGACACATTAGTCTCAAAGAAAGGAATGCAAATGGCGAATTCGATTTCAATCCTTGCACGTGCAGCGTCGCGAGCTTCTCTTTGGTGGTTGAAACGCTGGGGCTGCAGCAGGGATGGGGGATGGATTGGGATGGGCGCGGGTGGTAAGGATTTCGGAGCGATGTGAAAGTTGGGTCTCGTACAGGCAGTAGAGGTAAAGGAGGAACTACTTGTTTTTAAATAAAGTTTTGTAGGAAAATAATATCGAAATATATCATTTTATTAACTGTTTGAAGATTTTTCTTCATTATTGCGCATTATTTTTCTTCATTATCTAAGGGCTAGGGTAGTAGTTATCGAGTAGTTTCCAATGTCAACGTCCCTCAAATAACTTAACAAAGAACATCCACAAGGGCGATAATACAGGCATATTCAAATTGTTTCCATTTAATTGAATACCTTTTTGTAACATCACAACATGAAAACATTATTTGTATCTTTTGCTTCATTTTCCATGAAACTTTTCCACCGCAGTTTTAACAGAAAATGCCTCAGCGTTAATACGACAAATATAATTCAGTTTTCATCCAGCTTATATTTGCATAGTCAAAAATTCCACCTCGTTCTCCTCACCGTTTCGTTACGCCATTCTTCCTCTTCGCTGCCCTCCCCCAGCTATTGCCTCTCCTTCACATCATACCTAATTTCTCCTCTCGAAGGAAGCTCACTACGCTTTCTCCCCTCTATCTCCTCCCTTTTCCTTCATACCACCCTTGCCCTTGATCTCACTCTCACACTTGCCTGCCCCCTCGCCTGCGCCCTCGCCCGCGCCCTCGCCCGCGCCCGCGCCCGCGCCCGCGCCCGCGCCCGCGCCCGCGCCCGCGCCCGCGCCCGCGCCCGTACCCGTACCCGCGCTCTAGCCTGCGCCCTCTCCCTCGCCTTCATCTCCCTCACCTTCACCCTCTCCCTCGCCTTCACCTTTTCCCTCGCCTTCACCCTCTCCCTCGCCTTCACCCTCTCCCTCACCTTCACCCTCTCCCTCGCCTTCACCCTCTCCCTCACCTTCACCCTCTCTCTCGCCTTCACCCTCGCCTTCACCTTCACCCTCTCCCTCGCCTTCGCCCTCGCCCTCCCACTCCCATTCTCTCCGCCCTCTCCCGCGCCATTACTCTTACTCTCACTCTCACTCTCCCCTCCCCGCAGACTCCACACACAGTTTTTAGCAGCTCCTCTGCCCCGCACATGCCTCCCGCTTTCTTTCCTGCGGCCCCGCATTCACCCCCGCCGGTCCAGGGCAGCGCGGCAGGGCAATATTGTGGGCCTTCGGGGCCGTGAGCCGCCAAATCCGGTCCCATTCTTCGGCTGACACTTCAGGAAACATAAGCCCATCGGCGCCAGACAGGGCGCCGGAAAACAGCTCTGGTAATCCTATCCAGGCTCTCCTCCCTCGCCAGTGCCCACCCGTCGCCTGCGGGCAGAACGCGAATACGCGCTTCCCGGTGGCCTCTGCGCTTGCCAAAGAAGCGGAAAACGTCGCGCAAATCCAGGTTTCTATCACGTTGTTCCAGCTTCCATGTAAGTGTCTGAATGTTTTGAATACGTTTCCAACAACGTCTTACTTAAAAGGTTATTGCTATGTAGCACAGTGTACAAGTCGCGAATGTTAAAACAAACAGTACTTTCAGCTGAAATGATGTTACACGTCGTATATCTAACAAAGGAACAAACTGTGAATGTATTTAATGTAAACAGTAGCAACTATTTGAAGAATCATTGTAAAGATTGGAAGTGTTTAAATGACTTTTTTAATGTCACGACTTGCAGACACATAGAAATATAAGCAATCGTGCAAAAAATTATTTTCATATTTGACCGAAAATACATTTTTTGGGAGTCTTTTATTGAGAAAAGTTTTCTTCTTTCGGAAACGTCAGTCTGCTCGTCTACAAGCAACACCATTTTCTAAACGTAAATACAATATAACGGAATAATTATAAAAATAAATTAAAATATTTGTTCGAATGAATCTGTGTGCTTGAGGACATTAACACGGTCTCATTTTCATTCAAACGTATGTATTTTCAAGAACTAAAAATGTGATGTTCTATAACTGATCATGCAACCTAATATTCTCTTATTAGTGTTTAATTATTTAATGAATTTAAGATAGAAAACAAATTTTAATTGGGGGACAAAATTGCTAAATAAATGAATATTTCGACAAAGCAATTCCGAGAAAACGAATCAAGAACCGCCATTTCCGTCCTCGCAGTTCCTCTGCCGTTCGGACCTCAAAGGTCCGGTATGCGAAGAGACACTTCCCTCTCTCGTGTGCGTAGGTGGGCGGCGGCGGAAACAGGGAGGCGAATCCGATTCCAATGAACTTTAATTAAACCTCACAAGTCATTCCCTGCCCGCTCGCGGCTGCCGACGACAGGACGAGAAATTTCTCATTTGCGCGTCCCCGTTGCTGCAACCTCAGTAGCGTTAAGAGCGGGTCTGTCCACACCACCCACGCCCTCCACCACCCGCGGCCCTCCAGCTATTTGGCGGAGGGCGGGTGTGCGGAAGGCACGAAATCAGAACCCGGTAGCGCAGTTGATAAGCGGAAAAGCAGAAACTTAGAAAAACCCTTCCCTCACCGTGGCACTTGTCAGAACAGTTCCGAATATGTAATAAATCAGAGCGCAATCCTTTCTGCACACCGAATCAGAGATAAGTGAGGACAATTAAAAGATATGATTGTGCCAACATGTACGCAGATGATTTCTCCCACTTACGTCACAAATAGTTTTTACTGTTTTTTTTACTAAAAAAATCAAATCAAATAACTCTTTCTTTTTATTAACATCCGATTGATTGATTAATTAGTGATTCCGGGCGGCTCAACTGCTAAAGTCATTAGTCCCGTAAGTGTAGTGGATATTTTCTCCTCGGGAGGAGGCGTTGATATTTCCGCGTTGGATGGCGAGATCCAGCACCGGCTTGAGGGGAATTTCCTCAACCAGGTACCTCCCACCAACGTTGCACCGCCCCTGCCGGGGAAAGCTGTAAGCCCCCGACCGGTCTCCTGCATGTGTGGTAATGTATTGCATGTAAGTGTGTGAATAAGTAAGAGGGTGAGGACAGGACAAGCAAGCGAAAGGGAAGATCGCGTGTGGTCCGTGGCGCGTTTGTTATGGTACTGCTTCGGCATTCGCCTTGTTAGCTTCCGATATCCTAAATAACAACATATTGTTATAGTTCAGGATGAATTTGAATGATGGAAGCATTCATCTACACACTCATATTCTGCTTTGGAGGGTTTCACATTCTTCTTCCCCACAGTGGTTATCCACAATTGAAGGTCATTAATTATTTGATTCCTAGAGGGTATTGAAAGGGAAGCATGTCGCCTAAGGATTAATTTCTCCAACCCATTTTTCCCACACTCGTCTGAAATGGGACTTGGTGACTCCAGAAGCTTTACCTTGCAAGAGCAACGCTGAGTACGCAGTAGTCACTGCTTGCAAGAACATGTCCTCAACCTTCCCTCACTGTAATGAACTGCAAGTTCCGTTGACATTTCACAATTCACGAAGAGAGTGACCATTACAGCAAATTAATGTGAATGTGAAAATTTTCTAAATGTTAACTGTCATGTCCAGAAAATACATGATAAAATCAAAGCGCCATGAATAATTCATTTATTACATTTGTTTAAAGCAATTTAATCTTAATTTAATTTAATTTATTTATTGTTGAAAATGTAAAAACTGCATTTAACGTGCTGGGAAGCCGACAAATACAGACAATTTGATCAAGTTTTCTTGCATACCAAAATTCAAACGTCTCTGTCTTACTACACATATTTGATATGTAAATAAAAGCCGTCATCGATTCTACTTAGATATTTGAAAACTCGAAAGTTTGTCTCCCGAGTTACGTATCTCCCTCGAAAAACGTACAAAATATTTGAATTTAAAGAATTGCAGCTAGAACTCTCTTCCATCTCACTCCTACCTGAACTGGAGAAAGGAGAGTTCTACCGAATGTGCGCAGATATTGAAAATACATTTATGTCCAAGGGCAAAGCAACACTGCTCGTTCCCGCACAAAATCCATTCATGAGCAGCGGAGGCTGTGTGGGCGGGGGACAGGCTGTGGGCGGAAGCCGCAAAACCAATACTGCTTCTGGGCCTCCGCCTCAAAGGTGTAATATGTTTTATGTTGGGCTAGCGGGTTCTGCGCCTTTGAAGTAGAGCAGAAAGGGCGGGGGTGGGGAGGGAGAGGATAAGAGGTGGAGCGAAGGTAGAAAGAGTGAGAGGGAGGTAAAAGAGGCGGTGGGAGGCAAGAGAGTGGAGTCGACCGTTGTGGTCAGGCCAGGGGATATACGGCAGGCGAGGAAAAAAATTCACGATGCCCATAAGACGCATCAGACTGCCGGCTTTGGGACACGCTCTTTTAACATTCCCGTGCTTTTTAGATAGATATTTGTTATCTCTGCAGGTAGAGTTATGCAACCTGGTGGAATAACGTCACAATTTACATATTACAATTAGGAATATTAATACAAACTAACTTTAAAATTTGCGGCTGACTGCTGGAGAAGACAAATATATGTTATGCTTAATTCACAAATATGTCACTAATCGCACGGAAAGATTAGTTCAATGAATACTCACCATCCAGTGTATCTGTGCCTTGATTGTCGTAATGCCAAAAACTCCAGATGTCAGGTCGTGGATAACATTTGTTAAGAAAACAAAATTTATTAATGATAAACATAAATGGTTAAAGAGTAGAGCTAGTGTAGGCTGAGAAGGATGTTAAAAAATATTTACTTGTGGTTCGTTTACAATTTATATCATGCTTTGCACCACAATTTATTACGTTTAATAAAATTACAGAATTATTATTTTATCTAATATTTACATCATGTCATTATTGGAGTTTAAGTAATGTATTCTGTTTCAGAAACTTATCAACACAGCTCCATAGTTGTTATCTGCTTTTGTCGGCACCGCCTTGTGGTGATACACTAAAGAGCTATGAGGTATCTCCACATACTAATAACGTCTAGAGTTAAATGTGCTTCTTCTGATCTGAAATAAGTTTCCATAGCAGGTGCTTTCCGCTATCAGTAATAAGATTTCTGTGGGCCTATATTTTGCAAGACAGCAAAGAAAGGAAGAATTTCATTACTAAGATGGAAATTTGAGGCTATTGGAAGTAGGAGTCGCTAGCTGCGTAAAGACCTGTCCATATCCTTTCGCCATATGGCTGTATGCGTGAAGTTGAAAGGCGCGCGTGCATCGTTTCTCTTTTCCGTTCAATCTATCTGACGACAGGTACTGATTATACTCACAATCAGGCGAAAGAACAATAGTAGATAAGCATTTGCGGAAAGTTTTAAGGAATCTAGGACGAGGGAGCTGGGCCCCCTTACGGTCGGATGAGACTCATATTCGACCGGCCGGGCGGGGCCGGGCGGGGCCGAGCGGGGCCGAGCGGTCGGAGCGAGGGTGTGTTCGTGCCTCATTACCTCTGGGACACGGGCCGTCTGGCGCTCCGCCACCACCACTGCCGCTGTCGACTCCCACGCGCGCCCAAGAGAGCGGCCGCAGTTTTACAAATTTCCAAGAATTGAAAGATGGAAATGCTGGGTGTATTTGACATAAAGTGACATGACGTTTGTTTCAGAAGTCTATTTATCCTTATCGAGCAGGAAATGGACTTTTACAAATACATTCACACTTTAATGGAAGTTATAACTGAGTATAAGAAATAATAATTGAAAAAACAAATTAAAATAGAGCTGTCAAGGTTTTATTGGACAGAGATGAGAGACTACAACAGATGTTTTCGTCGGCTTCAGCCATCGCCTTCCTAGTATTACAACGAACAACGATTACACAATGAATTGTGCCTATAGTCCTTAATGTGGTTTATTGTTAAATTTATAAATGTATGTTGGCCTGTTGTGATATCTCGGTTCAGTGTTTCAAAGAATTAAACAATAACAGATGGAAATAAATAAACAGGTTTTAATTGATTCGGAATTTTCTTTAACTTCTTCAATTTTCCACGTCAAATTGAACGTTAGAATTGTTTGAACCTAACAATATCCTTCGTTTCTCCCCCATTTGGAGTGCCGCTTAGGAGAAAATATTTGAAGCCTGCGCGCTGTTGCTCCTCTTTAAGAGCTCGAATTGGATTATCAGACGCACGAGCAGCGACTTCTGGCTGTTACCTCATTCTGGAAAAAGAATGTTTATCAGAAGGCAAAACCGCTCATCAAACCTAATCGCTTGGTATGCTCATTTTTATACGCTTCTCTCAAGTACATAATTTAGAGAGATTGTATCAACCTGAGCTTAAACGCAAGCACAGACTATTTTCCTGTCTCGATGCCGTTCTCGATAGTAAAACACATTCAGGGTCTTACAAATTGCGCTCGTTGGCTTCGCTGTATGAGGGGGTGGATTTGTCATCAACGCTTCCGCCCTGGTGCGCGATAGCAGTGGACAGGAGAAAAGTTTTCGTCGTGTGACGTATGGCGCTCATTTATCTTCCACAAGAGCAATGTGCTTGTAGTTACGCAATTCATTACTTCATTCCAGGGGTGACAAAGTAGTGGCTCGCAAGCCACGCCTAGACCATGCAGCATTATTTTGAATTGAGTGACAATAGGCTAGTATAATAATGCCTTCCGTGAAATGAACTTCACACGAAGAGAACGGTTTAATTTCTAATTAACTGTGCCCGTCTGAGGTCACTAATGGTCACGTTTTTAAAAATACTTCTAAAATGAATTAAAAAATAATTTTCTTCTAGATTTGAGAAGTATTGAAATGTTTTAAAAATTTAAACAAAAAATACTTATTAGAATTGAGTTCAAAATCACGTTTTCTCAAATTCTGTTCCTTCTCGATTATCCGATCCCTCATACTCTCTGCAGCCATTTTTTTCATTTCCTCAAATACAATTGCAATAATAAATTCAGACAATGAAATAAGGAATACGAATCATACGATCAGATGTGTGAGCGCATTACCTCCTAGAATGTTTAGGTATAATTTTGTATAACAGGAAATATTATTTTTCTTGTTACGTGACCTTTTCCGTCTCTCATATCAAACAATTGCCTAAGGACAGACTCTCCGCAAATAGTACCATACGATAAATAATTATCATATCTAAATTATCTTACACAGAAATGTTAATTAGAGGAAAATATGACCTTCCTGAACAATTTATTACATTCTGAAGATCTTAGTGCTTCTCGATACCCTCGCTTTGCGAAGAAAATCAGAGCACTCGAAATATATTTTTTAACCCATAGTTCAAGGAATGGCCGTAAGAAGTTGGGATCGATTTTGGTGCAATTAAGGTTTTTTTTACATTACACTATATTCATATTTAAGACGCAATGATTTACAAAGTGCAAAATTGGTCAGGGTCCAGCTTGTATAAACTTGCTATCTTTAAACTTAAAAAAATTAAGTTCTAAACTAAATGCCTAAACTTCTGATACTTACTAGACGTCGGGCATTGGAATTATGAAAAGAGCAAATGTTACTGCAGCTTCCCAAAGAAACATTCGTAAAGCGAGAATCACTATCGCAGGATCGTCTCGACTGTGAAATTCCAACACAGAGTAAACGACTGAATCGCGGCAAAAATATCAAAAAAAAAACTAAACATTGTCTCATCATATTCCAATAATAGACGAGAGAAGAAAATGAAAGCATAGGCATGCGATATTACTTTTCGTAATATTTACCTCAGAACCTCATACATTAGGCTGGTTTTATCAAATCGAATGTAACAGTAACCAGGTTGCAACTTTTCAGCACAAAACGCAGGTCTCTGATTAATCTGCTTACGAATAAAATAAGACAGCAATGCGGCCAGTTGGGTAATTTGCTACTCCACTGCTGGGCTGTCAAAACATTTACTTCTTAGCAACAAAAGTTCGTAGGTGCTTGCAGCAACGTCTAGTTGTTTCATCGTTATCAACATCGTATCAAACGTCTTCAAGTTGAGTATTACATTCATAAAAAGTGATAATTTTACCATAAACGTTGCTCTCGTCTACTTAGTGGCCCTAAAATTAGATTACGCTTGCTACCAGGGAATGAATACTTCAGTGTTTTGATATGAAGAAATTTAGGAATGTTGAAAAAAACATCTTCCCTATCCATGGAGTTTTTCCACTCTCCAAAGAGAGAAAAAATTCAAGAGCTACTTAAGAAAAAGTGGAAACCACTTGAGCTCCGGGGGGGGGGGGGAAGCGTTCGGAGCGAGACGTACGAGCGGGCGGTGGAGCGTGCTGAGATAATGTTCAGATGATACTGAGAAGAGTCGGAAAGGGAAGTCAAAGCGAAAGAGGCAAATGCTATTCAGCCCTCTGCGATGTCTACAATTCGAAGGGAGAATCCTTCTCAAAAACTATTTGCTATTTGCAGTGGGTGGAATTGTAAATGAC
Organism: Gryllus longicercus; assembly: GCA_038098605.1. Taxonomy (NCBI): domain Eukaryota; kingdom Metazoa; phylum Arthropoda; class Insecta; order Orthoptera; family Gryllidae; genus Gryllus; species Gryllus longicercus. The sequence goes on from JAZDUA010000007.1 coordinate 3,369,629, forward strand.
ATCATGATCATTTTTCATTCATTAATAAGATTCACATAGTCTATTAAGTACTTTTTACATTACGGAGTGTTAGATATTTCCATTTGTCAATAAAATTGTTATTTGTCCTTTTTAATATTTTATTTCTTACTCCTTCTCCTTATTATCATCATCCCCTTCATCTTCATTTTCTAGAAATATGAATATCGGGCAGTGTTTCTAACACTAAATCACTTCCATTTACTTAGTCTGATCATATTTTGAGAGAGGTTACATGTTGTATCTTTTTCTGCGTTTTTTCGCACGGAATGAGTCAAGTATAGTTTAGTCCTGTTTACCATTATTTGGAATTTATCATATTGATCATAAGGATTCAATAAAAGGTTTTCCTTTTTGTATTTTTCAATCTTTATATATATATATATATATATATATATATATATATATATAGTGGCGTTATGGGATTATACAACCCCATAACACCACCGTTTCGTCTGCATGAACACCCACAGGCAGCGAAGAGAGCAGGCGTAAATCAGAGTACCTAAGCGCGCAGCCTGGTATCCGTTGCCCGTACTAATCAAAGACGTACTAGCAAGCAACGTTTTTCCCTGTGAAGAGTTGAAAGAGGAGAAATACCCCCGCCACGGAGAATTTCCCCAGGCGTCGGACAATAAATAGGCAGACGCGCATGCGGAAGCTCTCTTTTCTTGCCATCACGCGTCGAGTAAGCAGCTCTTTTCTTGCCACCACGCGACGAGTAAGCAGCTCTTCTGATTGTCGCCGTTCGTCGGGTAAGCAGCATTTGCATCACCGCTCGTCAACGGCAGCTTAGATATTGTTTGCCGCCGCAACGACTGCTAGATAGGAGTTTTCGGCGTCGAACAGACGTGCTAGTTAGTCGTCTGCGAGATTTGAACATTTAGGAAAGTGTTTCCTCAATTAGCATCACGGGAAGTAAAGTTAACCGTTGTGCGAAAAACATTGAAAGTTATTATTTAACAAAGTAAAAGTAGCAACGAGCGAGGAACTTGCACTAGTATTCACGGAAGTGCAAGAGACATTTTTCCACAACGAGGGCGTAGTCAGAGGCGCCGGTAGCAGCCGAGGGAGAAGAAGAGGCCGATTAGGAAAAGTGAAAGGAGAAGAAGAAGCCGAGGGAGAAGAAGAGGCCGACCACAAGAACGGAAGAGGGCGCAAGAAGACGGCGTACGACGCAGACGCTGGAATCCAGAAACCTCGGTGCAAAAAGCCAGCGTGTGACCTTCCAGGCAGGAAACGGCAGTTTTCGAGGTAACACTCAAATCCATCGAAAAGTAGGTCAAGTTCGCGTCGGCTTGGAAAAAGACTAGTATAGGAAAGTGCAGGAAATCGAGGACACGGGTGATAACGAATTGTAGCATTGCAGGAGGAGATTTTTGATGCATTATTGCCTGCCTTAAACATTCGATTTGGCGCATTTATTATTCTGCTGTTAGCAGTTACAGTTAAATTATAATTGAGAGTAATGCCCACATTTTGTTCTTTGCATGTAATATTTTTTAAAAAAGCAAGAGATTGTAAACTGAATTTGGTTTCATGTGCAAATATAACTAGGATAGCTTAAATTTAGACATAATTAATTTTCAAAGGGAATTCCCAGTGTAGGTTAGAGAAATTGTTTCAGAGAATTAGTTTTGAAGAAAATTAAGTGTTCATTCATTTAATGGGCTGTAAAGGTTTCTATTTGTGTTTTTTGATTATTTTTGTAAAGAGTGATTCTATTCTTGATTTTTTTTCTTTGTCATTAACTTATGCCACAGAGTTTTGGGTAAATTATAATCTCGTTTATGTGCAATTTGTGTGATTTTTATTGTGTCAAGGGTTCAAACCTTTCTCGTACCCTGAAGATCCTGCTCCCGAGATTTTAAGCTCGCTTCACGAGCATAATATCTTATCAACCCGCTTACAGTTCATGCGGCTGTTGGGAAGGTACCAGTTGTGTGCAAGGTGGGTGTGTTAGAATATATATATATATATATATATATATATATATATATATATATATATATATATATATATATATATCTATATACATATATATTGAAACGCGGAGCGTTTCTATATGCAAATAGAAACATTAAGCACAATAATAACTACAGCTCATTTTGAACTGCGCGGCAATAGCGGCAGGTGCGCGACCGGCGATAGGAGGGGAGTGCGACCGGGTCTGCCACTGCCCGCCGCCGCGAGCAGCGTGAAGGAGCGAGAACTTTGGCCGTTACGAGCAGAGCGTGCCAGGCAGTCGAGTCGGAGAAGGTTGGCCGTTGACTGCGGGCAGGGTAATACGTAGCCAACGACGAAGGAAATTAAACAGGGCAAGATTTACAGTGAAGTCGATCAGAAGCCGGTAAATTGGAACTTGGGAGAGGTTAGTGCGCTGAAAACTGTAGATCATGTATGTGCCGTCAAATACAGTGGAAATAACACTAAAACTGTGCGTAGTGTAATCGACGCCGGCGCGAGTAGTGACCACGTGCTCCGCGGCTACATTAGGGAAGTGAACAATAACTAGAGCGAAAGTGCGGCGACATAATTCGAGCACATCGCGGGAACGAGATGGACATCGCCGAGAGGCTGTGAATGCGCAAGTGGGACTGCACATCAAAACACCCAGGGCTGAAACCGAGGAGTTCGCGTTGCCGCCGGCCCGAGGCGAACCCACACCACCAACCGCCGGACGCGCCGGGCTGCAGTGGAGGTCAGCGGCCGCCGCCGCCGTTGGCGATAATCCAGAACAATAGAGGTATTTATCGGGGCCCCAGGTATGACGAAATCACATAATAAACCGAACCTTGGTACCAAGACGGAAAGCATTAATGTATTTGATCTTGTATACAACATATTGGTTCCTAAATAAATTGTATTTGTGTTTGTGTAAACTTATTACTTTAATTTACCAATGCAATATCGATTCCTTCAAGGGACCCATTCACGAGCAAGACACCCGTCCTTTTATAACTTATTTGCAGTGGAAAGTACCGACAATCAGGTATGTCACTATATATATATATATATATACATACATAATGTGTTTATATATATAATGTGTTTTATATATATACATAATGTGTTTCCTTACACTAATTAGAACATTAGCGTAAGTAATTAGTATATATTTTGGACTGCGCGGTACGTACGTCAAGCGCGGCGAACAACGATGGGAACTAGCAACGGTCGCTACCGCCGCCGTTGCCGCCGCCGCGAGGACAGCGTGAGAATGTCGGTTACGAACTGGGCAGCGAACGGCGAAGATTTCAGCCGTTAGGACAGTCGCGGAGAACTGGCCGGTAGGTACGGACGTGTGGCGAAGAGCTCGCCGTTAGTGCATAGACAAAGGGAACATGCGGTGTATTTTGTAAAGTAGTAGCAACTGTAAAACAATAGATACGTGAAGTAGAGATCGAGAATGTTATTAAGATGAGAGATCAGCGACGAGAGAACAATCGATCGCGCTTGTATTATTTATCGCGGTAAGAATAACACCAGAATTGTGTGGTGCTGAACTGAGGCCAGCACGTGTAGTAGCCGTGGGTTAAGTGATTAAATCCAGCGACGGAACATAATCAGAGTGAGGTGCAACACCGAGGTACCAGGAGCCGAATCAGGAAGGATTCGCAAGGTCACCAGCCGAGGCGATCGCCACGCCATCAGCCGCCGACGACGCCCAGCTGCTGCGAAGGTGTATAAATGTTGTTAGATCATGTAATTAACAAATCTGGTTTGTGAATAAATGCTGTTCATGATTGTACTTCATTTATTAATTAACTTTCCTAATGCTATACCAACTTATCGTAGGGACCCATTCACGGAAAAGATACCCTCCTTTAGTAATTTCTTGCAGTGAAAATACCCGGCATCACCAGGTGTGTCACAGCTGGCGCCCGAACAGTCTGGAAAGCGTGTAATTAAGAAATGTGGCCCTAGGAAAGTTGATAAAACATTGGAAAGTACTGTGCATGTATTTGATGTATATCAATGCAGGTTAAATATAATAGGCAGGCAATGTAAAGCTCATTATTAGAGGGAACAAAAGTAACAGTACATGTACTAACAAAGCATGCATAAGTCAAGAAAGCATAATGAATACTTGGTAATTACAGAAATTTTGTTGTTTAATTAATAGCGGGCAGATATATGAAACTATTTGAGAGTAACCAGTATAAAGTTACTACTACAGGTACTGGGTTTATGAAAACTATAAATGTACATATTGTAAATGATATAGTGTAGTATAATTTCAAAGATTTTGTAAGACAAGTCAATAATGTTTGAATTGGTTGGTATTTTTCATAACATGGAAGTTAAAGAATTTGTGAAGTAGTAATAATTCTTGTGGAAATATAAGGGTATTTAATATTATTATATAAATCGTGCACATTACCCGCTGGGAATTTACATTCAGCAGTGCATTGTTCATTAGTAATGGTAAAGTTTGTGGAATTTAGTGGAAAGGATACTAGGTTGGGAAGTGTGTAGCAGCATTGTGAATGTATATTTTCAACATTCATGTAGTATTATTGAGGGAAGTTTATGGAGAAGACATGACATGTAATTGTGTGTGATTGTTGTGCACATAATATAGCAATAATTGTGTTGAGAAGTAATTCCAAAGCAAATAGTGGATTTACTAAATTTGGGAGCATTTTTGTAATAATTATTATTACAAAAATGCTCCCAAATTTTATTAGCAGTACATATGTATTCAGGTGGTAATAATATTACTTATTGTAAAGAATATGTTTATGTATTGGTAGGTGAGTGGGAATTTATGTGATTACTGAATTAGTGTTATTGTGTTTTTGTGGTGAGTGAGGGTTTGTTCTTCATCAATCAGCATATGAAATAATAGTGCATTAAAACAGTCACGAAGAGTATACAGTGCTGTGGCGGGCATAGTAAATTAATAGGATAACTGTTGTATTGTTGTTAAGAGAGGCAAAGGGAAAATTGTACGAGCATTTAGTGGAGTTGGGGTCGAACGTGAAGCTAAAAGGTAATAAAATGGAGGAGCAAAATGTAGTATTGGACTCGGAGGGGAAGGTGGAGCAGGTAAGGGAGATAGATGAAGGAATGGGGAGTAATACATTATCAGAAAGCAGGGATAGTGGAATTGGAAGCAGGTTGGATGATACGTCAGGGGACAGTTTTAATAAAGAAGTAGAAATTACATCAACGCCGAGGAACCAGGCGGCAGGAAATTTAAAGCAGGGGGGTGGAAAAGTTACCGAGTCAGATATAATGCAGATGATGATGAAGATGTTCGAACAACAGAGTAGGAAGATAGAAGAACAGATTGGGAAGGCGGCCGAAGAACAGAGTAGGAGGGTAGTGGAAGAGCAGAGTAGGAAATTAGATGAACAGAGCAGGAAAACAGAAGAGCAGATTAAGAAGTCGGCAGAAGAACAGAAGAGGATGGCGTAAGATCAGAAGAGAATTGCAGAAGAGCAGAGTAGGAAATTGGAAGAACAGAGCAGGAAACGAACAGAAAATATTCACAGAGGAACAGATTGGGAAGTTGGCAGAAGAGCAGAGTAGGAAATTAGATGAACATAAAATATTTACGGAGAAGCAGATCAAGAAGTTCGCGGAAGAACAGAGCAAGAAATTAGATGAACAGGATAGGAAAGCAGAGGAACGAATTAGCAAATTACGAGAGGAGATAAGTGGGCGAATAGAACATACTGAGGAACAAATCGAGTCGACCAAGAGGGAGATGACTAAAATTGTGGAACGAGTGGAAACCCAGGAGCAATCGATTTCCGAGAGATTCATAAAACAGGAAAAGAAAATAGAATCCCGAGTAATTCGTCTGGGTGGGGAATTGGAGAACAAGTTACACCAGCAATTAGATGCTAAAACCGCTAAGCAGGACGAGAAAATTGAAAGGATGCAGTTGGTAGTCAAGGAAGAAATAAAGGAGAATAAGCGGGAATGCGAAGAGAAGGTTTTGTTACTACGAACAGAGATTGAACAGGTAAAAGAATGCAAGGCATCCCCAATTGCAGCGAGCGGGACGGTACCATTCACCCCTCGAAGATCACTGAAGTTTTCAGGAGACGGTAAAGAAAATCCTTGCATATTCATGAGGGCGGCAGAACGGCATTTAGCTGTCATCAACACCTCGGAAAGGTGTAAGATACAATTTTTATACTTAATGCTGGAAGGGAACGCAAGGACGTGGGCCGATACGTTTGATGAGTTTCCCGAATCAGTAAAGGAATTTAAAGATCGGTTTTTCGAGCGGTATTGGAATGAGGAGATTCAAATCAATTTTAAAATAAGCTTGATGAATAATTACTACAACCAGTCAATGGGAAGCTTGCGGGAATACGCAACAAAGCGTATCATGGAATACAAGACGTTATCTCCGCCGATGAGCGATCAAGAAATCATATGTGTACTAACGAGACAATTCCCAGTTACGGTACAGAATCTATTACGCAGTGTGCAGCACACCAACTTGGAGAGATTTCAGAACGTGCTAGGAGGGTACGACCTAACTTTTGCAGGCGCACCAAAGATAAGGAATGAGGGGAATGTTAATATGATAAGAATGGAACGGAATCAGGGGCAAGGGAGTGATAGGGGCACTAGTAACCAGGGAAATCAACGCGGAAGAGGGGGAGATGGATGGAGACCAGAGCCAAGGAAACAAAGACCGGTCTGGAGCGGATCCAACCCAAACCGCACGGAGTTAAGAGGCGGGGGCGGGAGTGCATCCGACCGACCAGCACAGCCCAGCACAAGTAGAGAACAAGAGCACTATTTAAACCAATAAAGTCCGTGGTGAAAGGTGGCCCCATTGCGGACGCGGAAGTCGAGGAAGTAAACGTGGTCTCCATAAATACTATGCAGCCAGTAACTCACGATGCTCAACCGTGGCAGAGATGTAAGAGCTCAGCGATTAGAATCAGGAAATGTCCCACGATTACGATAGAATGTGAGGGAGTAGTCAAAGAAGCATTAGTAGACACAGGGTGCACGACCACAGTGGTGTCGGAGGAAATGTACGAGGAATTAAAAGCAAAAGGAAAAGAAATAATGTGTTTGCCTATGAATAGGGCGTATGTGATCGGAGCTACTCAGAAGAAGTCAAGCCCCATCACAAAACAAATAATGTTTAGAGCCATGATTGGCGACCAAGTATACAAGATTGTGGCCCTGGTAGTAAAAAAGTTATTGCATCCGATAATCATAGGGACGGATTTTCTGGTCGATCAAAGAGCAATTATTGATCTAGAACGGAAAGTGGTGGAATTGGGGAGCCAGGCGATAGAATTCGATTTGGGGATGGACGAAGGATATGAAACATGTACGGGCGTAGTGACCGAAGAATCAATAGAAGAACAGTTGAGGCAGCAGACGGAGAAGATAGAGATACTAAATACGCGTCACAAAGAGCAACTGTTGCAGCTATTAATAGAGAATAAAGAAGTATTTCAGAAGAATCGCGCCCCAATAAAGGGATTCATATTTCGAATCAAACTTACAGATACAACACCATTTCGACAGCGTAACTATCCGATACCAGCAGCGCTGAAGCAAGATGTTTCCGAACTACTAGCATCAATGGTAAATGATGGGATCATAAGAAAGGCACAGACATCCTACACCAACCCAATCGTGATCGTAAAAAAGAAAGATGGAGGAATACGGTTATGCCTAGATGCACGAAAACTAAATGCAGTAACACAACCATACAGGGATGCTCCGTTATCGGTGGAAGAAGCATTGCAGAGGTTTGGAGGGAACATCATTTTCTCTAGTACCGATTTCAGTAAAGCTTATTGGCAAATGCAAGTGGCGGAAGAGGACCAGCAGTATACAGGTTTCGCATTTGAGGGAATATGTTATGTGTTTTGTAGGGTGCCATTCGGGCTACGCAATAGCGGAGCTGCGTTGATTCAATGCGTGGACAAGATCTTGCAAGGGAAGCTGCAGAACAGAGTTACAACATATGTGGATGACATAGTTTTGCAAGCTAGGTCAATAGAACAGCACTTTGAAGATCTACGAGAATTGTTTCACATATTAAAGGAAAATAATTTAGTACTGAATGTGAAGAAATCAACTTGGTTCACTAAGAAAATAGAGTTCCTGGGCTACGTGATAACCACAGAAGGGATCAGCATGAAGCCGGAAACCATTGAGGAAATCAAGAACATACCACCACCGAAAACAGTTAAGCAGGTACGTAGATTCATCGGCACATGTAACTACTATGCCAGATTTTGCCCACGATTCGCAGAAGCAATGCATCCATTCTACCAACTAACAAAAAAGGACCGAAAATGAAATGGGATGAAAAGTACCAAGAAGCATTCGAGAAAGTAAAGGAAATGTTTTATAACAGCTGCTTCATTGCACACCCGGATTTTTCAAAAAAGTGCGTGGTACAGACAGACAGCAGTGACTTCGGTATGGGAGCAATGCTATATCAGGTGTTTGACAACCAGGAGAAAATAGTGTCAATAGCCAGCAGAACCTTGAAAGGACCCGAACTCCGATTTTCGGCTACAGAAAAGGAGGCGAACGCCATCATATGGGCAGTAGCAAAATTCAAACCCTACCTAAAAGGAAGACATTTTACAATAAGAACTGATCACCAAGCTCTAACGTTTTTAAGTAGATGCCACCTGCAGAACGACAGACTGCATAGATGGGTACTAGCACTACAGGAGTTTTCCTTTGACATAGAACATTGTCGCGGGACTCAGAATTATTTACCAGACCTCTTAAGTAGACACGAACCAGGCAGGGACAGCAAATACGCCAATGCCAGGGAATTCCACGTAATGGTGATCGATCTAGGAATTTCGAGATCACCATTATTCGACTGGAACGATCTCGTTATGTTACAGGAAAGTGACGACGAGATTCGCAAAATTAAAAGATTCAAGCAAGGACAGATGGCGGAAGAAGAGGCGGAATTCGCAATTTTACAGCAAAAGGAGGACAGGTGGAAAGTAGTACAGGAAGCAGTACTAATTAAAACCAAGGACAACCCGGAAACATGGAGGATTTGGATACCTCAGGATTGCACTAATGAACTAATCGGATTTGCACACACATCATTGGCGCACTTCGGTGCGGAAAAAATCCATCAAATCTTACAATCTTTATGTTATTGGAAAGGGATGCGGAAACAAATCCGGAAGGTGATAAATTCATGTATGACATGTTTGAAGGCAAAGCATCCAAATCGGAAATATGACGGCCCAATGCAGAACATAATACCAACAGAGAAAAATGATTTGGCTGCATTGGACGTGTACGGACCACTGCCTCGTACAAACCACGGTAATAAATACATATTCGTAATCCTGGATGTATTTTCAAAGTTTGTTCAAGTGTACCCAATCAATAAGGTGAATTCAAGGAACTGCTTAAAACTAGTGGAAAGGTTCATTCAAATCGCTGCATCATTCAAAAGGATATTATCTGACCATGGAACAATGTTCACCAGTGAAAAGTGGGAAGAAGGAATACGCAGAATGGGGGCAATTCCCATCCACTCGACGGTGCGACATCCTCAATCTAATCCGTCTGAACGGATAATGAGAGAGCTATCAAGATTATTCAGAACTTACTGCAAGGATGACCATACAACATGGAACAAATTAATTCCGGACATTAACCGCTGGCTGAACCAAATCCCTCACGACAGCACAGGAATCTCCCCGTGGGAAGCGCACTTTCAACAGAAACCGCCCCACATCTTATACGCGCTGGAGAGACCCGTAATATCGCAAGAACCAACTAAAACATCGGAGCAGATATACCAAGCATTAGTGAAGTCGGGGAAGGAAAGGAAATCGAAACTAAAGAAGAAGATTTACCGGTTCAGTGAGGGACAACCAGTATTACTACGAGTTCCCAAGGTATCGAACCCAAATTTAAAGCTGTATGCAAAATTTTTTCCATTATATGAGGGACCATATTTTATAGACAAAGTTACGGATAAAAATGTGGCCAAGTTATTAAATGACAAACAAGAAGTGGTGGGACACTATAACTTCCATAACCTAAGACCTTGTCCCATAGGTGTGGAAAACAGTGAAGTGTAAATAAAGTGTAATATTAGTATTAGTCTAAACAATCACGTGTTAATCTGATTTTAGGGAATAAGTGTATATAAGGATTCATGTAGTATACAAGACAGTGCAACTATCGGCAGAGACGATGGTGATGAAGTGAATTTTTCTTAGGCAGGAAAAATCCAAAAAAGGAGAGGAGGGGGTGATGAAACACATAATGTGTTTCCTTACACTAATTAGAACATTAGCGTAAGTAATCAGTATATATTTTGGACTGCGCGGTACGTACGTCAAGCGCGGCGAACAACGATGGGAACTAGCAACGGTCGCTACCGCCGCCGTTGCCGCCGCCGCGAGGACAGCGTGAGAATGTCGGTTACGAACTGGGCAGCGAACGGCGAAGATTTCAGCCGTTAGGACAGTCGCGGAGAAGTGGCCGGTAGGTACGGACGTGTGGCGAAGAGCTCGCCGTTAGTGCATGGACAAAGGGAACATGCGGTGTATTTTGTAAAGTAGTAGCAACTGTAAAACAATAGATACGTGAAGTAGAGATCGAGAATGTTATTAAGATGAGAGATCAGCGACGAGAGAACAATCGATCGCGCTTGTATTATTTATCGCGGTAAGAATAACACCGGAATTGTGTGGTGCTGAACTGAGGCCAGCACGTGTAGTAGCCGTGGGTTAAGTGATTAAATCCAGCGACGGAAGATAATCAGAGTGAGGTGCAACACCGAGGTACCAGGAGCCGAATCAGGAAGGATTCGCAAGGTCACCAGCCGAGGCGATCGCCACGCCATCAGCCGCCGACGACGCCCAGCTGCTGCGAAGGTCAGCGACCCCTGTCGACACGAGCCGTGCTCCAAGCATCGAAGGTATTGGTCGGGGCCCCGAAGGTATGATAATATGTATTACACCTAATCTTGGTACCAAGGCAGAGTGTATAAATGTTGTTAGATCATGTAATTAACAAATCTGGTTTGTGAATAAATGCTGTTCATGATTGTACTTCATTTATTAATTAACTTTCCTAATGCTATACCAACTTATCGTAGGGACCCATTCACGGAAAAGATACCCTCCTTTAGTAATTTCTTGCAGTGAAAATACCCGGCATCACCAGGTATGTCACAATATATATTTGTTATATAATATTTGTGAAGCCTGTACTGATTGAATTTGGCACTAGAATTAACAAAGAAGAGTAATATGAAAACGACAAATCAATCATATGATACAGAGACACGTACTAAAGCATATTATAAACAAAATTTTTGTTATACTGAAAAATGAAACATCTAAGCAAACGCAAAAACAGGAAGTTTAAATTACTCTCTCAATAACATTCCTAATCACTCCATCAGGATGTATTGATATCCAGATCGTGTTAGGAATCACAATCCAGTGTCACAATTCACATGACCAATACTAACACTTTTCCCCTCTCTTTCAGTCACATCTGAATATTACTTTCGATATACGATATTTGTAAATTTTTTATAAATTAGATTATGTAAAAGGCAGCTGAACCTTAAAAGGGCGAATTTTTAAAAAAATTACTTTCAACATACAAATATAAAACTTATATTTAAATATGTAAAGAAAAGTAAGATACAAAATACTGATCACTCACGCTGAATAGAATCTCTGAGTCAACACAAGAAGTGTCGTTTTATGTATGTGTGCGTGTGTGTTCTCTGTAACTCCAGTCTTATTAGAAAATTGTCCCAACATGATTGTCACGAGCTCTAGAGATCTGTGGTAGGCAGGTCACAAACCCTTATGCCATTTATTGCCAAAACCCGAATTTTCAGCATGGAAAGCAAACTCGCTAGCTTTAAATCGCAGTAGGGGGTACATATTGGGTTTTGCAACCAGCTCCACAAATTTCTCTATTTTGCAAACAATTCTTTTGAAAATTTTACGAATAATTCTGCACTTGGGTTTATTTCAACCATTTGTTTGCAACAATCAAGCCAACGATACCAACATCAACGGACTGAGGCAACACAATACAAGCCACTCAAACGCGAGACCACTCGTACACCCCTCGCCAAGCGAATCTTCAACCACATCGTGCGAGCGTCAAAACTTTTACAAGTTCCCTCGCGAAAAAAAGTCAGTGAGCAAACATTAACGAAGCGTATTCCTTTTTTTCTGTGCGCCGGGGACGGGGTAAGAAGTAGAAACTTATCGAATAAATGTTTCAGAGTGAGCGCTCGCGATAGGCAAAAGACGAAGCGAGACTCACCGCGTCGTTGCCCAGAGCTTCTTGGGAGAATGAGAATTAGAGCGAAGACAAGAGGAGAAGATGGATGAAGATGGCGAGGAGAGAGAGAAGGCGTGGCCGAGGGCGAGAGTGAGGGCAATGTCATGGGTGAGGGCGAGGGCAAGGGTGGTGGTGAGGGTGACGGTAAGGGCGAGAGCAAAGGGTCGGGCGATGGCAAGTTAACGTCCAGAGATAGGGCAAAGGCACAGGTGAGGGTGAGAACGATGGCAAGAGAGAGGGATAGGGAAAAGGCAAGAGCGAGAGTGAAGGCAAGAACAAGAGAGAGGCTGGGGACGAGAGCGAGGAATATTGCACCAGTTAGGACAATTATAACGACATGTGATAACGAGAAAGAAGACAGGACAAGGGCAATCTCGAGGACAAAGTCAAAAAGTCAGAGCGAGAACGACACCGAGAGATAGAGCAATGGCGAAGGCGAGGTCAAGGGTGAGGACCAAGGGGAAGAGGTGGAGTGAGGGCAAAGAACCATGGCAAGGACAGGTAGTAGAGCAAGAACTATGGCGATGGCGAGACAAAGGCGATGGTGAAGACAATGGCATGGGGTAATGCAAAGGCGAACGCGAGGGCAAGGACGATGGCAATGGCAAGGCCAAGGAAGGCCAAGGCGAGAGGTAGAGAGCCGTCCAGGGGGATGGAGAGAGAGCACAAGAGAAAATGGAGTACAAGGGCAAGAACTAGAGCTATGAAGAGGGCGACCTCGATGGCGATAGAGAGGGAGATGGAAATGGTGATTGTGATGGTAACGACAAGGGTGAGAGCACACGCAAAGTCGAAGACTAATAGAGCGAGGGTAATGGTGCAGGTGATGGTGAAAAAAGGGGTGTAGGTGACAACGAGGACTAGACGGGAGGCAAGACCACGGCTTAGAACGGTAGCGAGAGTCTACCTGTTTGTCACATCAATAGGATATATGGATGGTTGGCTGCCACTGCACATCACAGAATCTAGAGCAGCTAATACAATACACTATCGTTACACATATGACAGTATATGGAGGTTAGATATTGCAATGTAGTGTAACGGTTGCGGATGAAAAACGCATCTACACACACGACAAGATACTTATTCCTATAAACATGTAATGGTTGTATTTAATTTCTAAAAATATTACAAACAACACCCTATATGTTTAAATTTATGATCAGAGAGCGGCTATTAGCAACCTCATTAATATTTTATATTTTATACTCTCATTAAGCAATTATCCACCTCTCCTTGCGGCCTTCATTACATCATGGTATAGAAATACCGGCTGATGCTCTCAAGATATGAGTCTTCTTTCTTTTTAGTGACGTTGGCAGGAAAGGTTCTCGCGCACGACAGACAGTGGGTAGTTCCCCTTCCCAGTTGTCGGACAGCAAGGTCATCCCACCCTTGTTGGCAGGCAGCGCTTGAGTGAACTCCCTTGGTAATGATTCCTTCGGCTGGTTCTTGAAAATTCTATATTGCGAGACGTGTCATTTATAATTTCTTAGTGATCTTTGTGATAGTCCAGACTTAGGTTTGAGAATCACAAGGATCAAATTGTCTACTATTTTCCGCCGTATAAGTCCTATGCTACTGGGAGTTTCTGCAACAAAATTCCTATCTGAGAACACGCAGCAATATTGTTAGTTAAGAAAAACTTAAAAGCACTAAGTCAAAGAAATTAACTCCAAATTACAAAATTCGGAGAAGTAATCAATTAAGAAGAGTGTAATACAGAAAAAAAAGGATATATAGCCACAGAAAATTTTAGGCTGTACGGAGCACTTCCGCTTCTTGCTCGTCAACACCCCGCTTCGCGCCAGGTACTAGCGACTTTATTTTCTGAATTTTAATTGATATCTCACAGTAGGAAACTGGAGTCTAACAGCAGTATTTGAGTTTTACCGGTTCGCTCTGAGTACTTTGAATTTTATTTCCCGCCGGAAAACGCACATAATACTTCCCGGTGGCCAACAGATATTAGGGGAAAGCTTTAATTCAAATAATTGTAACAGTATTGCAGGAAAATAAATAGCGTCCATGCCATAAATCTGACTTTATCTTAAGATACAAACATCTGCAGAACGCTGGGCTCGATTCGTTTGCTCGTACAACAGTAAAAGTATCTCCGCGGCGGCGCCACCATGTACAGGGGATCGATACATGTATATCGATTGATAGACTAATTAGTGATTCCGGGCGTTCAACTTCCAAGGTCATTAGACCCGTAAGAGTAACGCGTGTGTTAATCTCGAGATCCTCCCCGCTGGATGGCGAAATTCGGTGCCGGCCAACCCTTCGACGTGCGGGGGTTTTCCCAACGAAGTATTTCCCACCAGCTGGGCACTGTTCCAGCCGGAGCACGTTCAATACTCCCGACTGGTGTCCTATCGACATGTGTGGTAGTGTAGTGTACGTGAAGATAAGACAAGGCGCATGTGAAGATAAGTCAAAGAAGATAAAGGAAAGTATTTACTAGGCTGTCCGGGTGACGCCGAGTCCATGGTGAAGGTGCCGACGTTTCGGTCGCCATTCTGCGACCTTCCTCAGGGCATAAGATCGCAGAATGGCGACCGAAACGTCGGCACCTTCGCCATGAACGCGGCGTCACCCGGACAGCCTAGTAAATACCGACTCCGGCTGCGGAAGCCTAAGCTCTCAAGATAACGGAAAGTTCGCGCGCGGTCCGTTTCCCGTTTGTACAACCCTGGTATTCGCCTTCGTATTAATCGGAGAAATCGCGGAAAACTCGCGTTCAGAGCAGCCGGTCGCCAGAATTCTCGTTCAGACAGCGGCTGAATTCCACTTAGCCACAAGTGTCGAAAATGTTGTCACCATCGGGACGTGAACCTAGGACATCCCGAACAGGTACACTGTCAGGACATCAACTAGTGCCCTGAGCCACCCAAGTCAATCCTCATTTGCGATGTCCACCGTCAGCGCATGCGATTGTGGGTGGCTCGCGGATGCTGGAAGACTTCTTTGACGGAGTGCCGTTCGATGGCAACACCGTTCCGATGCTCCGAGGCACATGGCGCGTTCCTTGAAAAGTGATTCTACTGAAAACCACAGGTATTCGCACGTAGTAGGGACTAAAACAGCTCCAAGAAAGCCTGAAGTTTCGAATGTACAAGTACAAATTTCTTTCAAATGTTCCCCTTGCTTTCTGAAACTTTCTTGTATGGTGAAAACCAGTTGTGACAATGCCCTCCTCACCACCATCCACGCTGGTGTGGCTTTGTATTCTCCCTCTCCTACGAGCGATAATCCCCTGGTGACTCCGGTACCAGTAAGTACACCCTGCCTCTCCCCACCCCGCGCCGCATCTAATAGAGATTTATAGAGGAGGGTGGAGGATCGTGTTACCCTCTGGCGTAAAGACGCGTCTTAACTTGTTTCCGTCCTAGAAGGGTGATTTAGGGCTTGGGCCGCCTGCGGGGCTCCGTAAGAAGCCCAGCACGGAGGATGGGGTGTGCGTGTAAAGAACGCCGCTGCCAAAGGGTTATAAATACAAGTATACTTGTATGATATCGATCAATTTCGGAGAGCGGTAGATACTTGCGCTACAACATGAAGAAAAGAGATGCTAGTGCATTGGAATACGATCCAGAGTTGTTCATGATGTTTAAGATAGAATATTTTTCGAATTGTCCATAATTGTTACGACCATTAGTATGCGGTGATGAATTTGAGGATTTATTGGGGAATTGTATCGGCTTTAACCCTTTTTTTACCAAATTTGTTCTAATGTGCTACATTGGTTTTCATTGCAATGCGATACAAATGGTCTCTTTTGATAAACTTCATAAACGTATGAACATATTTACTTTAATTATAAATTTTTGCTCTCCTAAAAATAGGACAGTGGGAAAAGCGGATAAGCATGTTAAGTTTTCATATTATAAAAAGCAAGTTTTAACATAAAAACTTTCATATGTTCATTTATTTATTTCTTTGAAATTATGTACAATATTTTTTTGGTGCAAACGAAAATTCTGATGGAACATTCTGGTACAAACGAGGCACTTATTATTTTTCAATAGTTGCAATTTGTTGGCGGGTGTAGTGACGGTGTTGGTGTTAAGGTCAACGTCAGGCTCCCACTCTCTTTAAAATGGATATATCTTATTTATTTTTTGGTACAAATGAAAATTCTGGTGGAACAATTCAGTACTACCGATTTAGAATGTTTCAAATTTCCTTACGACAGTGGCGGTGCTAAAGTGGAATTGCCATCATTATAAATGAAAGTGCTCTAACTTGTAAGTAGATTGGGACAAACCAATGTTATTGTAAAACAAATGGGTACAAACAGATAGTGATGGTTTTAGTGATTTTCACTGGCGTCGTGCCAACATTACGTGCGTACGGTTCTTCTGTCAGTCGTAGCTCAGCACATGAACGTTTATTGCGCAGGCTTTCTACGAATGAACTCGAAACGTGCTTATAGGAATAGAGACCTATCTCTGGTTTCAATATGTTTCGTTCTGGCAATAATAGCTCCCGATTGCATTTCCTAATCGAAATAATGGGCAAGAAATTTGTTAGAAATGTCTTCAAGTATTTCGCCTCCATTAGTAATTGCAAGTTTCTCTTAGATGAAATCAAATATTGTGAAAAAAGGAAGAAACATATTTCAAAAACTACAGTAATTGATACTTGATGCATCATTTGAATGATATAATGCGTTGTTTTTTCATTTTATTGAGTTGAAAGCGTATCTTGTATAAGAAAAGACGGAAAATTCATCAACAATTATTTCTTAACTATGCTAAAATATTCAATTAATTATCATTTAGTCAGAAAATAAAACTGTTAAAAATAATTTACATTGAAAATTGATGTACAATGAACAAAATTAGGAGCAAACTAAACAAAGGGCACCGTCATATAAATAGGACAGTGGTAAAAAATGGGAAGAAACTTGTATTAAACGTTCATGTTTCATCTCTCTTTTTGAAATATTCACATGTGAAAAAGTGCACTTAAATGTTCTTATAAGATAGGGCATAACTTTTGTTTTCACATGATCATCCCCCCTTTGATAAGAATTATCCTTGAGGCAGACTCTCGTTTTGGACTTAATAGGTTGTGAAACATATTTAATAAACCTTCTGTAGATCACTTCAGATTGTGTGTTGCAGCCTTTCGGACCAATATTATTGCTACAGGTAGTAAAGAAACATTTTTGCTGAGCTATCGCATGGACATAATTTGTAGATGTGAATATTTATGGAATTTTTAATTTTTTTAAGATAATTAAATGGGATGCCAGCAATACTCGTAATTAGTTTATTAGACCCAGGATTTGGAACTTTTCCAATAACAGAGGAACGCGATATTCAAGCAAGATTGAATGTGTTATATTCTCTTATTGAAACTCTTATCTTTCTGAGTAATGTTTCACTCATATCAACTATAGTTTTCATGGTAAGCTCTCAGAAAACTCAAACATTTTTACAACGCTTCTCTGTGTATTAATGTATCAATCATAGCGCGCTTTTGCCTCAATATGTCTTGCTTAAGCATCATTCAAGTCGTTAAATAAATGTTACAGAACAATCCTTTCGAACAATTCCGTTATGTAACATGTAAATGTAAAATAAAAGCTCATTGCAAATAAATTCCTTTAAACATATAGAAAACATTCATAACAGATGAAAACGTATCTCATCAATGCAGTGCGTGGGTACATATCGTATTGTGAGGTTTAATTCAATTTCTTAATTTCTAACATAATTGGAAACAATTTACTCGCTTTACTAATAAAACAGTAACTCATGACCTCATTCAATATTTTGTGCGGAATATAGAAAAAACTGCATGAATTAAAATTATTTAATTCAATAGAAAGGCAATTTTATTTAACGTTGAAATAATATTCTCTGGAGAGTTCTGATAGACGAAATAATAAAACGTTTACTCTGGGAATTGATCTTGTTTAAAAATCAGACGATCCGTTAATTGTCTTCGATTTCCCAGTGAGGGACATGCAGAGAATAAAGAATTCTGCCTCTCGGCAGAAAAGGCGATTGCAAAAATAATTAACCAGAATCAGCTTAGCACAAAATGTGAAACACAGTGAAAGAAACAATTACAACGTTCTCACAGAATTCAACAGTTCGAAGGACGCTGAGTTGAGGCAGTGTTTCTAAAAGGAATATGGCAACCTGTTCCTAAAACGGTTGTTCGATGAAAGCATTGAATTGAGCACTGTAGGGAATGTATTCTTTCATGTAGAACACTAGGATAGTAGCCAAAGTTTGTACCTGATTTGCCTTTACAAATCGTTTTTATTACACGGGAGCACATTTTCATACCAATTCTTCTGTTCATAGCACGTTACACAATTTGTTAACTGCTTTTGGTGTTATATAAAAAAGTAAAATATTTCATTATATAATTGTGTATGAAGATTTGTTACTATTGTCATGAATGGATTCTTAAAACATTGTTTTCATTAATTAAAAATGTTAAAAATAGATTTTATGTACAAAGTAACTTGTAACATCCGTTATAGTACTTTTATGATACGCACGTTAAACAGTCACATTAAAAATAACTTACTACTGTTAAGAGAAGTTATTTTATGTGAAATTATGGTGAAATTATTTCTTAAATGATTCAATATTCAATCATGCAACTTAACAGTCGCATACGAATGACATTCCGGTACTCGGAGAACACCAATGAGGGGAGTCAACAACCTCCTCCAGAAGACACTCCCTTATTGTAACACTGACCATGTGGGCTTGGTTTGCGTGCTCGAATTACGTTGAGGGCATTGCAGGGGTACCACAGCTATTCGGTTAGCAAATTGATTAGTTCTGCTGCCGGTATCGGTCTCGGTGGAGAAGCCAGACGAAGAGCTCTCTCGCAACGACCCACCTGCGTTCTTTCTTATCCAATTTCCAAATCATCTCATCTCTATTATCAATATCATTTCCCTGCCCCCACCTACAGTACTGATTGTTATGGTGGTTCACTCACTAGTGTGACATGCCTCTTCTTACTTTCTGTCATACTTATTTTATCTTTCCTTTAGGCCTCTTTTGATTTCTTCGGATTTTTATTGGGTTTCGAGGGCTTGGGAGTCATTCCCTTTCTTTTTTGTTATTTCTACATCATTTTCTTTGTCCACTCTTACTCCTGTTCTCGTTGAGACTACCCTCTTCCATTTTCTTGGCAACGAGATTTCTCCTAAGCCAAGGTGTAATAAGTCTCGTGCCGAGCGCTAATAGTTGCGCAGGGGGTATCTGCGTCACAACGAGAGCCTACACGATAGCAAGTGACATCCTGTAGTAGTTCAAATGCAAAATAATTGAAGGTAAAGATATATTTCATCAGTTTCGTAACTAATTCTACGTGTATTTAGCAACATGTCACAAACATTTTCTGGAAGTTTTTGTTGAAATATTTGAAGTTTTTGCGATATGACAAAGACATAAATACTTGGATAATTTTCAATTCTTGCGGTGCATTCAACATTCGTTATTTTGCTTTGATTGCACAAGTGTTATCTACACCAACAAATGCAGAAATACAATTGTAACTAGTAGGCGCCGCTGTAAGTTGGAGGTCGCTGGAGTTTCCGCGAAGGGATTAGCACGTTTTGAATATTTTGATTGCATCCGATGAGAGCCGAAAAGCGAAACTATTACTTAGGGCTACGAAATGTTCTAATAATAATAATAATAATAATAATAATAATAATAATAATAATAATAATACAAAATTAATACAAAAAGAGGCATGATGAAGTGGCGAAGCAGGTCCACCAATTATTGTCATTGAGAACGGGCTTACTCGCCACTTCCGTGCCGTATTATAAATATGTGCCTCAGAATGTGCTTGAAAGTAGTGAGCACACACTCTATTGGGATCGCTCCATTATCACTGACAGACATGTCGGCGGCAATAGACCCGATATAACGTACATTGATAGAAACCATCAGCAGGTTTTCCTTATCGATATATCAATACCCAATACCCACAACATATCGGGAAAATATCAAGAGAAGATCCAGAAGTATACCGATCTCGCCCATGAAGTCGCATCTCAGTGGAACTTCAGTAAAGTGACAACTGTGCCTATAATAATATCAGCTACAGGAGTGATCCCAAAAATGACACTTCGGGCACTGGAGTGTCTAGTCTTGAATGCCAGGAATGTATGTAATATGCAAAAGTGTGTAATTTTGAATACATGCCATATTGTCAGAAGCCATCTGAACCTTCAGTAAAGCAACCACACACCTGGTCATCATTCCTGTGTGTGGTTGACATACCGACCAGTAGAGACTGTGAATAATGTATAGTAATAATAATAATAATAATAATAATAATAATAATAATAATAATAATAATAATAATAATAATAATAATAATAATAATAATAAAAGAACTAACTCTGAAACAGTAACTCCTTTCCTAAACAAAGAGACAACAAATACACTATTTGGAGTCCTCCAGTAACCCATCATTGGGAAGCCACTGTTAATGGGAACAGTTGTCCTCCACGGCCAAGGTTTGGTACGCTTATTTAAAGACAGATTCTCTTGAGTTACTAAGAGCCATTATCTGCAGTTATAAGAGTCATTAAATATAAACTAAATTCTTTGATGTGGCCAAAACTTTGATGATTGCCGCTTGTTGTCACTCCCATCTCTCCTCTTCTCTTCTGCAGGCGAGTAATGCACCTTTAGTTACTGTGCTAAGGGTATAGGGGAGACGGTATTGGGTGAGTCGTGGCTGGTCTTGGCTCATCGGATCGGAGACATCCAGTCGAGGGTTGTTTTTTTTTCGGTGTCAAATGTGTGGTCCCAATTGGTGATTTTTTCAAAAAATTCGTAGCACATATTTTAGTGCGACTATATTCCAGCGTACGGGCATGCACGTAGAACATGGAAGCAAACTGGTCGACGACGCACGTTCCCGCTTCGAGCGTTTCTTTCGCGAATTACTTCAGACACCCACCACGCCTCGCAGCACAGCGTTTTCCGAGTGTTTTCCGCGCGTCGCGGATCCCTTCGGAGCGCGGCACTGCGTCGTCAGGTTAGCGCGATTCGTCGATGCGGCGCGAAGACGTGGAGGCGGGGCGGGGCGGGGCGGGAAACAGGCGAGGGCAACCGCGTCTGTTTGTCCAGGAGATTGGCTGGCGGGCTGAGTGACAAGGGGTGAGAGGAGGGGAGGGGACGGCACGGAGAAGAAAAAGTGTTGGGAAAGAAGAGGAGGGGAGGTGGAGGAAAGGAGGGGTCGGGGTTATAGAAGAGAGGGAAGGAGATGGAATAGAAGAGAAAGCGGAGTGAGGAGCGCACGCACATGAGGTATGGTCGCTGAAATCGGAGGAAAATAAGAGGACGGAGAGCTGGAGATTGAAGATAATAAAAGAGAAAATTGGCTGAGAACAAAAATAAGTAAACAACCACAATATAAAATAAAAGGCACTAAAAGTCAGTTTTAGTCAATGAATGTTTAAAATAAATCATGAAAATTCGTATATTGGAATAATATTTTGTACTTTAATTTTGTTGTTTTAATTACCTACAATGTAAATTTCACACACAAAGAAGCTACTTGCGATTCATCTCACACTTATTTACATTGCTTTCTTTACTTTGTAGTTATTTTTTGATCGTTTTATAAGCTGAACTTTCAATGATTTCAGCACGATTTATAATGGTTTCTACCATTTGCAATAATGTGAAGACAATCGATACCGTATATACATAATACCGTTTCTAAACGCAAATTGTATCATTCAAAATCATATATATCAAACAAATTTTAGTTACATATATATATATATATATATATATATATATATATATATATATATATATATTGAAACACATTGTGTTTCCTTATACTAATTAGAACATTAGCATAAGTAATTAGAATCTATTTTGGACTGCGCGGTACGCACACCCAGCGCGACGGACAGCGGTGAGGAGGGCCAGCCGCCGCCGCCGCCACCGTTGCCGCTGCGAGGCGTCCGTGGGAACGTAATCGACGGTTGAGAACCGAGCACGGAGCGACAGGGAGTTTTGTCCGTTACGAGTCAGTTGGGTCGAGTCGGCCGTCGCCGAAGGACGTGGCCGGCGTGCTGCCGGCCGGCGAAAGTGGCGGAGAAGTCGTCGTGAGCCGCGGACGTGTGGCGAGAAGCTCGCCGCTTTGCACGGGCAAAGGGAGCACGCGGCGTGTGTTATAGAATTTAGCCCACGCAAGAACAATAGGCGTGTTAGGTTGATATCGGGAAAGTGATCAATATAAAAGATCAGTGCTAGAAAACAGTAAATTGCGCTTATGCTATTTGTCGCGGTGTGTACAATTCCAGAACTGTGTGTGTTGCGAAGCTGACGCCGACACGTGCAGTGGCCGCATGGTTAGTAGTTATATCAAGTGACGACAGATAATTAGAGGGAAGTGCGACGCCGAAGTACCAGGAGCCGAGTCAGGAGGGATTCCAGAGGCCGCCAGCCGAGGCGACCGCTACTCCACCAGCCGCCGACTGCGCCCAGCTGATGCGAAGGTCGGCGACCCCGGCAGATGCGAACCGTAACCCAAGCATCGAAGGTATTTGTTGGGGCCCCAAAGGTATGATAAAACTCATGTTAAATTTGATCTTGGTACCAATGCAAAGCGCAGAGGTATTATAAATAATGTAATTAACAGATTTGGTTTGTGAATAAATCCTGTTTATGATTGTACCACATTTATTGATTAAATTTCCCAATGCTAAATCGGCTCCTCGTAGGGACCCATTCACGAAAAAGATACCCTCCTTTAGTAATTTCTTACAGTGAAAGTACCGGCATCACCAGGTACGTCACAGTTGGCGCCCGAACAGTTGAAATCGTGTAATTAAGAAATGTGGCCCTAGGAAAGTCGATAAAACATTGGATATGACTGTGTATGTAATTGAAGGGAGAATATGTATGTCAATGCAGGTGAAATGTAATATGCAGGCAGTGGAAAGTTCATTATTTTGGAGGGAACAAAAGTAACAGTACATGTATTAACAAAACATGCATAAAAATTCAAGAAAGTATAATGAATACTAGGTAATTACAGAAATCTTGTTTTTAATTAATAATGAGTGGGTATATGAAATTATTTGGAAAAGTATCCAGTATAAATTTATTACTATAGTTACTGGACTAATGAAAGTTATTAATGCACATATTATTAGTGATAAAGAGCAGTATAATTTCCAAGATTTTGTAAGGCAAGTCAGTAATGATTTAATTGGTTTGTTCTTTTCATAACATGGTAGATAAAGAATTTGTGAAGTATTAATAATTTTTGTGGAAATATAAAAGGTTATTTGATATTGTTGTACAAATTGTGCACATTACTTGCTTGGAATTCACATCCAGCTGTGCATTGTTCATCATTAGTGATAGAAATTGTAAAATTTAGTGGAAAGGATATTATTTTGTAAAGTGTGTAGGAGCATGGCAAATGTATATTTTCAACATTCATGTAGTATTATTAAGGGAATTTTATGGAGAAGGCATGACACTTGACTGTGTGTAATTGTTATACATATAATAGAGCAGCAGTTGTGATGAGAAGTAATTCAAAAGCAAATAGTGAATTTACTAAATTTGGGAGCATGGTTGTAACAATTTTAATGAGTTCATCAGCAGTGCATATGTATTTAAGTGGTAGTAGTATTACTTATTGTGAAGGATATGTTTATGTATTGGTATATGAGTGGGAATTTATGTGATTACTGAATTAGTGTTATTGTGCCTTTTGTGGTGAGTGAGAATTTGTTCTTCATCAGTTAGTATCTGAGGTATTAGTATATTAAAGCAATCGTGGAGAGTAGTGGTTGCAAGGATTGACATAGTTAATTAAGAGGATAATCATTGTATTATCAACGAAATGGAGGCGCAAAACGTAGCGTTGGACCTGGATGAGAAGGTGGGTCAAGTAAGGGAGACAGATGAAGGAATTGGCAGTAGCACTCTATCGGAAAGCAGGGATAGTGGAATTAGAAGCAGGTTGGACGATACGTCAGGGGACAGATCCAATAAAGAAGTAGAAATTACGTCAACGCCGATGAACCAGGCAGCAGGAAATCTAAAGCAGGGGGAGGAAAAGTTACCGATTTAGATATAATGCAGATGCTGATTAAATATTGGGAAGATCAGAAAAGAATAAACGAAGAACAGAACAGGCATTGGGAAGAAATGAGAAGAATCATGGAAGAACGGAACAGGAAGTTCATCGAAAGACTGGATAGGCATGGGGAAGAAATGAGAAGAATATGGGAAAAACCGTACGGGAAAGCGGATGAACAGAGCAGGAAATTAGACGAACAGAAAAAATCCGAGGAGAAACAGAACAGGATCGCGGAGGAACAGAATAGGAAGGCGGAGGAACGGAATAGAAAGTTGATAGAAGAACAGAATAGGAAGGTAGCTGAAGAACAGAGCAGAAAGGAGGAGGAACAGAATAGGAGGTTGGCGGAAGAACAGAAGAGGATCGCAGAAGAACAGAACAGGAAAACGGAGGAGCAGAATAGGAAGTCAGAAACACTGAAGGAGAAAGCGGATGAACTGGATAAGAAAGACGAGGAACGAGTCAGTAACTTGCAAGAGAAAATATGTGGGCAATTGGAATCCGTGAGTGAACATATTGGAACACTCAACAACGAAATGTCCAGGGTTGCGGATCGACTGGAGGCTCGGAACCAATCATTGGCCAATCTATTTGAAAAACAGAGAAAGGAAATAAAGTCTATAGTAATTAATTGGGATGAGGTGCTAAAATTTCAACCACACCATCAAGTGGATGCTAGGGTTACTGCAGAGAATAAAAGCGAGGGGAAGACGAACCAAATTCATGAAGAAGTCAAGACAGCGGAGGGCAAAACGGTGGAGGTCCAAATCGAGGCCGAGGAGGATGTTTGTAAAGTGGAGGTGGAAACGGAAGAATTGAAGCAAATAATGGAAGAAGAGGTGGAAATGAAAACGGAAGAAATGGAGCGTATAATAGAAGAAGAAATCGAAGAAAATATACAAGGGTGCGAGGAGAAAGTAATAATACAAGATGAATTTGAACAGGAAGAAGTAGGGAAAATGTCACCGAGTGTCAAGAATGGGGTGACGCCAGTTATGCCTCCAAAGTCGCTGAAATATTCGGAAGATGGTAAGGAAAACCCTGACGCAGTTATGCGAGCAGCAGAACAGCATCTAGCACTAATTAACACCGTGGAAGGACACAGGATCCAGTTCTCATACCCAACGTTAGAAGGAAACGCCAGGACATGGACAGGAATTTTTAATGTATTTCCTAAATTCTTGAAGAAATTTAGTGACAAAATTTTCGTACGAGATTGGAGCAAGGAAACCCGAACAAACGTCAAGATAAACCCGAGGAACTACCAAGCAATAATTTGCGTAATAACGCGACAGCTTTCCATCACTACGCAGAACTTATTGGGCAACGCAAGTTATGCCGATTTAGTAAGGTATCAGAAGGCAGTGGTAGAGTATGACTGCACATTCGCAGGTACTCCAAAGAAGAAGATAGAAATACTGAATGCACGACAGAGAGAGCAGTGGTCGCAGTGTTGACAGAAAATAAACAAGAACCACCGAAGACGAAGGAGAAGATATACCAAGTATTGGTAAAATCAGGAAAGGAAAAGAAGGAGAAACCGAAGAAGAAGACTCACCAGTTTAGCGAGGGACAATCGGTACGGCTACGGGTTCCCAGAGTATCGAACCCAAACCTAAAATTATACCCAAAATTCTTCCTGTTATATGAGGGGCCGTATTTTATAGACAAAGTAACGGATAAAATGTGGCCAGACTGTTAAATAACAGACAAGAAGTGATAGGACACTATAATGTTAACAGTCTGAGACCGTGTCCAATAAACGAGGACAACAGTGAAGTGTAAATACAGTATATTATTAGTATTAGTTCCAACAATCATGTGTAGAACCAGATTTTAGAGAAATAAGTATACATAATGTTTCATGTAGTGATTAAGATGGCGCCACTATCGGCAGAGACGATGGTGATGAAGTGAATTTTTCTTAGTGAAGAAAAATCCGAAAAAGGGAAGGAGGGGGTGATGGAACACATTGTGTTTCCTTATACTAATTAGAACATTAGCATAAGTAATTAGAATCTATTTTGGACTGCGCGGTACGCACGACCAGCGCGACGGACAGCGGTGAGGAGGGCCAGCCGCCGCCGCCGCCACCGTTGCCGCTGCGAGGCGTCCGTGGGAACGTAATCGACGGTTGAGAACCGAGCACGGAGCGACAGGGAGTTTTGTCCGTTACGAGTCAGTTGGGTCGAGTCGGCCGTCGCCGAAGGACGTGGCCGGCGTGCTGCCGGCCGGCGAAAGTGGCGGAGAAGTCGTCGTGAGCCGCGGACGTGTGGCGAGAAGCTCGCCGCTTTGCACGGGCAAAGGGAGCACGCGGCGTGTGTTATAGAATTTAGCCCACGCAAGAACAATAGGCGTGTTAGGTTGATATCGGGAAAGTGATCAATATAAAAGATCAGTGCTAGAAAACAGTAAATTGCGCTTATGCTATTTGTCGCGGTGTGTACAATTCCAGAACTGTGTGTGTTGCGAAGCTGACGCCGACACGTGCAGTGGCCGCATGGTTAGTAGTTATATCAAGTGACGACAGATAATTAGAGGGAAGTGCGACGCCGAAGTACCAGGAGCCGAGTCAGGAGGGATTCCAGAGGCCGCCAGCCGAGGCGACCGCTACTCCACCAGCCGCCGACTGCGCCCAGCTGATGCGAAGGTCGGCGACCCCGGCAGATGCGAACCGTAACCCAAGCATCGAAGGTATTTGTTGGGGCCCCAAAGGTATGATAAAACTCATGTTAAATTTGATCTTGGTACCAATGCAAAGCGCAGAGGTATTATAAATAATGTAATTAACAGATTTGGTTTGTGAATAAATCCTGTTTATGACTGTACCACATTTATTGATTAAATTTCCCAATGCTAAATCGACTCCTCGTAGGGACCCATTCACGAAAAAGATACCCTCCTTTAGTAATTTCTTACAGTGAAAGTACCGTCATCACCAGGTACGTCACAATATATACACCACAACCCAATCAAATGTTCCATGATGCCAGGAATTAAAATTCCTCCACATCGCAGAGCATGGACATTTTAATTCTCTTTTCCCTTATTCTAATACTTATTCTATTTATAGGCCAACTTAGTATACCATGTTTTTAATTTTTCTCTGAGAAATAGTGTGACGATAGTTGATCGGCCAATGACCTGCGTTTTGGGAATTGATAAAATGATTTACTACATACCGGAAAGTGATATCATTCAATGCGGATAGGAAATCCATCTCCCGGTATCTATGCCTATTCTCTCTACTCTCCTCCTTTTACCCAAAGAAGACCGAAGGAAAGAGGAAGCAAAAGCTAGCAAGATGTGTGGAGAAGGAGAAGACATGGCACATAGTTGAACGGGTGCGTCGCATATCGTGTATGTTAATGATTAATTAGTGGTATGGTGCGTCCACCACTCATAATTAGTCCCGTAAGTGTAGTGCATGTTGTTATTGCAGGGTCGTCTCCCATGTAATGGTGATATCCATTTTACGCTCCCAAATTGTCAGAATTCTTATGAGGTGTTCTTGACATTATTAAAGGATGAAATACCTCATCTCAAAATATTTCATCCTCTTAACCTCCAGTAATGTGTGGTAGGGTTGTACATGCCAGTGAAAGATGTATAAGGGGTGAGAAAAGGATAAGTAACAGGAAGTAAGTATACCCCAAAATCCGTGGCCTGGTTGTGAGGGTACTGCTGCAGCATTTGCATTGTCTTGATCGTAAAAACCACAGAAAATCACCGATCAGAGCAGTCATCCGCTACAAATGGTCAGCAGATGAACTCGACTTAGCTATGCAGCTAA
Organism: Gryllus longicercus; assembly: GCA_038098605.1. Lineage (NCBI taxonomy): Eukaryota > Metazoa > Arthropoda > Insecta > Orthoptera > Gryllidae > Gryllus > Gryllus longicercus. The sequence goes on from JAZDUA010000007.1 coordinate 3,397,869, forward strand.
TGTCGAAAATCAGGCCTCGAAAAGGACTCGGTCCCTGGAACCTCTCGGTTAGAGATGCTGCAGTGACATCATATGATACCCTTAGCCACCTCAGCCGGTGCAAATCAGTGAAGGTTTCTCTATGAAAACTCTATGATTTCTCTATGCAGCCTAAGGAGCAGATGCACCTTACACATCCATGTGCCTCCAGGTATGCAGCCTCGACACTTCCACATTTCTCGCGCCCTGAAACTGTTTCCCCGCCCACAGGCCAACTCACATCTGGACGGTATGTGTGTGGGGGGAGGATGGTGTGTGCCACGAGGAGTAACGGCTTCCTTTGTACCCTCTCTAATTAACACCAGAGCAAATGTAAACGGCTGAGCTGTTACTCGCCAGCATTGCAGAGCTATGATAAGCAGCAGACGCACGCAACTCCAGGGAAAGGCAGTAGTGCCTGCGAAGGCGCGCTTCAAAGGGAGATGAAGATGAAGAACCCCAGGGCGCCAGCCAATGACTCCTTCCAGCCAGGATGGAACGACAGGGAGGAAACGTAAGAGGGGCGGTGGGACGGATTGTCTGTCGCATCCAACGGCCTCCGCCCAGCGGCGCCTGTGTACCTGGCGTCGCCTAGCAACGCTGCAGCCGGGTGGGTGTGGGGGAGGGAGGGGGGCGGAGCCCTCTGCTCTCAGGCGAAGCGACAGAGGAGCCTTGCGCAGAAGGACTGTTAATTGCACAGAGACTAAGGAGAAAAGTGTGTGCACATATCTAGGGACCATCATCATCCAGGTGATCAGATAAGAAAGTTTTCCTGGATTACGCTGATCCGTTATATACAATGTATTCCGCTGATCCGTTTTATACAACGATCCATTGTATGTATCGTTTCAATGTCAAAACGCTTGTTTGACTTGTATAACAATTGTGAATACCTTAATTAATTACGTTTGATATGACGCCTACTGAATGACCGTTCATACCGCGAAGACTAAGGGGGAAAGTGCGCACATTTCTACGGATCATGACCAAGCAGGTATCAACGAGTTTTCCTGCGGAGATGGTTCGGGATTCAATATGAATGCGACTTAATGGTTACAGAGTTATGAAATCGTTGGGTAAATCGAGGGTAGATGACAGTCGTCTTTATACTACATATGAGAAAACTAAACTTTATTTTTTACTACAAACTGTAAGAATACGTCTTTACAAAAAAAGGACCACGATTAACAATTTTCTTTAACCAAAAACGGAACGTGCAGTTGGCTATGTCTCCGGTCTCTTGGGTGAAATATCCAGACCAGTTTCGATGACAATTTTGCCCTCGCCTTTTCAGAGTAATTTGGCTATTTCCATACTTCTTTTTTTACATAATGTTTATTCTGATTCTTACCTTTTAAACCTGACAACTGACATGTCTCCGACATTTGTATAATTTTTAAGTAGCCAATAAAAATGCCTTTAACCACTCTTCCTGTCTTTCATTTTTGAAATAATTTTCCCCACATTCTTTACATCCATTTTTAATATCAAAATTATTTGCTGAATCGTTCTCCTTCTCTATTGAACTCTTTTTCAAACAATTAATTAATATTTTAGAATACCTCCTTTATTTGGCAAAGGGCTTCTTTTTTTCTTTTACTTATCTTTTACGTTTCTTTAACTTTTTAAGATTTTCTTTCTTCCTGTTGAACTATTTTAATTCATATTTTTTTTAAAATCTTTCCCAAAACAGTTTAGAACAGAATTTCCCAAACTTCAGTGGTTGTAACAGCAATAGCATCCGTAAAATGAACAATTTCTAACTAGATTATTATTACATCAATTTGAAAGTTCGAGCGGAGTGTACGGATAGGGAAAGCAAGGAAGGCAGGCCAAGACAGGGCAGGAAAACTCCAAAACGAATTAAAAACCTATACCCATTTGATGCCTTCCTAAACATATTCTCTAATAATTGTTAACGATAAGTGCTGATTGTACCTATCTATCCCTTTTTCAATATCCCTTTTTAATATCAGGAAATAAGAATAGTTGTAAGTCAACTAATGCGTGAACATGAAAACGTGAAACAGTACTATGTATTGCCGCAAGAAAAACAACCATGTGTGAAAAGGGACAGAATTATCCGAGTCGTGGCGAGGGGCAGTAGCAGGAAAAGAGGAGAGGGCAGTACCGCGAGCTAGGTCGTGTTTGAGAACGGGGTTGAGGGAAGAGGCAATGGGATGTTGCTACGCTGAAGCGGGAGCGGCGATATAGGGTGTCGCAATGAAATTACATTTAATTTTGCGAGAACGCATTAAGTGCTTCTGGAGCGCGTTCAAACAGAAGACGTGTGTGGGAGGGAGAGTATGGGGAGAGGAAGGAAGATAAGAGGGAAGCTGAGGACTGAGAACATAGCAAAGCAGCTTACTCTTGACGACTCTGAGCCAATGAGCAGAGCAACGAAGCGGATGGGAAGAAACACTTCAGTGCTTCTACATCATGCAAGGATACTCCGTATTAGATGCATCCCTGCATGTTTTAATGTAATTAGGGTTGTAATATCTCTCATTAAATTTGGAAAATGACTTTGATAAATGTCAACAATAATTCAGCACAAACAGAAACATCAGCAATAACACAGATATATCATGATACTTGAAAACTTGAAAAGTACTGTAAAAGCTTCAATTGTAAAACTGTAACTTCCTCATTATTCCACGTCGTGCGTTACCAAGGGGATAGCAACGGTGACAGATTTAAGTCCGGCACGAGACAGGGTCATTAAGTAAGGTTTGCACGTGGGTGCCTAGCTTTACTTCGCGAGTGTGATCCATTCTGCCGATTGGAGTGCATTCTCGTGTAACATTCATTCGCGCAGAGCTGTCGCATTGTTGGGGTGTGCGCTTCCAAAGCCCCCTTGAGCCACCGTCCGACGCGAGAAGAATAGCGCCTTGTAAATAAGGCGGCGCGAGCGGTAGAGGGGGCCTGAAAGCAGGGCGGGGAAAGCAGGGAGGCTTGAAAGCAGGGAAGACATGTCGTCACAGCAGCGGAGACGGTGAAGGTACGTGGGAGTACATGATATTTAGAAAGCACTCCGTGATGTGATTTCCGTAGTGTAACGGTTAGCGTATCGGACTATTGTACTCCAGTTTGCGGGTTCAAACCGAATCAAAAAAATACTTCATACGCCTTCTTTCGGAGGAGATTGTTGGGTTCTTAGAGGGAGAAGTCAAATCGTTTATTCGATGGATTTTAAGAAGTTCTTGAGTGAAGTCATAAAAAATGAGTGGCCATGTTGCCTTCATGTCTATATTGATGGAATTTTCTTCTTCTTTTCTTGCACCCACATATTCAGCTTTTACTATCCAGTCGCTTTGTGCATTACGCAACATTGGCCAGATGCCACTGAGACCCCTCTATGCCCTTCAAAAGAAATGACGCCTTTATTAAATGAAGCCAATGCGTTGCGTCAATTTAAGCTCGTGCAAAAGCAATGGGTGGAAGCAGCGCTAATTTATTGTGAAGTTACCGCGGGTCGCAAATATTCCAAATTAAAAGCTGTGCAGTAATATTTACGTAGTCGTATATTAAACTGTCATTAAAATTCCGCAAAATTACAGCAGTTAATATTAAATTAAATACTTGAAATATAACATTTCTTCATTACCATCAGGTTTGAACAAAACGGTACTCACAATAAAATAAATATATCTTCAACTAAAGTTAATGTCATTAAGCAGTGAACTACGCTTCATGAACAGGTGCACCCATCGATGATGGCATTGTCCGGGAGGCCGAACACAAATACCAGTGGTAATGAGTGAGTGATTGATAGAATTGGGGAGGGGGAAACTAACAAGTAAAAGGTCGTAGGCGAAGGCGAGTTCAAGGACAGGGTAAGAGCGGGATCTAGAGCAAGTGCTAGAGACAGAGTGAGAGTGACATCGAGAGAAAAAGCACAAATGAGAGACAGAGCGAGAGTAGGCGCTTGGGCAAGTTCTAAAACGAGATAGAAATGAAGACCTATAGGAAAATCGGGAGTTATATCGATAGCGAGAATGAGAGCAAGGTGGAAGATGAGGAAAAGTGTGAGAATGGAATCGAGTGCGAGATTGAGGGCGAGAGCGAGGAAATGGGCAGAGCTGGAGCGAGGACAAGGGCGAGAGTCGGGAGAGGGATGAAGAAAGGTTTGACCACGTGCGAGGGTGTATGTAAGGGCAAGGATGATGGTGAGGGACAGCGCAGAGACGGTGAATCCAATCACTTTGTAATTGTCGATGGGGAACTCTGTAATTGAATTAGCCGGACGTACAATGAAATTTATAGGCGATAAAAGCAGTGGTTTCACTTTATTGTGCTTCCCAAATCAATCAAACAAACATTCATGTGATTGAATAACATCATGTACATAATAGGAACAATTTAACAACATTGTGGATCAGTATCTGTGCCTGAAAAAAGAACTTGTGCGTCAGTTCGACGTATAACAATGACAGAAGCGCGCCGATTAACTAGAATATGAGAGCATTATGCAAGAGCCATTGTAACGTGGCTTCCCAAGTCGAGCACAGTCATGACACACGGGCAGAGAAAGAGTGACTGTTGGCCGTTGCCGCTGCCGCCGTTGCGTTGCGTTGCGTTGCCGCTTGCGTGTTGTAACAAAGATCTATGTTAAATTTTTTGCAAATCATGTTTTTAGCGGAAAAGGGTCTATGTAGAATATTTTGTATTTTTGTGGCAATTTTCTATTAGGAAATATTGACAAGAGGCACAGCTCGATCAGTTGCAACAATTATATACTAGGCCTCATCTCACCTATATCGTACGTTAGTGTCTACACGAATTTTTTTTTGTTTTAAGTTACTTCTTTACAATCACTAAATAAACTATTGAATATCATGTACCAAAAATAGAACAGCTCCAAATACAGGTTACAAAATACATATGGATGAAATAGCACTTTGAAAATCCTTGGAATATCTATACTGAAAAGAACTTGTCAGTTTGGCTTCACCAATAAAGTATCCACAGCGGACCAGCTCCTACGCATCGCAGAATACCTTCATACATCATTTCAAAAAAAATCACTCAGTAGCAGTATTCCTCGACATCATCAAAGTCTTCGATCGAGTCTGCCACGAAGGGTTAGTATATAAGTTATCATCATCTGGAACCTCAATATACATCATCATTAAATGCCTCCTCACAAACAGAACTTTTGTAGTTGCAATGGAAACCCACATCTCAAACCCAAGAGCACTACCAAGAGCAGGACTCCCACAAGGATCCCACCTCTCCCCAGTTCTATTCTACCTCTGCTCAGCAGACATCCATACCTCCAGATTAATCCAAATAGCCCAATTTGCGGATGACATTGCAATCTACAGTCTTATCTATCATTAGCTTCATAACAAATTAAATTTAAATATATCTTCACATTCCTTCGAATGTTGGTACTCAAAATGGAAAATAAAAATCAGCCCTACCAAATCAGCCGCTAAACTATTCCCATTTAAATCATATTCTCTTTCCATTTAATTCGGAATAAATAATATCATTCCATGGAATCAGAGAAAGGAGGAATAAAGAAGAAGTTAAATACTTAGGATTCCATGAGGACCCCACCCTCAACTAACTCACATAAACAACAAAACTCAGCAAGCCAAACTTAAAATTCAACTGAAACCACTCATAAATAACACTCCTGAACTGTCTTTAAACAATGCCATTATCATATATAAATCCATCATCAGACCCCTTCTCCTATACGCGTGACCAATATGGACAAATGCTGCCAAATACAACATACAAAAGTCTTCCAAAATAAATTCGTAAGATCCATCACCCAAGCACCCTGGTGCATATCCAACAAGCAACTACTCACCGAATTAAACATCAAACCAATCACTCACCATATTGCCTATCTCACCAGTAACTCACCAGTAATCTGCAATTAATCAACCAAAGCAGACATCTCAAACTGGGCAAACACACCGAACGCCAAACTCGAAAAAACACGCATTCTTGGACATATTAAGGAATATAAGAATAAATCAATTGAGGTGCACTGTGAGGTTCCACGTCAGATGAAGGTTAGTGTTAGTTGTAAATTAGATTAAGTTAGATTGTAAGCCAGTAAATACAATTGTAAAGTTGAACATGAACTGAACTTAGTAATTTAATTCAGAATACGAATACATTTTTAAAAACCTGGAAAGAGTCATGAAACCTTCGTAAAGGTTAAAGGTTCTTCAAAATAACTTGAAACCTCTGTCGTACCAACGGCCACTGGTGAATTCCATTCAATTCTAAAAATACGAGGGTTCGGGCAGAAGTCGTGGCAAAATATTTTTTTTCTTTTCTAAAAGACGCGTTATAGGATTAAACAATTTTATTTGTCACGTAAAAGAAATGCTGAAGTAATGTGTGTTCACAACAATAGATGGTTCTATAAGCATCACCATTAGCAAAGAGAACAATATGAAATCAATAGTCTGCCTCATTGCGAGATGAATGGAACTAGATTTGAGCAGCGCTCATAGCCGTTCTCCTTAGAATAAATACCCAAGAATATCACAAAAAATGAAGGGAAGCTCTTTTAAATAATGCTTTTCCATACTGAACGGTCGCAAGATGGTCAGGAGAGTTTCTGCCAGTTGTCTTAGCAACCAGTGATCTGTAACGCACGTGAAGACCTGTGAATGTACGGACCGATGTGGCCAGATACGCTAATCGACCAACTGCCCGATTGGGCTTTTATATAATGTAACGAATATTGCATCACCTGCCGGAATTCGCTGCGCCTATTGCGTCATCTGCTGGCGCCCCCGCCCTTCCCCCCGAACTGGACTGTTCCTGGTTATTCTGGAGTCGCGCAGAAATGTTGCGCACGTTCCCGATGGCTCGAGGCGAGCGCCGGCCAGGTATAAATGCGCCGCTGTCGGCGGCCGCGAGTCAGTCAGTCAGTCAGGCAGTAAGCGGCCGCGAGTCAGTCTGTAAGCAGTCAAGTGGTAGTAAGCAGTCAGTCCGTCAGTGTGTATGAAGTGGAAGCTGTGCTGTAAAGTGTGCATTGCGGTGAACAGTGGTGCAGTGGGTGAACAGCAGTCAGCAGATTGAAGTCTGCAGTGGCAGCTGAGGTGTGAAGTGTGAATCATGGTAAATAGCAGTACGTGGTCCCTGGTCTGCGCAGTGAATTGTGGTCTGCGCTGTGAATTGTGGTCTGCGCTGTGAATTGTGGTCAGCGCTGTGAATTGTGGTCAGTACAGTGGACCGTGGACAGTGCATAGGACTGTGCCAAAAATATTCGAAGACAATTGAATATTGAAATATTATTTGTAATCAAATTAATATGAAAGAAACGTATGCAGTAAGTTTTTCAATTGTCTTGAACATTGTTGGCCTGAGACAACACACGTTTCCAGCACAAGTGTTCGTAGACCTGAGAACGTAGATAAATTCAGCCATACTCCCGACTTCGAAACTTTCTCTTCTAGGCCAACTGCTGTCAGTCAACAGGTGTCCGCCATAAATCCGATCAGTTGTATTACCGAGTGCAACTCTATGCACTTTTATTGGAGTTTTCGCAAATTCTTGTTTTTCTCTCTAGAGGGATGCCTTCAACTTGTTGCGTCCCTCGTTCTCCAGAACAACACTTTCAGTAATTTCCCTGGCTACCGTTTTTCCCTGAAGGAATTTACTCCCACTTCGATTAAGAAAAGATGATCTGAGAAAGGATTAAAATATCATCGGTACAAAAAACAGACGAATAATTTAATATGAGTATGTCCAGTCATACTAGTAGACAATATCGGATGGTTGCGTCTTGTGCTTGTGAATGATGGCGCTCTTTCCCTCTGCCTTATTTTGGCTTCGTAGAACTTCTCTCGCACTGCTGTCACGTACAAAAATCGTCGACACTAATGTAGACGTATCGAGTGAAGCTTGAGTCTCACGTACATTGGAAAACATTGCACCCACACACAGCTCCTAAATCACTTCAGTGAGGTACTTACATCGCCTTTTATCTACCTCTCTTATTCATAGTATGTTTGCCCTCTTTTCTCTCTAACTTGGAACATAACTGGGAGCTCTAATATTCAATTTCAAATATTGCTTTTTCGTGCTTGTACACACAGTTCAATAACTTTCTGGAAATTCATTTAACTTCTGGATCTTTGATGAATGAAAGTAGAGGTGCTACAACAGCAAGATCTTACTCGTAATATTTTGTAGAGGGTATGTAGAAATAGAGTAGAACCTACAAAACTCTTTACAACTCGCGAAAATTCTTATCTGAGTAGAACAAATGGCTCTCAGACATTGACCTAGAGCTTTGAAAGTTTTACTAGAACAGCGTTTACGAACTGAAGAAGAAATGACGCCAGAGCAGCGTTCCCCTCCGCGACGAGGCGCTCGGAGAAGCGGCGCGAGCAAAGGGTGGGAGGGAAGGGGGAGGCAGACAGCGGTCGCCGGCAACGAAAATCTTGGGAGCGGGCCATTGCCGGAGTTGCAGGCCACATAAAAGGGAGGCCATCTACGTTCGTTAACTTTCTTTCGATTTGGAAAGAAAGGTTTCTTTTTTGTAGATACTGGAACAATGACCAAGTGTTAAGTGTGTTCGAAAAAACTGCAGTATGTTAAAAAGTCCAACCTTCAGATGTATTACGCAGCTTTGCGACTCAGAGAAACCCACGAGATAAATATAAGTTCTGAGAATTGATAGACAGCCCGCAATCATGGGATGAGTAAAATATTTAGCGAATGAAATATTATGGAAATGATACTGACAGTCACGAAGATTTACGACATTCTGAAACAAAACTGTACATGAAATAATGAAATAATCAAGCCCAGAGTACAAATTACATCACGTGACACCTCCCGATTACCTGCATGCTAGTATTAAATATTGTTTTAGAGAAAAATAAATTACTATATAACGTAATACACAATATTATTGCCCTAAAATGTTAAAACTGTCTTTTCCAAAATTGTTATGAAATTGAAGAATGGAAGTAAAATTACAGTTTTAGTTATGATAGAGAGTTGGATATTGCTTTGACGTATGACGTATGTAATAAAGTACGTTCTATTACTTAATTTTTAATAATATTATTGAATCATAAACATTATAATTAACAATTACCGTTTAAAAACCGTAATTGTCGATTTTCCAAGCAAACCCCCTACTTCCGTACCGTCATTGGAACACCGTGCTTTTGCCACCGCGTTGAGCACTCCTTTTGCTCCGCCACTCGGTTCGGAGTAGAAAAGCAAATTTATGAATCGTCACAGAGCATTCAGTTGGCAAGGACAGTAGTACAACGTATATAACTCAGGACAATTTTAAACTTTTAAACACAGTACACTTGCATGGAAATCCATACTGGATTAAAATAACACACTACACTAAAAGAATAATATTTAAAGTTTTATTTCCTGCTAATAACTAAAAATTTCACACAAAATATAGGATATACCCTTATCTTACTAAGCCCTTCAATTCTTCCCGTTTTGAAATTTAAACTTAAGCACGTTAACTCCCCGAGAAATTGTTTTATTCACTGTCATTTTTTCCCATTGTTGTTTTGACTGCAGAAACAACTGAAAACTACTGATTAGAGCAGCCGACCGCCAGATTTCTTCTCCAGACGACTGAATTCGACATAGCTAACAAGCTAGAGGTCTGAGGCACTGCAGTGACATCATTTGGTGAGTGGAGTGAGATGAGCGGGGAAGAAGGGGTAACGGGGAAACAAAAGTCGAGGTTTAGTATAGAGGAAGCCGGGGGAGGGAGCTTTCACAAGGCGCAGCTGAGAGGCCAGAATCCGACGTGGCGGAAGGTGATTGGGAGAGATGGAGGGGAATGAGTGAGTGAAAGAAAGAAAGAAAGAAAGAGAAAGAGTGAGAGAGAGAGAGAAAGGGAGAGAGAGAAAGAGAGAGAGAGAGAAAGAGAGAGAGATATCTGGAAGTAAAGAGAAAAATAGTTACGGAAACCTGACAAGCGTCTTGGGATATACTCAAATGTCGCAATAGTCTTGTTGGCACCATAATTACACCCAAATTAACCCCCACGCAGAGACGGCCAGGAATGAGATCGCGAAATCTCGGCTTTTGCCTCTCGTAAACCGGGTTTAATTTTTAATGTCGTGGAACGAAATGGATAATCTGCTCCTGGGCAGTGTATGGAAAAAGGCGGTTGGAAACGGAGGTGCAGTGTGATGAGCGGCAGGAACGGCGGGAGTGGGTGGTAGCGGCAAAATACGGAGCATCACTTCGCGTCCAGCGCCATTCAGGAAGCAACCAACTATTAGTCTATGAGGGAAATGCATTAAAGAATATTAAGTAAATATTATTAATTATTATTATACGCTCAAGATTAAGAACATAATTAATAATTAAATCGCAGATCCTTTTAAATATCTTACTGCAGGGCAAATAATTGTGCAGTTAAAAATTGTGCCATAAACTTGTTCCTGTTGATTGCTTCAGACATCAACGCCTTGTAAGAGTATTTTAGTACTTTTTAGCATTTAATATGCCTTCCTGATTGACAGAATTAATACAAAAATTAATTCGCAAATTTATTAATAAAAATAACCTTACTGCAGAAGGAAAGAATTGTAAAGAAAGTCATTTTTGCTTACAATTGTGATTAAAATATATCAAGAACGCGTGGGTGGTGATGGAGGAGGAAGAGGGGGGACGGAGGAGACGGGGAATCAAGGCGAGGTGGAGAGTAGAATAAGGGTTTTTTTTGACGCTAAATAGTAATTTTGACCTTTTTTCAATAGAAAAAAAACGTAAGTAAATCAGTTTCGCTTAAAATCTACGCACAAACTCCAAAGAGAAAAGAGTGCAGTGTACAAGGATAGATGGAGTAACAGCGGAAAGAGAGAGAGAGAGAGAGAGAGAGAGAGAGAGAGAGAGAGAGAGAGAGAGAGAGATCAGCGGATAAAAGTGAGAACGAAGGGGGAGAGAAAATCTCTCTGCTTCTAAAGGATGGATGGAGATGGGGGGAGGAGAGGGATGGCGAAAGCCTTGAGGAGCGAATGGAAAGAGAGCGGAATGGAGCGAATGGAAAGGGGCGATGTCCTTGCCTCGACACACTGCTGCTCCTGCTGCCCAGCTTCATTCTCAGCGCAAGAATGCCGGCTTTGCAAAAGAGGGCTGGGCAGCTGAGATTAATCGACTGAGAAATAATTAATCTCCTGCGAAATTCATCTTATTAGCCAGTGGCCACGATGCCGCTATCGCCCCGTCTTGTTCATGAGTGGGGATGGGAAGAGACATTTGTCTGCACTAAATTATGATTTACAATTTTCATTAGACCTCGGGAAACAAGAAAATATAACTCTCTACAAATTACGAGGTAGCAACGGGTTCTTGAGATTTAATGTTTCAAATATGTTATTTTCTCAATTGTTTAAATTTGTTTAGTTGTTTGATTTATTTTTTACATTTAAAAATTTAATAGATCATTATACATTACATTGCCTCATACTATGCGGCTAGACTGAAGGCTTTTAAGCCATTACAAAACCTAAATGAACATGTCCAGTTTCGAATTCTGGTATAAACATCGTCTCTCCATCGCATCAAAGTTACCCCAAAAGAATATGGTACGGCTGAGGAAAATATTCTTGAAGGGGTGAAACCGGCCGCCAGAAAACGAGCACATGCTAGCCTACTACTCTTTCTAAACTTTTTATTAATTTATTATTTTTTTTATTTATTAATTATTTTAATTTATTATATATATATATATATATATATATATATATATATATATATATTGTAACGTTTCTCGTGGTGAATTAAAACCAACACAATATTATTTAAACAAAGATGTTTATTCGGGAACAATTATACACTAAAATCTACTTGGTCTATTTACAGATATATTACACTTAATTATTTACACTGTTACACACGACTCCGTTCTCTTGATTTATTTACACAGTTCACTTCTTACACACTATTTATTTAAACAGTTCTCTTCTTCTACAGTATCAGTCAGTCCATGCACTGTCCACGGTCCACTGCACTTGACCCCAATTCCCTGCACAGACCACAATTCCCCTGCGCAGACCACAATTCCTTGCGCAGACCACACTTCACTGCGCACACCAGGGTCCACTGCACTGCTGTTTACCGCGATGCCCACTTCACAGCTCAGCTTCCACTGCAGACTTCAAACTGCTGACTGCTGTTTCCCCACTGCACCACTGCTTACCGCGATGCACCCTTCACAGCTCAGCTTCCACTGCAGACTTCAGACTGCTGACTGCTGTTCAACCACTGCACCACTCTTCACCGCAATGCACACTTCCCAGCACAGCTTCCACTTCGGACACACTGACGGACTGACGTCTTACTGCTCACTACTGACTTCCTTCTGTTAACTTAACTCCTGCTAACTTCTGACTTCTGTTAACTCTGACTCGTGGCCGCCGGCAGCGGCGCATTTATACCTGCCCGGCGCGTGTCCCCAGGCACCCGGCAACTTCTCGGCGTTTCTCCGCGGCTCGCGGATTGTCCGGAACCGTCTAGTTCGGGGGGAAGGGAAGGGGCGGCGGCAGATGACGCAATCCACGCGCAGCGACTTCGGCAGGTGATGCAATATTCGTTACATAGCCCCCTCCTTAGATGCGATCCGTCCCGGATCGCGTTTAGTGAAATCATGCAGATATTTGCAGCTGGAGCCTCTATTGCAGTTGGAGGTTAAGAAGAATTGACAGTCAATTGTCTTCTTCGGATAAGCTGATTTTCCATGATGGTAGCTGCAGACTAAGATTTTTACCCCAGTGTACCGGAAGAGAACTTCCAACATGCTTCTCACTATTCTCCAGTCCAGTTTATCAAAACTGCATCCCAGTTTGGGCATGGCAAGCTTCTGGACGTTGTCTTGCAGAACTTGTTGGCGTAATTCAATCAAAGTTTCCCAAATATCCTGATAGGAGGCCTTGTGATGTGGCTTACTTTTTGTGATGAGATAATACACATATCTACTCACGTCGCGCAGTTGCAAAACCTTCCCAATTTCCGGTTGCTGGTTCTCTAGTTCTTCTATTCTCCTGGACTTGCTCTTGAATACGACACCGATGCCTCTGGTCATATCTAGATCCTGGGCGACACAATGCGCTAATGAATATTCATGGGGTACCGTGAACAGGTCCTGTTGTACTTCCATTGTCACACCATAACGCGCTATATCATTCCCGCCATGATGAGACATAAACTCGTCAAAAGTTAACTCTCTCATGTTCAGCTCACAAACCCGTGCGGTGTTTTCTCCGTCATTTTCATTACTTCCTGCGTACGGTGCCAGCCGATTGGAATGAACGACACGCGGTTTTCCATTCGGCAATTTTTTTAATTCGGTAGACAACATCATTTATTCTATTCACCACTTCGTACGGTCCTTCCCACTGTCGTTGTAATTTTGGACATAAACCACGGCGTCGTTGGGGATTGAACAGCCAAACACGATCTCCAAGTCGGTGACCTCCTTCTTCGGCTTTGATGTCATACCTGTGTTTCATCCTGTCACTTGCGATTTTTATTCGCTCACGCACCTAATTATGAATGACGTCCATTTTCTGCTTTAGGTCGTTTACGAAGCCTTCGCCAGCTATCTCTTGGCTAGTTTTACAACCAAACTGTAGATCACATGGTGAGCGTAGTTCCCGGCCGAAGAGAATATTTGCGGGTGTCTGTCCAGTTGTCTCGTGAACGGAGGAGCGGTAGGCTAGAAGAAAAAGATGTATGTACTGGTCCCAGTCACGTTGATGATCAGACACGACCTTCGCTAAATATTTTCCCATTGTTCTGTTCATGCGCTCCACCATCCCATCTGACTGCGGATGTAGGGCTGTTGTTCTTGTTTTCCTTATTCCAAGTAGTTCACACACTCCTTGAAAAACTTCAGATTCAAAGTTCCGTCCTTGGTCCGAGTGTAATTCAAGGGGTACTCCAAATCTGCTCACCCATTCCTTAACAATCACATCGGAGATAGTAGTGGCCTCTTGGTTAGGTAGGGGGTATGCTTCAACCCACTTGCTAAAATAGTCCATGGTCACGAGTATGTATTTATTTCCGTCATCTGACATTGGAAATGGACCAGCTAAATCAATGGCAATTCTTTCAAAGGGACTTCCAACGTTGTATTGCCTCATCTTCGCTCTTTTCTTTCTATGAGGTCCATTACTAGTAGCACAAACTTGACACTTCGTTCACCACATCTTTACGTCTTGCTTGGAATTAACCCAGTAAAATCGTTCGCGCACTTTCTCTAGCGTTTTCGTTATACCGAGATGTCCTCCCAAGGTTCCATCATGCAATTCCTTTAATACCTCAGGTATCCTTTTCCTGGGTAATAATATCTGCATTTTCTTCTGAGAGCCATCTTCATTTTCCACAACTCGTTTAAGAACGCCTTCTTCCTCAGCGATGGAGTCCCACTGCGCCCAGTACGATTTTACTGCTGAGGAACAGGAAGCTATTTCTTGCCAACTCGGTCTCCGTCCCGTCGTTTTCCATTTCCAAATATGTTTCAATTCTGCTTCGTCTCTCTGATCTTTCTGGAGTTCTTTGGGTTGCCATTTGTCGTTAATCACAGTAACCCTTAAGGTAGGAGACATCTTCTCTTCCGCATGACAGCAATGTTTGCAGTTTTCAGGACACGGTCTTCTGGAGAGAGCATCGGCGTTCCGGTGACTACTTCCGCTCCGATGTTCTATTGTAAATGCGAATTCTTGCAATCTTTCGATCCATCTGGCAACTTGCCCTTCCGGACTCTTGAAGTTCAAAAGCCATTTCAAAGCAGCGTGGTCTGTCCTCAAAAGAAATTCTCTGCCGTAGAGATACTTGTAGAAATGCTCGACGGATTTCACCACAGCAAGTAGCTCTCTTCGGGTTACACAGTAGTTGCGTTCTGGTTTTGAGAGTACTTTACTGTAATAACCAATGACCTTCTCCTGTCCGTTTTGTATCTGTGATAATACTCCTCCAATGCCAACGTTACTTGCGTCAGTATCAAGTATATATTTCTCTTGAGGTATGGATAGCTTAATATAGGGGCGTTTAGCATCGCGCTTTTAAGATTTTCGAAAGCGCACTGACAATCGTGATCCCATTGAAACAACAGTTTTTCTTCTGTCAGCCGAGTCAGCGGTTTGGCGATGTCGGCAAACCCCAAAACATACCGACGATAATAGGTACATAGGCCCAGGAAACTTCTTAATTCATGTTTATCTTTTGGTACTGGCCATTCCTTTACAGCTTTAACCTTCTCCGGATCAGGTTCTACTCCCGTACTAGATACTACATGTCCAAGATAGTTTACCTTCTTGCGAAATAAATGGCACTTCTTGGGGCTGAGTTTCAAGTTCGCTCCTTCCAACCTCTTGAACACCTGCTCTAAATTCTCGATGTGGTCCTCAAAAGATTTTCCGACAACAATTATATCGTCAAGGTACACAAGACAGGTCTCCCAAGACAGACCTCTCAGCACGGTTTCCATCAATCTTTCGAATGTAGCTGGAGCATTACACAGTCCAAAAGGCATTACTGTAAACTGCCACAAACCTGATCCGATGGTAAATGCAGTCTTTTCTCGATCACTAGGATCTAATTCTACTTGCCAGTATCCGCTTTTCAGGTCAAGTGTCGAGAATATCTTGGACCCAGAAAGCGTGTCCAACATTTCATCAATGCGGGGCAATGGATAACTATCCTTCTTTGTTACATTGTTGAGCTGTCGGAAATCGACACAGAACCGAGTCGACCCGTCTTTCTTCTTTACTAATACAACAGGAGAGGCCCACGGGCTGCTGGATGGTTCGATTACGCCATCTTCCTTCATGTCTTTAATAATCCGATCTGCTTCTTCTCTTCTCGACAGAGGTAATCTTCTAGCAGCTTGCCGAATCGGTGTAGCGTTGCCGGTGTCTATTCTACAGGTATGTCGAACAATATCAGTCTTTCCTCTTACCCCATCCCCGCATTCAAACACATGTTGATATCGCCATATTAGCTCTTCCGCCTTGTGACGTTCTTCCCGACACAGGTCTTTACAGGCCTCTGTAACCAGATTCTTCAGTCGTTCCGGAATTCCTTTAGATAGCGGTTCAGTGTGGATAGCATTTCGCAGAACTGAGGACGCCGTAGAACAATAACCAATTACTGCCCCTTTCCTTAACTTAACAGGATAATGATTAATGTTCATTATTCTCACAGGTATTGTTCTATTCACTCTGACCAGTTCTTTGGCTACTACAATTCCTCGTCCAATGTCTTCGTCATGATTTCTGGGTTCCAGGATAGCAATCTCCCCAGCTGGAACGTCGCTCTCAGGGCTCGCTTCTATAAACGTCTCGCTACGCTCCATCAAGATCACGTCGTAAGCCGTAATCACATTCACGGCAATGTTATTACGCGAATGCAGGACCACCTCCACTTCGTTGAGTCTCAGTATGCCGCGTTGTAAATCCAACTGACACCCATATTTCTTCATGATGTCCATTCCTAAAATTGCTTCTTCTTCAATGTCTGCGACCAGTAGACGATGATTGAAAACTGAAGTTCCAATGGTAAGGAGGGCATCCATCTCTCCAACCACATTCGCCGATTCCCCAGTGGCTGTTCGAAGTTTCCATTTGGATGGCATAAGATGACGAGATGACTTGGCAAAATCGGTTCTTATAATGCTCTTTGTTGCTCCAGTGTCCAGAAGTAAGACGCATGGTTTTCTATTTACAATTGCATCTATGTAAACGCTGTCAGCTTGGTGTCGAATGGACGCTACGTGCACTTCGTAAGGTGGGGCTCTTGTTTTATACGTCGACAGATGCCCCCTTCCATCAACCTGCTTTAGTTTCCCTGCTGGCTGCTGCGTTTATAAACAGGTTTCTCTTCTTGTTGCGTCACTGGACGGTCACATCGGCTTCTCACGTGGCCCAATTCTCCACAATTCCAACACCGAGGTTGTCGCCTCTTGATATTAGATTTGCGTGCGTCTAACAATCTCTCGATCATTGCCTCAAGGTACTTTTCGTTAGATGTACCTAGGTCGGGCTGCAAAGCTCGCACTCGTCCGTCACGTTTCGATGCTCTTTTTGCGGCCTCGAAGTCTAGCGCTTGACTTAATGTGTCCGCTAAGGTTTTCGGTCTTGCCAACCTTAATGCCTGTTGCGTTTCTGCATCATGGATCGCTTCAATGAAGTAACGGACGGCTATGCGTTCCATGAAACTTTCTGGGGAATCAGGGTTCGAAAGACGTACCAAACGAGAAATATCAGCTTCCAATTCTTGAAGACTTTCTCCTGGCTTCTGCGCACGGTTCTTGAGCATTGTAAAATACACGTCTTCTAGATGTTTTTGCCCATAACGTGTTTCGAGTCTTTTGACAATTTGCTCAAAGTTCGCCTGTTCTTCAATCGGTATTGTCTCCAGAACGTCAACGGCGTTACCACGCAATGATAAAATCAGTGCAGTGGCACAATCTGTCCCGGACCAGCCATTTGCTGTTGCAGCAGCCTTGAATTGTTTCAAATAATTTGGCCAAGAAGTGCCATCAAAGGTAGGTGGTTTCACTCGTCCTTTTCCCGGTGGTTCCCGTACTGTGGTCACTCGTGCAATTCCCTGTGCGTCCTGTACGGTGTTCATTTTTATTTTTTCTGTAGGGAAATCAAAAACCTTCAACTTCTCTTCTAATAGATTTAGTAATTTTTCCTCACTCTTCACAAATTTCTCTTCAATCTTCTTTACGTTTTTCGACATTTTCTCCTCTATTTCTTCTCTAACCAATATATTATTCTGTGTTATCTTTTTTTCCATGTTTTCTAATAACTTTTCTTCCAATATTCTGTTTTTTCCTTCGAAATCTTTTCTCAGTTTTTCGAATGCTTTGCAATAGTTTTCGTTCATCTCGAAGAGAAAACTCTCTGGATCCTCTCCTGCTGCCTTCAACGCGTTAGCAAGACGGTTTTGTAATATTGATTTCGTTCCGGTTGTCTCCAGCTCCCTGTTTTCTAACTCCACCATCAACTCGGTTACTTTCAGTTCCCGTAAGGTCTTTGTGCAACTCATTTTCATTAAGGTTTCAATTCACCACACGTTATACTGATTTAAACACACACCCCACACACCTGACACCAATTGTAACGTTTCTCGTGGTGAATTAAAACCAACACAATATTATTTAAACAAAGATGTTTATTCGGGAACAATTATACACTAAAATCTACTTGGTCTATTTACAGATATATTACACTTAATTATTTACACTGTTACACACGACTCCGTTCTCTTGATTTATTTACACAGCTTCCACTTCGGACACACTGACGGACTGACGTCTTACTGCTCACTACTGACTTCCTTCTGTTAACTTAACTCCTGCTAACTTCTGACTTCTGTTAACTCTGACTCGCGGCCGCCGGCAGCGGCGCATTTATACCTGCCCGGCGCGTGTCCCCAGGCACCCGGCAACTTCTCGGCGTTTCTCCGCGGCTCGCGAATTGTCCGGAACCGTCTAGTTCGGGGGGAAGGGAAGGGGCGGCGGCAGATGACGCAATCCACGCGCAGCGACTTCGGCAGGTGATGCAATATTCGTTACAATATATATATATATATATATATATATATATATATATATATATATATATATATATATATTGAAACACATAATGTGTTTCCTTACACTAATTAGAACATTAGCATAAGTAATCAGTATATATTTTGGACTGCGCGGTACGTACGACAAGCGCGGCGAACAACGATGGGAACTAGCAACGGTCGCTACCGCCGCCGTTGCCGCCGCCGCGAGGACAGCGTGAGAATGTCGGTTACGAACTGGGCAGCGAACGGCGAAGATTTCAGCCGTTAGGACAGTCGCGGAGAACTGGCCGGTAGGTACGGACGTGTGGCGAAGAGCTCGCCGTTAGTGCATGGACAAAGGGAACATGCGGTGTATTTTGTAAAGTAGTAGCAACTGTAAAACAATAGATACGTGAAGTAGAGATCGAGAATGTTATTAGGATGAGAGATCAGCGACGAGAGAACAATCGATCGCGCTTGTATTATTTATCGCGGTAAGAATAACACCGGAATTGTGTGGTGCTGAACTGAGGCCAGCACGTGTAGTAGCCGTGGGTTAAGTGATTAAATCCAGCGACGGAACATAATCAGAGTGAGGTGCAACACCGAGGTACCAGGAGCCGAATCAGGAAGGATTCGCAAGGTCACCAGCCGAGGCGATCGCCACGCCATCAGCCGCCGACGACGCCCAGCTGCTGCGAAGGTCAGCGACCCCTGCCGACACGAGCCGTGCTCCAAGCATCGAAGGTATTGGTCGGGGCCCCAGAGGTATGATAATATGTATTACACCTAATCTTGGTACCAAGGCAGAGTGTATAAATGTTGTTAGATCATGTAATTAACAAATCTGGTTTGTGAATAAATGCTGTTCATGATTGTACTTCATTTATTAATTAACTTTCCTAATGTTATACCAACTTATCGTAGGGACCCATTCACGGAAAAGATACCCTCCTTTAGTAATTTCTTGCAGTGAAAATACCCGGCATCACCAGGTATGTCACAATATATATATATATATATATATATATATATATATATATATATATATATATATATACACGTCAATGTAGCTTCAATATTTTACTTTGCCACAAACCACTCCAATAACATTACAACATTTAAATCTTTCAAACTAGGTTGCATTCATCCTTCGACCATACATCACTAGTAATCTCCTATAGCATCCCTTCTGTGTGTAAGAAAATAACTTTCTCAACCCCTTATCAAACTAATAT
This sequence comes from Gryllus longicercus, assembly GCA_038098605.1. Lineage (NCBI taxonomy): Eukaryota > Metazoa > Arthropoda > Insecta > Orthoptera > Gryllidae > Gryllus > Gryllus longicercus. Next base: position 3,417,665 of record JAZDUA010000007.1, read on the forward strand.
AGCGACCTTTCTTCGGCCCTGGCTGCTAGAATATCTGTCCTTTTTATATTAAAATGTCTATCAGAAATTAACCGTTCTATCACGCGTGTTCCTCAATCTCCAACATTCACACCAACTGTCATCCACTCTTAAGCGTTTTAGTAGCAATTTCACTTTGAACTCAGAGTAGCTCTCTTCGTTTCGGACCATTGCACTCTAAAACACTCATGAACGTATCCGCTTGTTCGTGTGGCTAATAATCTATCTCTAATCCATAGAATAGTGGCTTTTATTTTAAAATATCTCCACATTTCAACATGACCGACATATGTTAAGACGCAGATATTTAGCGCGTGTCAAAGGGCTAGAATTAATTTGTAATAATAAAATTTGATCCTTTCTAATCGATATACACTTTTTAGACAGTAATTCTTAACCGCGAGAACTCGCAGCTTTAATGTACAACCTACACCTTTAATGTACAACCAAGGTACAACCTTCGGGAAATCGGACGCTGTGCGCACTGCTCTAACGATTCTTTATAGCGCAATTCGTTATTAACTTTGAGACGCCTTTACGTATGACTATTTCACTCCCCTTTTATGGGCATTTGTGCTCCGAAATACGTTAAAGTTTTGTTAATTTATATTGCTTATCTATAAAATTGTTACATTTTCTGTAATATACATGATTGTCAGAACCGATAATAAGCACACGATGTTGCTTGAATCCTTTTAAATAAACTAACAATTCAATAAGTAATGAGAAACCTTATGCGCGCAAAGAGCAGAGTCACTTTATCGCCCTTCCTGCGTCGTGACCTATATTCTTGACGAGCTCCCGGAAAAACGGGGTGGTCTCAGAATTTTAATGAGAAAATTAAATAAAAGAACTTGAAGTTTACGAAATAAAAAAAACGAGAAACATCTTCGGACTGCACAAGAAAAGACGGCATCAGAAATAAGTCGCAATCCGCAGCGCTAAAATGAATGCAAATGCATGCTGGCCCCGGGAGGAGCAGCAAAGAACATCGCGAAGAAAGCGAAGACGAGTATAGAAGCGTACGAAAGTGAGGAAGAGCGAAAGATATAAACAAAGGAAGGAAGCTTTTAGAGATCTCCCGCCGGCGCCATAGTTTCTCGTCCAGACTTATTGTTCTAACGTTACCATAATTGCAGCTCTCGTCCGGAATACGATTTCTAATCTCCAATTGAGACATCACATTTCACATTCACCGAAAAGAAGGGATCTGATCAGAATATAAATAAAATTCTATTTGGGACGAAATGTTTTCGAGTAATTGCCAGGAAACTTTCATCTTCCTTCAAAAGAAGGCTTCATTATGATTTCACGCGAATAAAAGTGGCCATATCAAAAACATTGAGTACACCAAGAAATGAAGTTACATTACACGTAACTTGCGCAACCTTGCGAAAATTTTCCTAAAATCAATAACCGTAATTACCAGTTATTACGGATGAAAACTTTTGCATTACGAGAGACATATTACCGGACGAAATAACACAGAAACAGATGATAGAATTCGCCAAAAACGATGTACGCAATGCTTCTTTCGTGTCCCCAAGCACGTTTAATTGCGCACGGCGTCACATTTCTTTCTCATTTGTTTGCAGTTGAGTCTCTCGACGACAAAATAAAAAGACGACAAAATGGGAAAACAAACATCATACAGATGGGACTCGCAGTGAACAACTGTCAATGGTCTGTAATATTTTTGGTTTCTCATATTCATTGTAAATTTCAATAAATGAATTTTAATGCATGCGTAACCACACTATGACTCTTGAATGTCTGTCAATACGTAAATGCATTTTAATTTATCATTGCAATAAAGTAAATGTATAAATACCCAGATTGTTATTTTTGTAGATTTGTTTTGTGCTGTATTTACTAGATTCCAATTCAGAAACCCTACATTCCAACCAGTCAAAACATTAATTACCGTATTAGGTATTCAATAAAATGGGAAAACTTTCTGTGTATTACTAATATTTGTTTTGTTTTTAAATCCATTTAAATTTAGCAACATATTACATTATTAGCTCATATTTTTAATGTTCTCTTCATGCAGCAGATTTTGTTTCACGTTTCATATGTTTTAGGAAGTACTCTTTGTGAAAAATATCTACGAAATAAGTAAGAAATAAATAAGTTTGTACTTCTTCTGAAATGGGTTTATATCTTCCTTTCCGAAAAATTCTCCACACTGTGTTGCAAAGGGGTAATATGAACCCCTGGCGATAATCTGAGAAGTTACAGAAGAGAGAGAGAGTGGGAGGAGGAGAGAGAAAGAGGGAGAAAGGAAGAATGAGATGAGAGAGAGTGGAAGCGCAAATTTTTTATTTGCCATCAGAACGCCTGCATGGCTGCCATCTGCGAGTCAGCGCTTGAGGCGCAAAGCAGAGGCCGCACTCACTGTCCGTCTCCTCACACGAGGACAGTCAATCATCCTTTGTTGAATGCCTTTATCGAAACGAGAAACAGAAAAATTAATCCTTCGACTATCGAGGTATTTTGTACCTGTCGAATACTAAGAGGGTAACGAAGGTACCCCAAAGAAAATGAAATATATTTTTAATATGCTTACCGTAAATGTCGCAATATTGTTGTTGATATGCAGATTAAACATTATTTTGATTCATTAATAAAATATTTAGTGATTTTAACAATGTATTTTACATGCAGGTCTTTGACCATGACAAAGAGGTCTCGAAAGTCAAATCACGCGACTTTCAATAAAAATTATCATTCGTATTGTCTCTTTTACAAGATACTATTCAACAGTTTCTGAACTGATGCATGCGTCATAATTCACGATTTCCTTGCCTTCGGCACAAATAATATCGTCGACTTTATCTATAACGTCCACATAATCTTCACTAATGTCATAAAACAATATGTGCCCTTCAGGACCTTCTTCACACAAAACGTCTGGATTGTAAATAAAGGACGCTGAAACAATGCTCTCAGGCAAGTGCTGTAAAAGCTACACTTCCTGTTCCAGTAGCACGCTAGATTGTCACAACTTTGTGGCCTCATTCGACCTGTCTTATTCTACATTCACCAATAACACGAGTGCTGCAGGCTGAGCGTCTCAGTTGTTGAAGTTCAACCTGTAGTAAGTCATTGAATGCAACAGCTATTCACTGATCCAAACAGATTGTGCTGCAGCCTAAACATAGCAGACGCTGTATTTACGGTCGAGTGCGTGAATACGGTATTCCATTGGCCGCTGCTGCGGAATACAGCTGGCGTGTTGGTTCAAATGCTGATAGGAAACCACTTATTTAGCCGACATGTAGCAGAGTTTTGGAACAGGTATAAATACACCTTTCGCCCTATATGAGTTGGAATCGTGTTATGGTCATGGATGTATTCAGTTGAATGGGGAGGGGTATTTTCATATTCCTTTGTATCTCTCTTAAATCATCATCCTGACCTTAAAGTCCGCCTACCTCGTATTGGTGACGAGAATGTCAGCTGTGCTACAGGCCTATGAACAATGGTAATGACACTGTCTAGGACGAGGACTTTTCCTTCTCGAAATGTGCAAATATAAAGAGGGGACTATGAGTATTTTGACATTTGTAGTCAAGATAGGCCCAAGGATTACCATGGGCTGTCTTTGACAGACATGTTTATCGATATGTCTACGAGGTATGCGAGCGGCTTATTAGTATTATTACTAGAAATGTATAAATAAAAATGTGATATACGCTATGTTTTACCTATTTCCTGAATATTATATTTATTTCTTAATATAGTTTAGCAACTTGCACTCAAAATTGCATTCCGGCACAATAATACCGTTCTTTTTGATCTAAAGATTTGTTGGGTGAAGCCATTTAATCGCGAATGACCGAGGTGTTAAAGCGACCTTAAATAACAAAAAATTCAGATATTTAGATCTTGAACTGTGCCCTTCAGTCACATAAAAGGATAATTACAGAAGCTATTAAATATAATTTTCATTAAATAACTCAGACGACAAAACAATTATGAGCATATAGAACGATATTGTTTAATAATGAAATGAAAAAAAAAGTTATTCAGTTAAGACTACTGATAGTCTTTTTATACCACAGAAGTTCCACAATGAAGTAAATAAAATGTACTTGATCGCAATCACAATGCTTTAAAATCTTCAGTCATCACCATAAAATAAAATGTACTTCAAAATAACATTTGTAGATCTGCCATCGGGAATACGGAAACTACTCTCTTTCCAAGCATGGCATTTGAAATAATCAACAACTATTCAACTTTCATACAACTGGAATGTATCCTTCTGCAGTCCTTGCTGTTGAATTGTGCAATTTCTTTCCGAACAATATGGTCGCCAGCAAAATTCATCAGCAATTGACCCGCGTGACCTTGAAGCTCCTCGCGCACCAAATCCACACAACAACATCGGGAATTCAATACGCTGCGTTTCCAGCTAGGGGATTCTTATTTGCACAGCTCAGTTTCATCCCCCGACTGTTTGATAACAATTTGCACGGCCAATTCCCTGCCTCGATATTCCTAAAATATAAAAAACACCCCCAGAATTTAAATGGAAAATTTGCTACTGCGGGCGCTGTGCGTGTGATGGACAGAGCGTCCATGAACTCACGAATTATTAGAGCTGTTATTTACTTTGAAAAGCAAGCGCACATATGCCTGGGAAAAGCGAATTTCGATAACAATTTACAAGGGATTGAAAAGGTTAAAGGGTGATACGCACCTGACAATCTGCATTTGGTCAGTCTGGCCTGCACTGCAAATTCACCCAACCTACAGTTAGTTCAGAAAGTTTATGCATGTTTGCCAGGAAACAGTAGGAAAATCTTCTGTGGATTATAATTAGAATGATTGAGAAATATATAGATATTACAATTGGATGCAGATGGTGTGGTTTTTAATCTCTCATGTAATAAGACACTATAAACTGCCGACATCCCCAAAATCAACTGCAAATACATTGACATCATCTACGCGGACGACACAGCCATCTTAGCTCGACACGAAGATCGAGCATTTCGTCTCGTGGAAGAACATCTGCTATCCATTCACAAGTGGCAGAAACACCTCGAGATCAATGACAGGAATTCTGTCCATGTCCACACCATGTTCTTCAATTACTTAAAAGGTAAGTTACCTTTATTCAAGTCTACGTGTATTCCGTAGAATAATCGACCCTAAAACAAATAAATGGATATTTCTGTTTTTTCTTAGCAGTAAATTTGATTCACTAAAGAAGACATTAGAACCATCACACGAGGGAGGTCAGAGTGCAGGTGATCAGACGCCAGCCCCGAAGGGGCGAGCAGAGGGTTGAAGGTGGCAGGGGGAGCCGGGGCGTCACGTGGGATAAGCGTGCTGTGTCCATTGCGCTTCAGAGACAAAGCAACATTGTGACGCGTAATTGCGAGCCGGGGCCACTGTCGCCAGCAGTTGGCTGCCCTGCGCCCGCTTTGCCGCCCGGGGCCTGTGCTCTGGGAGTGGCAGAGCGGCGAGTGACCTGCGAATGAAGGTGCTCTCGCGTTGCCCTCCCTACAGGAGCCAGGTCCACAGGGCCACCCCTTCACATCCCTGACAGAACAATTGCACTCCCACCTGGGTTGGGTATACAGCGTCCGACCTGGCGTTGTTGCCCTATAGGCGCTTCATCTCGTGCCGTAACGAGTCGGTAACGTAAGTCGTAACATAATCGTTGCGACGACGCTAGATCGGTGAACGAGTAAAATAACTCTCGGGATCGTGGGCTTTCCCTTGCGCAGTTCAAATGAGAATGGCTCGTTTTAATTCATTACAAAATGTCTTAGCATACAATATGATGGAAATGTTGCGTTTGTTTGACTTAAATAATTTTTATGACAATCGCGGAGGTCAAAGGCCAGAGCGTAGACATGAGATAGGATAAACGTAGAAAAAGCATTCGCTTTAAAGTTTTTGGTTATAAAGGTAACGCCATTCCCTTCGGGGACCCACGTTGTCCTCTGCTATAATCTCGCGGAAGTGAACCAATTCCTACACGTTTGTTACGATAAAGGAAAAGAGGAGCATTTAGTACTAGTAAGGTCGGAATCGTCTGTCGTCGTGACCGACAGTTGGTGTGCAGAAGGTTGGCGTTACCGCATTCTACCTGATTCATCAAGATACGACACGACTTCCACGACGTGATATACGATTAACATCAACACAAAAGTACGTTACTCATAATATCTCAACATGTAACTTACGTATTTCGCAACTTCGTATTTTATTGCTATTGACCACACTACCGGCATTTATTAAAATGCTCAGCTGATTAACTGTGACAATCGAACCATCTTCTGACTCCTTGTTGTTTAGGTCACGGCCCTGACATCACGACGGGACGACGGAGTATCAACTACAATATAAATTTGTTCGTCGGTTGAAAATAAGAAATAAATAATAAAATGAATAAAGTAATACAAAGTATAATAGTAAATATTTGGAGTATTTTTTGGATGTATTATGATTTATTCACGAAAAACAATATTTTATTTTCATTTTAAAATCAATATTTTATTTTCAAAATTAGTTTTGTACGCCACTAATCCACAAATCACAGTCAGCCGTTCGCCTAAGGAGGGGGGATGGGGGAGAGGCGGGCAAAGGCCGCGGCTCGCACCTACTTGAGGTCGCAATTGCCACCGGCAGATAAAAATCGCGTTGAAGCCAACGGGATGCGGTGCTGGCGATTGAAACCGCCCTGCCTGCGACGCTGATCGTATCTCTCCCATTGCCCATTTGCCCTGGCAAATGGAGGAGTAAATGCGTTGTTGAAGTCAAAAATCCGCGAATAAAGGATAACCATCGAGAACGAATTTTGTTTTCAACCTGTGGTTTAGTAACTATAAAGTGTGTGACGATTGCCACTTAAAACATACCTAACAGGAATATTAGGATGAGTGATTCCCAAGTGCAGTAGCATAGATTTTTATATAAACTGTACTGATTGGAATGTAATGTTAATGCAGTGTTTGAAAGTTAAACATCTTTAACTACTATTTAAAAAAGTTAAACTTAAGTATATGCCACCAGACATCCAATTGTAAAATAAATATAATTATATTGTTTGGTCTGAGGAATATTTTCATTTCAGCAGAAGCAGACGCATTCATAAAGGTATTTGTAGATTTGATTTTTTATAAAAAGTCACAAAATAAGTAAAACGTGCGCGAGGTTTTCTTAAGTTCGAGAATTCCTACGACCACTCACTTGGACGTCTCAAGAAAGTACGTAGGTCGTTCCGATAGTAATGCCTTCCAAATTTTATTTTGTAACCTTATGACCTCAAAACCAAATGTTTGTGGTCTTATAGTGGAATTTGAACCTTCCCGCCTATTTTCGTTTAATTTCGTTGACACTCGCCAAATAGAAGCCCAGTGACAGAGTGCCAAAATGGCGTGTAACGTGAACGCGCGTGAGAAACAAAGATGCGTAATTGAATTTCTCTCTTCGGAGGAAATTGCCCCTATTGACATCCACAGACGCTCGCTGAACATTTACGGAGAGCAAACGGTGAATGTGAGTACAGTGCGGCGATGGGTAGTGCGTTTTCGTGGTGGTGACAGCGACGTGAAAGACAAACCACTTTGCGGTCGGCCACGCACAACTGCCACACCAAGCAATGAGGAGCGCCTCGACCAACTTATTCGCGCGAATAGTCGCATCACGACTGGGGAATTGTATGCGGCTGTGAGCATTGGCTGCAATTCATTAGAATTTATAATCAGGAAATTAATGTACCGTAAATTGTGCGCAAGGTGAGTCCCGCGAGCACTAAGAGAGGAACACAAACTTCACTGAACGCACTTCAATAGTTCGGCCAGAGAAGAAAACAACTTTTCTCTTGCAACACGACAATGCTAGACCTCACCCTAGTCTCAAGACCACGAACCAAATCGCCAAATTTGGCTGGACTGTTTTACCACACCCACCATACAGTCCGGATTTGGCACCTTCAGACTTCCACGTGTTCGGGCCAATGAAAGATGGATAGCGGGGACGTCGATTTTTGAACAACGGCGCTGTCAAAGCAGCTGTGTGTCAGTGGGTCACCTCGGCTGGTGCAGATTTTTACGAGCGAGGCATGCAGGCTCTAGTTCTGCGATGGAAAAAGTGCATAGAAAGAAAGGGGGACTATGTTTAAAAATAGGTACGAATTAAAAAATATCGTTTCTCACATCTTATTTTTTTATTTACTGTAGTTATCATGCAATTAAATAGAGGGCATTAGTTTCGGAACGACCCTCGTATATATAATTATAATTGTATATTTAATATTCACTGTTTCCGACACTAATAACATTAAACTGTTTTATCTGTCACTCCTAAAATATTTGTTAATAACTTTATACGTTTTCATTCTAAAATTTATGTAAAATATAAAAAGATAAATCAGTATCAACAGGAAGAACCAACAATTTCAGTATCATCACTGGCCTTAAATCTTGAAGAACATGCAAGTTGGTTCTTTAAACAAATTAAAATACTGAATGGATCAGCGGTATATGGTAGCATCGTCAAATTACTGAACATTAAAAATAATATCATTAAAAATATCAACAAAAAAGTGTTTTATGATGTAGACACGAAACTGTGAGTACTGAGTTTAATATTTTTGAATTCCTTTGCTTTTATTTTTTTAATTGTATTGTTTACGCTAATATCAACCTTTTTTTATAATCTCTATTGCTCTTAACGAGGCGCATAATATATTACATAATGAAAAGTTTCTAAAAACGTTGACGCTGGCATCCAACTTAGTGGTTACAATAGTTCACGCATCAATTGCAGTGGGCAGCACAAGATTAGATACGTTAAGGAATGGCATCATGGAGTGAACAGTGGGATTGGCAAACGTAATTATAGGTGTTAGTACATTAGCAATGTCTTATAAATTTGATTAAGTTATTGTAGGTCACTTTGTTGGTCTTCTTCATATCATCAACACATCAACATATATATATCATTTTGGCAACTTGTCTTTTTGAGGTTTGTTTTTCATAGTGTAAAATTTTGACATTATCAAACCCAATGGAGTGGTTAAGTTCTTTTCTAGTGTAGTAAAAGAGAAATATAGTGCCCTATATTTGTTGAATTCGTATTTATGCTAGTAAACCCATTTGCTGAGATAATGCTTGGTTTCTCCAATATATGACATATACCACATTAGACTTTATTTTGGATTTATCTTTCCGTTTGTCGTATAGATCGCAGGTCTTATTTAAGTTATAAAATATAACTTAGTAAATAGAAGTAGGCCCTACTTCCATAACCCACTTTCGTTTTTCTATTAGGGCACAATCCCTAACACAGTGCACGAAATTATGTTTTCTCACAAAAAGTTTATCTGTTCTTGTTTTGACCAATGCGTTATATGCACATTTCCTACATTTTGCTTTGCCTGTTTAAGGAGTACTTCTATTAAAGGTTGCTTCAATGGAGGCATGCTTTGGAGTTTATTTGTTCGTTTTTTTTTCTTATAATTTTAACTTCTTTCTTTCATTCTGCTCACTTCTAGAGCCTTTATACCCTATCCTCTTCTTACAATTAGATTTCATATTAACTAATTTGTAGTGTACCCATTTTTTTTAACGACAACATTCATTAACCGCACTAAACACAATAGATCAGCTGCTACAGCGAGCCAGAAGAGGGAAACATGAATTGTCACTTGCCACCTTTGTAAAGAAACTGCTTCCTTAGTTGTGATCTCTCTCTCTCTCTCTCTCAGTCAACCTAGCAACCAAAAATATTACTTGGAGGAATAACACTTGGGGTTTGTGGGATATGACAAATGTAGTGAAACACCGTTCTTAAGTAATATATCCTTTTTTTAAATATAGCCCTTAGCCTCTTTGTAATGTAAGGTATTCAATTTTTAACAATCATTGCATTATTGTCAAGTATGCTAAATTTATAGCAATTTATTACAACTGGCTGTGTTTAGGAATATTCTTTTATATTTTTATTACAAATTATTCTGAGAAAAAATCAATTTGTGTTGATATTTGTTATATTTACTTTTTAAGCGCAGAAAAAAATACGCAGTTTTTTGTCTGTCTCGCATGCTGGTTTTGCTTCTGCACCTGCCTCGTATTATTGCTGTAAGTCCGAATGTTAACCCGTTTTGTCATGCCCTCGGGTTAGATTGAAAAGACATTCGATTTTATAGCTTCAAACCCACATTGCACAACTGAACTACCACAATTGTTCGACCTGCAGTTGAAAAAAAAAAACAAATAACAACAACAAGAGTTGATACAGCGCGCCAGGGGAGTCTCCCCGCACTGGGCCGGGTCAGGGCTGCCACCACCACCGCTTCTGCCCCCCGCTTCACCGCCCTGGGGGGCGCTAGTATCGCATGCGTGCCATCACCTCCCCCCTCTCCCTCACAGCTGCTTCTATGCAAGCCATCGCAGGGTGAAGCCTTTCCTGGTCCTCGTGATATCAACCTAATTTTTCAAGTCACTCACCAGCAAGGTGCCTCTGCGGGGAAACGTACCTGGCGGACTGTAGAAAGGAAACAGAGGACATCCAGTAATTGCTAATTAGTAGGTGGCGGATTTTAATGACCTTAAAAATGTGGCAAAAATGGTAAATAAATGGTATGACATCAATTGATGCCCTGAGCCACCTAAGCCGGCTTTAAATGATGAAAAAGTAACATTTAACCTAAATAAAAGGGGAACTTTTTGTTGGTGGTCATCGTTAATCCCCTCCCCCTTGGTGTAGGACTGTGACCGATGTGAGCGAGGGGGCACCAGGTTGGGAGGGACGGTGGAAGGGTGGCAGGCAGGCAGGCAGGGAGGGAGGAAGGAAGGGAGTGAGGGAGGAAGGAAGGAAGGAAGAAAGGAAGGAAGGAAGGAAGGAAGAAAGGAAGGAAGGAAGAAAGGAAGGAAGGAAGAAAGGAAGGAAGGAAGAAAGGAAGAAAGGAAGGAAGGAAGGAAGGAAGGAAGGAAGGAAGGAAGTGTGGGAGGGAGTGAGGGAAGAAGGATGGGAGGGAGTGAGGGAAGAAGGGTGTGAGGGAGGGTGGAAGAGTGGGAGGAAGGGGGTGGAAGGGGTGGAAGGGGGTGGTAGGGGTTGGGAGGAAAGGTGAGAGGGTAGGAGCGGGGGAGGTGACGGTGGAAAGGAGCAATGAAGAGGCTGAAAACGCGACGAATTCTGAAGGTGGAGCGCGTTTCACACGTTAAACTTTCATGAGCTGCAACGCGAAACGCCGCCTTTACTGGACTGCAAAGCGCCTGAATTCATTACGGTGTTTATTTCGCGCGGGGTGGCATTTGCGAAGAGGCATTAACGGAGGAACGGGATCTTGAGATGAAACTCGTTAATGGTTTGCGTGCTAACGTGGTTATTATACGAGAATTCAAAATTGAATTATTCGCATATTCAGTATTCAGTGGATTAAACATTATAACGTTGCGGCTCAAAACGTGAAATTTATTAATAACTAAATTCTCCTAGAATAATAATTTATCTTAATATTTTAAAAAGAGTGTTCAATGAAAAGGGAAAAAAGGCAGATTTTGCAATCGAAAATACATTTCCTGAATAAGCGTTACGGAAAACATTCAGTGATCAGAAATTTACATTTTAGTTTTCATTCGTTTAAGGAGGAACTATGAGAAAAAATCATGAAGTGAACCGCCTAAAACAAAGATATTTATGTTTTGACGAAAGCAAATGAGTTCCGAATTATCCGTGAGAAAAAAATAAGAAAACTTTTATTTCTATTTCATTGGCATTTTAGTAAAATTTTTGAGCAAATGAAGTTTTTGTATCGCAAATAAGCTATAGCACAATTAGTAAGCAATTTCTCAGATACTCAAGGATAAAATTTGACAAATACGTGAGTGATATTCAACAATTAAAATAGTTCATGGTTATCATATTTATAATTAACTTAATTAAAAGTCATTAATATCAAGTTCTATGCGCACTTGCAAGGAATCGGCAAAACACAGTGACAAAAAACATAGACAAGGGGCGGTTGATTGATTTCGTGTTTACGAGCTCCTGAACTATTATTAGTGCAAGGAGTGTAGTGAATGTTAAATCGCTGTCCAAGCGGTAGCTGTCCTCTACGTGACATCTGGCGCTAATGTGGACATCAGCTTGCGAATGTTCCCCATCCAGTCGTCTCGTCCAGCGAGGCACCGCCCCAGCCGAGAGAAGGTGTCATCTCCCGACTGATCTCTCGGGATGTGCAATAGTGTATTTCATGTTAGTCTACGTATACGTACGGGGAGCGGAAGGAAAGACAATGACGAAAAATCGCATCTTGGCCAGTTTGTCCAGCTACTGCACCAGCATTCTCTTGGCAACTATCGAAGAAAGCACGTAAAACTACTGATGTATCCATCCGGCCGGCCGAGAATTGCCCTGCAGGCAGCGGCTGAATTCCACCTAGATATACGCGGCTGGTGTGGTGGCACGGGGCGAGGGGCTGTGGGTGGGGCTTGCGTCCCTCGACTGCGCGTCCGCCGGAGGGAGGAAGGGCTGAGGGACGTCCTGTCGCGTCCGCCGGGAGCCCTTATCGCCGAGGTGTCCGGCCGGCGACAGGTGCAGGCGCGGGGTCGGGGGCGGGGGCGGGGCCGGGTCGTTCCACAGACGCGCGGACAGCGCTGACGTGCCGGGACGCCCTTGTCGCCGCGCCGCCTGAACCCGCAGAGGCAGATAGCGCCCAGGACACGCCCTCTGCAATTGCAGCTGATAAGAGTAGGAGCCGCCTTTCCCCCGCACACGTTTCGTGCATAAAAAACATGGGATATGTGCAATGCGGGGGTTTCAGAATAATTGGTACAAACTTCTAAGACATGTAGAGGTGTCAAAAATGATCACTTTTCGTCAAAGAACGTATGGTACAAAATGTCACCTGATGAATTTACACAAATGCATTTGTGCCCGATTGTTAGGCAAGTAGTTATGCACTCTAGTTTGGCAGATTTCTTAGTTCATTGACCAAAATTAGTCTCTCGCACTTCTGCATTTCTTACAATTTTGTAATATTTATTTGATACTGATGTTTAATCATGTCATAAACTATCGACGAAATACCATCAACATGGAACGTGTACGAATGCATTGTAGAGAAAATTGTCCCAATGATCGCTTCTCATGAGTGGGCATTTCAGAGAGGACAGTTTTAGTAACCTAAGGTGTAATGTGTTTTTTTCAGAACCTCTTTATAGCGTACGCCTCAGCTGATCTGTCATTTTTGTCAGTTTTGAGTTTGTCCGTTAGAGACATATTTACTTTTTGAAGAAAACAGACACAGGAATAATAGATATCCTGGGACAGTATAGATACAGGGTTAAATAGCTAGTCCAACTAAATAAATCAGTATCATTTCACGCCGAAGAAAACAACTTTTTGCTCTCTTATGGTGACAGGGAACACAAAATTACCGATGCTGTAATAATAATAATAATAATAATAATAATAATAATAATAATAATAGTGATTTTATTAATGGTGAAGTTCAAGCCACAAGGCTGCTTTTCCGCCTAATCGGAACAAGCTCTAAGCTCCCGACCGGTCTCCCGGCATGTGCGGTGGTGTAAGTGCATATTCGTGTATATGTGTAAGTAAGGGGACGAGTGTAGGAGAACAAAGAAGAAGGAAAGATTGCACGCGGTTTGTAAGCCGTTTGTTAGTGTACTGTTCAGGCATTCGTCTGGTGTTGACCGGAAGAACTACGGAAAACTACAGATCATAGCAGCCGGCCGCTAGAATTCTCTTCCACACACACACACACACACACACGCACATAGAGAGAGAGAGACAGAGAGAGAAGCAGAAAGAGAGAGACAGAGACAGGGAGAGAGACAGGGAGAGAGACAGGGAGAGAGACAGGGAGAGAGACAGGGAGAGAGACAGGGAGAGAGACAGGGAGAGAGACAGGGAGAGAGACAGGGAGAGAGACAGGGAGAGAGACAGGGAGAGAGACAGGGAGAGAGACAGAGAGAGACAGAGAGAGACAGAGAGAGACTGAGAGAGACTGAGACTGAGAGAGTCTGAGAGAGACAGAGAGAAACAGAGAGACAGACAGACAGAGAGAGACAGAGAGACAGACAGACAGAGAGACAGAGAGAGAGAGAGAGTGTCCAACTTTTCTGACACTTTACACTCTTTGACAGGCGTGTGACTCGTCTGTATATTCAGAGAAGCCATGAGGTATTATTACCATTTGTGGTAGTAAATACGCTCCTCAACAACAATTAGGTAGAGATCAAGGAAAAAATGTGTGAGTATTTACGAGCTACGTAAAAAATGACCAGTAAACTCAGTTCTTACAAAACGTCTTAGTTTTCTGGATGACATGAAAAATAAACAATTAATTTAATTTTTAATTGACCTTTTGGGACAGGTCCCACAAAGATCTATGCGTAATAATCGAGTAATCTCCATCTTTACGTCATTCACAATTGTACCACCTCCAGTTTACCAAACGTGAGAAATGTATTGTTCGACGCCTCTCGGTCTTCTTATTGTAAACTCGCTCTTTTTTTGTGAATCGAATCAATCCCCAAATTCAAATAACTTTCACTAAAAACGTGTTTGTTTGGTGACTTTAAGCAACTAGAATGCATGTTCGGTGACTCACTGCACTTACGGTGGTGATCATCAGCTCATTCGAGTCCTCTCGAAGGGACAAATTGATTGCATCAATTCTTATCAAATTATCTTCAAGATACTATATCTACTTAAACTAACACAGTCAAATACGTCTTGCATGTAACTTATGCATAATGCACATTAAATGCCGCTTGTGCGTTAAGAGATCAGTTTTAGTTATATTATTTCTTTTTTGCATAGCATTATTATAAACTACATTTTGTTGGAATAGATCGTTCGTAAAATAACATTTTATGAGACACATTAAGTCGTTTTAGTAGTTTATTGCACGAATAATTGCATCATCACACGTAAATCAATCGCAGCGATCAAAGCGAGGGGTGGTGGCTGTAAACCGAACAGCCGTCTACAGTTTTATTTCTCCCAATTGTCAAATACGTGTGACGTCAAAGTTTCAAAAATTAACTTTCATTGTCTTAAAAATGTATAATGTTATTTTAGAAAAAATATAACGTATGAAACTCGTCCATAATGCTGTTTACTAAAGTAATATAACTCAATAATCTCTTTATGCAGCTTTAATGCAGCAGCGCTGAAACATGGAATCGAATATAAAAAATGATTAGAAGAACTATCATGAACTATCATGAACTATCTTAAATAACTTCTAAAACAAAATGACAAAATTAATTGTTCGTCAATGGTTTAAGGTAGTATATCATCTAATCTTCGCATACATTTTCAGTTTTTAACTCGTGTATTTGTTGCCAGTTTTGAGGAATCTCTGTGTTTTTTTTTATTTTACAAGTTCGACTGTCCTTAATATAGTTACTGTGCCTTCATTTGTACAAATATATTTTATTACTTAGTAAATTAATTTACCATTTATTGATTACGGTAGTCCATCTCTTAGAGCAGAGCACGCCATTTTCATACATTCCGTCACACAAAAAAGATTCAAAACGCCCAAAGTCATCTCGCATTGGCGCTACGTATCTGGAGTTGCCGTCTTACAGCTCGTGGCTCGAAATATGGCCACAAGAGGTAGAACACACACCGACATCCTCTCAAAATCCTCACATCGGAGAAGTCGATTCATCGCAGCGAGAAATGAAAGCAAAGAATGGCGGAAGCCTTTGTGTTCCGCTCCGGCCGCTGCGGAGTCTGGGGGGAGATGAGGGGGGAAGCGGAAATGAAATCAACGGAAGTGGCTGCATGTGTGCCAGCGCGGGTGAGAGCGGGGGGTGGATGCGAGGGGGCGACAGGCGCCTGTTTGCTCTTCAAATCCGCCTCTGCGCCTGTCGAGGAATGCTGTAAAAAGCCCGGAGCTACACGCCAAAAAAAAGAAAGAAAAAAGAAGTGATTGCGTGATAACCAGAGCGCAGGTAGAAAGTGGATTTGTTCTCGGCAGTAAAACGAAAAAATTTAAATAAACGAAATGAATTCGTACCTCTATTTAATTACGGTTTCAACTTCAATGTAATTATTTTTTTCTTCAGAATGCTCGTTTAAAATATTGGACACATTCAGATTGAGCTAGCGTGCAGTAACGAAGCAACATTTGAAGATTCGGTGGAACTGGAAGTTAATGCACTGACGAATATTTTCAATACTGTTAAAGTTAAAGTGTCGAAGTTGATCACTGCTGATTTTTTTAGAACTGGTTCGTCGTTTCCGTATTTTCTTCTAATTAGTCACTGGCAATTAAGCGGTATGTAAAACAACAAGTAAACAACGCATGGTCCTTCCTTCTCTTCTTTGACATTTCTCTCAATTTCTCGTTGAGAACACCTCTTATATTTTCCTCTCCTTTGGCTCTTTTCACAATCAAACAGTACTGCAGGAACGCGTAATAATCTAAAGTGTTGTAACAGAGAAATAAAGATTATGAGTACTTAAATAAGTCAGAGTTTTTTTGCGCATAAGAAATCCGAAACTTGTTGCGATGAAAACGAATTTTTAATGCTCTTGGTGTAAAAGAAAGATTTTTTAAGAAGTGGATATTGTTGGCAATAAGCTAATAGGTTTGCATAATCCCACTTCTTGCTCTGGTTTTTCAGGTTTGGAGATGACTATTATATTTCGACTATTTTCCGTGGTACGAGAAAATTACCTAATGTTATGATGGCTTTGAAGATGAAAATAACTAAATCCATCATTTTTGATATATCAGTATAATTCATGCAGATTGAAATCACATCAAATTCCAGAGTTATGTGTGTTGGATCGTTTTTGATTCCTACTTCAACTTTTCGAGCGCTTACAGATTTAATTTGCGGAGCTAGTTGTAATGATGAATCTAAGTAGATGTAGATTTATTCCTCTTCGGTTGCAGATGTTTGTGGAGATAACGGTTAGAAGATGTCTTAGAAATTAGAGGCGAAGAAAGGTTTGATTTGATAGCTTTGTTTGCTGATGACACGGCGATATTCACATACCACGACGGTATCTTATGTGACCCGATCAATTACAAACTGTATTACTTAAATTTTCTAAATGTACTGATAAATGGAGAATTAAAATTAACAATTCAAAGCCACAAGAAAATATTTTCACAGTTTCACAGTTTCAGGCAAAATGATTGACTAAATGACTACATATTCTTGAAGAAATTACTGAAGTCAAAATTTTATGTAGTGTTTGCAGGCAAGTGATCGGTTGATAATTTCTTGGTTAGGTTCTGTCGCAAGCTTTAAGCACCATATGCATTCTGCCGGTTAACAACTTGGGAAAACAGTTGTTTCTTGCGAAGCATCACTGAACAGACGAGTTATACATGAATTCACGTGGCAGTGAAGTATTTTCACCATATTTTGGATACCGTCCTGGTCTGCCGACTTCCAGTATTGAGTCCTTTGAAATGTAAATCTGGTGCCAGCAAGGGAAGCGTCTCGTAAATAATATGACAAGCTTTTCTTTCATCCTGCAGTCGGTATACATCACCGTGCTACTTTGGTTTAGCACAGATATCACTCCAATACTGAATATTGCTACCCAGAAATTGCTCTTGTTGTTTTTTCTGCTCAGCTGCCATTCTGCAGCTGACTATAAAATTTCTTCTGGTCGAAATTGCAATTTGATGTTTCAGTTCATATACCTCGTCATATTCCAACCTCATATCAAAATCTTTAATATTCTTTAATAAAATATAAAAAAATCATGATATGGCAACTGATCTTATCTCGTTCGCCTTCCATGGGAACTTTACCTTTTCCTGCGAAATACGCTGACATATGGCTGACTACCTTCATGACTCTTTTGAATTTTATAAATGAATAATTTCTTCCATGTTTGTATGAATTATTTTCAGTAATGAAGCCCTTGGATGTTCTTCCATTTTCCTGTATATTTTTTCTGCCCAAAAAGTACACTCTGTTAAACTGGCACAGTACATTGTGATGGACAGTTCTTTCTACGAAGTAATTACCAATACAGTGATATTCAACTATGGAATTCATTCCTTTCAAGTAGTGCAAAACGTTGCATTCCAAATGACCTTAGGTATACAAGGCGTTTCTGCAATGGAAAACTATTGTACATAATACGATATTTCTGGTAGCTTCCTTGTACTTCACTGATGTCTTCATTACAATTTGGGCTCACTTCATTTTCAGCTTCAGATTCCCTTTAAAGTATTCATTCTTCCATGGTGCGATGGTGCAACGGTTAGTTTTTTTCTTCACCCAACAAATACCTCCTTTCTCCGCTAGTAGGTGAGAGGAGCGTAACAAAATTTGCGAGGTCAGACAGAAGAGCAGGCCTCATGGCCCGAGTCTCGTCACGTAAAATACTGCTTCAATTCAATTCTTGTGATTGATCTTCGCGATGGAATGGAGTCTTTGTAAGCGTGTTCTGTGCAGTTGCTTAGCTCTCTATGGTTTAAGCAGAATCTCGTTTGAAGAGAATTTAACCGACTTCAAACCCGTTGCTCATTCATTGTGCTATCTGGATACATTATTTTCTATTCTGGGTGCATCCTTACCCTTCATAGTCGATTTCCGCTTTTGTGCTAATGTAGTTGCGCATGCATTATGGAGATGTGGCTCTCGTTGGGTCATGCGTTGTATGGTTTGCCGTAATATAGCAGATGACTCTGGAAGTGGGCCCGCCTTGAGCAGATAAAGCTGCTGTCTCTGCGGTAGCATCGGTAGATCGCGCCGCCCCTGGCTGTTGATCTGCAGTAGGTTCACCATCACCCAATGGCACAGGTAACTCATTTGAACCGGTTGGTCCGCTGACAGAACCTACTCCGCGGTCTTGCGAGCACTGATCGCAAGCGACTCTATTCCTTAAATACCTACTCATAACAACCTTATCCTATTTCCCGGTATTAAAAACTAGTCAAAGAAACTCTAGGATTTATGGCTTGAGTTTGCGAGACCGCCAGTAACGCGAGGTAAAATCTTCCCTGCATTCCTACTGTAACCTTACTCTTCGGGTTAAGAGAGCCGCTTTTGACCATCTCAGGAGTTCTTCTATCACCTCTCTACGTACAGATATAGTTGGGTGATCTACTCATCCCAGAGTTATAATCTACTAGCTCTATGCTTACTTCTCTCATCAGTTCGCCGGTCCACTCCAACGAAAGGGCTGCCTACCGCCAACATCGCATCCCTTGACTTCCTTGTTATAACTTGAATTATTATTATTATTATTATTATTATTATTATTATTATTATTATTATTATTATTATTATTATTATTATTACTATTACTATTACTGCCATTCAACATGCATCATTAAATTAACATGCTGAAATGAAAAAGAATAAGCTGTAGGTGAAATAATTCAGCATTCAGTCACCAATGTTTAGTTCATGGAATTTATTTACCTACATTTAATTAATTACCCACACTTTTCATTCCTTTTCACAGGATACTGATAAGTTACGTTTTCCAAGGCACTTACAATTTTAAACATAAAAAAACACGCCTTTGACGTATGAAAACAATGGTATGATTTAACCTTGTTTCAATTATTCCGTTCAGATATGTAATTACCATGCGCCGTCGCCTCGTGCGCATTTTGAAATTGAAAGAGTCTCAGCTCTGATACATTCGAACTACTCACCACCGCATCGCCGACACCCCTTTGGTCCCCAGAGGCCCCCGAAACAACAAATGTAAGAAGCAAATCATTACGGGTACATTATTTTGAAGTAAAAGTATGAATGAAAAAGCAATCCCATTTTAAAGGATTTTCATGGGTTCAGATTTAGATTTAGATTTATTCAGTAAAAAAAATACTATATATAGTTGAAAGATGAGTAAAAGTTTAACATAAATAATTAAAAATAAATTTTAAAAATAAATTTTAAAAATAAATTTTAAAAATAAGTTTAAAAAATAAATTTTAAAACTCACAAGATTAGCAATATTTTAAAATGAGTCACTTATTGTTTCTGAGTTATAGAAATTTTATTTGCATCGGTTTTTTCTCTTTTCAGATAATGTTGCAGAAAAAGTTACTGCATCTATAACTTAGTGAAATCTACAAAAATTGAAATAAATTCGAAATCTAATGAGGGTAGAATCGTTGGTAAAAATCAATGCAGTTTCCATAATTACTAATAATTACAATTGAAATATATTCTTGTTATACTATTTGTGAATTTATATTAATAACTTATGTTAATACCATCACGGCCTATTTTTGCTGCACGTCTTCTTCTTACCTCTTTCACTTCCACAATACAAACTTTAATATCAAACCTTGTCTATGTATACGTAAGCTTCCGCGGCTCGAATCCATGAATTCTCGGCTATCCGGGAGACGCCGCGTCGTTGGCTGGGGTGCCTGGCACCCCAGCCAACGACGCGGCGTCTCCCGGATAGCCGAGAATTCAAACCTTGTCTTTGCCTTTCTTTTTCACCATTTTGTTTTTCAGTTCTTTGCTACAATTCTGACGTTTAAAATATTTTTATTTTTAATCTTTGGGAATAAAATAGCTCTTTTAAGTGTAGATGGAGGAATGTATCAGTGTGATAACTCCAGCAAATTACCGTTACCGTGTGTACTTTTAACTTGAAACGCAGGTCAAACGTAATAACTGTTAGTGCCGTTTCATAGAATAAAATTCTTCAGTTGCTAATTAACCTGCAATGCCGGGGACAACAAACGGATGGTCTACAATTCGCGCAATTCTCATTCTCTCCTTTAACTAAAATTGGGCTCTGTGTGTATCAATTGTCTTTTTCGAGTGGTTATCATGAACGTTTACAACAGAAGGCAATGAGTTAAACATGTAAAATGAAATTTAGAATTATTACAGAAAGACATGGGCCCATCTTCATCATCTTCGTCTCTAATATTCATGGTCATAAAATTGTCATAATATTATTTTCTCAGGTATTCTTAAAGTCTCATGTCTCAAATAAACTACGTATTAAGAGATTGGGAATTTAAAAAAGTGAAAAAATGTACTCGTTTTTGATAAAACTCAATTTCTTCAATTGAAATATACTTGTAATTGAAGTGGAAAGCTTTAAGTATCATGCCTTGGATTTAAGCATAAACACCAAAACGTAAAATCATAATATAATAACAGCATATCATCACCAAAGCATTGAGTATTTCTCCGACGCCCTTCCACGTTCTCAAACACCCTGAAATACCCTCTAATTCCCTGCCGCGCCAGCCCCTGCTCTCCCGCGCCCTCCTCCGCCCTCCCGCACCTTCTCCCGCTCTCTCTCTCTCTCTCTCTCTCTCTCTCTCTCTCTCTCTTGCCCTCTCGCGCCTTCTCGCACCCTCCCTCCCACCCTCCCTCCCACGCTCACCCATTACGATCTTCAGAGTCTTCGGGCACTACCTCCACCGCCCCCATTTCCATCATCCGCCGTAAACTTTCCTGACCTATGCCGTCAGTGCGACGCTCCGTTTCCTTACAACCTCTCACGGGTCGATGGCGGCAATGCTGCGGTTATCGATTGAAAGTTGCATCTCCAAAACAGGCTTTGGAAGTTCACCTCGTCACACCCAACGCCTCCTGCTCTCACGGCAACAGACGCATCTTCGCCTTTTAGATGCCTCAACTCTTTCCGCGGAGCGTCCGCCCCTCACTTCGCGAATGAAGAGAAGACGGTCCACGTTAGGTTTCTGTTAGCCGCACCTCCTCACTCCCGATACGATCTGTTCGTTTCAGGGGAAGGAAGCGTTCCATAGAATCTCAAGATTTTGATAAACGTGCCGGAGCCACATAGTAGTTTATGCAATTAGTTTACAGTGTTAAGCTTTATTGCATGAGTACATGTTTTGATAACGAGCGAATTTAGGAGCAAGTTTTCACATTTTTTACGAATGTAATAAGGCAACATTATAAACGAGTTGCATACTATATTTGTTTGTATAACAGCATTATACATTTATAAGAGAGTCAAACTTAATTTTGCGAAACAACTTCCCTGTGCCGACTCTGGTATTTGACGTCGTGCGAGTAAACGGTGGTCGGCTGTTTCGTTTAGCTCTACCTCCCTCCTATTCTCTCGCTACGATTGGCTGAAGGTGTGATGACGCAATCATTCGTGACATAAAATCTAATACATCATTTGTTCCATAAAATGCCCAACAGAATGGGTTCTTTTATAGTGCTGGAATAAAAAAAAAGCATTTATGAAAGAGTGATAAGATAAAAAAAACATTTATGAAAGATAAAGAAGAAATGGATGCAAGTTAGAGTATTGTATTCGAAAGACGGCCGACGGACGGGCGTTGTTTAGTGAATGTCGAGAGAATGGAAATTATCCAACAGTTTCGCGTTCATATTCGCTTGACCGTCTGTCTTCTCGCCTTATGAATCATTCATACAGTTGTTACAAACGGGGAAGTGTTTCTAGCTTTCAAAATTGGTGGAGTTATACATAAACAAGGCTTCTAAAGTGTATTGAGCGCAACGGCAGTATTTAGAATGTTAACAATTGTTACTCCCTCAAATACTTTGGAAAAATTACAGACATGTAATGAGACTTTAATGACAGAGCCTTCTATAATATATTATTACTTAATAAAATTTTCATTATCCGTGACTAGCTCTCTCCCTCATATTACAAATGCTCTTGAGACGGAAAGGCGTATTTTATAGTTCCAAGAGAATATTAAATGCTGGCAGGACAGAAACCTGCTATACGAGAACTCAGAATGTGAATTTTTTATCATTGTTGTAAGAAAATCCTGCTTCGTACAAAAATAATAGCACTGAAATTTTAAATAGTTTTGTAATTATTAAACTGCACAATATTACAACTTTTGAAACCTGAGATTTTTTCAACTTACGCATTTTTGGATACAACATGAAATTCATATCTATTGAACTGACAAACGAAGAAAAAATACAATTTACAAAACAAAAGTTATCATTGAAAGAAATTCTTTTTCATACACTATCAAATTAATACTCATGCATACTCGGATTGATATTACTATATTAAGCAAGACCTTGTACTTACTCACGACTTCCAATCTCACATGTTCTTGACGTTTATGACTAAATCCATTGTGTGCTTCCGATTCTGAATTTTTTCTGAACTTTTACTTCACAGTATCCCTTTTTATGTGCTACAATTTATATTGCCTCGATTATACACTGGCGGAAAAATATATTGCAACACACCGTTCACATTGTACAATTTATTCCACCGTACAGATACAAGCATACGGACAGAATACTAGACACGATTACATGAGAAGTGCCAAATGAGACTCGCACGTTCAGCAAGAGAGAAAACTCGAACGTACATGGATCGGAAACACCGCAACAATACTGCGTGTACCCTCCGCGGACAGTACGACAATCCCTGATGCGGCCTAGCATCCTATCGTACATGTAGCGAATAGTGCCCTACGGTAGACTGTACAACGCTTCCTGCACAAACTCACATGCCCCACAACGTGTTGGATGTATCAAGTGCTGGTCAATGATCCCGCCACGAACACCAAAGTCGAAGGCGCGTTGTAGCTGATGGCACCTCACACCATCACTCCCGGGGTGGGCCCTACGTGACGTGGACGAACACACTCTGAACGCACGCGCTCGTCTCGCGGACGCGGACGCCGCACAGACACACGCACACGACCATCACTGACGTGTAGGCAGAAGCGGCTCTCATCAATGAACACCACTGCACGCTATTCCGTCTTCGAGCTGTCCCGCATATTCCACCATGCAAGTCGTGCCCGACGATGGTTGGGCGTGAAAGAGGTCGGGTTAGCGGTATGCTCGATTGTAATCCTGCAGCAAGTAACTGGTTCCCAACGGTCCGTGGAGTCACGTTGGGGGCCACATGTGCCTGTTTCTCGGCGCGGTGGCTGTTCGGTCAGCCAACACCGCTCTCACGATGCGTCGATCTTGACGTTCGTCAGTGCTCCACTGTCGCCCCGAAGTGTGTCTACCGCTCGTCTACCCATCGTCACCAGCACAGAAGCACCGACGTCGCATTACGGCCCTCGAGGTCAGAAGTGCGCCGAAAGGACCTTCCGGCTTCGCGCAGGCTGACAATCCGACTCCGCTCAAACTGGTCCAATTGCTGGTCCAAAGGACGAACGAGTGCGACGCCGTGGCATACCTAAGGGCACCTTCCCACGTCGCGACGGCGACGCGCTTCTGTCAAGCAGCAGAGCCCTTCCGCTGCATCCACGGCCGCACCGCCGCCCGCCGCGGAAAGGGGTGGGTTCTGCAGGGGTTGGTTTTGCCGACCCTCCGGCGACGACGAACAAAGGGACCGCAGCAAGTAAAACGCAGCGACCGGCGGCACAGCGAGAAGTCTGCCATTTAAAGATGTGTTCTGCTAGCGGTAGCGCGTACGCCCTCCTCCGCTTCGTGTAGCGAGAGTCCGCCGCTTTGCCGCAGCAGCGCACGCCCGCTGCACGTGGGAAGGTCTCCATTCAAACCAATGCTCTGCTACGAGCCGCTGTGCTCGGAAGCGCGCTACGGTGGCGGCTTGTGAAGGGGCCCTAAGTCCCGACTTGACATCGCAGTGGACAGCACCTTTTGAAGTCTCAGAGTAGATGGCGCGTCCGTGCAATATCTTCTTTTAGCTATTGGTCTGGGTCATTTCGTCACGTTTCCATTACGTCACCGGGCGACAGTCATCTGTGAAATATTAATCACGCCTTCTACGATCCCCCATCCCTTTCCGCCTACTTGATTGCTCATACCCTTCCCGATGTTGCAATACTTTTTCAGACAGTGTATGTCTCCTGTTTACATTTATATCGCTTATCAAAATATTTTATGAACGAAATTATTCCCTATGTCTTATCTTTAGCTCATTTGTTTCCCATTTTTGTTAGTTTCCTTACAAAAAAACTAATATTTTAAATGTTTTTGACCTTTTAGAACGAGATTTAGAACTGACTCATCTGAATAAATTCATAGACATTTCCAAGATATAATATTAAAGATGTCCAAAATATATAGGAAGCTTCTAAGCTGAGACACTGATTCCCATTTCTCCACAATATTACTTTAAAAGGATTGTGTCTTATATTATTTTAGTAGTATACATACCTTTTGCAGCATTCACACGCAACAAATATTTATAAATGAGGTCTCTTAAGAAATATAATTTCACGGAGACGTGACCAATTGGGCTTCGACTTCAAGAATAAGAAGAATTTGCTTTAAAAAAACGGATCTAAATATTCACGTCAAATGCAACGCGCAGGATTAAGTCCTCTACATCGTTAAATAACTGCTAAACAAAGCGTTCTAGGGCCTTAAATATTAAAATTTTGAGACGAAAGGCAGCAATGGAAGAGGAGGGAGTTGGTGAAAGCGTAGGCAGGCGGAGGTTGGTGGATGGTGGAATAGAGGAGGTGGAGGGAGGAAGAGGGAGATAGAAGAAGCAGGGAGATGGAAGGAAGGCAGGGAAGGAAGCGGACGGCCAGCACGCAATCAATCAACGGAGCGAGGAGGGCGCGAGTTGCTCGAGTTTCTGCCGGCCACTGCAGCTCCTATTGTGTGTCGAGCGCCCGCGTGGGCGGTTTTCGAGTTCGCCTGCAAACATCTCCAACCCTCCGTCACCCTCGAAAAGCTTCGAAGCTTCAGTCAGAGCGGACGACTTGCGCCAATATCTCTGCTTTCTAAATAATTCTTCAAGAATATTGACAACACTAAAAACAGTTTCTCCATCATCAACTCGGGTGAACGACATATTTAAGATAAATTCTTACACTAGTAATAAGTTGAAAATAACAAAAAAGATACGTATGAAAAAAATATAGCGAGAAGAAATTAAAAAGAATAATAATGGGTGTAGAAAGACAAAGAGAAAAAAATGTGGCCGAAAAGACACGAAAAGGGAGAGAAAGAAGTTATAGGGCGACATTTTATTTGAAAAGTTATATTCTCCATATTTTGAGATCTTTATAAAAATGTATGATTGCAGTTATTTTTCATAATGTGTATTTTAATTAATATTCAAAAGTAAATAATTAAATAATTTTAATAAATAATAGCCGTAAAAATATTGGTGTACGTGAAAATGTAAAAGAATATTAATAATGTATATTATATTATATATATTAATAAAAATTATTAATAATGTATTTATTCATTACTTATGACGTCACTCTTCATTATTATAAATGAGAAGCGTTCATACAAATACCAAATGTACATCAAATGAAATTTCAGAAAGAGCAAAAAAAACTGATTGTTGACAAGTTATCACATTGTAAAATAGAGTAATATGCGTACTGCTTTCCAGTATTGTTACAATAGTCTAAGTATACTGCTATCAAATCAGTTAAGTTTAATTATGGCGATATTTCAGGTTAAGTTGGACATATTTGCTTTTGTTTGGAAAACTTGGACATGTTTACTTTTGCCTAAAATAGGGCTATTTTTATCACATTTGATTCTGATAAATTATTTAACTGCTGTTTGTATACAATTACTTTATTTTTCCAAACAGACAAAACTACTAGAATCATTTTTATAACTAATGTAACCATATTTTAGCCTCTAAAAGAGTTACGATGAACTAAAAAGGAATTAAAATATGTATATACACAATTATCTTTCAGTTCTTGGCTACCCATTACAGTTTGACTTTCAGCTATTGGTCCACCAAAGACAAAGGAATACCATTCCAAGCCAGCAGTATCTGAAGAATTCTCTCCATTTAGTTCCTAAACGTCTTAATGTGTAGGAAATAAATACCTGCCACATTAGAAATCATTGCTGATGGCATACCGCTTTCAAGTGACGTCTGCTGAAGGCTACATTTTACCACATTAATGATAAATCACCAAAGGGTGAATGAGGGAATTTCATCAAATCTAAAATATTGATCTGGGATAACTTGGACTGAATATATCTTCTTCCCTGTCATTGTTTTCTAAATTCGCTTAACATTTCTGATGTTCTGTATGTTCTTGCACATACTACTCAAAGTTCGTGTGTCCATTATATCCCAATATTCTAACAAATAAAATACTCCGCGGTCGTGAATTCTTCACAGACGGAATGAAACATGCGGCAGTCACGTGATTGTGAATCTTGGTACCTTATACATTACATGGACGGTTATGTTCTTTATTGCTTGCAGCAACACATTGGATTGGATTGGATTTGTCATGAACCTCGTATGTTTACAAGGAAAATTACAGACAAATTTGCTTCTCTGTTCCTCCACATCAGGACAAAAGATGCCACTGACGGTCATTCGTATTACTGCGATGCTAACTTTTTTCTTCGATGGACATGTTTGTTTTTGCATGAACGCTCCTCAAATGTAATTAACCATTGTTAAATATGGTGGTTGAGATAATGTCTTTAGCAAGACACTGATTATATAGAATGGCGAGTGTATGAGCGTCTCGACTCCTCTCCCTTTGACACTACCTCCTCTTCCTCCTACTACTCTGCCTGTCTGCCTTAATCACCCTTTCTCTTCTCATCTCTCCAGCTCGCTGCCCCCACCCCGTCGGTGCCACCTTTCCTTCCTCCGCCTTACGAGACGCGCCTCTCACGCACCCTGCTCCTTCCCTGTTCTCCCTGCGGCCCTCATTCCCTCTGTGTCGCCCTCCAGACGCACTACCGCATGATTGTCATAATCTGCCTCATTCTCTTGCCCGCACGCAAACTCCCACAGGCACGAAAGCCCTCTGCGTGACACGAGGAATCACGCGCACGGGAAGCCACGCGCATACATGCACAGCGCCAGCGCCTCCACCAGCACACGCATGCGATGCCTTGGGCATACGCTCGTCAACATTCGTGGTGGCACTGCTCGAGTACTAGCACTCTAGCAGGACCCCTAGCGCGTCAACGTTCTATCACTAAACAAATACGAGCAACTGGCATATTAAGATACTATAAAGATGTTATTTAGAAGTATTTGTATCAAGGCCGAAATGCAATTGGTTACGGACGAGGAGTATGTAATATTTGGCATACCAAGTATACCAAAATAGTGAATCCGCTGTTAGTACATGACTTAGTCAAAAAACATTTACAATTAGACTGAAGTGTGAAAACAGTTGGTGTAAATGGTTTACATCCACAGATGCCTCTTAAAGTAGTCACTTATGAACAGTAATACATCGAGTACAATAACACTAAATCTGCCGAACTACGTACAACTCATTTTGCATTCGGAATTTAAACGTTTCTGGATCCTTAATCATTCTTGCCATGTTTCTTTGTCATCAGGGATAGTTGATTCTCTTTCAGACTACTGGAGCCTTATTACTGCGCCATACGTCAACGGATTTTTACTGAACTATTGGTGCAAAATCATTTTTTACTACTCTAGTGCAAGAAACCTGAATTTTGCTGACGACTATAGGTGTAGAAATAACTTCTTTCAGAAGATAATGTAAAAAACAGCATTTACAGGTATAATTATGTAATAATAAAAAGTCTTCGGCTCTTCCAACTCAAAGATAAATTCGTAAAAATGGAGGATTCTCTTGATAGGTATCCCTTTTGCAAATGACAAGATGTCTTGATAATATATTGCTGCAACAAATTATATTTATATGTATCCCAAGTTTCACCACAGTGCTGAACTGCAGTGCGTTTTTACATAAGCGCTTCGTTCGTCGCTTAAAAGTATTGCAAAATTATAATGAAATGAGTGAGGATTAGATGGCAAAGATGCAGTGCGGTTGCTGCCTCGGCCCACTGCGAGGACCTGCGCCAGCGCCTCCTGCATGCAGGCGCTGTCCGGGCCCAGCGGGGGCGGTGGAGGCGGAGGCGGGAGGGGACGTCCCCGCGGTGCCACAAATGGCGCGCGCTATCTGCGCTTCAGGCGCCTCGCCCAATCTCCTCAGCGCCCGCCCGCCCCAGCAGCGCCCCCGATTCACAGCCGCCTGCCTTCCGCCGCCTTCTTCTTCTTCCCCTCAGCTTACTTTATTTCCACTGTCTTTTTTTCTTCTCTGCTGAGCTCCATCTTAGCCGCTTGGCAATCCCTTGCACACGCTCCTCCCTCCTTCCGCGCAGATCGGCAGAGATGGTTCAGTGACTACATTCATCTCTCCCCGCTTCAGCATCGCTCTCCGGGAGGGAGCTAGGGTTCGAGTACCTTCGATGGTAATGGCTGAGAGAGCTCCCAGCCAGAATCAACAGCAGTGAACATCCAGCAGCCTCTGCAGGGACTCGGACTGGAAGGTTCTAATGGTCGAGTCTTGACGGTGGCGGAGTTTCGACAGCTAAAGAGCTACGGCAAATTCAATCGATCTGGATGAGAATTCAAGCGAACGGCAACTCCGACCGGTCGTTCTCTCGTCTCTACCATCAATGCATGGCTAACGCCAGAGCTAACCTTAACAAGGAAGCCACAAAAAGCGCGATCCTCTCCCACATTCCTGGCACTTCTTTTTACCTTCAACACACACATACATATACACGCACACTCTTACACTTATATTTCTACGTTTACGTATACGCACAAGCACACGCACACGAATATCACAACTCATGTGGGGAAAAAAGGCGGGAACGTGTACCGACAGCGATTGTGCCCTTTAGGGAGAGATAGCAGGAGACGGAAAGCCAGGTACACGAGAAAATGATCGGTGTCGAATTCCATGTTCAGCGGTGGAGGAACACAGCTACCTACTGGCTTAAACAATCACTACCTTAACGGCACTAATAATCAAAGAAGGAGACGCGCTCCGAAATACTAACTTACTCAATCCTCACAAAAAACACCTAAGTATTTCGGCTCATCATAAGCACTACTTGGAAGTAAATGAAAATTAAAAATTGTCAAGAAACTGATGTGTCTAAATGAAACATTTTTCAGCAAAAAACGAATTTGTTCGACCTGTAATTAAGAAGAAGGTTTGTGTATTTTTTCCACGTGAAATACGTCTGTAATAATATATGTGATAACTGAGTGTACATGGAAATAGTAATAACTGCACAAAGAAAAAAGTGTAGTAGGTACAATGTAATGGGCTTACAAAGTAGATGGTTCACTAAGTAGATTATGTAAAAAGTGAAAGAAGTACTTTCAGGAATTCATAATTTTAAATACACAGTTGTATTATTCGGTAATTAATCTAAGTAAACTTTGTGAGTGCTAAAGCGACAGCTGCGAGGCACTTCAAGAGGAGGACATTGGACAGGCATAATACAACTCATCTTTTGTTCACTTTCCCTGTAATACTGCCTCTCTTCTCTCTAATGTTATTTCACCGTTCCAGAAAATGGCCTCTTGCATACCAAACTTCTGAATCATATTTAGGTTCTGAATAGGTTTTACATCTAAAGAAACCGTAAAAATATTTTTAGAACCGTTATCACCCCGACTTTGGGCACATTAAAGGAGACAGGAGGAAGTAAAACCATGTTAAGACATACAGGCGCCGCCGCTCTCGTCCTTCTTCAAGGCGCCGGCAAAGTTTTCAAAGGCAAAGCGCTCGTATCCATACTCCCTACGTCCTTTTTATAGGACGTTGTGTTTATGAAACGTTGCGATAAGAGTTTTGTAAAGGAAATTTACAATGAGAAGACGCTGAACATCACGCGGTTTCCAGCGACAAAGCTCCTGTGGTGGCAGAAAAGCAGAACACAAGAAGATAGGGCGAGAAGGGAAGAGGAAACAGCCCATGGCAATTACAATTCTAGTAACCCTCTACACCAGGGTCTCGACCCCGTCTGCAGTACCAGTGTCTATCCACGACCTCAGCCATAAATAACTTTACTGCAGTAAAGGAAAGTTCACTCACTAAGCATGAATAATAGAGAGAAAGATTTAGAACACACATTACACAGAAAGTGAGATAAGCAGAATGATTTCAGCGAATTGAATAAAAATATGTCGATGATGTGAGAATATACACTGTTATTGAGAGATACAGTTGAGTAATTCCTTAAAAACAACATAAACATTTCTAGTAAACATATGGACCTTCACACGTTTATAATTATTATAAATAATTGCAGAGCAACTAAATAAATTACTGAATAAAAAATATTAAATGTTGATACACCAGGCAGAATTGATCGAAGGTCCTATCATGAAGTTCAATTTTATTTCAGAGCTTTTCAAGTGCGCATTATCTCGATAGTAGTGCACCCTGAGATCCATAATTTGTGATTTGATTTATGCATCGGTACCTTGGTTCTCTCAGACTTTGGTTAGGGCGTCCTATACTCCTTTAAAATCTCCAATATCATTCCACTCTCGATCACGAAAATAATCTTATATGCGGATAATCAAGAGAAAAAACGAAATTGTTATAATTTTATACATTATTGATAGTAAAAATATCTTTACTAAAATTTATTTGGATGGAAGTTTCCAATTACTTTTGTTTGAGATTCAGAATGTTTAATCTAGGGTTGAAAGGCAAATTTAATAGAATCATATCACACGCGTTCAATAAGATCTGGTATCAACATAACAGTTTTGATTTTTCCGAAATCCGCAAATTCAGAATTGTTCACAGAAAGAGGATAATGCAGGAATCCAATGTGAAGAACACAGAAAGAGGATAACGCAGGAATCTTCTTAAAAGCCACTAGATGTTATAATGCAAATTTAATAAATAAACGATCTAGAGAATACTGTAACTATACATATGTTTTGGGGATGAAGAGTTTCTCTTAAATCTCATTAAATATAGGTGGCAAATAGGACTTGATTTCTGGCGAAGAGGGACGGAACGGAGATCCGGTACATTGGGAATAATTATTAAATTATATTATAAATATATAATTATTTATATTAAATTAATAATTAATATGAGGTGCGTTCCGGTATCTAAACTTTTATACAGTATTCACTGGCGGCAACAAATGGTAGTTGCATATAACGAATACTCAGATTGCTAGTAAAAGAGAGGGACGTAGGGAGAGCAGGAAAAACGGCTGGCAGAAGGTGAGAAAGGGAGGCAGGAAGGGCAAGGAAAGGAAGAGGGAAAGACGAAGAGGGAAAGCGGGAACCAAGTCGAGAAAGGGGGAGATAGTGCGGGAGCGAAATGAGTAAAGGGGAGCGGGCGGCGAAAGAAAAGGGAGGGAAGGCAAGAGAGTGGGGAGAAAGATGAGAAAGGAAGGAGAGGAACGAGGTACACAGGGGGGGGCGAGAGGGCTCAAGGGCTTAGCCACGTGCAGCCGCCAGGGGGGCGATCTTCGCGTTCTTCGGAGGAATATCCCCATATCCACTATGCAAATGAGGGCGTAATGCGTCGCAACCGCGTGAGGATTAGGGCTTTGGGAGCTTTTGCAGAGGTGCCTGGATTTCTGCGTTCTCGAAAACGATAGATCCGGTGCCTGCAAAGCTGAGAGCACTCGCATTTATTGGTCTCTTGCTTCAAGGGAAAAACTAATTTTAACTTGAGATCATTTTACGGAAAGTTTAAAGTGCTGATGAAATATTTATTTAATATAAAAACAATTTTCCAAATATCTTCAAACACAATTACAGTACATAAGAAGATATTGAGTAAAGCTGGTCTTCTAAGGTGGACATAGATGTGTACTTTGGACCTACAGTGATTTAGGGTTTCATTGTTAGGATATACCACTCACATTAGAGACATGAACTTGATAAGATACAGTTGAAGGAGGATTATCCGAATGGTTTTAAATTGATTGATTTTTGACTGAGATTTAACAGGAGGAGCAGATGGAAGAACATGGTGAACAACGCAAGACGGAAGATGGTGTATACGTCGAGCAAGGGTGTTGGTCTGTATTAAAGTAGAATATTTTTTATTTTAATTTTACAAGAAAGAATACAAGAGATTTTTTAAAGAGAGAGTTTTGTTTATTTAATTTTAAAATATAGTAAATTATACATGTCAATTACCATAAAGAATTTTAAATTAGTAAAGGTGCACTGTTCAGAAGTAATTAGTAAATTATATAATGTATTTGTCTAAAGTCAACTATCAATAACTACTCTTATTTCATTATAAAAATAAGTATTATTACGTATTAGTGTTGTATTATCCTAGTATGGATGTACATAAAGGTTCCATTATGATGTGAATGTAAAGGAGACGGAGCAGCAGACATGACAATTTTGAGGCAATATATAGCAGAAGATATCGACATGTACGAAAATAAAAAAACTAGTATTTTTTTAAACTTAATACAGCTTTATGTTTTTCTCAAAATAATTGCAAACCTAATTTACGCTAATCATAAAACTAATTTATGCAAGCGTTCTCGATATGGAGAGGATCATGACTCTTCAATAAATACACTTTTTAAATTACGCACAGGAAATAGTTCACATAACGAAGATATCGAAATAGAGATATTTTGGAAGAGGCAATACACACCGCTAGAGTAAATGTAGAATATAAAGGTCGGATACTCGTTAATAAACGCTAAAATATATCCCTAGCCAACTTTCTATGTCAGGCAGTTGCCAAAAAGTTCACTTTTTTCTGGGGGTCTCAGGGTTTGAGTCCCGATGGTGACAGGATTTTCGATCCTATGCTATTTATTTATTTATTTATTTATTTATTTATTTATTTATTTATTTATTTATTTATTTATTTATTTATTTATTTATTTATTTATTTATTTATTTATTTATTTATTTATTTATTTATTTATTTATTTATTTATTTATTTATTTATTTATTTATTTATTTATTTATTTATTTATTTATTTATTTATTTATTTATTTAATAGGTAATTATTACAAACAAATTAGCTTACTTGATCCTATGTGGCTACGCCGAAGGCCTTTAAGCCATTACAATACCTACATCCTTTCGCATTATAATCTTTCGAATTCTGGTATTCACCCCAAATGGTCTCTCCATCACATCAAAGCCGCGGAAAAGAGACCATAAGGTACGGCTCAGGAAAAAATGCTATACATGCTATATAGCTAGATTGAATTCGTCTGCAGTCTGGGGGAGAGTTGTTGCCGCCGGCTGCACTGATCGGAGGCATGACCCAAAATTCATACATGACAATGAATTGTAATGTTATAAGTTTAAGATAGCAAAGTACGCAAACGCGGAAATCTCTCAACTCTCCCGAGTGATGGTCTTGATAATGTTTAGCAGAGAGACAATTGACAGGCGAAAAAAAATACACGTGTACCCACTATTACAGCTAGAATAGAGTAGAGAAAACTGAGACAAATAACTGGTCTTAATTTTTCGTTGCCGCTCCAAGGCGACGGGGGTTGAAGACCAGACACATTATGAATCCTTTTGCGCAGCTTGTGTTCCATCGGCCGACGCCGTTCCAATCTCCAGTGTCGGTAGAGACGACTCAAAGGCCAAATCAGCTGTCATTGTTGCTGCTGCTTCTGTTGTTGCTGTATTACTGACCCAACATTTCTAGGATATGAGACTGGACGGTCGTAGATATTCAGCACAATTTAGATAGCCAGATCGAATTCAGTCACTATCTGGGAGAAAATTTTATTAACTGGTTGCTTTTGTGATTGATTGATTAATTGTTTAGTGATTCCGAACACGTCAACTACCAGGGTAATTAGTCCCGTAAGTGTAATGCAAGTTTTTTGCTCGGGAGGTGGCGGTAATCTTTCCCCGGCTGTATGGCAAGATACGGCGCCGTCCTACCGCCGGCTAGCGGGGTATTCCCCAACCAGGTATCTCTCACTAGCATGTGTGGTAGTGTAGTGCATGTTAGTGTAAGTCTGTATGTAAGAGGATAGGACAAGGAAGGGGACGGTGATTCCGTGGCCCGTTTGTCAGGATACTGCTCCAGCATTCACCTAGTGTTGATCGGAGAAACCACGGAAAGCTACCGATCAGAGTAGCCGGCCGCTAGAATTCTCCTCCAGCCAGTGACTGAAAATTCTGCCACAGTCGGGATTCAAACCTTGGACCTCTCAGTCAGAGGGAGTGCAGTGATATCAGTTGATGTCCTGATCCATCTCTCCCGGTTTAACTGGTTGCCATTATCTGTTCTATTCGTGCTTTGTCCACAGAATATCAGGCAAATTCCGGAGCGCTAACATAGCAAAGGAGACACGAAGCGCACGCAGTGTTTTCCTCCTCGCCCGTTTACCCGCCTCACCCCTTTCCCATACACGTATTCGTATGTGTCATTGTAGACTATTGTATGGACGCGAATTCTTAGCGTCGGTGCCATCAAACGCATGTGTAACTGATGCGACACTTTAAATCGCGGCCAGGGACTCATACAAATACACACAGATGTACACATTTTTGTAATTCTACCATTCATCGGGAGGTAAGTCGGTATATTTGAGCTTGTTCTGCGTGGGGGAATCATCCAGGTGGAGGAGAAAACTCTGCAAACCGACTTGCAGGTCAGCATCAGATCTCACGTTGCAGCGATAGACAAAACTGCGACCTCACGCTGTACTTACGATACTAATGACCATAATAGATAAATGTCCGTAACAGTAAATTCTCACTCATTCACTCACTCTTCAGCAGTTTCCAAAGGCATGTTCCCCTTTTGGACATGAAGATCGCCTTGGTGCGATCCGATTTTGAACTAATACTTCTTCTCAACATGAGATTTGTCAGTTGACATTGCCTCAAGGTGAATTCAACGATTCTTCCAAGCTTCTACACCGTTCCATCTTAATTAGGCTGATCCTTAATTAGTTTCGCGTTAATCCACCGTTCTTTCCTTTAAATTTCAATTTAATACATTTTAAAAAAGGTCTGCAAGTACGTTTCATAGAATTTTTGCGCGTCCCCTATTCTGCGCTGGCGCTTTGTTCTCATTCCGAACGTCGATCACGGAGAAAGGCCCGCCTCAGAGCTTAATAGTGAAATCTCCGCCCCGCACTTCCTTCCTCTCGCACTCTGCACTCCGCCGTCGGCGCAGACGGCGAGAGCCGAGGTAACCGAGCAGCGGTGACTGCTGGGACCTGGGGTTGAACGAAGCGGACAGAACTGAATTCGAGGGCGAGAACAAAAAAAAAAGGCGCGGAATTCTTTCGAGGAAGAATCGATATCTTTTCAAGCGATTATTCGATTGAATTAGAGTTTCAAATGGAATCGATCTTTTTGGAAGTGGTTGGCGAGCCTGCCGCCCCCCCTCCCCGCGCTGCGCGTCGTCTCCGGCGAGCGGCGGGCGTCTTTTGTTCCGGCCGCGCGCAGAGGACAGCTGAGCGGAGAGAAGGGGCCGCGCGCGAATCCCACGAGGGGGCAGGAGGGATGGGGGAGTGGGGAGGGGCGCGGGTGGCGATAAATCAGGCCGGGGGAATCCATTTGCGCGGCTAGCAGCCTCCGCCGCCCCCATTCTCACCGTTGGCTCTGTGTGTTTTTACGTGGGTCCTTTTCATTCCCGCGGAGAGCGCGTGAACGTCTTTTTGTCCGGTGCCTACGCCGGAATCGAATATCTGCGATCGGCATAGTGTATGGACTCCCCCGGCGGATCTCCTAGTGGGGGCGGTGAAGCGCCGTTGTTCTCACAAACGGAGTTTCTCGCCTTTCTTCCCTTCTTCTCTTCTTCCTTCTCTCATTCTCTTTCACTCCACTTTTCCACCTTCCCTCTTTCTGTCTTTGTAGAGTGGCCCATTGTGTACTCAAGTCTAACAGAAATGAAAACTGAACACCTGTCGCCAAACGGAATTCGTACGACTATTCTAAGGACGCGAATTATTAGCTTGGGTGCGAACAAACGCTTGCGTAAGTGATGCAACACTTTAAATCGTGGCCAACGACTCAGCTTACAATTATAATCAGGCCCTTTCTTATGACTGTAATTGAAAATTTAAAGCTCTGAGTGTTTGAAGTAGTGAGAAAATGCTGTATACTTGTCGACAATATAGTATGCAAATCTCAACGCACAAACTGCTTATCCTGCTGCAAATTAAACAGAAGGACCCGAGTCGAAGGGGAATCGTTTTCGTATAATGATTAATAGTGTATTAGAAAATAAAGCATTAATGACATTCACGAATAATGGTGCTCCTTATTACTGAGTACGTACCTTAGAATAATACATTTTAATTTCCTTGGTTTCTTGGTTGAAGATAAGAAGAAGGTAAATAATATGTGGGAAAATTATTATCGTGTTTGTAATCAATACTGTAGGGGTAAATCATATACAGTTTGTCACCTACTTACTTGCATATGGTCAAAGAAATATCCTAAGGACTTGGTAATTTCTCTTTTGGCGAGTGGTCTAGCCTTGTACTGCTTATTGTATGATTCGGAATTCCGCATTTTTGTGAAGCCGGAAGCTCAATAAACTGTTATTGTCGGTACACCAGCCTTCCTACTTTTTCCATACATTTCAGAATTTCAGTACTAGAACCATTTCAGGAAAACGATTTACAATGTTTTCATATACCACTCTTTATCATTATATAGTTAATAACTAGAAAATAAAATTTTCAATAAAAAATAGTATATTTTATGCATTAGAATTTTACATTAAATACTTTAAATAATAATGTCAGAAATGTTAAGTATCTGATCTAATAATTGAAGAAAAAGAAAAATGACAAAAAATGTCCCCGCCCCAACTCTTTCTCATCGCTTCCCCACCTCGGCACCTCCTGCCCCCGCCCCCTCATCCCCGATCCCCGTTCCATCCCGGACTCGTCCCCGACCCGTCCCCGACCCGTCCCCGACCCGTCCCGACCCGTCCCCGACCCGTCCCCGACCCGTCCCCGACCCGTCCCCGACCCGTCCCCGACCCGTTCCCGACCCGTTCTCGACCCGTTCCCGACCCGTCCCGTCCCCGAAGCGTCCCCGAAGCGTCACCGAAACGTCACGGAAACGTCCCCGACCCGTCCCCGACCCGTCACCAACCCGTCCCCGACCCGTCCCGTCCCGTCCCGTCCCGTCCCGTCCCGTCCCCGACTCCATTCCCGGTTCGTTGTCATCCCTTCCACGCGCCTGCCCGGCCCCACCACATAGCCATGGCCGGTTCCATCCCACCTCACCCCTGCCTCGCGGTCACCCAAATGCGGACCTGGACACGCCGCACGTGCGTCGCGAACAAGTACCCGCGACCGCTGGCGCGCGCCTCATGAATATTCCCAAGGGGGAGGACACGCGCCCACCTGCTCACCCGCTGACGGTGATCTCCTCATCCACACGCAGGGGGCCGGCGCTAGCCCTTCAGAGGCGAGCGCAACTCCCATGCACAGCAATAATTGTCACCCGCAGAGCGGGAAAGGAACCAATTTCACGGATGGTACCTCTATAGAAGAGTAAACAAAATATCTGGAGTGTGGAAGTTGCATTTGTAGGTTTTCACTTCAACATCCTAGGGGATTTCTTAATTAATGTAGAAAACAGTTCGATTTTATTACTTTGGATCGCATACAAATACTTTTTAATGCAAGTTTACAGTGTAAACTTTCATTGGATTTTCTCAAAACAGTTTTTATGACAATTAATTTAATAATTAATAGCGTATAAATTATTGCATATAGAAACAATGCATATTTTAAATGTAGTTTCTTATTACTATATAAGAAATACAAAACCCAGAACTGAATAATTCGATTACTGTTATTGTTCGTGGAATGGAGTACTGTTACAGAACATTTGCATAAAAAACAGTAGGTTTAAACTCAATTTGGTATTCGTAACTATTCGCTTAAATACGTGAGCAAAGAGAATTTGTTGAACTAAATTTCACATCGTCATCGCCAAGAATGGCTGTTTTATTAATGTCGATATACGGTTGAAGGGTATAGGAAGTGAAGGGAAGAGAAAAGAGACGAGATGAGGATATAATAAAAGGATGGGTTGAAGGAGAGTGAAGAGGCGAGGACGGAACGAAGGGAACGGAAGAGGAGAGAAGGAGAAAGTGAGGGGAGAGTAAGAGGAGGGAATTTGAAAGGACGGGAAGAGAAGAGCAGGGGATATGAATTTAAAGAGGTGTAGACGGCTTGGAGAAGAGAGGAGGGAAGGGGCGGAAGAGCAGAGTAGTCGAAGAGAAGGGAATGGAGAAGAAGGCATCGGAAGAAGAGAGGAGCAAAAGGTGACGGAGAGGAAGGGGACAGGAGGGAATAGAAGGAAGAGGAATGGGAGAGGTGTGGAAGGCAACGGGAGAGGAGGGGAAGGAGTTTGAGGGGAGGAAGGCAGCGGAAGAAGAGGAGAGTAAAAGGTGGTGGAGAAGAAGATGAGGGAAAAGGAAGGAAACGGAAGGGGTGGGGAGGGGAGGAGCAGGGGCGAGTGCCACCTGCAGACGGCGACATTTCGAGGGCGCAGCAAAAGCGCAAAAAGCCTTTCATTTAATCCCCCTCGCGCCAGGAGCTGCCCGCAGCTACACGTTTTTGCTTTGAGCTCGGGGCACAGGCCACGGAACACGGGTTTTGTGGTGAAATTTACATCTCTAGGCTCTGCCATAACGCTCTCATGCTTATAAATACGAGCGTGTAAATTAAAGAGAAACACGTTCAAAAGATGCTCACAGGTGCTTTTAGTTAATTTTATCTCGTCGTAGTCATCTTTACACTGACATCACATTTCAGAGGAACGCTCTTCCTTTTTGATAATGGCCACAATCACTAGTATTTTTTTTCATGTTATCTTATCAGATTACCTACAGGAGCGGAACACATTGTAATGACCAACTGCCGGTATTCACAGGCTGGCGTTTGAGGCATGGAGGCAGCCAGGCGAGTTTGAATGGGCTCAGCCAGGTGCTAATCAGTCTTCACGGGTATTTGGAGCCATCCGTGCCGTCTGGCAGTGGTTCGCAAAGGTTTTGTGTCGAGGCATTCACATCCAGCGAACTCGACAATCTCAATGGCAGCACAGACGTTCTATTGGTTGGAAATACGCTTTTTTAGCTGTACTGCAAGATGCATGATCTTACTAAAGTATTACATTCAAATATTCTTCCTAGACAAGCCTGCCGTCGGAATTGATGAACTGAATTCAACACTCGATTCGTTCAAGTTCCTTCTATACGGATGAACATCTCAGACGGGGTCATTAAAACTTTCGGAAGACCATCAATAAGAGTACTCCTACCGTATTTTCTTTCTTTCTTTCCTTTCTTTCTTTCTTTCCTTTCTTTTCTAGAAAACGGAAAATGATACACATGGAATAAGGTTCCCCGTCGATAATAATCAGCTGTCCAAATTGGGAACTGTCAAAAGACCTTCGTGTCGATTTGCCGTCATTAGCAAGGATATAAAGGGGTCCAACTTCTTTAGAGGTTTGTATGTCAATGAGTTCCATGAAAAATGTTGTCATGCGTCTTGTTTTGTTAATTTTGGCGGTGAGTTGTCCTACATTGAATTACGAAACTGAGTATGAAATTTATTGCTTATTAAATTATGATAATTATTATATTTCACACATACTTTTATTTTTCGTCAAAGTGGATTGTTTGGTACTGAGTGAAGCGTGTACGAAACGTCCATTATATACAATTTTATCAATTTTTCTTGCTTTTATAATCTGTCTCTCTGTTAAACTAAGTACCCTGTTAAATATTCGGAAATGACCAGAAGCCATTCTGAAATAAAAATCTTAATATTTTACTTTCATTCAGTTAATATTTACATTAAATCATAATATCATTCTAAATTAAATTTTTAAAAGGGACTAAATATTAAAATAACGAGGGTGTATATAAATTAATTTAAAGTAGCCCAAAGAGCGTGTTGGAAAATTGAATGTTGTCGACTACGTACTCTTAGGTACTTTTTCCCTATATTTCTCATGTAGAACCACCAGGGTCATGATTCAGAGATAGAGTTTCTACTAATGATTGATTAAATAGGTGGTGAGCAGGAGCTGTGAGAGGGAAAGAGGGCGGAGAAGTGAGATGGGAAGGGAGTGAGAGGGTGACGGAGCGGCCAAAGCACCGTTCGGGAGTTGGAGGAGGGCACAATCAACCCGAAGACAAACTGCCCTCGATGGTCTATCGATTCCGGGCTGACGGCGCAAAATCCGGCTAATCGCGGCCAGCAGAGCGCAGAGAAGGGCAGGTCATCTCGGCCACCCGCACCTTCACTTAACAGTCGGCCGCTCTCTTTTAATCACTGGAGATTTCGATTAGCTGGGTCTCGCAGGCCCGCGTACGCTGTTACCCGCTGTTTGAGATGAAGGGAACTAACGACAGCTGAAGTAAGTCACTTGAACATATTTCACAACCTATAAAAGAAAACTCATCCGAATGTAATATCAATAACTAAGCGTCAGCATGAAAACAATAATGTTCAACAAAGGAAATATTTCTCGTACATTTTTATTGATCTTTTTTAAACGTTCGAAATACATTTACACATGGCAAAAAATATTCATAAATAGACATTTTTCAATAATATGCCAATTTACTTGAATTATATTTTTACGTAGAATTTGTGCTTGACAAATATTTACAAACCAAAACAGGTTCTCATTAATCCAATAAGCGTTTTGTTTTATTTTCGATAAAAAAAAGAAGACCATGAAATGTTCCGTACGTTCCGTCAACGTATCGAGAAGATTATTATCTATCAGAAAGTGGCACGAGTTTAACGCCAGAGAAGAAGATTAAATGTAAAAGGAAGGAGCCAACGGCCTGCGACCGCAACGAGGAAGCTCCAGGCGCGAGACCTTGTTAGTCCGTGATCTCAGAAGAGACATTCGCACGAGATTGTGAGCATGAGCGCGTGGAACAGAGGAGACTGGTGGGACTCCGCGACAGCCCCAATGCGCACCGCTTCAGCACAGTGCTAGATCTCTGGACTCCCACAGAGTGGAAGGGAGCAGGCCAAGACGGAGGCCTAATAAATACTCTCATGGTTTATTACGAATTCACAATTACATATAGAGTTATATATCCTGACATTAACTTAAGATATTAGTAAAATAGCTCAAAAAGTCAATCACAATAATCACAGGTCAACTTTTCCCCACAATCTTTCAAATTATTTCCACGATCTTTCACAATCTAAACTCTCCCCCTTCAATCCAACAATCTTTCGTCGTGTTATTACACAAGCTTATATTAAGTTAAGGCTTCCTAGGATAAACAAAGATCGTCATAACTTCTTGTCACATAGTATAACTATATTTCCAATATCACTTTCCACATTAATCCTTGAACGTTAAACATATCTTTCAACCGTATTCTTTGCTAGAGCAAACGGATGGGCAAATAATGTTGTGGCAAATTTGGCTACTGCCTGGCTATTTTTTAATAATTCTACTTGCAGTATCCAGCCCACATAATTTCCGATGCAAATTGCAAATGATCCAGTAACATAATGTATTTAGGGTGTCAATGTAAGTAGGGGTAGGATTATAGGCGGTACAGTGATTCCAGTAAAACTAACATAACTTTTAAATTACATTTTTATACTGCACCGAGCCGAAAATTTGTATATTTTAAGGTTCCAAATATAATAAATAATAGAACACATTTAGTACAAAAACTACTATTTCGTGGACTTCCCTGTTTGTATTGTGTTCAGTGTCATTTACGGTAAGCATCAAGTTCGCTTAATTAATCTGAATCTTAAAAAATATAATAGTCATATTCACTAATCACGTCTGACCTACCCAACACTCTCCTCAGCTTTCGACTTTTTAAATACATCTGAAGAATTTCTTCTTCACTCTTTAGCAGAAAACAAATACTCCAGAATTTCGTACCCTTCTGTCAAGATGTGCTACAGATTTTCCTAATCGGCAGTCAATATGCGGTGTAAAGGTTAACACGCTGATAACAATTCGTTAACTGTGTGTAAAATCACAGGATGACTTAACTCATTGTTATTCCTCAGTTAACCTGTATCCCGAGTTCGTACAAACGATTTAAGCGCTGATAACAGCGTGATAAAATGTATCTCGACTTTATTACGCGTTCATACAACTGGCCCTTATCTGCTTACTTACCATGACTGAGGTCATTCCGAAAGCATCTACTTAGGTCTGGGTTAAGGGAAAGCTTCAAATGACACTATATATACTAAGCATATTTATGTGACAGAAATGCCCGGCATTCAGTTTATTGAAAAACTGATAGCCAGACACAAACGTACGAGACACGCACCTACACACACACGCTCTCTCTCTCTCTCTGTCTGTCTGACTCTCTCTGTCTGTCTGACTCTCTCTCTGTCTGTCTGACTCTCTCTGTCGGTCTGACTCTCTCTCTCTGTCTGTCTGACTCTCTCTCTCTCTATCTGTCTGTCTGACTCTCTCTCTCTCTATCTGTCTGTCTGACTCTCTCTCTCTCTATCTGTCTGTCTGACTCTCTCTCTCTATCTGTCTGTCTGACTCTCTCTCTCTATCTGTCTGTCTGACTCTCTCTCTCTCTATCTGTCTGTCTGAC
Organism: Gryllus longicercus; assembly: GCA_038098605.1. Taxonomy (NCBI): domain Eukaryota; kingdom Metazoa; phylum Arthropoda; class Insecta; order Orthoptera; family Gryllidae; genus Gryllus; species Gryllus longicercus. The sequence continues at coordinate 3,460,931 of JAZDUA010000007.1, forward strand.
TCTCTCTCTCTATCTGTCTGTCTGACTCTCTCTCTCTATCTGTCTGTCTGACTCTCTCTCTCTCTATCTGTCTGTCTGACTCTCTCTCTATCTGTCTGTCTGACTCTCTCTCTCTATCTGTCTGTCTGACTCTCTCTCTCTATCTGTCTGTCTGACTCTCTCTCTCTATCTGTCTGTCTGACTCTCTCTCTCTATCTGTCTGTCTGACTCACTCTCTCTATCTGTCTGTCTGACTCTCTCTCTCTATCTGTCTGTCTGACTCTCTCTCTCTATCTGTCTGTCTGACTCTCTCTCTCTATCTGTCTGTCTGACTCTCTCTCTCTATCTGTCTGTCTGACTCCCTCTATCTGTCTGTCTGACTCTCTCTCTCTGTCTGTCTGACTCTCTCTCTGTCTGTCTGACTCTCTCTCTGTCTGTCTGACTCTCTCTCTGTCTGTCTGACTCTCTCTATCTGTCTGTCTGACTCTCTCTCTATCTGTCTGTCTGACTCTCTCTCTATCTGTCTGTCTGACTCTCTCTCTATCTGTCTGTCTGACTCTCTCTCTATCTGTCTGTCTGACTCTCTCTCTATCTGTCTGTCTGACTCTCCCTCTCTCTGTCTGTCTGACTATCCCTCTCTCTGTCTGTCTGACTCTCCCTCTCTCTGTCTGTCTGACTCTCCCTCTCCCTGTCTGTCTCTCCGTCTCCCTCTCTGTCTGTCTGTCTGTCTCCCTCTCTGTCTGTCTCTCTCACTGTGTCTGTCTCCCTCTGTTCGTCTCTCTCTCCGTCCGTCCCTCTCTCCGTCCGTCCCTCTCTGTGCACGTCTCTCTCTGTGTACGTTTCTCTCTGTGCACGTCTCTCTCTGTGTACGTTTCTCTCTGTGTAGGTCTCTCTCTGTGCACGTCTCTCTCTGTGTACGTCTCTCTCTGTGTACGTCTCTCCCTGTGTAGGTCTCTCTCTGTGTAGGTCTCTCTCACACACTCACATTCATACATAAATGAATTTATGCACATTACACTAGACTTTGATTACAAATCTCTTTGTCAATATTTTTCTTCTTATTCTTCAATACAACTGTCACTGATACAATGAAACATAAAGTAATGTCTTTAATTTATTATTTACAATTCAATTATATTCTCTTAATCATTTAACAGAGCATTTGTGATGACGTTTTGCCTCATTCCCGTAGTTTCCCGGTCATTTGAAAGTTCGCACACACAGTTCGAGGGGCGCGTCGCATGTTGTGGTCGGATCGATGGCCTGGCTGCGCGGGAACGCTCAGCTGACTGCAGCTCTTCGCAAGCAGCGGTAACGACGCCTTCCGAGTACGTCTCGGCTTTCACGGCGGACTTTTTGAAGGCTCTTGGACCAGATCACAGCGTGAAATGGCGAGACGACTAAACAAGGTGATTCGCACGTACATCCCCTTCGGCTTTCTAAGCGAACATTTAACAACGCGCCGCGCGCACTCTAGCAGATCGCAGATTGTGCACTGCAAGATTAGAACCGAATGTCTGTCTAATTTACGAATGATTAATTGATGATTACTAGTGATTCCGGGCGCGTCAACTGCTAAGGACATTACCTTACAGCACCTTAAGTGTACAACATGGTTTTTGTTCGGGAGGTGGCTATGATCTTTCCCCGCTGGATGGCGAGATGCGGTGCCGACCTACGATCGGGTTGCGCGGTTTTTCCCCAATCCGTTATCTCCTACCAGCGTGGCTCTGCGCCAGCCAGGACAAGCTCTTAGCTCCCGACCGGTCTCCCGGCATGTGTGCTAGTACAGTACATGTAAGTGTGTGTGTGTGTGTGTAAGGGGGAGATAACAAACAAGGAATGGGGAGGAAAGATAGCGCGTGGTCATTGGCCCGTTTGGTATGATACTACGCCGGCATTCACATGGTATTCGAAATTTACGAGTTTCACAGCAATGAATCTCTGCCCGAAACACTGGAAGTTTCCGACTCAGATGTTACGATATTTCTCTTCTCAGCCCGAAGCATTAGGTGTTGCTCGAAAGTACGTTATTTTGCGACTCTCAAACGAACCCTCTCGGTTTGACGAAACACCGATTCTTTGTCTCTGAAATTCTCTCGTTTTCATGACCTTGCGTTTTCATGTGTATTTTTTAAGGGATTTCCCGGGTGTGTGACTCTTCTTAATTCCTCATCCGTGATTGGTTCGCTAGAATCTTCTCATTTCTCGAATGTTCTGAGTGCAAATGGAGGATGGTGATCTTGGAAAATTCTCAGATATTAACACATTGCCGCGCGGTGTTCTCTTCCTCTTTTTATAAACATACTTTGAATTCTCGATAGTTTTCTGGTTCGTCCCCCCTAACTCTTTCCAGAATCCCTTCGGCAAACACGTGCTTCTATCTAAACGGACTTCAGTCTTTGAGCCTCCTGCTTGCCTCTCTTCGTAGCTGCGTACGTGTCTCTAAATTGCAAAGCATCGCAATAGTATTATTGTACCTTGTATTATATCAAATAGTTGCTAACTTTCTATATAGGGGCAGTGCTTGATTTATAAAATTAATGTCCAGAACTCGCTCCAAATTAATTATTAATTTAGTAGAAATATTTATATATTTATAATATAATTTAATAATTATTTCCGAGGACCTAGAACTTCGTTCCATCGCGTTCCGTCATAAATCAGGGGTATAATAATATCTTAATGGTGCATTTTATTGATAATTAATTTTCAAAGACACAAGAGAGAGTATGCTTAAGAAAGATTTTCTATCAAATTAACACACACCCACATAATAGAAAAATTTTTTATTGTTATAGAAAGTTAAAAGGAGGGGATATTGAAATGTAAGGGATGGGTTTTAAAGGATGAGTATTTAAAATAAACTATCTAGGAGTAATATTTCGAAGTATTCGCAGTTTATGAAGAAACTATTTTATATGAAAGAGTGCAGCAGAGAGTATATATCAGAGTGCAGTGCAGTTCGCAAGACAAAGGCGGCGAGCCAAAAGGAAAGGGGTGGAAGGTGGCATCAAAAACGTGTGAAATATGTGAAAGCACTATAAAGTGTGTTCCATTATTGATTTTGTTAATTGACAGTTATTTGAACCAAAATATTTATTGATTAATTTTTCGTCACGAAATAGTAAAAATAACATGAAAAGTACACACTTCGCACTTTTTCTAGAGCTTCAGATAGCTTCCACCCTCTCTCTTATTCACTTATTCACATGAATAAATGACCCACAAGCTTCGTTGACAACATTAGAAAGCCACATTATTCTTCCCGTGTTACAGAAAACAATTTGTAAAACGAGCATGGATATGACTTCGTGTTATTGTCAAAGTCGTTTCCACCGATTCCGTTTTTTAATTCTAGAGTAAAAGAAAACAGTGAAAAAAATTGAATCTTGTTTTCAATCGCGTCCCAAAACTGTGATTTACTTCCTCGTATTTTCAAGCAGAATTGAGCGCGATGGATTCGCATATTCAGGAATGTGATCAGTGCAGATAACTTGAAGCTCAGTTCTTTGGATTGTGACAAAATTTCAGTTGGTGATTGTTGCGTCCATCGATTGTTACAGTCAATGCGCGGCTTTTCTGCTCTGACGCGACAAATATGGCGCACACAGAATTACAATGCGAATGTTATCTTGAACGCGGACACACTCCTCTCGCGCGCAGCTTCACGTATGTGCAGGAATAACGGTGCAGTTTCCTATGGAACAATGCTCAGAGAATTTACACCCGGCGATTGAAGCGAAATTGAAAAGGCTCTTGTGGGCGCTAACATGCAAGAATCGATAATTCGCTCTTCTTAATTAAGAGTGGATCGGCGTTGGAAGCAGAAAGGGAAATGTACGTGCTGAAATGGAAAACAGAGATAATCATTTGGGTCTTGGAAGTGGTTTGTTCAAAATATACGCTTTAGTTCTTCCATATTGTCATTTAATTTTGACTAGAAAATATCTCCCGCAAACGTTACTTTTACTAAATGTGTTTAGTGATCAAGCTGATCTTGTATGAACAGTAGAACTCCGGTAATCCAAATTGGTGGTGTGGGGTGTTCAGGTTCAGAAATGTTCGGATTATCCGAAAAAAGTCTACAAATGCATCTATAGGGTTACAAGACAATGCAAAATAACATACGATGTGAGAAAATGGCAACGTAGCGCATCGATTACATCGCATCAACGAGCAGATAGTTTCTTACTGAAAAAGATTACCGATTTTGCAAGTTCCGCTAATTGAAAATTACTACTTCACAAACATGTGATATACACCTTAGTTATCAATGCAATAATTGTTTCTTTTCGTTTACTTGTGTTAATAATTAGTTGTTCAGTTCTACAGTAATTATAAAGTCTTTTCTTCACACTACGACAAATAAGCATTTTATTTATTTTTTCTACAACCCGATATTTGTTCGGATTATCCGAAATTTCGGGGTTCGGATCAACAAGCTACTGTATATGAATTGCAGATTCCAGAATGATGGAAACAATTTAAAACGAAGTTAATATTCACATTGCCGCCTTTTTCCAAACATATTTCTGAGGAGTAGAACTGATAGAATGTAAAAAATAACGTTTTTGTTATTTACGTTGGTAAACACGCATTTACCCCCTTAGCAACTAACCATATAATCAATGCATTAAGAACGCGTCCATAGCGATGACCATTAAAATGCTTGAGAGTCCATTAAAAATATTTCAGTGAACTTTAGGGTTTAGATTTTATAAGTGCTCGTAACTTTGGGTAAATAAGACGTTGATTCAAAACACAATTTTTGAAAATAAATTTAAACAAAATTTATTTTAAAATTTATTTAAATTTATTTTGGTACAGATATATTGAAAGTAGTATGCTAACATAATCTCTTCGTTAATGCCTCGAGCATACCTTTTCGTTCTCTAAATATAAAATAAATTATACGCTTTCTCATAAGTGGATAAAGATTTAGAAGGCATCAAACTAGACCTTGCAGCTACCACCAGAATATCATCTGGCACGAATATATTCTTCCCGCTTCGTCCGTAAAGACTCATTTAGATAACTCGTGATATAAATAAAAATTTTGAAAAATATCAAAATTGTGTTCAGTTAAAATTTGTAAATTAAAATATTGGATAAATATAACGCCCGTGAAGTATCTCTTCTGATTATCCAGAAAACTACACAAACAATAATCCATGTTAGTAATCCATTTCTGGGAGATTTCAAGCTTTTCATATGCATTTTTTACACCCTAAATAAATTACATGTTATACAAGAAACAAAATCCACACTTTGAAAAAGAAATATAACAATCCTAGACGCCGTTTTTGAACAAAAACTTTCCCAAACCAGACCTGGTTGTCAAATTACAAACGTTCAAACACGTTGTAGCTTGTAAGGTCAGAGTCATTTCTTTAGAGTAGCAAACAAGCTGATTACAATAAAATAAGTACAAGCTTCTTTGCAACGCAGAGTGACGGCCTCGTGCACAGCAGGTTTTTCAGCGCCAAGATTTTGAAATTGAAATCACGTCGGCGGACGAGCGCGCCGCGCCTTTTGTGCGAAGCTGCGAGTGAAAAGACAGTGAGGGCCGTGAGTCATGTCCCGAGCACTGCGTGCGAGCCCCGCGGCGCATGCGCTCTGCATGAGAATGCGCCCGGGCCGGCAGGGCGGGTGGAGCGACGCGGAGCGGGGCGGGGTGTGGCGAAGGCGGGGCGAAAAAGGGGGAGGGAAGGCGAGGTGGGGCGGCGCAGAGGGACAAGCGGGGCAGGGCTGGTGGAGCAGAGGCGGGGCAGGGCGGGGCGGGTGGAGTGAGGCGGAGCGGGGCGTGGCGTACGGAGGCGGGGCGAAAAAGGGCGAGGCGAGATGGGACGAGGCGGAGCGGGTATGGTGGGGTGGCGCAGTGGGGCGGGCGGAGCAGGGGAGTGGATGGGACACGGGCGGGGCAGGGCTGGTGGGGCAGAGGCGGGGCGTGGCGGAGTGGCGCGGGTAGGGACTGGTGAGGCAAGGCGGGCGGGGCGGGAATGGGTGATGTGGGGCAGGCGGGAAGGGTATGAGTGTGTGAGGTGGGCGGGACGGGAAGGGTATGTGTGTTGGTGGGGCGAGAAGTGGCGGGCGGGGCGAGAAGTGGCATGGTGTACGAAGGAGCCAGCATTCAAAAGTGCAGCGGTTGCGCTTCACAGTCCACGGTTGATGGGACACATGGTTCTGGTCTAGTTGACTGTCCACGTGCTTAAAATGGTGTTCTAAATAATACATATATATATATACACATATATGTATTACGGCATTTCCTTTTTTAGCAACAACCATTCTGCGGTCGATGGACTCGACCCTCGGAGTGTTTTGAGGCCATGACTGACGGTTTACGGCGGAAGGAGAGTGGAAAGCAGTGTGGAGGGGTGCTGCGGTGGACAGAGAGCAGTGGATGCCAGTGGGCAGTGCGCACAGGAGAAGAATGAGATGGGTTGCCGGAGGGCAGTGGGAAATGAGCAATGGCCAGCGAGCATAGGTGAGCGGTGGGAGGGTGGGTTGTGACAGTGACGATGAGCGATGGATGGAGGGTGGTTGGCAGAGGGCGGTGGGTAGAGGGCAACGAGCATTGTGCCGGGTGCCGGGTGTGGTGGGCGGTGTGTGGTGGATGGTGGTCAGATTGTGGTAGTCGGTGTGTGGTGGTCGGTGTGTGGAAGGTGATAGTCGGTGTGTGGTGTGTGGTGGGTGGTGGGTGGTGGGCGGTGGGCGGTGAATGTGGGTGGTGGTCGGTATGTGGTGGATGGTGGGCGGTGTATGGTGGATGGTGGCGGAAGGCCAAAGACTGCGGTGGACGAGTGCCCTTGGTGCGTCCGCCCTATCGATCCCTCGCCGTGGGAGCTCTCACCCCCGCCCCCATCGCAGCTCCCTAGGACAACTTCCGTCCTTCTCAGAGAGGAAGGGCACACCTCGCAGAAAACAGAAAAATACATTTTGGAACGCAATGACAGACGAGAATAGCAATGGAGAAAATAAGGGACTGGTAAAGTCAGTTTGAAAAAAGATATGGGACCCTGCGTCAAATGGGAGTGAAATTTCATGTCAGAAAACGATAGAAAACCAGTGTTGTCGGACATTCAACAGTAAGAACACGTTAGTTGAAATGGAAACGAAGTGCAATGTAGGGTACAATAGCTGAATGCCAAAATTGGCTTAATATATTCATTCACGACCTGTTGACAACCTAATCCCAAATTATCGTGACAAAAGCAATAACAGAATATTTTGAAATTTTGAGACACCATCAAAATAAATGAATGCATATATTGAGTATTGGCAATTCATAACTAACCTATTATTATGAAGTTGATACGCTGCATGATTCCTCCAGCGCTACAGCGTTTCATATCCAGAGTTCGAGAAATCTATTACTATCTATAGATTTACCTATACAATTTATTCCAGGGTAATTCTTGGCAGTCATAGGTCAATACTGCTCAAATTATCGTTCTTCAAGCTATTTTCATAATGATAGCTATATTTCTCTTTTCAATTCCAATTAATTTGCTAGATAATTGTGTGAGACAACACAGAAACGATATTTGCCATTGGTCTCAATTACGTCGTGGTAATTTGATGTGAGTGTATCGCAAAATTAATATTTGTTTCCGTGCAAGGGTCGGACGCAGTAATGAACAGACCCTTTCCGTTAATGTGAATAAACTCCCTTCATTGTAGATTCCCTTCATTGACTCCCTTCATTGTAGATTTTACAAAAATAATGAAGGCTTTGCAACAGCGCAATTTCAATTCAATATCAACTCAAATATTTGAAATGAAAAATTCATATGTCTCTATGATCCCAGCGGTTATAAGCAATTATTAGTAAGAGAGAGAGAGAGAGAGAGAGATAGAGAGAGATAGAGAGAGAGAGAGAGAGAGAGATAGAGAGAGAGATATAGATAGACATACAGAGATAGAGAGATATTGAGAGACATAGAGAGACATAGATAGAGAGACACAGAGAGGCATAGAGAGAGAGACACAGAGAGGCATAGAGAGAGAGACATAGAGAGGGAGACAGAGAGAGAGAGACGTAGAGAGAGACATGAGAGAAAGAGAGAGATTGAGAGAGATAGGGAGAGAGGGGTAGAGATATAAAGAGAGAGAGAAAGACAGAGAGAGAGACAGAGAGAGAGAGACAGAGAGAGAGAGAAAGAGAGAAAAGCATCAAATGAAATATTTTGTTGTACTGCAGTTCATACTGCTCCACAACATGTTTAGGGATGAAATTGCAGAATATCCAAACAAATAATAGTGTATAATACAAGTAACACCTCAAGATACATGCAACGGGAGTTCTAGGAAGTGATAATGTAAAGATTCTGAAACATTATAATCGGGAAATGTAATATTTTATCGGTTACCGCCATATGGAAAGATATTTACAGAACATCTGCTCTCCTATCACATACGAGTACATATACCTTCGTTCTGATGTACATGAAATCGCCGTATATTTTCCAAACTGTGCTTTTCACTTCACACTTGTTCAAACAAATGAGGCAAATCAGAGTGTAATATTTTTGCCAGTTGTATTTTTGCAATGTTAACTCGCGTCCGGTATGGAGTTGCGAATTTTACGTTCCCACCATTAGACGGGACGCAAGGGGGGGATACTCTTGGTTTAGGAGTTGGGTGGATGCAATTTGCATGAAAGGCTCGAATGGCAATGGCATGTGTGCTTTGCGGTGATAGGAAAGAATAAATCCACTTCCTTTTAACAGTACGGTAGTCGCGCCATATTTTGAAATATCAGTAGTCGCGACGGACTATGCGTCCACACGTAGCTAAAAGTAGATAGAGGCAAAGTAGATAATCCTCTTCATTTTTTCAAATATTCGGATCAAATGGTAGTTGCATGCTCCAAACACATATTTACTGTATTTCTTGCACGTTTACTTAGTAGGTCTGTTTTTCTCTTTCACAGTAAGAACAACGACCTCTCCCGATGTTAATATTTTCCAGTTTACTAACTCTTGCCTCAATTTTTAAAATTTTAGAGATACTCGAAGAAATATCAGCTGGTAAGTCATTCGTAGGGGTCTTCGCACGTACTTGGATAACCGACGATGAAATTCTTGTCGAGAGATAGAATTGTCTAAGTTATTAGCTGCATGTAACATTAGATAATTAATAACACTAATATTCAGCGTGGAATAGACCATTTACTTGTCAGTCTACCTCAATTATAGACAGAATACAATTTATCATCCACATTCATCCAACCTTTAGTCTTATTATACATTATTGTCATTTCTGCCTTATCAGTGTTTTAATGAATATTATTGTCATGGTGGAGCCTGGACACAAGCAGCACATTCCTTCTCTTCATTGGAATATATGAAAGCAAAGTACAATATTGTTTTAAAACAAACAAACTTTGAACCCGCTGGGTGTTTGGCTCGATGTAAAAATTCAGGTGTCAAATATTTTTTGTAATGCTGTGAATTATTAATTTGTACAAACCACTTTCCGGTATTTACATATATCGTTGTGAATTAATTTTTCCACTAGAGATAATGAAACCTAATTTTTAATGGAAAAAATATTACTAAACAAATATTGTAATCGACATTTTTCCATACAATATTTCATATGCTTTAAATGGGCGAGCAACTCTATTATATTTAAAAGGTATATTTATTATGATCTTATTCCGTAAATAATAAAACTTTTAACGTAATTACCCACCGGAAACGCCACGGTAATACAGAATACAATAATTAATATGTTTCCAACAATTACGTATAATCGAGCAATCTAACCTAACGAGTAAACTTCGAAAAAATGTTCCGAAAACTTTCTGGGACGCCTTAGCGTTGCATTGAGCAGCAACCTGCTTGCCCCAGCTGCGCTACGGGTCGTGAGCCGAGCGAACTTTTACAACGCAACAGCGCCAATGCGACGCGCGGGAGCCCCTCTCCCATCCGCCGATGGGAGGCGCTACCCTGCGTGTCTGGGAGGCTTCGAGCGCTGGGGGCGGGGGCGGAATCCGGCCAGACGGGCTGGCGACGAAGGGCAGAATGGGGACGGAATGGCGTTGATCAGAGGTGTGGGCGGGGAAAGCAGGGGCTGCGATCGGGGTCGAGAGATATTAGTGGAAGTCGAGCTGCAGACGGCGTGCGAAAAGAAAGCGGAAGAATGGGTGGGGTCATGGAGTCGGGGCAGACTAGGCTGGGCGGACGGGGGAGGTGAAAGTGGTGAGGTGGAAGGGGTGACGTGGAAGGAGTGAGAGGAAAGGGGAGAGGTGGAAAAGGTGAGGTGGAACGGATGTGGCGGAATGTGTGAAGTGGAAGGGGTGAGGAGAAAGAGGTGAGGTATTCGAAGGAAAAAAGAGGAGGGAGTGAAAAAGTGGGGTGGAAAAGGTGAGGTGGAATGGCCGGAAAGTGTGAAGTGGAAGGGGTGAGGTGGAAGATCGGAGGCCGAGGGAGCGGGGCCATGGGAGTGGTCCGGTGGCCGCGGAACGGATGAAGTGTGGGAGGCGCGTGTCGGACGGGGTAGGGTCAAGGTGTGGAACCGTGGGGATGGAACTGGCGAGGGGGCGTGGCCGTATGACGAGGTGGAAGGGGAGCCGAGGCTGGGGGCACGGGGGTAGTCGGCGTTTTGGAGCTGGGGTCGGAAGTTTGAAGTAATCCGCAATGGAGCGCGTAATTCGGCAACCGACCGCCAGCGCCAGCGCCATAGTTCCGCGTCGGCCCGCAACCCATTAGCTAATAGCGCGCGTCGTCGCTCGCACTCTGTCCCTCCCCCTCCTCCACATCCGAACGGCCTCCGCCATCCAAAGCCTCGCACATCGAAGCAGGCCCCGCGCGTGCGGCCAGCGAACAATTTTTGGGGAAATGTCCTTCAGATTTTGATAAAAGGATTGCGTGTGCTATGAGCTCCAGAGTTATTGGTGACAAACTACGTTAAACATGTAACAAAAGTTACGTTGTAACTCAGATAGATTTGTGAAACCATAGTGTGTAAAATGCACATTCAAGTTTAATACACAAAAAATGAAAAATGTTTTAATATAATCCTCTATTTTAACTAATGAAGTTGTACTAAAGATAATGTAGTACCAGTTAAGCGACGGAAACGTATCACGTAAGTCGTTCTTGGTTCAAAATTCTTTAGAAATTCTGCATTTTTCGTCAATTGAAATATAATTTTGATGTTTATTCAATTTTTGTATACACTATGAGATGAAAAGTATCCGAACACGTCCAATCTGGTGTTATTTGTCGTCGTGTTTTTCATGGAGGGGGCTTGTTGTTTTGTGTGGTACTATCACGGCACAGGAATACGTTGATGTTTTAAACACCTTCTTTCTTTCCACAGTTAAAGAGTAATTTTAGAATGGCGATTGCATTTTTCAACACGATTGAGCACCTGTTCATACTGCATGGTCGGAGTGGTTACACGCCAATAATATCCCTATAATGGACTGGTCTGTACAGAGTCCTGACTTGAATACTATCGAACACCTTTGGGATGTTTTGGAACGCCGACTGCGCGCCAGACCTCCCCAACCTACATCGATACCTCTCCTCAGTGCAGCACTCCGTGAAAGATGGACTGCCACTCTCCAAGAAACCCTCCAGAGCCTTACTGAAAGTATGCCTGCGTGAGTGGAAGCTGTCATCAAGGCTAAGGGTGGGCCAATACCCTATTGAATTCCAGCATTACCGATGGAGGGCGCCACAAACTGGAAAGTCATTTTCAGCCACGTGCCCGGATACTTTTAATCACATAGCGTATGTACTATTCAAGAAAAAGGAAATTTAAACAGTGGAAACGTTGGAACGTGGTACGGGAAAAATATCTATTAAGAATTAAAATTAATAATAAAAACATTACAGAAAATTGTTGAATCGTAGCACTTCTTAACTCGGATATTCTTTCCAAATACGGCCTTTACGCACTTCACAATTCAATGTTTGAGAACCTAATCCTAACACTTTCAAAACGTTTTTCTGAATAAACATTATTTCGAAGAATGTCAGGTGGCTTATTCGATGGTGGCAATATCTAACGAAATGTGCAAGACCATCCATCTTGATAGTCGTGCACTTTTTCGTGTTTCAGGACTGTGTTGATTTTATGAGCAATGCCGATGAACAGCTTTATTCACACATATATCCTTAGTTTCCGACATTGATCTTGCAAATGAGTCACGGTACCCTACACCCTCATATCGAAGACACACTAACAAAGAAAATAATTCAGAAAATAGAATACAATGATCTAGTAAATATATATTATTATTAAACATACTAAATAACATGTATTTACAGATTTTACAGCGTAATGTGTCGTGATTGTGTGTTATTCCTATTTTGTCCATATTTGACACCAAGACATAATTATAGACACGGCCTACTGAAATAGAAAATCACACGTTGGCAATCCTTTATAACATGGAGACTACCGACCAGAGAACAAACACGAAAATCAACAGTTAGGAAGGAATTGAATGTTTTTGAGTAAGGATGTAGAGTTGGATTGAGTTCTTGGGTCGGAGGTGAAACAGAATTGGTCAGAAACAGGTTTTGATTAGAGTTGTGTAATTGTGTGAAGAACTTGTGGTAAAAGACGAATGTTGTATTGACGGAATGTTAAATAAGGACAGAACTATGAAAAAAACTGTTTTGCAACGCTAAGATGATATATACATAGGTATCGTTACTTAATGTTGGTATTTAGCCAAAAGTTTTGTTATTACTTCTGATTAAATGAATATTGTGTAAGTTAATTTTTTATTATGAATAAATGTTATCTTTTATTTTGAATTTGAATGTGCTTTAATTTAATACTTTCAGTAAGTTACTTTATGCAGATAAATGTTGTAAACTATAGCCGCGAATAAATATTAAATGAATATTTTTACTTCCCTGCATTACGTAGATTCGTTATTATTTTTGATTAACGCAAAAAGTAAAAACAATCTCAATAGCAATGTTGGGTTAGCTGTGTTATGATATTATTAAGTCCTAATAACCAAAACTTCATTTAGCATTTAAAAATAATCGAAGATTTTTTTCAATGCTTATAATGCATTGTCAGAAGAATTTTTATTAAAGAAAATGTGTGAGAATGGAAAAAACGTTTAATTAGTATTGTAAGCTTGTATGTCTATGCCATTTATTATTATTATTATTATTATTATTATTATTATTGTTGTTGTTGTTGTTGTTGTTATTATTATTATTGTTGTTATTGTTGTTATTATTATTATCATTATTTTTATAACTATTGTTTTTATAGTTATTATAATTTTAAAAAGCGATGTTTTTATTCCAACTGGAACTCTTTTTTCAGATCTTTTGTTACCTTTGTGTATCATGTTTTTATTCTATTGATTGATAAAAAATCTGCAATGGCCAATCCCATAAAAAGAATTTTGGGTTTTGGTTTACGTAGGCGATTCCTAAAAAATATCCAACGCACACAGTAGAATTCTGGACCGACCAAAGCGAATCTCGTAACTTTCCCGAACGGAAAGCAACCGGATCCGAATCGATTATTTTAATGGGTTGAAGCTGTTCCGTCCGAGTCATTTGCTGTAATGTCTTTTACTCTGCACGTGTGTGTGTGTGTGTGGGGGGGGGTAGTATGCAGATGGCGTGGCGCGCCAGTGCAACTGGTTCGAGTACACGAGCAACACGTCCACATTTAAACACAGCTTCGCCATTTAAGTTTAGTCTACTCGATAACGTTACAAAAAAACTAGTTCCAAGCCGTTAATGGACTTTGTTAATTTCAGTATCCTTCTCTAATGAGATTTTTAAGTTCTGTAAATTGATTTTTGTTCGACCCGATTCTAAACGTGGATCGCAAGCAGAAAGAGTCTTCGCAGTCACTGAAACGCCTTTTTGGTTTTGTTCCACCATCTCACTCATCTTCAAATTGTCAGTTACTCGATGTCTAATTGTTGAGGAAATGGATGCAGTTGGCAGCGGTAAGTCTTGACAAGCTCCGGCACGGTTATCCTTTTTCGAATCGCACAGCTATAAAATGCTGTAATGGTTTTTCTTCTGAACGTAAATGTAGCTTCACTGTGTGCCCTTTTTGTTGAGATCTCCTTTTGTTGTAGTAGTAGGACTGGAGCCAGATACATGCGTTTCTACTTTGTTAGATATACAAAAAACTCAAAGCTATAGTTGGTTTATTGTTTCAAATACATTTCCGTATCTTGGGAGCAAAAATATTTAGTGTTTCAAATGTTGCTATCCCTTTTTAGTTTTTTAATTTTTTTAAATATTTTATTCATCTTTCAATTGTTTATAGTTAAAACGTTGGGAAGAGATTCTGAAGATTAAGAAAACTTGCGTAGATGGTACTTCCTCCGTTATCACACATAGAGTTTTTACTCTTCCTTGTATAAATAAATCTATATCTAAATCAAGTTAACACCCTTTCGTGGGTGTCACGGACTTTGCTCTCCCGACCTCACCCCTCTGTTCAGCACACCTTCATCTTGTGCCATGTGTCACGGAATATTTGAATTTCCTTACCGGAAGTAACAGAGTGTAGTATTCTGGAAACCGGAAATTTTGGACGGATTAGACGATATTTTCTCAAGTAAAGATAACAATCTTGATGCTTTTAACAGCCTGATATCATTGGGAATGGAGAGACAACCGTGGACCCCAGTGTTGACTTTTATCTTTGTTTGGGAAAGGAGTTACAGTTACAACATCTAGGACTTATATTTTTAGAACCTTGTATAACTCTTAGTAATAGTTTTGTCTTTCAACGTGTTTGGAAAAAAAGGAAAACCATGCCTAACGTTCCGCATCGTGAAAACTCCGGCATTCTCTTAGAACAAGGCCTTTCCGTAACACACGTTGCATAAATCTTATTTTAGATATTGTCGATATTGGTAGCAGCTGTGCAATCGGATAGACGTTGTAAATGTTGAACTTCAAAACAGAACGTTGCAAATTGTGTCTTCGTGGAAAGGACAGCTAGTACAGGAAATATTCAAAATGTAGGGGATTTGCTAAAAGTCAAAACTGAAAACATTTTAGCACGAAAGACAGAAAATGAGTGTTATTTGTTCTAAAAACGTGTATTATGAGTTCTTAAATACACAAAACGTTTCTAAAATTACATTGCAATGTATTCTTGAACCCTGAACTGGGATTCGCAACCTTCCTTGTTTATCGACTCCCTTTACAGGAATTGTTGGCAAAAAAAGGTAAGCAAAATTCAGAGCTCAGGGATGAGGTTCCTTAGAAGAATGAAAGGGTGCATTTTAGAAGACCAAATAAGAAATAAAATCAGGCGAAAATTGAATGTGAATAGCATAAATAATATAATGAATAAGAACAGGAAGGAGTGGCTGCCGCACTTAGAAAGAATGAAAGAATCAAAACTACGAAGATTAGCAAATGCTTACAAACCAAGAGGGAAAAGAGATATGGGAAGACCCAAGAAAAGTTGGAAAGATACGGCAGAGACGGAACAGGCGTAAACCTAACCCGTGAAGTGTAGAAGAAGATGAATGGTTGTTTGTTCGCGTTTTATGCGCTGCCGTGCCGTTTATCTGATAGCGATTAATCTTTGTCTACTAATTGCATGCTCTTGCGCAAAGAATATAGGCGTAGTACAATGGGAATGTGCGTAAGTCTGACGTACATAAACGCAAAATAGTGGCGTTAATGATTGTATGCTGACTGAAGCGCTCCTGAATAGATGCCTTGCGCATTCCACCGCACCCTCGAGTATTAAGCGCGTCTTCGCTGCATACTCTGTCCCTGCGATTGTAAGATATCAGCCAGAGTTACTATTTGAAAATATAAAAGAAAACACAAAATCACAACACCCTTCAATATTAAAATTCACATGCTAAATAACGATAATAAACCAATCCCAGTTGTAGCAGCATAATTTAGTGGCACAGACCTACTGAAGCAATACTAACTATAAACACAATCTGCAATAACAGAGAAACCAAAAAAAAGAAACAACAACTAAAGGGTCAATACCGTGTCAAAGGTGTCTAGATTATGGCCACACTAAGAGTAACTGTAATCATGAAATTTACTGAACATTTTGCGCAGGTAATCACTACTCAGTAACATGCACCCGCAAGAACGAAGATCCTCTTTGTGGCAACTGCCATGAAAGGCATAAAGCAGACGTTCTTGCAAATATTACAAGGATATCAGTGAACAAGAAATCCCTACGAATAATACAAATGAAAATCAAAAATCCCCTACTCCCCCACCCTCTACCCAATCCCTCTCTAATAATAATAATAATAATAATAATAATAATAATAATAATAATAATAATAATAATAATGGCAGTACAGGCCAATAACGAATTAGTCCGAGAAAATTGGAATGCTAATGGCATTTCTACCAAAACAAAGAATTAACTCAATTTCTGCATCCTTATAACGTAGCATTACTGAAACCCACCAACATAAGAAAAACAGATTATTAAACCCCAATTACACAATATACAGAGCAGACAGAGTTGAAAGTAGAGGCAGCAGAATACTCATTGCCGTTAAAACAAACTTAATTCACTATAAAATTGACTTAATAAATACACCTGGAACTGAAACGTTAACCTTTCGCGCCATAGTAAACAACAGCGTGGGATATTCGGTGTATAATCCTCCAACCACTAAAATAAAGGAAATTAATTTTAGAAACCTTATTCAATCTTCAAATAACACCTTCCTAATAGGCGAATTCAATGCAAAAAATACTAATTGGGGCTGCCGACACAATAAAAATGGGCTCATTCTATCACAAATCTCTAACCAATTAAATCTAAAATTAATCACCCTTACCGAACAAACTTATTATCAATTCGATCGCGACAAAAAAACAGGCATTCCTGACATCGGCATTTCGAACTCCAACATAACATTTTTTCTACCCAAATACTTGAATTAGACTCAGACCACATTTTCGTTCTAATAACTACACAGCAGATTACACCGCAACATTCCCCAACACCCAAATATAACACACGCAGTTTAAACTGGAACCAATTCCAAAAAAGGATAAATGCAAAAATACCCTCTTTCAAAACACTCAATAACCCCACTAAAATTGAACATTCTCTCATACATCTCTACACAATAACTCACACGAGCAAACAAGCGGAACTACTAAACAACAAAATATCCTTTAAAAAACCTAAATATCAAGAGCTCTCACCTGAAATACGTAAAGATATCGAGGTGAAAAACAAATCCAGAAGACTGTGGACCCATCTAAAATTTCCCGAACTCAAAACAGAATTAAATCTCACTACACACAGTCAAAAGATTAATTAAGATTCACAAAAATCAATCCCTGTGTGTGTGTGGGTGCGTGCGTGCGTGTGGGTGCGTGTGGGTGCGTGTGTGTGTGTGTATGTGTGTGTGAGTGAGTGATTATACCCCAACCCGAACATAATACAATTAATTGACACCAGAACAAATCCTACTACGGTCACACCCAAAAATATAATACGTATTCCCATTAGAAATAAATATAATTATAAAACTATAACCTCGTAAAAAAGCACCTGGACATGATAACATAAATAATAACGTATTATAAAACTTACCTCAACCCGCGGTAGCATACCTCATCAATATATACAAATCTTGTTTCAGAAATACCTACTTTGGAAACACACAACAATTATCCCTGTTCCCAAACCTAACAAAATTCCTACTGTCCTAAATAGTTATCGTCCTAAAAGCTTACTGCCCACCTTAGGCAACATATTTGAAAAAATAATTTTAAACTTCTAAAAAAATTCTTACGAGCAACCAAAGCAATCTTCCGCGAACAATTCTGCTTCACCAAAAATATCTCTACACAGCACCAGCTTCAAAGAATCACAGAACACCTATATACGTCTTTTCAGAAAACGTTTCATACAATAGAAATCTTTATCGACATACCCCAGGCTTTCGACAGAAAATGGCATCAGGCGCTACTAAACAGAATAATCATTGGAACCCTCGTATCGTCTCAACTATCCGCAGTTTGCTATCTAACAGAATCTTTTCAGATAATGTCAATAATAACCACTCGAACTCCAGGCAAATAAATGTAGGACTCCCCTAAGGAACACCATTATCCCCCATTCTCTTCAATAACTACGTCGCAGATTTACCGACACTAAATTCAATTAAAATGGCTAAATTTGGAGATGACAGGGCACTATTTTTCTCAGGCCCTGATCTACAGAAATATATAATACAATGGAACTGTACCTTCATCTAATTGATAGCTGGGCCACTAAACTAAAAATTCAACTTGATCCATCAAAAACCGTTGCTAATATATTTACCATCAGACCATACCCTCCTTCCACTCCCTTGATACTGAACAACAAACCAATAATCTCGCATGCACATAACCACACAATTAAACACCTTGAACTCAACATAGATACGAAACTTAATTGGAAAATACATATAGAATCCAAAGCCAATCAAGCAAAAATAATATTATTGCAAGTAAAACCTATTATCAAAAGAAATTCCTCTCTACCGAATAGCACAGCAATAATAATATACAAAACCATATTAAGACCTCTCCTTTTGTATGCGTGCCCCATCAGGAATAATGCCACAAAAACTAACATTAAAAAACTACAAATCTTCCAAAACCTGTTCCTAAGGATAATAACAATCGCCCCTTGGTTTGTCACCAATGACCAACTCCATCAAGAAGTACCATTGAACCTATAGCCTATCATGTCAATTACCTTGCATTCAACTTCTATTTTTCCTTACCACAAATTCCTACATTAAATGCACTCAACCTCGGCCGAATTCCAATACAACTTACTCGAACCAAAACAAATTTTCTTTCCATGTATTCCGGAAGAAATCGCAAAAATTGACTATTAACAGAGGTGCCTAATTTGGCTTCCTCGCCCATATAATAGATTAAGCTTAGTAAGTTAGTAAAACGCAAATCTTGGGAATAGTATAACGTTCTACTTATCGATGTACGTATCAACATGAAAATAAACAGAAAAAATGTCATAGCGAATTCATATCTAAAGTTAAGAGAGAACGGCTTAACAATAGTATACTTCACAACGATGTGCAAACTAGGACATAAAACAAACACGTACCAGCGAGAAAGTCTTTCATATATTAAAATGTTTGAAGAGTGCAGTGTAAAACATTAAAATCACGACCAGTAGCGTGTGAAGTGCAATATACTGCAATAGCAAAGTAATGTCGGGTGCACTTGTACAATAATAAATATTTCAGAAGTAAACCGTACGGTAAACCAGTTTACCGTACATAACATTCATTAACGAACGCTAGTAAACAAACGTACAGAAATAAATATAAGTGTATTCACACCTAGAAATGTGTTTGCTCAAAATTAACAGTCGCCCATTAACGCCACTCCAACTCCCAGAATACTCAAATGGGGGGAGTTAATAGCGAACCCCACAGTAAATTGCAGAGCGCGAAAGAAAATTTTATATACTTAAGACCTGCAGTTTCTGTAAGTTTATATTAACATGTTTTCCGCTTTTGAGGTATGGCGAGAAAGTATATAATTTCATAACCAATTTTATTACTTAGGTAGTATAAAAAATACATAATTTTCCGAAAACACGCGATTTTTTGTCAAAAAGTTACATTGTATGTCCTTGATACAGAAAAAATAAAATTCATATTTCCATGTGTAAATTATCCTCCTCTAATGTTTTATGTTATCAGACTCTACATTTCGTGGGTCTTTCATACTGACAAAATTACTTTCCGGCAAAAATTTCGTTCGTTCGTTCCTACAACCGTCCGTCAGTCAGTTTTTCGACATCTTCCTACAACTACAATATTGAAGAGAGATATTGATTATTAAAGGAATTTATTCTTCAAAAATAGATGTTTAATGGAGTTCGCATACCATTTTTGAAACATATGAGAAGTTTTGTGTGAAATAAAGGTAATTTTAAAGCTAGGTTCATTCATAAACGTCTTAATTTTTTTCTTTAACGTTTTTGAATGGTCAGAGCTAACAAGCATTGAAAATATGATATAAACGTTTTTTAGATGTAACCATTTAATACTTCAAAAATTACACCCAACTATGTTGAAGTAATATTATATTCTCTGCGAGAAATTACGTACTGTTTCATTGTCACTACGTTGAATTTCTGTTTGTTTGTAAAAAACTGTTGAACTGTCAAAATGTTGCTCCGATTGCACAAATGCTCTCTAAATTGATAGACAAGTAATACAGACATAACAGAGAGAGTTACCATAAAATGGGAACGTCTTTGTAGGCAGGCCTGGCGTTAAGTGAACGCTGTAATTTCCACAAAAGTGGTTACACGGATGCTGACGGTGAGGAACAGTTTTCTAACCATCCGATAAGCGTTTGAGATCTAAACACTAAGGCTTCAAACATATTCCAATATTAAAAGATCTGAAATATGAAACAGTCACTCCTTATCTAAACAAAATAAGGGGAAAAATTACTAGGGCGTGTGTTCCAATTGGAATGCGACGGTTAACGATCATCCTGTAAGCATCACTGATCTTATAAATAATTCAAAAGTGAATCTTTAACGAATCTTTAACGCTCAAAAATAAATGTTCACAAATAAATGCTCGTGCTATGCTCAATTACGATCAGACTTAACAATATTTAGGTGTGCCATTTTCCGCCTGGTTAACGTACATCGATCCTCCATAGGCAACGTGGAAAACTGACTACAGTGCCGGCAGCGTATAAGACTCTGACAGTTCTCTCGCCAAGTGTTGCAGTACGTCATGTGACCTGCTCTGAAGCAATCGGCTTGCGAGGATTTGTTTGTTTTCTCACAGCCAGCGTTCAGCGTTGCATCTGACTCACACGACGTCGTGGAGGCGGTAAGGGTTCGGCTGAGGCGAAGGCTATGAACACGATATCAAGACGTGTCGTCTCCTGTGAGTAAGTGATAATTTTTTGATATTTAATTTATCCGTCCTTTAGGTGGTACAAGACCGTAGTTATGTGTGGCAACAACGCATCGAACTGTCAGAGTCGCTTATACGCTGCCGGAACTGTAGCACTGTCCCTTTTGTATGTTCGAGCAATGCGAATTGGAGGGGGGGGCAGTGAAAGTTCTTCGCTAATCTGCAAGCGCGCGAGGCGGCGCAAGTTTCCGACTGAGTGCGTCGCGGATCGCCGCAGCGGGGACTCGACGCCCCGCGCCCCTCAGCCCCAACCCCTCGGGCGCCCGGCACGGGCGGTCGCTGCCGCTGTGTTCGACAGCTGCCGAGCGCCGCCGCTCGCGTTTCGGCCCCGGGAAAATGCCCGAGCGCCTTGCGCCCAGCAGAAATTCGATACGGGGCGGAGGCGGCAGGCGCCGGGAATGTCATTGCGATATTTGCCATCGATGTCAGAGGCAGAAAACGATTCGATACGTAACACGAAACTTTCAGTATAAAATGAAAATAATCGCGTGATCTCCTGTGTATTTGAGAATGTAGAATTCAATTAAATACCAGAATTTTATGATTTTGCTTTTATCTTATTTTTATTGAATAATAAATTTCAATCCCAATTTTTGTGCCCATCTCGATTAGCTTTCCAACAGCAGTATCTGGTCTTTTTAGATTTCCCTTGATCCTTTGAGCATATAGTGAAACGCTTCTTACTCTGCGCCTGGAATGCACTTTATATATTTAGGACTTCGAATCATTTAGCACGTTCAACCCAAAACACTTCTAGATTATGGTGTACGTGTTGTACCTAGTAGCAATATAAAACACCGAGGATATACTGGACCGTGGACTCGTGTCGTCTTTGGGATAGAGATCAGTAACGAATGTTAGACCCTGAAGATAAAAGTGTAGGAGTGTGCCCAGTGAAAGCTCAGGCAGGCGACGAAGACGAAGTGGAAGTGGAAGGGGCGTGAGCACCGGACCACTCCCCTAATGGCTCCGTGCGCCTTCGCAAAAACCAGAAGGCGGGGAGGGGGAAACTTGACGCTGACAACGATCATCGCCTGCACTTGAGCCTCTGCCGCACCGCCACCACGTGAGCCCATTGCCTTCGCCTCGCCAACGCCAACACCCGTTCCCTTCCTGCCGCCCATACTCCTTCCACCGTCTCTCCAACGCCCCGCCACGACCTCTGTCCCCGGCCCCGCCTCGGCCTTCGCTCTGCCGCTGCTCTCGCCACCGCTCCCTCCGCTTCTGTCAGAAGCGTCCCCTCCGCCTGCACCT
Organism: Gryllus longicercus; assembly: GCA_038098605.1. Lineage (NCBI taxonomy): Eukaryota > Metazoa > Arthropoda > Insecta > Orthoptera > Gryllidae > Gryllus > Gryllus longicercus. The sequence continues at coordinate 3,483,111 of JAZDUA010000007.1, forward strand.
CTGCAGCCAATCCCGCCCCCACCTCCGCCCTTCCCCTGTATCTCTACCGTACCCGCCGCTACTCTCGCCACCGCCCTCTCCATCGCCATCTCCACTACCTCCGCGTCCGCCTTCGTTGACGTCTTCGCCAAGAGCCCCGGTGTCGGATGAGGAGGCTGAGCTGCGGCCATCGATCAGCGCGGTGATCTTGAGATGGGCGCGTGGTGGCGAGGGCGGCGCCGGCCGCAGAGGGCCCATTCGTCTCGCGCGTGGAGGAGATCGGGCGCTCGGGGGACGAGGTAGGGCGCGGAGGGTGTAGAGCGAAGAAGGGCGCGATGGCGGCGGGAGGGTAGGTCAAGAGGTGCGGAGCTAGAGGACAGGAGCAGGTTGGGTTTCGAAGGGGCGAGGCGGGGTGAAGAAAGAGGAGCGGGGCAGAGCGAGGGGGCTGGGAGAGGCAAATAAGGCGCGGAGAGTGATGGGAGAATCGGCTGGATAAGATGGGAGGGGCGAGGAAGGCTTGACATGAGGGAGCGGGGCGTGAGCGAATGGAGATTACGAGGGAAAAGGTGTGGTGGGACGACAGTAACGAGGCACGGCTGGAAGTGGCGGGAGTGGTGGATGCAGGGACCATGGGCATAGCGAGTGGAGAAAGGAGAGACGGAGCCAGAAGTGTGAGGCGGAGAAAGAAGGGCGGGGCGTATGAGAGGAGTGAGGTGGGAAATGAGTTAGTTGTGAGAGGTAGGAGGGGGTGAGAGGAGTTGAGTGGGGCTCGATTGTTGGGGGAGGTCAAAAGAGGAGAGGTGAGGCGGGGCAGGACGAGAAGCGCGGGATTGAGCGAGAAGAGTGAAGCGCGGCTGCAGGGCAGATCGCGGAGGGGGGAGCTGTGTGTGACGAGCGAGCATAGAGGGATGAGGAAAAGCGGGAAGAGACGGATTGAGAGAAGCGGGGGCGGAGAGAGGAGCGCGAGGGTAGTAGAAGGGCCGGGAACAAAAGCGAAGGTGGGGCAGAAGCTAGAAGGGTTTTAAAGTTAGACCGGGGTGACAGGGTAAGAGGGGTGGAGAGGGACGGCGCCGGGGGAACGGGGGAGGAGGCTGAGAGTATTGGCGGAGAGGGATGACTGAGTAGGAAGGTGGAAAGGGCTGACAGAGAGGGCGGGCAGAAATGGCGGGCAGAAAGGGCGGGCAGAAAGGGCGGGCAGAAAGGGCGGGCAGAAAGGACGGGCAGAAAGGACGGGCAGAAAGGACGGGCAGAAAGGGCGGGCAGAAAGGGCGGGCAGAGAGGGCTGGCAGAGAGGGCTGGCAGAGAGGGCTGGCAGAGAGGGTTGGCAGAGAGGGCCGGCAGAAAGAGTTGGAGTGGGATGGCGGATGGGGATAGGGGGCGGAGCATTCCTGACGAGATTCTCCCCCTCCGCCCGCTTCTTGGGCGAGCTCTCATGAAGTTTTCAGCTCCACTTTGCCCACCCGATCTGGCGGGAACGCAGCCACTCACCTTGTGCATTTGGAAGGGGCAGATTCCTCGCCTAACGCAAACTGCCCTTAACGTGACGGGGCGAGTCTTAAATATTTCCTCATCCGCTCTTTCTTCGGGGCAGATTCTGGGTTTGCGTCCTACCTCGTTCATTCCTTTTGCGGTTTTAGTCAGGCTTGCAAAACAAGCGTAATTGAACTGAATAAGAAAGAACTTTCATAATTAAAGCTTCTTCAATGTTACATTGCTTTATAATAAATTCTAATGTAATTAATTCTAAGTTTTAAATTAAAATTTAATGTTGAGATAATGCTGAACACATTGCGAAGTATTAAATTTGATTATATCAGAATTACGTGCCAAGAATTCAATTTTTATTCTTCGCTTTTATAAATACTCAATTTTATATTATTATTTATTTATGTGATGTCTCGCATGTTGAAATTCGTAGTGATCTTTTTTAATAGGATTCATATTGACAAGATGATCATCACGTACATAATCAATATTATTGGGATTATTTAAAAAAATAATTATTATAGTTCTGAATACTTGTTAAGTCCTTAGTCAGAAGTGTGCCATCACTTTGCTGCTACCCAATCGTTTTCTTCATAATACATCTTAGATGGATGTGAACAAATTATCTTCCTTCCAGATCCTTTCGTTACAAAATATTCAACTCTATTTTCACTGTTTTACAGCATCACGTTAGCCCTTGCGTTACGACGAAGATTAATAGTTGATATTGAAACTTTGATAAATGATTCGAAGAATTTTAATAGTTCTCTAATTTATTAGAAATATATTGACCGGTCTTTTGATAGTATCAAGTTAGCTCTTTCTTGACATTTGTTGTTTTAATTTTTACAATGAACGGATACAAATTATCACACAGAATTTCCGCCTATTCTTGGTATTTAATAGTAAGCTTATTTACATTCTAAAACGTATTTATGGTTAAGGAAACATAATTCCTATTTTCATTTCTTTAGAAGCAGAATTTTGTTAATATTTACATAATAAACAGGAGCAGTTTCTTTCTTCAAAATTATAGAACACAAATGTTTGTTGAAACATTGAATATTTAAATCATTAAAAAACGTCACTTCTCATAAATATTATACGTTAATCCGATTTTTTAAAATACATGGCCAATTTATTTCTGGTAGTATATTGAAGTATTCGTGTTGAATGTTATGATATTTGCTGGTCCCATTAGGCAGTCAATATATCTCAAAAACTTAGAGCCTTTGAACTCTTTGTAACATTGAGACTTTTTGTTCCTTCATTATTGTTTTTAATGTATTTATAATGACCCTTGACTTTTTGTGATGTTGTTGTGATGATGTGAGTTCCTGAGCTTCACAGCCTCATCTGCAGCGGTCATGATGATGAATCAGTGGTTACGACGGTAAAAATGGTGGTAATGACAGCAAGAATGAATGTTGAGTAGCAGTAACGTAGGAAACGTAGGAAACGGAAGAAACTGCGAAAAGAGCGGCTGTAAACTCGCTTTCTTCACTCCATATTCACAGGCAGAGACGACTCACCTCATTGATTAACCACTGCTGCTGTAGCCTGAATGACTTTGAGTTTTAAATGTTGTTATACGTTGGCGATTTTTCGACCCTAGCTACATACCTATAGGACGATTTCAGTCGTTTTCTAAGGGATAATTCTAACATACCCTCGTACCTGCCATTGTATTCAGTACACAACGACACATATCAGAAGATCACTTGAGAGTTTGGATCTTTTTCCGGTTGGGGCGGTGCCCCTGCTTGGAGAGATACTTGGGGAACGGTTACCTCCACTAGCCAACGTGTAGTTAGGCGTCGGATATGTCGTTCTCTTCTCACAGAAACATCGCCACCTCCCAGAATATAACACACGCTACATTTACATTTATGTAACTAACGACCACGGTCGGTAACCAAAAAGTAATCAATAAAGCATTCTAATGGCAAGGAACCTCTATTTTCTTATCTTCACTACAAAAGTCACTTGGTTTTGCAAGTCAAATTTCAGATGGCCTTGACAAATTTCCATAAACTAGATATTGCTGTACTTCTAAATTAAGCTGTAGCAAAAAATTCAAGCAACACAACACAATGCTACTCATCCGTACAACGACCATGGTAACAAACTTGTTATGCACATAAATGTTTATTATAAATTATTTTAATTAATAAAAATGTATATGATTTATTTTCTAAACTAATGCATGACATTTGGAGGGTGATATGTTATCGTTGTATTGACATTCAAGAAAAAATGTATAAATACCCATTAACATCCTATACTACTAAATACATAGAGTCGAGCCGTTGTAGTGTTAAAATTGTATATGACTTTCTCTCCCGTAAATTCCATGTTTTTCGCAATTAATACAAGGGTCAACCTGCACACTCACTCCTTTCCTTGTGTTTATCTTATATAATTATGTATTATATTGAAAGTAGAAAAACTCTTCTAAACGTATGCTGTTGACGCTGGAATTTTGCATATTAATTTAGCTGAACGGAAAATTTTCTTAAATACGTAGTCATAATATTCTTATTTCCAAAATTCTCAATTTACATGGACGTCTTCAAACGTTGAAATTCTATTAAAAACAGTTCGTTTTATTAATCCCAGTGCTTCAAAAACATTTGTATTCAAGTTCGCAAATAAATTTTCAGAAAAATCAGAAATGTTTAATCAAACAAATGCGCGTTTTAAAATGTAAGTAAACCAAATAATTTTATCGCAGCTAAACGACGGTATCTTCATGTTCCTTCACAATTTATGACAACCATAAACAAATACACAAAATATTAACCAACCCAGTAAAAACACGCAATCGGTACGCACACAAACAATACACTCACTTCCCACAAGTTCGTACATCGTCGTAAAGGCGTGTTTTACCGCGCAAGGCCAGGAATATCCGAGATTCTAGGAAAACTGTAATGACTGGAGTGCTTTTCGCCCTGCAGACGAATACAGCACGAGTGGACGGATGAATCACCGTTAGCAGCGGCGAGCACTCAATGCAATGCGCTAATATTGGCTAATCCTTTTCGTGCATCGCGTGATTTTATGAATATTTCTCAACTTGCTTGTTTTATTTTTACTTTTAAAATACCTGATTTTTTTCTAACATTCAATTTTCTCTAAAATATTGCATTTTCCTATAAGTGTATTCTACAAAGTTCATCAGTTTTATAACTTTGTCATCGGCGCATCTATCGATGACTGAACGCCTCGTCACTGGAATACATAAATTTTCCACTGAACTACCACCAAACTGGACTGCAAAAATTTTCAACGATGTGGTTCGTTGGCGATTTGAATATTTTAGACATAAGACACTCACGCAACATTGTAGAGCCGCTGTATTTCAACTACGCGTAGTAATGAATGAAAAACGCACAATGCAAAAGGCGACATTTACATTAAGAAACGAATTAAAGACACACAGATAGAAAATCACAAAAACTAATGCATAGTTCCTCACCTTCTGGAACAAATACGCCACCTTGATTAGGTTTATTCTCCAGTTTCACTTGATCAATTAAGCAAATGCGGAGATTAACCCTTGTTTTGCTTCAGCATATAAATGTAGCTCCACTACCTGTGCCCTTTTTCTTACGCTCAAAGGGGTCCATTTTGTGGTAGCAGTTAGTCGATATTTTCGCCTAGGAAACAATAAGTAAAATAGCTAAATTATGTAGCTGGGATATTTTTTCAAATAGATATTATAATTAGAGCGAATACTTTCTTATGAACTCTTACCAAAAACGCTCGTTCCTACTTAATATAAGAGCTTGAGTAGGCATTCAATCGCTTAAGAAAACTGCACAATAAGTTGGAGAAATGTGCAAGCTGCACAGCAGCGTGGGTGGTCCATCGCGATGCTTCCAATCAGAGCGTCCTCTTCGTGCGCGGGACCGTATATATCTCCCGCGCTGACTCGCGCAGCTGGACACACACCCCCAGGTGCCTGCACAGGCATTGAGGTCAGCGGGCGCGGAGTAATGGGAGCCTCGTAATGTGCCATTGACGGCGGCGGTGATTAGGGCGGGGCGGGGCAATCAGAGGCAGTCATTGCAACAGATGAGCAGGTGGGGGCGGAGAGGGACGCCATTGCGGGTGTGGTGGGGCGGAGGCGGAGGAGGAAGAGGTGGTAGCGAGGAAGGAGATGATGGCGTGGATGAAGGAAGGAGCGGAGTTAGTTGGGACGAGGGAGGGAGAGGGCCTGCGAAGGCGACAGGAAACACGGAGGGGGGCGGGAGGTCGTGTTTCTGAGGGGTCATTGGCACCCAAATCTCGTGCCTGTTAGAAAATAATGTGCGACCATCGTGACACTATACCTTCACTTTTCTACGTTGATGTTTATTATTTTAAAAGTGAATATATGCATATTTGATCCACAAAATCTTTTGAGTCGCAATTCGCCGTCATTTCAGTATTAAAAATGAAATATGGGTTATCTAATGAAGTATTGTAATCAATATTCATGGAATGAGATGCGTTGGTGAGGGCATTGTGTGCAACGTCTTGCCGGACGTGCGGGCACAAGCGTGTTATCGCCCTGGCGAGGTGGTGCTCTAAGTTTCCCGTAGGTGCTGATCAGTGGAAAGCCCAACTTGAAGTAACGGAGGATAAGCAATTCGAGGCATAGAGAGTTCCCCGTTTGAGAACCCCGGTATATAACAGCGCTGAGAACCTGGCCGAAGGGATAAAAGGCAATGACTACGACTGACAATAACTGCCTAGATTAAAGAAGATTACCTAAGAATTTTGTTACGAATTTAACAGAATCTTGCGTTTCTCGGGTATTTCGACTTCCTCCTTCCTCTCCTTTCCTCGACAAATCCTAGTTTTCCTCCATCAACGGTAACCTCCATCAACGGAGATTTTGTTCATTATTTCTCTGTTTAGTGCGTGCACATTGTTTTCCCCACACAGAAGTTGGATAAAATATCGTGTTGACCATCACATGCAGTATGAGACATTCCGTAGGATTATTACAAGAAAATTCTCACTCGTGTATTAACACAATGGACATTAATTTCTCATTCTTTATTTTCATTACACATGATACTTAACGTATGGCTCGTAAAGAGTTTGTGTAAAAAGAATCAATTAAAAATCATTGATGTTACATTTGAGATTTCCAAATGGACGTTTTTCTCTAACTAGAATATAGAAATACATTTACATTCTGTCTCTTATTATAATTAGAAAATAAGAACTCAAACATTTGAATATCTTCTTGCTGTATGACTACTATTTCAATTGCAAACTCGTTTTCAATGATTATTTGCTTCTGGCGCGTTAACTCCTATCGTTACTATCATAACTGTGCATGATATACATCGGATGCGGTGGTATTCGTAACTTGCTGGAATATGAGGTACGACAGCTATCTACATGTCGACTTTCCCGGTCTCTCGTCGCGTTTATCTACCCAAAACAGGCAGATCCTCAGATGGGGCAAGTTCTCAGTGCTAGACCCGTCTCCGTGATAGTGTAGTGCACGTTAAGTGTAAGTTTGTGTGTAAAGGGGGAAGAAACAATGTTAAGAGATGAAAGTCAGTGCGTGGAGTTTGATGTAATTGTGAGGGTACAGCAACGGCATTCACCTGGTAGTGATCAGAGAAACCACAGTAAACTGCCGATCAGAGGAGCCGATCGCTAGTATACTCCTTCAAACTGAATTCCACATAGCTGCAGAGTTGGCATCCGCACATCGCCATAACTCGGTCTGTAGGACCTCTCCGTATCTGATACTGCAGAAATCGGTAATCCTGCCTCTGAGCCATCTCGGTCGGAGAACGCTGTTTGTATCGGCAGAAATTATATCGTGCTTTGGGAAAGGGGAAGCAGGTGGCCTGGTGACGCACGACTCAGCTGGTTTTGACTGCTCCGCTCCGCCTGCCGTGCACTGCAAGGGCCGAGCGCAGGCTGTTGGGCTTTAACGCCGCTCTAAACACCGCCCATGGCCGGAAGGGGAAGGGCAGGGAGAGGGAAAAGAGCTTTAGGACAACGCGGCCATTCGCTTCCCGACAACCACCCTTCGGCTGCGCTGCGCTCCGCTCCGCCCCGCCCCCTCCTTTCCTAACCTCTCCCCACCCGCGTGCTCTCCTTTTGCTCGTCGTTTCACTCATTAAACAGACCTCGCACTCTGGGCGAGAGCAACGCCTGGCTCTACCCCGCTCACAGCGCTCATCCCCGCACATTTTCTCGTCCATGTTTCCATGTCCTTCTTTTGCACACTCTTTTCTGCTACACTGCGCAAGCAAGGACACACACACACACACGCACACACACACATCTATACATATATATTACTCATTTATTAATAATTTATTTACCAATCTGTCTTCAGAGCAAAGATTTCCGTAGAAAGTTTTCTTTCTTTTGTAATTTTTCGTTTTTTTGCAGCTTCCATATCACCGCATGTCAAAGATAGGAAACGTAAATACGAGACGTCAGCGTCAATTGTAATCAGCGAGTGCACTGCAATTCTGTCGGTTCGCTGGCAGGCTAAGATTCTAACGGTCTAAAAAGGTGTGCGATCATATGATAATACGCGCTGTAGCGAGATATAATTGGCATCCTAATTCCATTAATTTACAATCTTTCCTTTTTCTTCGTTTAATCCGAAAAATGTTAATTTTTAGAAATACTTAGAAATATTGTCGATGCAAAATTAACACAACTTTTTAATGAATCTTCAGAAAGCTACTGCAGAGACAGAAGACGTTCCTGAGCAAAAAGACATGGTATCTAAATAAAAAGATTTTTTTCCATCTGAAATAACTTATCCTCAATTAAAGATATCCTTAAATTTTGCATTTGAAACAGTACAACCTAATGAATTATAATAGAAACTAACAATATTGTGGCTAACGTAGAACTTAAAAAACAATATTTACACTTCAGTAACTTAAGTAAGAATATAGAAGATTTCGATAACCTTACAAGATTAATAACGCCATGCAACCGCTTGGGATTTCTGAGGTATACAAAAGCGACAAAAGGGCTGATTAATGATATTTTGAAAGCATTCAGAGGTGAAATATTCATTCTAAGTAGCACAGAAATGAAAAACGAGAAGATACGAAAGGCAAAGAACATTTCAGGAAGACCCCATGTCAGCCAGAATTTAAGGCTGTTGGAGGCTTTTGAGGGAATTTGAGAAGAAGGCAGCAGCCTCTCCACGGGCGAGGAGGTTGGCGAAGGGAGGAGGGAGGAGGGCGAGGAGGCGGACCCTGAGGGACCTCACATCGCGTCGCGGCTGTCCGCCTCCGAAAGAATTACACCGCCGAGGGAACTTCCTTATCCTTCACATCCCAAGAATTTATCGCCGGCGCTTCCGCTCGCGTGAGGCTGTCTCTGGGCGCCGGACGCGGCCGCCACAACTCCACGCGTGGATATCCTCCCCTCTCGTGCGTCGACGCCCTCGCCCTCCTATCGCCTCTTGCCGCAATCCACCCCCGAAATTATCTCTTCTCTCTTGAAAATGATGACTCTATCCGGAGGTCCTCCTCAAGTTCCGGAGGAGGTGAATTTTTGATACTATATTTATAGCTGCCGTAGCTGACATAATATTAATCCACTGTCTAAGAGTAATAATAAACTGCCTGATAAGTAAAGTTTCGTGGTTTTCCCGTTCAATATCAAGCGAATACTCGAGCAGTATGCTAACAGGCCAGAGACAATGCGTGATCTTTCCTTCCTTATCCACTGCTGGAGACACCTCCAGGGGGAAACTTCTAAAGCAGACGTTAGATTAAGAAACGCCAACAACTCCCGGAAAATAACAAGTACTATACGAATACTACGGGACAAATAACCATAGCTGTTGACGCTCCAGAAAACACAAAATTAAAGATCGATTCAATGTTACGTGCCTTTATTTCCAATTGTTTTCTAGATTTACTTATTTATATATTCTTATTACACTCATCCTGCTACAAAATATTGTACTTAAAAGTTGCATTACAGCTAGGATAATCGGTATTAAAAAACTATGAATTTAATCTTGCAAACTGTCTGAAAATCAATTCTCCTTCAAAAAAGTTTCTTTTATTCCAGGTAAGTGTCTGTGAAATAAAGTTTTGTAATTACATGATATTCTTATTTGTGGTCAAGGGAGATTCGTTGAATTTGTAGTATGTGAGTTCAGAAGTGGGCGGAGTTCGGAAGTGCGAGGACTAAGGGCTGCAATGCGAGAAGGCGGACTGTCGTCCCAACCAAAACGCAGCGCCCGTGCAATTTCAGTTCGTTACAGTTCAAAATAACTGTATCGCCCTACATATCTTACCGTTCTCTTCCGTCCTGAATTATGTTGCCACTCACGTTGTTTTATTTCCCAATATCAATTTCACACTATTTTTATTTAATTTTTAACTTCATTTCCCCCTGATCATTCTTCCCCTTCTGGTACACTTCACCTTCTCTCAGTGCTTTCATTTCCGTCTATTTTCGCAAACCTCAAGTTTATCTGTTCTTTATTTCCAGAATTTTGCTTAATCTTTACTTTCTCGCCTTAATTTGTGCACAATAAAGAGAAAATACTGAACTCCTTGTGGCAACAATCAGAAATTTGTTTATAGAAAAACTCGAATTGTAGAATTCTGATATCGAAAAGGGGATAAATCGTAACCTTATATAGTGAATTACTTTCTATAACACGTTGTATATTAATAATCAATTATTTGTGGGTCCTGAATACTGAAAAATTGATTGACGGACAACTTTTGTTCAACCATCTGTTGAAATTGATATTTCTTGATAGATCTGCACGAACTCATGATCCATTGAGCTCGATGATTTGGGAACTTAAAATTAAACCTTAATAGTATTTTTTAAATTTAAAAAATATGGGTCCTAATGGGAGAAAATTGCCGTGGCCGAACAGACACCCTTAAAGTTGCCGCCGGATGACGGTACCAATACCGCCCAAGAGAGTGCGCTGTCCGACAGCGCGGCAGTACCGTCACGCTCGAGCAGACAGCGGCGCGCGAGAACCCACCCGTATCACCGGGTTGGCCAGCGGACCTTCGCCTCGAGCGGGCTATAAAAGAGCCGCTCGGGCAAGCAGGAGGCAGTCGATAGCGAGCGCCTACAAGTGATTAGAGAGTGACATTGTGAATAAGTGATACGTCGAAGTGCTAACGGACTCTGGACTGCCCCACGGATATTTGGTGATCTAGCGACGTATTTGGACTCTCTTCTGGAATTTTGTTAGAACTTGGCTATTGTTATTGGATTTGCTCTTTTGGATTGTGAAATAAAACACGTCGTAAGAAACCGTGTTTATCTTTGTTGTTTTCTGGTCATAACAACTTGGCGACGAGGAAAACTAAAATGGAGGCCGGCGACCCGATAGTGCAAATGCTAGCACTAATGCAGCAGCAGATGCAGCTGCAACAGGAGGCGTTCGCGCAGCAGCTACGGCAACAAGCTGAGGCGCAGCGGCAGCAAGCAGAGGCGCAGGCGCAGCAGCTGGCGATTCTGTTGGAAGCAATCAACAGACGCCCCCCGCCCCAATTCCACTGCTTCCAGCCCGACTCGGAGGAGTGGTCAGAGTACCTAGAGTGTTTCGAACAGCATTTATTATGTCACCAGGTAGGAGACGCAAAAACAAAAAAAGCGTTTTTTCTAAGCTGCGTTGGGAGCAAAGTGACTAGTTTGTTAGGAAAACTACTCCCAGAAAGAGACTCAACAGAGTGGAGTTGGGAAGAAATTAAACACAAATTAGACACTTACTTTAACAAAACGCCACATGTACTGGCGGCCAGGTATAAATTCTTCCAGTGCAGGAAAAGCGAAGGACAGTCGCACTGCGAGTGGATTACAGAGTTAGCTGGCCTGGCGCGGCAGTGTCAATTCAAATGCCCGCCATCAGAGGGAGAGACATCATACGCTGAAACACTGATCAGAGATATGGTAGTCTTGCACACGCCGGAGGACAAAATTCGGTTTTTAGCCTTGCAGAACGGAGATCCTTCATTGGAGGAAGTAAAAACCTTGTGCAAGACTTACGAGACCACGCGTGAGACAGCCCGCCAAATCACGGCCGGATCATGCGTGTGTAGTGTTACCGATAACAATTCAGTGAAAGACAGTAGCTCAGACAGTGTTAACAGTTTAAGTAGTAGTGTCAGTATGAGAACGGCGCGAGAGAAAAGAAGTGAAGTGAGGAAAGGTAGACAAAATAATCAGATAGGGGCAAAGTCGGCAAAGTGGGGCGGCGACTCAAAGGAAAGGAAAAGTACGAACATTTTCAAGAGAAAGAAATCTTGTAAAGGTGGCGGGAAGTATCACAATAGAGCCGAGTGCAGGTTCAGGGAAGCACAATGCTTTTACTGCAAGAGAGTGGGCCACATCCAAGAAGTCTGTGAACAAAAACGACATGCGGCACGAAGCGCAAGACACGAAGAAGACATGGAGGTAGCCATGGTTAGTGAGGTCATTAGCGGAGAGGGGCAGAAAAAATTAACGGTGCGAATTAAGTTAGACAGTCAACCAGTAGACTTCCTGTTAGATACGGGAGCACCGGTTACGCTGATCAATCTAAACACGTACCGCCGTTTAGGATCTCCCGGTTACGCAAAAGTACAAAAAAGATTGACCAGTTTCGGGAAGACGCCCATTAAGGTGTTAGGAAGTGTGCGCGTGCAAGCATCATACAAGAGCAAGCAGGCAGTCATAGAAATATTAGTGGTCGACCGGTATGACGTAACGAATATCCTGGGGTTGGACTCCTTCGATAAACTGGGGTTTGGAGTCGTAGACGAGGTAAACCAGGTATCAGACCAGGATGAGGTTCACGTCATCAAGGATTTAGTTTCTGAGTTCGCGGAGGTGTTTTCGCCCGGGTTGGGAGAGTGCAAGAGCTTTCAGGCTAAGATCCAACTTAAAGAGGGACATAAACCACGCTTTTACAAAGCGAGACCGGTGCCATGGGCACTTAGGGACAAAGTGAAAGAAGAACTAACACGGCTGCAGAAAGAAGGGGTGATTACGCCAGTAACAGTGAGCCAGTGGGCCACGCCTTTAGTTCTAGTGAAAAAATCGAACGGGAAGATTAGGTTGTGTGGCGACTTCAAAAGCACGGTGAACCAACAGGTGGAAGTTGAGCAATATCCGATTCCCAAGCCGGAAGATCTTTTCTACAAACTGTCAGGCGGACAACAGTTTTCTAAAATAGACCTCAGGGATGCTTACCTACAAATACCTTTGGATCCCGCGGCCAAGGAAGTATTGGTAATCAACACACCGCTCGGTTTATTTAGCTACAACAGATTGCCTTTTGGGGTAAACTCAGCGGCAGCAATCTTCCAGCGCTGTCTGGAGCAAATTACCTCGGGCCTGGATGGTTGCTGCAATTATCTGGATGATATCATCGTCACAGGACGCAGCTTAGAAGACCATAAACAAAACCTGAGAAAGTTGTTCACGGTTTTGCGAGACAAGGGTTTTAAGGTAAATCAGGAGAAATGTGAATTCTTCAAAGAAAAAGTAGTTTTTCTGGGACACGTGTTAGACAGCACGGGGATAGCCCCTACCCAGCAGCACGTACAAGCTATTATTCAGATGCCTCCGCCAACAGATCTAAAACAGCTGCAAGCACTGTTAGGCAAAGTTAACTACTATAATAAATTCATTAGAAACTTTTCGACGATAGCAGCTCCTTTAAACCATCTGAGAAAGAAAGGGGTCAAATTTGTATGGTCGGAAGATTGCAACAAAGCTTGGAACAGTTTAAAACAAGAGTTACTGCGCACGGTAAGACTTAATCATTTTGTCCCGGGAAGGATCACAACTGTGGCGGCAGATGCCTCAGATTACGGTCTGGGGGCGGTGTTATCCCAAAAAGATGGAAAAGGGGTCGAGAGACCAATCGCTTTTATGTCGAAAACTCTAAACAAACACCAGAGAAATTACTCCCAGATAGAGAAGGAAGCATTAGCGATCATTTTTGCGGTGAGAAAATTCAACGAGTTCCTTTACGGGACCAAATTTCACATCATCACTGACCATAAACCTCTGGTGCAACTCTTTCACCCAGGGAAGATGATCCCAGAATCCACAGCCAAGAAGCTGCAGAGGTGGGCGTTGTTTCTTGCAGATTACGACTACCAGATCCATTATAGAAGCACGTCGCAACACGCGAACGCAGACGCGTTGTCTAGACTACCCGCCGGCCCAGACCCAGAATTCGACGCGTCTGAAGAAGAATGCCTCCAGTTGGACCTGGAGGATCTGGGAAACCTAGCAGATTTTCCGTTAGAGGCAAGGACTATAGCGAGGGAGACGGACAAGGACCCGGAGTTGAACCAGGTACGGCGCTTCATCAGAGAAGGTTGGCCAACAAGAAGATTAAGAAGCAACGCCAGGTGGTTTAACAAACAAGACAGATTGTCGTGCAAAGCTGGAGTTCTATTGTTAGAGGGCGAAGAGTTCACAAAGGTAATCATACCCAAGAGCCTCAGACAGACAGTGCTTAAATTGTTACATCAAGGGCATTGGGGGGTAGTACGTACGAAGCAGCTGGCGCGACGGCACTGTACGTGGCCAGGTATGAACAACGACATTGAACAAATGCTAAAGAGATGCGAGGCTTGCCAGCTTAATCAAAGCGCCCCCCCCAAAGACTTGACACCTTGGCCGGAGCCGGCGGAACCGTGGGAAAGGGTCCACGTGGATTTCGCCGGCCCCTTTTGGGGGTCCATGTGGTTGGTGGTAGTGGACGCGAAGTCCAACTACCCGTATGTGGTTGAAATGGGAAGCACCACCTCTACACAGACCGTAGAGATGCTGGAGAGGATCTTTGTTACAGAGGGTCTACCTGTGGTATTGATTTCAGACAATGGTCCGCAGTTTTCGTCCCAAGAATTCGCAAAATTTTGTGCGAGCAACGGCATCCAACACATCTGTGCACCGCCTTTCCACCCACAGTCTAATGGAGAGGCGGAGAGGTTCGTCCGAACCTTCAAAACTGCTATGGGGAAAGCGCGGGCAGCGGGGACACCAAAGTCCCGAGCACTCTTAAGGGTCCTGGCAACGTACAGGGTCCTGTCAGGCTCAACGGGCAGAAGCCCAGCTGAAGTGCTCCACGGCAGGCAGCCCCGGACCCTGCTGTCACTGCTGAGCCCTAGCGACCCGCATAGAGCTGGAGGCATTAGACCAAAATACAAGGTAGGTGACAAGGTATATATTCAGTCACTTAAGAAAGAGCCAGCATGGGTGCCCGGGGTAATACAAGAGATTCGAGGCAGCAGAGTTTATGCGGTACGAACCTTAGAAAGGCTGGTCACACGCCACCAGGGGCAGATCAGACCTCGAACTAACGAGAGTCAAGTAGACAACAGGCCGTGGATATCACCCGAGGAATTCCGCAGGAAAGTGATGAGGGAAATAATTTATGTCCCACAGGAGCGCACGGCCGTTGGAACACCAGCAGTTGCAGCGGACACGCGGGAGGAAGCAGCCACCAGCAGCAGCAGAGAATCCGCCTGTTCGACCAGGACAGAACTCCGGCCCAGGAGGGTTACCCGTTCAGTGCGTTTTGCGCCATACGCAACGCATTTGGGCGCGGAGGGTGCCGTGGCCGAACAGACACCCTTAAAGTTGCCGCCGGATGACGGTACCAATACCGCCCAAGAGAGTGCGCTGTCCGACAGCGCGGCAGTACCGTCACGCTCGAGCAGACAGCGGCGCGCGAGAACCCACCCGTATCACCGGGTTGGCCAGCGGACCTTCGCCTCGAGCGGGCTATAAAAGAGCCGCTCGGGCAAGCAGGAGGCAGTCGATAGCGAGCGCCTACAAGTGATTAGAGAGTGACATTGTGAATAAGTGATACGTCGAAGTGCTAACGGACTCTGGACTGCCCCACGGATATTTGGTGATCTAGCGACGTATTTGGACTCTCTTCTGGAATTTTGTTAGAACTTGGCTATTGTTATTGGATTTGCTCTTTTGGATTGTGAAATAAAACACGTCGTAAGAAACCGTGTTTATCTTTGTTGTTTTCTGGTCATAACAAAAATGGATTAAACTTTGTCCATGGATAGCGCAAAGAACGCTTGAAAAAGGCATATAACACATTTGCGCTGTAATCTTTGCTTTTTTTAAACTTGCACACGTTGAATTGTTTTTTTCCCTCCTTTCCTACTACTACAATATTGAGTTCAGATTTCTGTCTAACGAATGATGTGCTATAAGAACAGCTCTTTGAGTAAAGTCTTGCGCATTGTTTTGAAAATGTCATTAGCTTTTTGCGTACGTTTGGGTGAAATATAATACGTAAATTTAAATATTTTTTCTCAAAAAGCGGCTCTAAATATTTTCTTTTTTTCTCCCTCATATGTATTAAAGAGTGGCAGTGATGTAATTTTTGGGAACCCCATTTTTTAACTAAAAAATTAACATTGAAAATTGATAGATATTTCTTTCTTTAATGAAAAAGCTCTAAAAGTAGATATTCAAATAAAGATATGTACTATTTTTTGAACGAGCAGTTTTTGCGTTAATTTTCTTTGCAGTTAATGCAATTTAAATTTTTTATGAAATATGGCTCTACATTTTTTCTGTAATTTTGCTTTACTTGGACAGAGCATTGAACGCTTAAAAATTGTCGCAGATTGAATTTTCAGCAGAGACTCTGTATTTTCGAAAATTCAAACAAAATATTAGCGTTGCAAAACCACAATATTATTCTGATCTTTTCTTTAATTAATGTAAATAATGAACTTTTTTAATCGTCGGGAAGTTTGTTCTTATACTCTGAGGCTAGTGGTGTAAGAATAATGTAAAAGAAGTGTTAAACTCTACCATTCCGATTTCGAATCTCATTACTAAAAAAATGTTTGCAGGTAAGAAACACGTTCTGCTGGATCTTGTAGTACTATTTAATATTGCGAAGCCATTGGAAATAATGTGATACAATATGAGCTGTTTACTTGCATTCCTAGATCTGATTCTAATCGTTGCATTTTCGTGTTCAAATGTTTTTATAGTGTTCCTTTTTGACTTCCTTTAGCGTACCCACAGCTCTCACCTTCTCGCCCAATTCCCCGTTCTTTTCTACTTTGCTGTTTTGGTGCCGTCCGCGCCGTCGTTTCGTGTCGTTTCGTGTCGGTTCGCTCCACCAGTTGGCTTTTCCGCGGACCGTAAATCACACGTGCTCTTCCCGCGGCGCCCTTGTTTCCTCTGCTGCTGCGAACCGGCGGTGGAGGCGGCGGGGATGGTGGCCGGTAGCTCCGGGGGGCGGTTTGGACGAAGTTGGTGGGGGAAGTGACAGCAGCGTCACCGGCAACGGGCCAGCGGCCGGTAGTAGGAGTGGCGTTGGGGGCGGTGATAGAGGAAGGCGGTAACGGCGCAGGCGGGGACGGCTGAGGCGGGGACGGCGGAGACGGGGACGGCTGAGGCGGGGACGGCGGAGACGGGGACGGCGGAGGCGGGGACGGCGGAGACGGGGACGGCGGAGGCGGGGACGGCGGAGACGGGGACGGCGGAGGCGGGGACGGCGGAGGTGGGGACGGCGGAGGTGGGGACGGCGGAGGTGGGGACGGCGGAGGCGGGGACGGCGGAGGCGGGGACGGCGGAGGCGGGGACGGCGGAGGCGGGGACGGCGGAGGCGGGGACGGCGGAGGCGGGGACGGCGGAGGCGGGGACGGCGGAGGCGGGGACGGCGGAGGCGGGGACGGCGGAGGCGGGGACGGCGGAGGCGGGGTCGGCGGAGGCGGGAACGGCGGAGGCGGGGACGGCGGAGGCGGGGACGGCGGAGGCGGGGACGGCGGAGGCGGGGACGGCGGAGGCGGGGACGGCGGAGGCGGGGACGGTGGAGGCGGGGACGGCGGAGGCGGGGACGGCGGAGGCGGGGACGGCGGAGGCGGGGACGGCGGAGGCGGGGACGGCGGAGGCGGGGACGGCGGAGGCGGGGACGGCGGAGGCGGGGACGGCGGAGGCGGGGACGGCGGAGGCGGGGTCGGCGGAGGCGGGAACGGCGGAGGCGGGGACGGCGGAGGCGGGGACGGCGGAGGCGGGGACGGCGGAGGCGGGGACGGCGGAGGCGGGGACGGCGGAGGCGGGGACGGTGGAGGCGGGGACGGTGGAGGCGGGGACGGCGGAGGCGGGGACGACGGAGGCGGGGACGGCGAAGGCGGGGACGGCGGAGGCGGAGACGGCGAAGGCGAGGACGTCGGAGGCGGGGACGTCGGAGGCGGGGACGGCGGAGGCGGGGACGGCGGAGGCGGGGACGGCGGAGGCGGGGACGGCGGAGGCGGGGACGGCGGAGGCGGGGACGGCGGAGGCGGGGACGGCGGAGGCGGGGACGGTGGAGGCGGGGACGGCGGAGGCGGGGACGGCGGAGGCGGGGACGGCGGAGGCGGGGTCGGCGGAGGCGGGGACGGCGGAGGCGGGGACGGCGGAGGCGGGGACGGCGGAGGCGGGGACGGCGGAGGCGGGGACGGCGGAGGCGGGGACGGCGGAGGCGGGGACGGCGGAGGCGGGGACGGCGGAGGCGGGGACGGCGGAGGCGGGGACGGCGGAGGCGGGGACGGCGGAGGCGGGGACGGCGGAGGCGGGGACGGCGGAGGCGGGGACGGCGGAGGCGGGGACGGCGGAGGCGGGGACGGCGGAGGCGGGGACGGCGGAGGCGGGGACGGCGGAGGCGGGGACGGCGGAGGCGGGGACGGCGGGGGTGGGGACGGCGGAGGCGGGGACGACGGAGGTGGGGACGGCGGAGGCGGGGATGACGGAGGCGGGGACGGCGGAGGCGGGGACGGCGGAGGCGGGGACGGCGAAGGCGGGGACGGCGGAGGCGGAGACGGCGGAGGCGAGGACGGCGGAGGCGGGGACGGCGGAGGCGGGGTCGGCGGAGGCGGGGACGGCGGGGGTGGGGACGGCGGAGGCGGGGACGACGGAGACTAGGGCGGCGGGGGCGGGGACGGCGGAAGCCGCAGTTGCTCAGTAGAGGCACGGACGGGGACGACTATACGAGCGTTCTTCAAACTCCCACGCTTCTCGCTCGCAGAGATAACATTGTCCCCTTCACCCTGCGGCGGCGAACGCGCGCACATTGCCATTTCGCCTCTATCAGCGCCGACCGCCGCCCACCGCCCACCGCCCGCAGCGCCGCCACCTCGTTGAGGGAAGTGCGCGGGATAATGGCTCTCCCGGCGGGGAGCGAATTGAAATGTGGGAAACGCCAAGGAATGATAATGCTAAGCGATTTCGATCATGGAAAATTCATTTAGAATTTTTTTAATGCAATGTCAACAAGACAAAAAATGTTTGCATTGTGCAAATGTTTGATCTCGCAGACACTGATGCTTGCAGGCTCATTGAGAGTCTTACTATCAAACAAAATTACTTTTTATCATAAACTAAAAATATCTCCCCACTCATTGCTTTCTCAGCACTAATTCAATGAGAAAACACTCTGCAAATTTCGTAGAAGTTATATTAGACGAAAGGGGCACACAAGCACATCATACAAAATCCCATAAATTGTATATAAAATAAAGTTCATAGAAAAGTATTCAAATTTTACTAGATTAGAGATTGAAGAGTTGTCAACCACAAAGCATATTACAACATAATCTTATTTTTAAAAAGTTATGATCATATTTTCTCTCGTTTCTCCTAACTATCCCAACTTATTTTTTTCTGTATTCTATAATTTCTAAATAGAATACAGGAAACAATAGTAAGTTGGGCCAGTTAAGATAAACGAGAGAAAATATGACATTTGAAAGCTATACACTGATTTATTCAAATAATATTTTGTAAGAAGTGGCATCTAGAAACAAACAATTTGTGCAGTGAAATTTGAATTGTATTTCAGAGCTACGTTTGCCAGGGTGAGATGTTTAACCGGATGTTAGTCGGATGTGTGAGAGAAT
Organism: Gryllus longicercus; assembly: GCA_038098605.1. Lineage (NCBI taxonomy): Eukaryota > Metazoa > Arthropoda > Insecta > Orthoptera > Gryllidae > Gryllus > Gryllus longicercus. Next base: position 3,502,466 of record JAZDUA010000007.1, read on the forward strand.
GAGAAAATTTGTAAATATGCGTATAAATGTAAAAATTGTTATTTAATTTTTATTTTCTATTTGTAGCTAATATATAATTTTTGATGAACTTAACGTCAAGGCTAGAAAGGATTATCAATTAAAGAACAGTTTTTAAATTTGCACTAGTTCACTAATCTAATTTTACGTGTAGTTGTTTAAAATTATTGATGTTCATGAGATCTAGCTACCAATAATATTTTCCTTAATTTCAGCTATTTTACAAGCCGAATTCATGTACGAGCGATAATTTTCGGGACCACGATTTTATTAAGTAATGTAAAGAAACCATGATTATGTGTAACTAATAGTGAACATGAAGTAGTTGGCATTTTTGGAAACATAATTAAAAGCGGAGCTAGCCAAAATAATAAATATCCGAACAGGAATACTGTTATTCAATGTAAATATGCTTGTTAATCGATATCAAAAGTAATATTTCAATACGCAAGAATCAGGTTTAAGTTCGCGGAACGCTACCATCTAATGCCCCATTGTTACATATGTAACCACATTTCTGGTAAACTCCTAGTTGAACCTTTTGCACTAATTTGCAAATTTTATTTCTTCAAGAGACGTAAACGTTCTAAATGAAACTTACAAGCAAGTTTTTTTATTCCTGGTTGCTATATGTAGATTCAGTTGATAACGCCAAGGCATAGTACATTCTTGACCAGGGCGTATTACCACCAGTTTTTTTGTCAATCAAAACTATTTTAGAGAGAAGAGGAAGGGGTTCCCTTTATTATCTAATTTGGAGCACGAGACCCGGATAAGAGAATAAATCGACTTACGGGACTGACGCGCGAAGAGGTAGAAAACGTCCATCGAACGTATAGCCAATGTGGGGTCATATGGGTGTAATCGAACACAGACAAGAGTGGTTTGTAAAACAGTAGATTTATTAACAATCTAGACCGTAATCTCAATTTAACAACTACCCTGCTCACAATAAACTAAATAAATAGACCCACTACAAGGCGAGATAATTTAAGAACGGCTACCACACCACAACATACCACCGATGTTCCCTGTATGAAGCCGCTCCACTTTGAGCCCATCTACGCGTCTCGCAAGTCACGACAATAAATTGCCGGCGCCTCGCCCTAGTGCACCTACACGCACAGACACGCGCTTCACCTGTCGCCGACGCCGCTAGACCAAGAAGACTGTGGATTGTTCTCCTGGCCTTATATAGGCCCTTTTGGCTCTACCCGCCGCTCCCATTGCCTCCTGCCCAAAGCCGCTCTGGGCCCGCTACGTCCACGGAAAGTCCCAGTGCGTCATCACTCCGCCCTTTGTTTAACATCCGGCGATGCTTCGCCGGTTTCCACGTGGTTGTCAGTTTAGAGCGTCGCACGACGCTACAATATCAATTACCTCACCTCCAACTTCTATAACGTGTGTCAAAATGAAAAGCAGACCTTAGCCGTACCGAAATTGTGTCAATTCTCCGTAAGTTGAACGTGGTAGCCGATAGATGGAACGGTATTTTTTCTCTGTTGTGCAGGCGGAGAGAAGGACGTCCCAGCGATTGCCCCAGTTCAATCACTTTCTTTCCGCAGTTCGATGCATGATGAATGGCTCCAGAGAAGCACAAAGAGCAGTGATCCAATTTCGTCGTACGAAAAGGCAGCATGCGTCCTAAATTTATTCCAGAAGTCACGACATGTATCGCAAGTGGTGTCTTGCACGCTGTATCCGATACACTGTCGCTTATTCCAGTGATGTCAGCAGTGGGACGCGTCAACATCAAGAACTTGCCACGCCCGCAGCAGACTCACGTTGTGGTCGACAGTGCCACGATTGCGGCCATAAATGAGCCCACTTACCGAATTATGTCTATCTTGTGATCTCCTTTTTCTTTAAGCCTCAGATTCCACTATGAAACCCAATGCAACGCTTTTCCAGTCCCAAAGAGACAACGGAGCAATAGAAAACATTTTATTCGACTGGCTCTTCGGCCTCAGGATGTCAAGTAGATTGACTTCTTAATTCCCGGTCATTTCTAGACGGTTCATCCATCCTCACGCTAGGATTATGCACTCGACCACTAGAGTAGGCCCGCCCGACCTGCAAACCCTCCAGCAATTCTCAGTATTTTGCCTGCTTCTCTCGCCACCATCTCTCTGCGATGCTTTTTTCGTTACGTTGGTTTTGGTCCTTTCCTTGGCGCACCTATCACGGTTTCCAGATTGACCCGCTCCTTTTATTCCCCTCGGGTTTGTGCGACTTTTTGCCGCGGCGTCCTTACCACATTTTCTCTTTCACGATACCTGGATTGGATACCTCTGGCTTCTTTTAGGCATTATTAAAGTATTATTTTTATTTTAGACGCCCCCATCTCTGTTGCGTAGAGCTTGTCAGACTACTGTCAGATGACAATGTGTGAAAATTAAATTTTACTTTTTCATTAATATAATAAAATAATATTTTAATTAAGACTTTTATTAATAAAATTTCTGAAATTGTGAATGCGTTCGATAGTGAACTGAAAATATTAAAAACCATTTTTCAATGTTAAATAAGAAACGATTGTCTCTCATTAATGACTTTGTAACTAATTCAAATTTAATAATGAAATTAATATGTAAATTCTTAAAATACTATAACCCATATCCTTAAATTTTGTTGCTTGTTTTGGATGAAAAAGTTAACCCCGAAGCTAGTTTGGTGTAATAGGTGTTAAATACTCTTTATGAAATTCCCACATTGTGGTCTGATTACGTCTAATTTCATCTGCACATTCATTACCTACAGATATATATTACCATTATTAATTCCTCAGAAGGAGAAAAGACACATATGTAAATCACGCGATATATTAAGGAAAAAACTGTTTACAGAAAAATATTGGAATTAATGTCACGAACGTTTGAGAGGGGAAACTATTTTTGTAGATGAAAGATAGGCGGCAGGGACGGCGGGAGTGGGTCGCTCGAAGGAAACCGGAGAAGGGCACCTAGGGGCCTCAAAGGCGGAGTCAGAGGGCCACCGCAGGGCCGAAATTATCATGCCATTTACATTTGTTTTCCCGCTCGCGTTGACCTCCGCTCTTATCTGCTTCCCCCCCTCCTCCCCGAACACGAAGTCGCAGATATCTGAGGACGAGGCCGTGTACAGCTTGCGCCACGGCAATTTATCTGACAAATGGCGTCCACATCTTTAAGAGGCCTTTCTTAGCGCTCGAGCCCACGAAAACATGCACAGTAAAAGGCCGGGACTGAAGATGGAATCGATTCCTTCGCAAAGGTTTCCGAACAGAGAGCCTACGTGGTAGGGATCCTTTGGAAGTTGGGATCTACTTTATAAGATTCGTAAGCAGTTATTGCATTGGTTTCATGTTCATTGAATTCCTGTAATAAAAAAAATGTTCAACAAAACAAAACACGTGACCCGCCAAAGTTCAAGTAGGCGAAAGTGTCTTTAAATTATAATAATAAATAGTTACCAATAACCGAGGATGCAATAAATTATCATTTAATTCCTTACTAAGTATTGTTTTAGAAAACGTAGAACTGGGAATGCGGTAAATAGTAATATACAGGTATCTTATAAAACGTATGTTTCCACGTTGATGTACTACATTTACTTTTCATTTTAAAAACTATTAATCTCAAAACAAAGAGTATTGTACTTACGGCTCTGATAAAGAATACTTGTATTTTTTCTGGTCCTTTGTAATCTTACCTGAAAATAATGAATAAATGTATTAAAAATCTTCAGGGTTCATATCATTTAAATGTTACCTAAGAACGTAAGATGGATATTTTTTAGGTAAATAATGTTCTGAACAGATGGATATTGTTTATTACAGTACAATGTTTCATTCTACAGTACCACAGTTTAAATATTCTGTATTAATATAACATATTATCTTAAGTAGGTAAATTGCAAGTTGCTTTAAAGTATGAGTAAATATACAACAAAGTATATGAAAATATATAAAGTATCAAAATATTTACTCTGTGTTTCAATTAGAAGAGAGCCCTCACGCCCTGACTTTCCCCTAGTAACTCTTCAGTGCAGCTCTCCGAGAGTCCACGCTCTGTCTACCACGCACTGGTACCTCTCTTCACCTCCAGCACAATGACACTTTGCCCATGTACTTGACTTTGCCTTTTCGTCATCATCATCATCATCATCATCATCATCACATTCTGTTAAAAATATATGTGAGGAGATACTGATGACTTTACTTTTTCCCTTTTTATTAAAGGGTGGTTTCCAGTGCGTTAACCTAAAAGAGCAGATAATCAGGTAACTTGGTGCTCATCGCACCAAACGGGGCGAAGAGCAGTGGGCGTTGGGTACGGGGCTTTGGGGGGGCGTTGGTTAGGAGGCGTTGGGTACGGGGCGTTGAGTACGTGGCGTTGGGTACGGGGCGTTGGGTACGGGGCGTTGGGTACGGGGCGTTGGGTACGGGGCGTCGGGTACGGGGCGTCGGGTACGGGGCGTCGGGTACGGGGCGTTGAGTACGGGGCGTTGGATATGGGGCGTTGGGTATGGAGCGTTGGGTATGGGGCGTTGGGTATGGGGCGTTGGGTATGGGGCGTTAGGTACGGGGCGTTGGATACGGGGCGTTGGGAAGGGCGCGTTGGGCAGGGGGCGTTGGGCAGGGGGCGTTGGGCAGGGGGCGTTGGGCAGGGGGCGTTGGGCAGGGGGCGTTGGGCAGGGGGCGTTGGGCAGGGGGCGTTGGGCAGGGGGCGTTGGGCAGGGGGCGTTGGGCAGGGGGCGTTGGGCAGGGGGCGTTGGGCAGGGGGCGTTGGGCAGGGAGCGTTGGGCAGGGGGCGTTGGGCAGGGGGCGTTGGGCAGGGGGCGTTGGGCAGGGGGCGTTGGGCAGGGGGCGTTGGGCAGGGGGCGTTGGGCGGGGGGCGCTGGGCAGGGGGCGTTGGGCAGGGGGCGTTGGGCAGGGGGCGTTGGGCAGGGGGCGTTGGGTAGGGGGCGTTGGGTAGGGGGCGTTGGGTAGGGGGCGTTGGGTAGGGGGCGTTGGGTAGGGGGCGTTGGGTAGGGGACGCTGGGCAGGGGGCGTTGGGCAGGAGGCGTTGGGCAGGGGGCGTTAGGCAGGGTGCAATGTGCTGGGACATTGGACAGAATGCGATGGCCAGGAGGCGATTGACAAGGGGTGATAGGAAGAATGACCGATGGGGACGGGGTGATGTGAAAAGAGCGTTGTGCAAGGGTCAAAGCGCTGTGAGCATTGCACAGGAAGCGATGGTCAGAATAGGACGGTCAGGGAGCGACGAACAAAGGCTGATGTGTGGGAGAGGGAATACTCCCACAGGGACAGGCGGCGCGCAGCGGTGACGGCTGTGGGCTGCGAGCTGCAGTGGCTGCGCGCACAGATTAACACCCACGCCACGCGCGCGGCCGCCGCTTCGCTCCCTAGTTTTGCACGCGCAGCATCGCTCTCCCCCTGCGAAGCGCAGTCACGCTCTATCGGGACCCCCCCCACATACACACACCGTCGCCTCTTCGTGGCAGGAACGGTCACCTGCCAGCTTATCTTATATATATATATATATATATACTTATATATATAAGTATATATATATATATATATATATATATATATATATATATATATATTGTAACACTCCCGGTCGTCTCATGAGAGAACGCCCGGTAAGCGGCCCTTGTAGCTCAGTCGGTGATGGAAGGAATTGTTAACAAATACTGGTAACATGAAAGAAACACTTTGATCACTGGTAAAATCACATTTATTCCTGGGCAAAATAATTCAAAATGCCCCAGGGAAGTTACACATAAAATAGAATCGGAAATCTGAAAATTAGGTGGACAGATAAGAAGATGAAAAGTTAGTAGCCAGTATAAAGCTTAGAAATTAGGAAGACTTATAGTTAGCATCACAATTGTAACAAATATTACAGATTACTGTGTCTTAGCGCGACAACGCATTACAGGATTTTCGCAGGGATGAATACCCTTTTGTGGGTCCGGAACGGGCGCGTTCCCGTCGAGGGGAGACGGCGGCGACCTTTGTAGGGGGGGCGCTGCCGAGGCAACGTCCTTGTGCCCACCCAGGCACGCGGGTCAGCTGGTCTGGGTGTCTGAGGTCGTCACCCTCAAAGGCGGCGGCGCGGCCAAGGGTAGGCGGCGGCGCGGTGTCTAGTAGCGTTGTCTGCGTCTGGGAGAACTGGCAGTACTCGGAGCGGAACTGGTTGAACTCGAAGCGGGACTGGTAGACTTGTAGACTTGGAGCGGCCGGGCGATGTCAGTCTCAGGAACGTAGTGGTCGATCATGCGTCTCTCTGATTTCCGTGATAATAATTGTCGGACTCAACTTCGGACAGTTTACAACTTCTTCGGAGAAACATTCGCCTCACGACGAATTCCCACCCCAGAGAATTTTCTCTATCTACTGCAGCCGGCTCAGTGCTCAAAGCTCGCAGCAAAATAATAAAATCCCACATAGGCACATTCGCCCGGTTAATCCCACCCCAGATAAGTTTTTCTCCTAACTGCCCTCAGCCTAGAACTCAGGCTCCTTCCGACAAAAATTACAAGTCTTTCAGAGACACGCTGGTCTCTCCCCGACGAATAATTATCCCCCCCAAAGAAGATTCTCTCCCGACTGCTCCCCGTCTAAAAGATCTGGCCCCGTCTGATGCTCTGCACTTTCTGAGATTTTGTCAGTCGAAATTGCATTAGGCTAACTCTTACCCCCCACTCGTTTTTTCGCATGTTCTGGCTCCTTAAGAAAGTTGCGTCGCTATTGGCCGAAAGAAATGGCGCATTGCGTTATTGCGACCAATGGTGGCAGGGGTAGTGAATGGAGATCCGACTCTTTGCATAACTGTGAGCATCGAGAATTTTCTTTACCCTTCCAGAACATGCTCGCACAGGACGGGCGTTGTCCGTGAAAGAATTTGTCGATTTCAAAAGTAATCTCGAAGGTTCGTGCAGCTGGCCATGCGAACACGTGCTCCACAGTAAATCTGTCGCCGACTAACCCTTGTAACTACTCTCTTAATGGGCCGGAGGCGGAGACGGCTGTCGCGATAAGCGGGGTTGCGCGCGCAACGCTGTGTCGCAATCTGTTCCCAGTATTACTCAGGGTGGCCGAATCTGTTTATTTAATTTAATTTTCCTGGCGTGAATTTCGTTTCAAAAGGTATGACGAAATCTGTATCGCTACAATATATATATATTGAAACCCAGAATATGTGTTTCATTACACTAATTAAATCATTAGTGTAAGAATTCAATAGCTATTCTGGACTGCGCGGTGCGAGCGCCGGGCGCTGCGAGCAGCGGGCAGCCGGCAACGGTCGCCGCCGCCACCGGTGCCCGCCGGGAGGCGAGCGTGAGAACGGCGGGTACAAGCGTGGCAGCGCGCACGTGCAAAAAGTTCGTTAGTTGGATTGAGGCGGCCGCCGCCGAAGGATGTGCCGACGTGCGGCCGGCGAAGGAGAGACGTTAGCAGAGCGGCGACCAGTGCGGACGTGTAGCGAGGGCTCTCCGCTAGTGAATGGACGCATGTAATACGCGACATAGTTATGTGATTAGGAATCGCAAAGTAATGGACATGTAAACAGAACATTAGAAGTATCAGTATGGTAAAAGATTAGTGTTGGTAAAATAATTGACGTCGCTCTTATTAGTTGGTGCGGAGGGAACATTCTTGAAAGCGTGCGGTACAGAACTGTGACCAGTATACGGAGTAGGCGGGGGTCGTGTAATTAAACCCACTAATGGACAGTGATTCGAGGAAGGTGCGCAGCCGAGGTATCAAGATCCTGTTCGGGGAAGAATTGTTGGAGCATCAGCCGTGGATGATCACCACGCCATCTGCTGCCGACGGCCCGCAGCAGTAGCAGAGGTCGACAACCCTGTCGGCACGAGCGGCTCGACGAACCTCATAGGTATTCAAACGGGGCCCCGAAGGTATGAAAGTTGTATGTTACTCTTAATCTTGGTACCAAGGCGGAGTATAAAAACGGTGTCTGATTATGTAAATAGTAACTTTGATTTAAAATAAATCCTGTCATAATTGTATTTCTATGTATGAATAATTTCCCCAACGTTGCACCGACTTATCCTAGGACCCATTCACGTAAAAGACACCCTCTCTTAGTGTTATATTGCAGTGAAGATACCCGGCACAACCAGGTATGTCACAGCTGGCGCCCGAACAGTGTATTGCACTGATAGGTACGTCCCAGTGAAAATACCCGGCACCACCAGGTACGTCACAGCTGGCGCCCGAACAAGTGGATAACGTATAGTTAAGAAATGTGGCCTTAGGGAAGTTGGTGAAATGTTGGAAAATAATGTGCATGTAATCGATGTATAGTAGTGCAGGGTACAGATGAGAAGCAGGCAGTGAAGTGTATTATTGTAGACAACAAAAAGTAACAATACATGTATTAGCAAAATATGCATAAGTCAAGTAAACATAATGAAATGTTGATAATTACAAAAATGTTGTTGCATAATTAATTACGGGCTGACATAGGCAATTATTTGTGAGCATCCAATATATAGTTAATATTGTAGTTACTGAGGTTATGAAGGCTATACATGTACATGTTACAAATAATATAATGTAATAGAATTCCAAATTTTGTAAGACATATTAATAATATTTGAATGGCTTGGCAATTTTTTTATAACATGGAAATCAAAGAAATGGGGAAGTAGTAATAATTCTTATGAGAATATAAAGGTGGTTAATAGTGTTGTACAAATTATGCACAAAATTGTTTTTTTTTTGCTGGGAACATTCACTCAGTAGTGCACTATCTATTGGTGATGGTAAAGTGTGGGGAATTTATTAGAAAAGATACCAGGTTGGGAAATATATACCAGCATTGTGAATGTATATTGTGAATATTTATATGATACTATTGAGGAAAATTCAGGGAGAAGATATGACATGTAAATGTGAGTGATGATTATGTACATAATATAGCAATAAGTGTGTTGAAAAGTAATTCCAATTAATAAGGGATTTACTATAATTTGAAAGCATTTATGTAATAGTGTTAATAAGTTTATTAGCAGTGTATATGTGTAAATGGTAATAGTATATGTATTGTATGGAGTATGTTTATGCATTGGTGGGTGAGCGGAGATTTATATGGCCACTGACCTAGTGTTATCGTGTTTGGTGGTGAGTGAGAGTTGTTCGTCATCAATTAGCAATTGAAATAGGAGTGAATTAATCCATTCACGAAGAGTATATAGTGCCGTGGCGGGCATCGTAAATTAATAGGACAACTGTTATACTGTTGTCAAGAGAGGTAAATGGAAAGATCGGGTGAACAGTTTGAAGTAGTTGGGGACGAACGTGAGGGTAAAAGTACTAAGATGGAGGAGCAAAACGTAGTATTGAATTCGGAGGGGAAGGCGGAGCAGGTAAGAGAGATAGATGAAGGAATTGGTAGTAGTACATTATCAGAGAGCAGGGATAGTGGAATGGGAAGCAGATTGGATGAAACGTCGGGGGAAGGCTTTGATAGAAGAGTGAAAATTACGTCGACGCCGATGAACCAAGCGGCAGGAAATTTAAATCAGGGGGGTGGAGAAGATGTTAATTCAGGCGCTATGCAGATGATGATGAAGATGTTCGAACAACTGAATGGGAAGATATTGGAGGGACAGAGCAAAGCAGAAGAACGAAGTAGGAAGGTAGACGAACAGAATAAGAAGATATTGGAAGGACAGAAGGAACAGAATAGGAAACTGGATGAACAGAAAATATTCACAGTGGAGCAGATTAGGAAGTCAGCTGAGGAGCAGAAAATATTCACAGAGGAGCAGATTAGGAAGTCAGCTGAGGAGCAGAAAATATTCACAGAGGAGCAGAACAGGAGGTTAGCTGAAGAACTGAATAGGAAAGTAGAGGAACAGATTGGGAAGCTGGCAGAAGAACAGAATAGAAAATTAGATGCAATAGGGGGGCGAATAGGACGCGCCGAAGAACAAATTGAGTTAACGAAGAATGAGATGACTAAAATCGCGGAGCTGGTAGAAAGTCACGAGCAACGGACCGCTGAAGAATTAGGGAAACAGAAAAAGGAGTTAGAATCCCAAGTAATCAATCTGGGGGGAGAATTAGAAAATAAGCTATATCAGCAATTAGATGTTAAAACCGCTATGCAGGACGAGAAAATTGAAAGGATACAATCGGTAGTCAAGGAAGAAATGCAGGAGAATAAGCGGGAATGCGAAGAGAAGGTTGTGTTATTACGAACAGAGATTGAACAAATAAAAGAATGCAAGGCATCCCCAATTGCAGCAAGCGGGACGGTACCATTTACCCCCCCAAGATCATTAAAATTTTCAGGAGACGGGAAAGAAAATCCATGCATATTTATGAAGGCAGCAGAACGACATCTAGATGTTATCAATACTTCGGAAAGGTGTAAAATTCAATTATTATATTTAATGTTAGAAGGCAACGCAAGGATATGGGCCGATACATTTGATAAGTTTCCCGAATCAGTAAAGGCATTTAAAGATCGATTCCTTGAGCGGTACTGGAATGAGGAAATTCAAATTAATTTTAAAATTAGCCTGATGAATAATCATTACAACCAGTCCATGGGAAGTTTGCGGGAATACGCAACAAGGCGTATTATGGAATACAAAACGCTATCCCCACCGATGAGCGATCAGGAAATAATATGTGTATTGACGAGACAGTTCCCAGTCACAGTGCAGAATCTTTTACGTAGTGTGCAGCACACCGACCTGGAAAGATTCCAGAATGTGTTAGGAGGGTACGACTTGACGTTCGCAGGCGTACCAAAGAACAGAAATGAAGGGAATGTTAATATGGTTAGATCGGAACGTAACCAGGGGCAAGGGAATGATAGGAGCAATGATTACCAGAGAAACCAACGCGGAAGAGGGGGAGACGGATGGAGACCAGAGCCGGGGAACCAGAGGCCGGACTGGAATAGATCTAATTCAAACCGTACGGAGACGCGAGGTGGGGGCGGGAATGCACCCGACCGATTAGCACAGCCTAGCACAAGTAGTGATCAAGGACACTATTTAAACTAATAGAGTCCGCGGTGATAGGTGGCCCCATTGCGGACGCGGAAATCGATGAAGTAAATGCGGTCTCCATAAACGCTATGCAGACGGTAACTCACGATACCCAACCGTGGCGGAGATGTAAGAACTCAGCGGTCAGAATCAGGAAATGTCCCACGATAATGATAGAATGTGAAGGTATAATTAAAGAAGCTTTAGTAGACACAGGGTGCACGACTACAGTAGTATCAGAAGAAATGTATGAGGAGTTAAAAGCAACAGGAAAAGAAGTAATGTGTTTGCCTATGAATAGGGCGTATGTGATTGGAGCCACTCAGAAGAAGTCAAGCCCCATCACAAAACAAATCATGTTTCGAGCCAAGATTGGCAACCAAGTATATGAGATGGTGGCCCTGGTAGTCAAAAAATTATTGTATTCGGTAATCATAGGGTTGGATTTTCTGGTCGATCACAGAGTAAATATAGATCTAGAACGGCAGGTGGTAGAACTGGGGAGCCAGGCGGTAGGATTTGACTTGGGGATGGACGAAGAGTACGAAGCGTGTACGGGCGTAATGGCAGAAGATTCATTAGAAGAACAGCTGAGGCAGCAAACGGAGAAGCAGATTGAGAAGTTTGCGGAAGAACAGAGCAAAGAATTAGGTAAACAGAAAAGATCCGAGGAGGAACAGAATAGGAAGGCGGAGGAACGGAATAGAAAACTAATAGAAGAACAGAACGGGAAGGTGGTTGACGAACAGATTAAGAAGCCGGCAGAAGAAATGGGAAGAATCACAGAAGAACGGAATAGGAAGCTCATCGAAATATGCGAAAAACCGTATGGGAAAGCGGAGGAACTGGATAGGAAAGATGAGGTGCTAAAATTTCAATCATGCCATCAAGTAGATGCTAGGGTAGCGATAACAGATAGAAACGAGGAGATGACGAACCAAATCCATGAGGAAGTCAAGACAGCGGAGGGCAAAACGGTGGAGGTCCAAATCGAGACCGAGGAGGATGTTTATAAAGTGAAAGTGAAAACGGAAGAGTTGAAGTTAATAATGGATGAAGAAGTGGACATGAAAATAGAAGAAATGGAGCGTATAATAGAAGAAGAAATCGTGGAAAATACACGAGGGTGCGAAGAGAAAATAGTACACGAAGAGGTTAAACAGGAAGAAGACGAGAAAATGCCGCCAAGTGTCAAGTATGGGGTGACACCAATTATGCCTCCAAAGTCGATGAAATCTCTGGGAGATGGGACGGAAAACCCTAAGGTAGTTATGCGAGCAGAAGAACGGCACCTAGCATCAAACAACATATTGGAAGGATATAAGGTCCAGTTATTACACTCAATTTTAGAAGAGAACGCCAGGACGTGGGCAGAGAATTTTGGTATATTTCCGGAATTTTTAAAGGTATTTGAAGACAAGATTTCCGTACGAAAACGGAGCGAAGAAACTCAAATAAACATCAAGAGCGACCAGAGGAATAGCCATTACAACTACATCACGGGAAATAGTAGTGGATACAGAATGAAGAGCATTATGGAACCAACAACATTAGTTGCTCCTATAAAATATCAAAGAATTAGTTGCATGTCAACGCGACAGTATTTTGTTACCGTGCAGAGCCTACTGAGCAGAGCAGATCATACCGATTTAGGAAAGGGTTTGAAGATATTGGAGGGGTACAACTTCATGTTTGCAGACGCCCCAACGAATGGGAGTGAAGGAGATGTAGGCAGGTCAAGAATGGAGCGAAGTCAGGGGCGAGGGAAGAGTGATGGTATGGTCAACTATTGGTACAAACGTAGAAGAGGTCGTAGCTGGAAATGGGATGATACCTATCAAGATGTGTTCAACACGCTGGAAGCTATGTCCTACAACTGTGAGTTAGGAAATCACTGTCAGCAAAATGGGGATGAACTGTCGCACAAGAGACAAGACATAGTAGGACATTACAAGCTTCAAATCGGAAACCTGGTTCAACATGGATGGAAAATAGTGAAGTGCGAATAAGCGCAATATTAGTGTTAATACAAGTAATCACATGTTAATTCGATTCTAAGTTATAAGTGTATATAGGGCGTCGAGGAATATGCAAAAGAGTGCAACCATCGGCAGTGACGATGTTACTAGTGTGAATTTTGTCCAGAAGCGGGAAAAATTCAAAAAAAGAAAGGGGGGGGTGATGAAACCCAGAATATGTGTTTCATTACACTAATTAAATCATTAGTGTAAGAATTCAATAGCTATTCTGGACTGCGCGGTGCGAGCGCCGGGCGCTGCGAGCAGCGGGCAGCCGGCAACGGTCGCCGCCGCCACCGGTGCCCGCCGGGAGGCGAGCGTGAGAACGGCGGGTACAAGCGTGGCAGCGCGCACGTGCAAAAAGTTCGTTAGTTGGATTGAGGCGGCCGCCGCCGAAGGATGTGCCGACGTGCGGCCGGCGAAGGAGAGACGTTAGCAGAGCGGCGACCAGTGCGGACGTGTAGCGAGGGCTCTCCGCTAGTGAATGGACGCATGTAATACGCGACATAGTTATGTGATTAGGAATCGCAAAGTAATGGACATGTAAACAGAACATTAGAAGTATCAGTATGGTAAAAGATTAGTGTTGGTAAAATAATTGACGTCGCTCTTATTAGTTGGTGCGGAGGGAACATTCTTGAAAGCGTGCGGTACAGAACTGTGACCAGTATACGGAGTAGGCGGGGGTCGTGTAATTAAACCCACTAATGGACAGTGATTCGAGGAAGGTGCGCAGCCGAGGTATCAAGATCCTGTTCGGGGAAGAATTGTTGGAGCATCAGCCGTGGATGATCACCACGCCATCTGCTGCCGACGGCCCGCAGCAGTAGCAGAGGTCGACAACCCTGTCGGCACGAGCGGCTCGACGAACCTCATAGGTATTCAAACGGGGCCCCGAAGGTATGAAAGTTGTATGTTACTCTTAATCTTGGTACCAAGGCGGAGTATAAAAACGGTGTCTGATTATGTAAATAGTAACTTTGATTTAAAATAAATCCTGTCATAATTGTATTTCTATGTATGAATAATTTCCCCAACGTTGCACCGACTTATCCTAGGACCCATTCACGTAAAAGACACCCTCTCTTAGTGTTATATTGCAGTGAAGATACCCGGCACAACCAGGTATGTCACAGCTGGCGCCCGAACAGTGTATTGCACTGATAGGTACGTCCCAGTGAAAATACCCGGCACCACCAGGTACGTCACAATATATATATATATATATATATATATATATATATATATATATATGTATATGACCGCCGTTTCGTTCACTTTCCATACACGCGCTGTACTCTTGTAAAAAGGAAAGAATAAAACCATAAGTTGTTAAAAAATTAATAAGTAATGTTAAAAAAGAAACTACATTTTTGTGGTCTAATCACAAATATCACCGCATTCACTGTTAACGTTGCTCTTCTTCCGTCGACTGAACGGTGCCAATAGAAAGAAAGCAGAGAACTTTTATGTTCACAGAGCACGGGCAGATTATAACAACAATTTTTCCTTTAGTTTTAGGATCACACAATATGAAATTAAATTTAAACACAAACGCTTGCACGCATATACGAGCTCTTTTTTGTCCATTTTCCCCCTTTTTTGCTCCTTCTTTTACAGAACAGACAACGTATTGTAACGCGAAAAAACGGCGAATTTTAAAAGAAATTTTGACTCCTATAACCGAGCTAGGTAACGAAAAAGTAGATAAATCTTGTCCCTACCTATATTAATTTACTACTTCTAGCACATTGTGTAGTCAGAATACATGTTTTGTGGGTTCTTTTTTTAACTTTGGGGGTACTTTACATACAGACTCTGAGACATTTTAAAATCTTTCCAAAAACAGCACCAAATTTTTTTATTAAATTTTGACCTCTCAGAGAGGCTTAAGAGAATTGCGCAAGACTGATTTTCGTAAAAATCCCTTATTTTTCCAAAATTGCAAAACTGAATTTTTTCGGCGACTTCCTACAACTACAATTATAAACACTTACCAACACTTTTTTAATGAAATGTGTTCCTTAGAAACAGACTTTTAAATTAGGTAATGTTCAATTTTTCAACAAGGTGAGTATCTTTTGCGTATTTTTCTTCAAACGTACGTACTTTTTAAATTTTAATCAATTATTTGTATGGATACTTAAATATTTTCTCGTATGTAGCAAAGAACTGTAAATATATAGGTAATGATCACATTGTCGACGCATTCTGTATTTTCGAAAATTCCAAATAGATTTGGAGTTACAAATACGAAATTTGAGTGCTTCGTTCGACGCATTATCAATGCACAAAATAGCTGCACACCTGTTTCATAATTCTTCTAATTCGTCCCAATGTTATTGGTCTTGATGAATGTGTTATGAGAGGCAGTATCTTCTGTTAGTACTTTGTTTAAATATTGAAGCAATAATTGTTTTCTGATTAGCTGACATTCAATTCTAGAAAAAATATAGATGTATTCCCATTCTGGTGTTAATCGTACGGCTTAGTGTATTTGGTTAAGAATAGGTAAATAGACAAATAATTTGTACTGGAGCTGATGACGGCTAAAAAGTATCTTAAATTGCTGCTCTGGTGAATATGAATAAAAATGTTGGTAAAGATACGTTTTATTGAACGTATTGAAAAATGTCAACAACTCGTCATAAAAAAACGATACAATGAAAGCTATAATATTCAAAATTTCCCTTCCCATCTTTTGAAAAAGTCTCCATTTCAAGATCATTCTCAAGGTCACTGAAGGTCACATTCAACTGATATACTATGCATTTTGTAAATTGCGAAGGATTTCATTCTCTTACATAATAATATTTAATACAATAATAATCTGTGCACAAATATAAACTTTTAACAGCAAAATTCTGAACTGTGTGTTAAATTTTAAAGAAATGTTTATTGGATAATTTCTTGCAATTATTTTTTCAGAGTTATTATAAATATTGTTTGATTCATTTCAGTGCAAAGACGCAATAGAAAATTACGAATGTAATTTTGGGAGAGAATTTTCATCTCAGGTCAAAAGATCTGACATACCAATTATTTGCAATTGCAGGTTCCAGCGCCCTATGTCATAGGTTTGTTGTCGGTTGTTCGAGTGACACCGTGTTTTAGCCTAACAACCTTAATGTTTCCTAACCGACGCTGGCTAGGAAACGTCAAGGCTGTTCTTTATTGGCGTCCCCCTGTGATGCAAGAGAAACATTGATTATTTTATGGAGGGTTTGCGCTGAAATCCATGCACAGATAATGGAGGCAGCTCGGGTGGTCTGTAATTAGAGCTCCCAGAAGAGGGAACATTGAGGCAGCCTCATAAAGCATTAACACAGTCGCAAGCGAAGCGAATAAAGGCGCGAGGTAGGGAGAGGATGGGCGGGGGTGGACGGGGAATGCAGAGGGAGGAGCGTTGGGGCGGAAAGGCGAGGGTAGAAGGGGAGGGGCGCAGGGGGAGGAGCGCAAGGTGGCGAGCGGAGATGAGGAGTCGATGTCGAGGGAAGAGGAGGGGGGTATGAGCACTACATTTAGAGGTTTACGTCGAGAAATGAAGGGGCACGGACCAAAAGAGGTAGAGGCCGAGGAGGTATGTGGAGGAGCAGAGGTGTGTGTGTTTGTGTGTGTGTTTGTGTGTGTTTGTGTTTGTGTGTGTGTGTTTGTGTGTGTGTGTGTTTGTGTGTGTGTTTGTGTGTGTGTTTGTGTGTGTGTTTGTGTATGTGTGTTTGTGTATGTGTGTTTGTGTATGTGTATGTTTGTATGTTTGTGTGTGTGTTTGTGTGTGTGCACGCGCGTGCGCGCACGAGCAGGTTAGGGATGAATGAGGATGAATAGATGAGGTAATGAGTAGGAGACAAAGGAAATTAATGAGTGGATGAATGAAGAAATGAACGAAGAAATGAACAAACAAACGAACGAACGGAGGGAATGAGTGAACGGAGGGAGAGGGAATGAGTGAACGGAGGGAATGAACGAATGAAGGGAATAAACGAATGAATGAAGGAACGAACGAACGAACGAACAAATGAACGAAGTAAAGAAAGAACGAATGAATGAGCGAATGAAAGAACAAATGAGCGAATGAACAAATTGATTGATGGATGGGGACGGGCGGGAATGGACGAATATGGATGGATGGATGGATGAATATGCATGTAAGTATAGAGGTGCATGCATGGATAGAATACTGGATTAATGGATATATGTATGGAAGAAATGGATAGATAATTGGACAAAGAGACGGAAGAGAATTGGCAGATGGAGTTCAGACTTAAGGGTGGAGCCGATGGCAGAGCCAAATTGGGTGAAGAAAGTAGTCACGGAATGAAGGAATGCATCCGGCGAAAGTGGAATAATTGCAAGAAATTATGCTTAGCAATCGACGAGGAAGAGGATACGAATGACGGCGGAGACGGAGACAAGAAGAGCCGAGGACGAATTCGGAAACAGACGTAGATGGTTAGAGTGATTAATTATTTCGAGCACTTCAATTGCTTTGGTCATTACTAATATCAGTGAAGTAATTTTTTATTACGGCAAGTGGCGGCGGTTTTTCCCCGCTGGGAATTTTTCCCTTCATGATCCTCCTGTAGAAGTACCGTCCCGGCCGGGATAAGCTCATTAAATCCCGACTGGTATCCTGGGATGTGTAATAATTTTGTTTATGTGTATAGGGGGAGCGAATAGGCCAAGGAATAGAAAGAAAATATTATTGTTGCCTGTTTGTTAGAGAACTGCTTGTTCATTCGCCGGGTATTTATTGTAAAACCCTCGTAAAGCTAACAGAGCAGCCGCCCGCTAGCATTCTCCTCCAGACAGCGGCTGAACTCGTTTTCGCAACCGGTGTCGAAAATTCTGCCAGGAAGGCAGGGGCTGGGAATGGCAGAAAGGAGGGATTTAGACGGTAATGGACACCGGCAGTGAACACGGGGCTTGAGCGGAGGTGGGCTCTGGGGCGAGGAGAACCAGGGACCGAGGCGTGGACGGATGTGTAGGCGCACCGCCGGCGAGGGCGAGGGCGAGGGCGAGGGCGAGGGAGAGGGCGAGGGCGAGGGTTTGGAGAGGGGGAGGGTAGGAGGAGGCTCGCAGGAATTCTCTCGCACAGCAGTTTCCCTATGCAGGGATTCAGCGCATTGGATAGTGCCCGTTGCAATGGAATTCCGCGAGATGACTTATTCGCATGGAGGCTACCTGCTGCCAATTACGCGGTTTCCGCTTCAGAAGTCAACTCATCCCGAGGCCACGCGAGGGCAGCGCGCGGTGGTTTGGGCGCTGCATTTGTTGGAAAGTTTCGAACGCAGTTCATCACGCAAACATGGCAATTCAAGCAACACAGAGAATCACGTTTCAGTTTCGATATTGCTGCCTTCCCTCGTATTTCAATTCAAAACATTGTAAATGAATACCGTTGGAATTATTTATTTTATTTCAAATTTAAATTAATTTATTGTAAGTTATTTTAATTATATGCATTCTTTCTTGTTTTAATGCCACTCTAACTAAAGTTAAAGACATTAATGTTTGAAATTCCCACGCTTGCGCTAAGCTTTAAATATTTTCTTCACTTAAATCACTCGCATTGAGAAAAACTAAACGTTCGCTAACTTGGCAAAAAACGAAAAAAACTAATTTAATTTACGACTATAATAAATTTAGTTTTTCCCTTGTGTATTCACTTTTCTCTTGTTGGCTGTAATGATGCTTGATCTTTGAGCTTATGTTCTTGAGATCTTTTTATAAATAAATATTTTTCCTTTCCGAGGCCATTAGCAGTCAGTTGCGCACGGATGGAGCTCAAACTCGCTTCAAAAGGTAGGTCGCGCTTCCTAATACTTCCTAGAAGGAGTTTTAGATGGATCGCTTCCACAATTTTTTTAACAAGACCGGACCATTCTTGACTTGTACAAGTAATGCTGTCTTTAAACGGAATTATTGTAGAGAAACATTCAAGCATTATTAACAGATGATGTCGCTTAAAACATGTTGCATGCATCAATATTTCAGATATTTTTAATTTTACGATCGAAATAATTTAGTAAGAATTTACGATTTCACTTTATCTAATTGGAAAGTACTGTGTCATGTATCTACAGTGTGACGAAACAACCACGCAGGGAATTTCCACAAGTCAGCAGACGCCACGCCAAGAATATCTACCGACTCTTGACACAGAATATATACGAGAAGGGACTTCCCCGTCTGAGACGGCAACAAACAGATCTGGAATTCCCCTTAAATGATAAGATATTCGGACAGGAGGACCACGCAAGCTGAGTCGTATAAAAATCCGTGATTCACCGTTCACGTGACCAAATGGAGGAATCACGACGGCTTCACTTAACACAGACCCAATCAGACTGACTAAACTCAACACGTGACGAGATGGGGGAGGCAGATGTGTGCAGACGTGTGAACCCAGAGACGAAGGGACAGAAGTATACGGAGAGCGAGAGGAGGTGCACGCGTTTGAGTGAAACTATCGGTTCGAGAGAGAAAGATACGGACGAGACCAAAGACATGTGCGACAAGTCGGACGTGTGCGTCCCAAAATGCGCCGGGAGTTGTACTGTGGCCGCGGAACCGAATCCACTCACTCCGGTTCCTCGCGGTGCCGCGCCACTAAACAGGCGTGCCTCCAGGCATCTGCGGCGGGGCGGCAGTGTGCAGAGCTCGGAGCGGCGCGGGAGCCTTCACAGGCCTATCGGCGATGTCCCACGAGACCGTTTCAGCTGGGGAAGGGTGTTGACACTTTGGATCGCCTTCCGACCGACGTGCAACTTAACAACAACAACTCAATCAGTAAAACTGCGCCCAGCGGACTTCTCTCATATGTTAATAAAAGTGCTTGAACTAAACTCCATGATGTCGTTTCAAAACAAGGTAAGTCTCTTTGCATTTCCGTTGCAAATAATTCGGCCCTGATTCGAACTCTGTCATCTGTGCGGGATTGCGTCGTTGGAGCTTCCGAGCGATCGGAATCGATCCTTGCTTCGATCGTGAGGGAACCGCCGCAGGTAGGACGCTGGAGGTAGCTGTCACCAGGCCAGTGGTTCTCGTGGCCTTCTGACGAGATTCGGTGGCTACATTTGGTCCCGAACCGGGTCACGAATCCTGTCCTCATGGTCACAACAGCGACATTTATGTTCTTAAATATTTTTTTTATTTTTAAACTGCCTGATTAAATCTAAAATTTCAATACAAACGTATTAGAAAATACATGATTTCTTTTGTTATTTAGAACTGTTGATAAATTTTAAAAAGTGCATACAATGGATTCTCCTACGTTTTTAGATGTATAATGTCAAATGTGTATTCAGATATTGTTATAGAACTAAGATATGTTTGGTGTTCTTTTTAATAAACTGCAATGTAAACAACTAAGAAATTATTGGAACAATTGGTGTTAATAATAGATTAACCGAATATAATGAAACTCTGTTCCTTTATTAAACATTGTTTTGTAGTGTTGGGAATTAATTACATCCACTCCAATTCACTTGCTCGTTTTGTTCTCCCTCTCTTTCACCTTCAGGTTTTTTTTCCTTCTCCCTCCTCGCCCCTCCTCTTTTCCCCTGCGCCAGTCCCCGAGCGCGATTGCACGCCACCATCGCCGCCTCCCCCTCCTCTTTCTTCTTCTCCTTCTCCTTCTTCTTCTTCTTCTTCTTCTTCTCGCCCCCGTAGCTGATTTATTTGCTCGACGTTTGCCACTCGGGGCGGCAGACGGCGGCTGAGGAATCGACGCACGGGCGCGAAAGGCAATTCCCCAATACTTTGGCATTTGTCACGGGGATGACACAGGCGCACATCCCGGAAGCCAAAACACGTATTTGTCTGCGCGCGTCCGTTGCCAAAGGCGGGTGGCAGATTCACTGGCTGGGGCGCTCGGTTGGCGCAGTGCTCGTGGAGAGACGACGAAACTTACTGTCGAAGGGCCGAAGGGCTGTCCTCGGGAGAGAGCGATGGGCAATCTCTAGGTGGACGCCTAACGCCTTTCGAGAAGAATGCCGCAGCGCAACTTTCGTTATAGGAATGACGTCTCATTTCAACATACATTATGCAATTGATGGTCTTAAGGCCGTTGTTGTCGAGAACAAAGAAATATGATCTAAAAGACAATTCTTCTTATCAATTTTTCGCCTCGTATCCTCCTGCCAAGTTTGAATGAAAACATTCCCAAAATGTCTTGAACTATAAATTGCTGCACGAATACTAAAGTTGAGAAACTTAGATCTTCCATGCATTATCAATTACAGTTATCAAGTAGTTGAATAAATGAAATATCTTCTGTGAAGCAGTTTTTAATCCTATATAACTGATAAATACTACATTATATTAACAAGAATAAATTAATATGAGAAACATTTTAAAAAATGATTACTCGAACATCTATCGCAGAAAATCGTTTATATTTTAATTTGTTTATATTTTCGTATCAGAAGCGGCCGTTAAAGTCCTTCACGTCCGTCGACCGTTGAGAGCGTCTGCTAAACTGCACTAAGACGGCAGAAACAAGCTCTGCGACAACGCGGGTCCAAGTTGCTACAGGAAGCACCTCAGTCGCACGACTGGGCTCCTTGGCTGCGTCCTCTCGTCCGGTTTGATCAGGATACTACTATATACGAGATGTCACGGATGCGTCTAATTGATTCCGCCGTTCGAGCAACTTGAGTGCGTTTCCGACGATCCAACGCCATCGGCACATGCTGGCAACGTGTATGTTTCGTCGTTACAGTCATGCTTAACGCGCGTCAGCTCGTTCTCCAAGTACATGATCATTTCTACAGCGTTTCCAACTGGTCGTTTCTCTTACGTAGGCAAATCTTTTCTGCCTTGTTTTCTTTGGTGCTTGGACCACACACCCTCTTTGCAAATCTTTTCAACTCTTCTGCAACACGCATGCAACAAGTGATCAAGAAAACTGGCTTTGTGTTGGCAGATTTTTCAATCTCTAGAATATTCGGCAGAAAAAAATACAGTGATAGTGTGAGGTCTGCCCCATCTCTTTGTGACATCTTTACTACAACGTGAGATAAGCTGTTAAAGTGTTTTTTTCATTGTCATTAGTAAATATCCATGGATATAATAATCCAGGCATTACAAATTTCAGAAATACGCCGAAGCTGTAGATGGCGAGCACTCGCGTCATCTTCCGTCATGATACTGGATCTACGGACAGTGTCTTTCCCTGAGAAAGGCGAGTAACTATGATAGAGATTCCGATCGACGTGGCTGAAGCAGGATCAACACAGTTTTAAGCCGAGATCCGTTGTCTATACAGAGATGCAGCCGAGCTCATTAGGGTGGTTCTGGTGCCTGACGCGCTGCGATGGATGGCAGAAATGACACCCATCGCATAATGTATATGCCACTATCACCCAATTTTCAATCTTCATTGATTTCATAATGTATATGAAAGATATTAAAGCTTCTTATTGATGAAAATAAATAAGAAACAAAGAGGTAAAAAAATACAATGATCTGAAGCGAAATAAAAAACTTTTTCCCTAGCATTAAAATTACAATCATACATCTTCTCCTCAGGTTCTAGTGTTAAATTTACTGGACATGGGATGGAGATATTTGGCTGCAGCTGCATCTCGTAGAGCGGAATTCACCACGACGTCGCCTCCATAACCCTCCGTCTCACCTCAACTCTCTCCGTGTCCCAATTTGCTTCCCCTTCCCATCCATGCTCCCGCACTTAACCCCTCCGCGTCCTAGCGACGGCCGAGCGCCGCGCGATGCTCAGCTGCCGCCGCGAGTAATTACGCGCGCGTCCGCTCCGCCGCGCGGCGCCAGCGTCTCCCCCGTCGCGTCGGCCGGCAAATTGCCTGTGCGTCGCTGGATGTGCGGGCGGTCGCGCGACGCGGGGATAGAAGTGGTGGGGGCGGTTGGGCCGGAAGAGAGGAGGATGATGGGGAAGAACGGTGGAAAGAATTTGGAGGGGCGGGAGTGAGATGAGGGTGGGGTATCCTGGGGTGGGGGCTGGTCAGGTGGTGGGGGAGAGTGGAATTGAAGGAGGTTGAGACGGGGTCTGAAGAGTAGCTGGCAAGAAACGGAGGCGAGGAGGAAAAGAGTGAGTGGGTGTGCAGGGGACGGGTGGAGTGGAGGAGAAAAAGGTGAGTGATTGTGTTGGGGAGGGTGGGAAGAGTTGGGAGAGGAAATATAGGGAGCGAGGAATGGTAGGGGAGGGGAAGCGACGTTAGGAGGGGTGGAGGAGAGAAGGGGTGAAGCGGAAAGATGTTGGGGTGGGGCAGTGACGGGGAGGGGCAGGGCGTAATTGGGGACAGACAGAGCGAGGTGTCGTATTGCTAGAGAAGGCGGAGCGGGGTGGGCGGGGGTGGGGGTGGGGGTGGGGGTGGGGGTGGGGTGGGGCGTGGGTGGGCGGGGCGAGGCGAGGCTGGACGTTGAGTGGAGGCAGTTGGGGGATGGATGTCTGAAGGTTAGAAAGATGGCGGGAGCGCAGCGTGTGAGCGGTGAAGCATCGCATGCTCACACTTGCTGTTTCCCATTCTTCCACGCAACCCTTGTTACCGCCATTGCCCGCGTGAGATCAAATGACGCACTGCCGACTTTCTGTGGGACGAATATCTTTTTACTAGCCTTATAGGCAAACGTTTATTTTACGAGCGTAAACAATATGCTTGAAACATTCAATGTATTTTTGAGACACTACTGGTAGACAATCGACTATCACAAAAGGTACAATACTGGCAACAGATACAAGTGCATTTTGCAAATTCTGAAATTAAAAGAATTAAATCTAAGTAGTTTTAACTTACGGCTTATGAAGTAACCTCTGATAATGTGAAATGCAGCACAAAATCATTCAACCTCGTGACGTGATAGAAGCAATGAGAATGGAAACTATTAAAAGAACGTAAAATCAGTTACCACAGATGGAGAAAGGTCACCCAACGGGACAATTAGGATGTCTAAGCTATTTCTTCCAACTTTGAAGAGATCTAAAATGCAAAGGGTTGAGGAGGCAATTTTCGTATGAATGACCTTTATCGCTGGAAAGAACGCAGCAAACTTCAAACTTAGCGCCTCTATCGCCACCCAGAGCAACAGTCATACTCCATTACTGCAGCCGCGAAGGAACATCACAAAGCTAAAATAGTACACGACAGGAAAGACGAAACTGAAAGTCTGCGCAACATCTGCTTTTACAATAACTTTTTCCTTTCTCAGATCATGGCTGCTGTCTCTGCAATGATTCAATTAGGGAGGTCCAGGGTTCGAGTCCCACACGTGGGCGTAATTTCGTCATTCACTACATTGCTAGGTCAAATTGAGTTGCTGTCTGAATGAGAATTTTAGCTCCACTGTTCGGTATGTTTCCATAGTTTATTCTATCATTACCAAACGAATACAAGATTAGGGCAATCCTGTGCCAAAGGGGTTACAGACTGCGCAAGAACGTTCCTCTCTCTTTCTTACTCTATATTCTTCCCTTACACACTTACTTGCATTTTACTATAACAAAGTTTGGAGTCTAGCTCAGGCCTTGTTCCGCTTGGAGGGGTAGAGTGCCTCACAGGAGGTACCTAAATCCAGGAGGTACCGTAGGTGGTACCTGAATCCGCCGTAAGCCC
Organism: Gryllus longicercus; assembly: GCA_038098605.1. NCBI lineage: Eukaryota > Metazoa > Arthropoda > Insecta > Orthoptera > Gryllidae > Gryllus > Gryllus longicercus. The sequence continues at coordinate 3,527,109 of JAZDUA010000007.1, forward strand.
AATGTAATTCGGCACCAGATCTCACCATCAAGCGAGGAAGGAACCCCACCACCTACCCCGCTACACTAACGACACTAATGACAAAGCAGTTGACGTGCGCGGAAACAACGACCGATCAAACAATCGAGGTCTGGGTATGCGGAAGAGCGTGAAGCAGACCAAACGGGAAATCCCGAGGGTAAAACTGCATCCCGACACCACTCCCGACATTTCCACGAGGGCCGGTCAACCATGAAGCTTAATTTGAAGGGACAGCGTGCGTACGAGTCTGAGGGAAGGGTGAGTGCCCCGATGGAGGCAGCGGTGCGAAGGGCCGCTGGGCCTCTGCCGCGAATGACGCACCGTTGCGAGCAGTCTCTGTCATAGCGCTGGGGAGGGGGCGGAGGCGGAGCGGAACGGTAATTAACGATGGGGGGGAGACTGGGGAAAGGGGCACGGGGAGGGGGTTGCAGGTATCGCTGGGCGCCGCTCCGCCGACCCCAGTGGCGCCAGCGTTTGTCACCGGACGGATATCGCCTCGTTACGCGCTCCAAGCGGCCTCGGCCGCCAACCGCACTCTCCCACCTCTTCCTCAACCCGGCAACCTTGCCCCTGCGTCTGGCACGAACCCCTTCCCTCTCACTCGCAACATTCTGCCTCCGCGTCTATCCATTTGTCGCAGACTTGATCCTTTCCAAATTCGGGCTCGAGCACCCCCATTTACGTGCATACCCTATCCCATCTACATTCTCTTTTCACCAACGCCTCTGTGCTTGCTCTTGCTGCAACCGTGCTCTATCTCCTGCGAGAATTATTCCCCACCTCAGCGTCCATACCTCCTGCATTAATGAACCTCTCTCAAAACCAGCGTTCTCCTGACCGCGACCTCGCCCTCCGCAAATTCACACCTCCGCCCATACTCCGACCTAGCGATATTGTGAGTTTACACACACAATAGAAAACTTCCCATTTTTCAGGACATGCAGGATGATTTAATGTACAATAAACAGTTGGCAAGTTGATAAAGGACCATTCAAGGAATGTCTTTTGTATTCTGATACGATGTTAATACGAAGTTATTAATCTCCTTCTGTATAAGGCATTATTTAATTAAGTTTCACATCAATGTACTCGTATGCACTCTTACACTTGATACGAACTCCATCCTACAAGAATAATCAAAGTTAAAAAATACAAAAGTAAATCACAAGGATTGAAATCTTCGGTTCAGAAAAGAAGTCTTGGGATAAACTATTCCGGTTATTCGTAGTTCGTTTCCACTTTCTGCCGCAAATACTGTGTTTAAAATTGATACAATTCTCTCAAAGGTTTTTTACGAAAGTGACCCATAACATTTTGCCGACTTTTGTTTGGAAAACCAAAGTGAATTATTTGACGTTTCTACTATGGTGCACGTACACGTGAAATGTTTACATTGGGCATCGAATCATTTCAGTAAAAGAATAAAAAAATAGATAAATAAATTTTGCTATAATTACAACTAAATTTGGGAACTTACTGAAATAGCGTTGAAAATCTTAAGTATCAAAACAAAATCGAGAATCTGTTTTACAATCATGTATCTGCTTCGATAGAGCGCTAATATTCCGTTTCGAGTTTGTTCCTAGAATTCAACTGAGTGGTTTGTTTGTGCACGCTGTTGCACGCTGTTGTCCCGATTCTCAGAAAGACGCCCTCGCCCTCAGGCTGTGATCTCACTTTAACGGGTCGGAACACGCGCTTTGGTGGACCCAAACGCCATCTGAAGCTACTGCCGATTCTTCGAAGATTAACGCCTCTAAAATTCGATATTGTAATTCTAAGACTAGTATTACTCCAAACCAAAATACTGTTAATGTTTAATTTTTATTCACAATTTCACAAGAAAGACAAAGTCACATTTCTATTCCATTCATTTCTATTACTTCAAGTAATTTTATTTTAACATTTTTTTATTATTTCGCATATCTAATGAGTGTGCTACACGCTCTCGGTGGCAACGGCACAAAAAGCCGCAAAAACTCCATAATGATTTATTGTTGACAAAGCGAAAACGCAAAACGAAAACGCAAAGCGAAAACGCAAAGCGAAAACGCAAAGCGAAAACGCAAAGCGAAAACGCAAAGCGAAAACGCAAAGCGAAAACGCAAAGCGAAAACGCAAAGCGAAAACGCAAAGCGAAAACGCAAAGCAAAAACGCAAAGCGAAAACGCAAAGCGAAAACGCAAAGCGAAAACGCAAAGCGAAAACGCAAAGCGAAAACGCAAAGCGAAAACTTCAAAGTCTACTTCGTGAGTGGAGCACATCGTGTTGTTCTGGCCTGTGCTCAAAATGTACTTTCTGTACAATTCTTAACTGTTTGATGCAAACTGGCGGAAACCAGCAACAGTCTTATTAACTCTATATTACAAACGTGTGTCAGTCAGACGACGCAACTAGTGCTGAAAGCTTACCCCCACCCCCTGGCCCCCACTCTGCGTTTCTGAAACTCTAGGTACCTTCATTGTGTGATTAGCCAGTGAAATACATGTAACCTCGTGCGCGTTCTTATTGCCGATATACGCCATTTCAGGTGGACGACATCACGCATCGTTCAGTAGACTACTCCTTTGCAATCACGTCAGTTTTTTGGGGTGCTTTATTGTCTAATATTGTGTGAAGGGAATACGTAAATTGTAGCATTTAAGTTTTCTTCTGAACATTTAGCAATCATAATGCAACGAAAGAGATCATAACAATGGCCGCATGACGAGGTACTATGGTGGACGCATCTCAAAAGCTATTTGTGGAAAGCAAATGTTGTGCTGTGAGAGCCAAGTTAATTAGATGTATCAAAGAAATCTTTAAAATGTATTTTGCAACTACATATCATATATGTTCAATCCATTAAATTTACTGTATGATTGTAAAACTGAGTTGTTCTTTGTTTGCACATAGGTGGCCAAATAATTTCACATTTTGGCGCTGAAGTCGGAATACAATCACTTATCACTCACAATCACAACTCTTTGGGGGAAAATTAAAAGCAAAGAACTTACATTTCATTTGTACCGCGCTCGAGATTTCCGCGAAAACCGCGAGCTCCCTCACAAAGAAGATTTATTGAATGAAACTCTCTGAAAAAGTTTTGAACTGCTTTCAAAGATGCTCTAGAGATCGCGCCACATCCCGGCCGACGCGCAAGCAGAGGTGAGCACTGACTCAGAAGTTAGCTCTTTCCACAATTAAGACGCGACGGGCTCGCATTGTTTGAGAATCTGAAGCCGAGCAGCTTCGTGGCGACCCGCCTCGTTCACGTAAAGAAGCTAAGAAATACGCGTTTTGGCTGCTTTGAAAGTTGGATTTCTACGTTGATAGCGTACCTATCGCACGGTAATGTAGTTTCCGTGCACTTTGAAACGCAGCAAAACAGAAGAGAGGCAAGGGGCTGCGCAGTGTACCAGCTTCTCCGTCACGATATCTGTAGAAGCTCTCTCACCAAACTCAAGGTGTACTCGCAGCCTGAACATTCTTTATTTTTACCCACAGTAGTTTGTCAGACTACGCCTTTGTAATAACGCTTGGTACAGGCCGCCTTTGTAATCTAGTGTTAACAATGGTTAATGTTAACATTTTATTTTTCACTTTTATTTACCGTGCTTGTGCAACGTGAAAATTGTTAAATTGTTAAAAAGTTACATTCCACTCCAGGCGTAAAACGTTTTTTAAAATGTACTATGTTAAAACTTGATTGCACAATCGTGTAGTGATTAATGCACTATGAACGTTCTTCACATATCTCTTCAAAATGTGTTTTTCATTTGCTATGAAAGTGTTGTTTTCAAAATGCAAATACATGTTCTCTCTTTTACTTTGTGGGTTAATATGAATAACCATTGCTATGATGTCTTACCTAATTCCAGCATTTAGCATGTTTTTTCTGACTGCATATAAAATGTATTGCCTACGCACCACGAGAGAACAATTAATGCTTAAATATGGCAATATTTAAAAATATTATATTATCACATACGCTTCACTTGCATAATTGCCAATACATTTAAGACGCGTGTAACATTAAATTTCATTGATTTTACTGCTCTTTAGTGTGTCAGTTCTTTCTGTATTTCGATGGTGGTGGATTGCTTGCCACATTGTTCTATAATGATAAATTTAATTAGCACGTACTTCCTTGCTACAACTCTTTTTAATAGTACTGTTATGTCTTCACTTACGCAGTCAACTTCAGTGAACACTACATGCTGTAGCAGCCGTGTTAAAATTAATCACAATCTTAATGGTATGATGTTATTTCATGTAATACCAAACTATGCTAACCATTCATTTTTCACTTTGTCTCATTTTATGATTTAAAATAACAATAATTGCTTTTCCGATGCCAATCTTAGTTAATTAAATGCAATAAAATAAAGACCACACAGTTTTCACAAATTATAAAATTTTCAAACAACTGTAATTAACATTTGATGACATGTATTTAACATTCAATTATTATACTTCAGTTATATTCAAATTAAAATATAATTGAGTTGTGTATCTTTAATTCACCTTTCACGATAGTCTCTAGACATTGTGACGTCTCGAGACGACGCTACAAAGCAATAATACAACAATTTGTAGTTAATGAGCGTCGATAAATGTGAGTAAAAAGAAAATGAATAGAAGCTAATACACAATCTCCGAATTTCTCTTGAATGTATGTATTAAATAATAATAAAAAATGTTCACCAACATCAACAATTCTGGATAAAAATATATTCTCCCAAAATAAGAACAGTGGCCACCAAGTCTTTTAAATGAAGTTCTACATTGTAAATACAGTCGTCTACTCGGGGCAATAAAAACTCAAAATAAAAAAGTTACATGTGCAAGAATGTAACCCTTTAAAATGTATATAATATTCTTACCATTTTTCATATAAATACCTACTTTAATTGTTTTCAAATTTACTCTTTTGATTAAATCTTGATCATAACAATAGATCATGTAGGAAAATGATACTAAAATAGAAGACTAAGTGGTAAACTTGACCTATGACAAAACGCAGTACCACATTTTAGTCGAAAAACAAGACTCAATGAAGTTGCGACTTCAGATCTTCTATAACTATTTGGCAACTAATATACTGAACATCTCTTCTTCGCTCAAATTACTTTCCAATTATTTTTATTACAATGCAAACTATGTTTTCATCAATAACATTTATGTAGTTATTAATAAGTATTAATATAATTTCTTACATCAATTTATCCTGAAACGTATGTAGCTAGTATTATTAATCATCGGGAACAGACGTTCTGGTATGGCTAGATACAGCGTACAAAAAGAGACTTATAAAGTAGATGTACAGTAAACTCTCAATAACGCTATTTCCAAGGGACCGAAATAATCGGTGTTTGTGTTGTAACAGTGTGTTATTCGATTATTATAAATGACCGTATTACTGCAACCCCTTGCCAGAATCCAAGTTTTGTTCGTGTTACGGCGAAATTCGATTTAAACGAGTTCTTGCTCAGGAGGGTTTACTATGGGAATTGTCTATGCCATTCGTACGCCCTCTTCCCTTTCTGCTTATTCTCCTTCTCTTTTCTCTTTCTCTTTCTCTTTCCTCTATTCCTGCTCACAGGCATTACATTTCCCTCGTTCTATACGAACTCAAGTCTTGTTCAGCGTCCCCAGGCCTTTCTGATTTATCTTTCTTTCCCTCCGCTCTTCGCTCTTCCCGGAAAGCCCATTTTTTCTCACTTCCTTACTCCCATCCTCCACCCTCTTACCTCCAATAGCAATTGATTGGTACGATAATTATCTTCGCAACGTATGTGGATAGAGAGTTTATTGCCTACGAATGACGAGGTGAAGACAGGAGCCGATTTCGGCATTTTGAAATGAGTGTGTCAAAGACACTCTCTTACAAGCTACCTAAGTTATGTACGTAGTACGGATTCAAGGATACTTTCAAGTATGATCTCTTGCGTTCATTCGCCAATATACTACTTGGTAGCCATGCTAATTCAAGTCATGATTATGTAGTTCACTTTGCAGTAGTCAGTTTATTTATATGAATTTTACATCTTTAGAGGTACGCGTTCGACAAAGAATGACTTTCACTGAATGAACAGTGATAACTAACCTTCGATTTCATGCATAGTGCTGAAAAAATGAACAACAATCAGTACTATCAAGTGTATTATTTCAACATTTGGGTATTGAAGGTCAGGTTGAACATGCTCCAGGCATCCAACAACCTGTGGGGTTTTTATTGTACTTCATTTCCCATCTTTATTTGAAAGGATTCCAACAGTCTTCATGCCATTTCACTGTTACACATTCAGAATTCGCGCATTTTCATGCTATGGCACACCCTCGATTGAATGAGAGTGACAAGAATTCATTACAACACCGCACGTCCCAGAGGAAACGAGATATTCTGTTCTGCACAAAAAGTCTGGTGTTTGCTTTGACTACGCCATTGTTTGCCCGTTGAGTGGAGCTCCAACGAGGCCTATGTAGCCGGACGAGAGTGACAGACACGCGATTACCCTCTGCCACGCAGACAGGAGCAACCGTTGAATTCGGAACATCACTGCGGATAGCTCTAATCAACACCACACAGCGCCCTTTTCCTCCCCTCCCTGAAGTTCCCTGTCCTTTTGCCCCTCCTTCACTCCCCTTCTCCACTCTCCACATATTCCCCTCCGTTTCCCCCTAGCCAATTTACTCCCGAAATCCCCTTCCCATATTCCCATCCCTCCCCTCCGTACATTTCTACCTATTCCCTCTCCTCTTTTCATCCCCTCCTTTTCCCTCTGTATATTCCCTACTCATTCGATCCTAAATCCCTCGCCGCCCTTCTCTCCCATCTCATTACCTACCCACAATGTCTCACCCCCATTAGCTCACTCCCCCCCCCCCGGAGGGGCTTTTTTGCGGTGGTAACGCAGAGCGTGTGCGTGTGAGAGTGAACACGGGGGCGTGGCCCACAAACACCCTCACTTGCATCAGGCGCCACTCCATCCGCCGCCCCGCCCCCCCCACTCCGCGCCTTCTCTTCTTTCACCCGTCCCCGCCACGCACGCCCGACCGCCGCTGGCCATATTTTCTTGTCGCTGTTTTCGCCACGAGAGGCGTTCCGACAGCGGCCGGCGCCACACCTCCAGCCCCGCGCCTGACGCCCTGTCAGTGGGAACATTTCTGTGTGTTTTCATACCATTTCACGCAGCCTTTCATTATTTACTCTGCTAAAAAGCATTCATTTCTTTTTTGTTACTACGCGCGTCTCTTTTGTTTTACTTGGTGCGGAATTTTCCTCTGCGTCGCTCGTGGTTTTTGTCTCTTGGCGCGTTAGCTTTCATTCCGCCCTGGTGTCCGGGCGGGGGGCGGGGAGAGGGGGAGGGGAAGGAGTGGGGGTGGGGCTATTGAGTCGCGCGCAGGGCCCTCGTTCATTGCGACGTCGGTCAACCGCACTGTGGGAGTTCGTCGTGTGGCGCCGGTTGACGCCAGGGGACTCATAAAAATGGATCACCGCTGGGCAGAGGGACGGACCGCGGGGTCCAGAGGCAGCCAGTGGGCGAGGCGGGGCGAGGCGGGGCGAGGCGGAGAGTGGCGGAGTGAGGTGCAGTAGAGTGGGGATGGAGCGGGGGAGGGAGAGGGAATGAAATGCAGTGGGGTGGGGTGAAGCGGAATAGAGTGGAGGAGGGCGGAATACAAAAGTGTAGTACGAGGTGGTGGAGTGGAGCGGAGAGGAATGTGTTGGAGTGCAGTGGAGTCGGAGGGAGAAGAGTGGGAGTAATAATGTTGGGGGAGACAAGTGGAGTGATGTGGAAAGGGAGATTGGGGTGGTGGTAAGGGGATTTTTGTGACGTGGAAAAGTAAGGTTGGGGAGTGGGAGAGGTGGGCAGAGTGAGGAGAGAAACAAGGGTGGGGTTGAGTGGGATGAAGTGCGGCGTAGGCAGGGTGCAGGGACGAGAACAGTTTTTTTTATTGAATTGCATTCAACGGCCTGCCTGTGAATGATGAACAGTTTATGGCGAGAATAATTGCATTTCAGCATTTGAATTTTTACAATCGCGTAGAATATTCGTATAAAACATCAGCTGTTTTCATAGAAATCAACGACATTTCAACTACCGTAGCGAAGTTTTTATGAACCCGCATGGACAACAAGCCGCTTTGAAACTTGATTAAGCATCGGTTTGCTTGTATGTTTTAGATGTGCGTTGTTCGGTTCATTCTCAGAAAAAGAGTGAGAGACGGTACTTAATGGGTGCCACTCGGGAAGTAGCTACTCAGGAGAGGATTATAATGTTTATTTATGAAATAAGTAAGGTAACAATACGTTGCGTTAACATTATAGCACGTTTTAACCACTTTGTGAAATTTCCGATATACTAAAATGTTCGTTTAAATGTGACTTAACACGAAATATAGCAGTGTAAAGTCAGTGATGTTAATAGTTCATAGAAAATCATAGGTTAATATGATACTTATGTTCATATACTTTTTATTACGTAACTAGATGTTTTTATTGGTGTACTATGTATTATTATTATTACTATTATTATTACTACTAGTATTATTATTATTATTATTATTATTATTATTATTATTATTATTATTATTATTATTACTGACAGAACACTGATTTTATAAAAACCCTTAATACGAAACTGATCTATGTTTTTTCAAGTTTGACTTAAGATAATCGATGTGAATAACGCTCATTCGCACAACCCAATAGGCCCCGAGCGCCTAGTAGAAAGAGGTTTGTTCATGGCCTCCTTCAAAACAGCTAATTGCAGGCAGACATTTAAAATACACGTTAACTTAATTTGCGCTTTTCTATTAATATTAAATTCGGGGATAAAATAATGATGTTAACTCTTAAAGAGATAGTTCAATGCGCCTAGGTCTGCGAGTAGAAAATAGTAAGTTTGTCTAAGCAATGAATACGCGTTGCCTCAGGTCAAATGCTGCGCCTCGCCTAATCTCTTTGGGGTGTTATTAATTACTCTGTTTCGAAAGAAAAACAAAGTGTTCCCCATTTAAAGTCATACCTTAAGCAGAAAGCGGTACCGAGCACGCCTTTCTGCAAGTCTAGCTTCCCTTTTCTAAAATGTTGATACGTGTGTCCAGACCTATTTTTATTTTCCAGTCAGTTCTTGATATGATGCTTATGAATCAGTATGTAGATTTTTTCGTGAAAGGTTAACTGTGATCCATTTTTCTTTTCCGTTGGACATCAAATCGATGTAGTCACCAACAATACCAGAACCAATACCACAAATTATACTGTAGAAAATAGACGTTCCTGGAAACCAAATTTTATAAAGTATTTTGACGAAATATCTAAATCTGGCAATTTATTATTTTTGCCAATATTTTTGTTTCCATTTAAAAAATAATAAATGAAAATGTTAAGTTATAATAATAAATGTGTTATTTAAAACTGTTAAGTAACAATTAATTGCCCGTTTACCCATAAAATGAAATAGCTTATCATGCTGCACACCCAAATATGTTATTGCCCACATGCCTACGTAAGGGATTAATATTTCGTATTGTTGAAAAATGTCATCTTACATATTGTACGTTTATAACTAGTATATTGATTTTATTGTTATTTAGATTACTTTCCCCATCAAAGAAATAAAATCTGATACTTCATCAAGGACATAAATCTGGACATACAATTTATTATATGTAAAAGTTCAACTAACAAACAATTTGAATTAGCTCCTCCAGGAAACACCGCCTTAAAGCTAGCTAGCACTGACATTCAAACGTGCGGGCGAGGTGGTTTGCAAGCTCTCATGAAGCTGAGAGCTATGATAGGGATTGAAGTGGCGATTGGTTAAAGAATCGATTAACATTTCTACTGGTAGTGTCACTCAAGCTGTACGGACGTCATCGGAGGAGTAAGACGAAGGGATGTCTCACAACGACCCTCCGGTCATGTCATCTTACCATGTAATGACACTGAGACATTCCACCCTATATGTGTATCCAATACCGCTCCCCGTCCTCTACCAGCAACACTTGTTGCCAGGTGGTACCCGTTTCTGGTGTAGCACTGCTAAATCTTACTTTGTGTCATACGTGTTTTTATCTATTCTACTTGACCTCTCTTGGTCCCTTGCTTTCCGCCACCGAAGATATTAGGTCTCGAGGGCTAGGGTGTCGTTCATCTTCTGTCTTTCGCTGTTCTAGTAAGTTTCTCTTTTTCTCAATACTCTACTCTCCAATTTGCTATGTCTTCTTCATTTTTCCTAAAGGGGAGTACACCCCATACAAATACCGATCCTCCTGATTTTGGTTAACAACTCTTCTTCAGAAAAAAACTGTTCAAAAACTCGAAGAAAAATTACGGACTGTTTTTGGAAGACGACGTATTAAACGAAAAAGGAGTATGATTCTGGGAGCTTGGAAAGTGAGAAGCTTGTTTAAACCGGATGCATTTGCAATCTTAAAAGAAGAACTAGCTAAATATAAAAATATATATAGCTGCTTTACAGGAAATGAGGTGCACAGACAAAGGAATGCTCAACTCAGGCGATTACACAGTTCGTTACAGTGGTATTGCAAGATTAGCAGAATTGGTTACAAGATTTTTAATCCTCAAAAATGTTAAACATATTGTCACACAATTTAATCCAGTAAACGAATAATTGTGCTCTAAAGACGATTTATTAACATAACAATGATTATTGTGCATGCACCTACAGAAGATAAGGAAGAGATGGAGATGGCTAGATTGTGTTGAAATGGATTTTATATCAATGGGAGTGAGGGGTGAAAAAAAAGGCAAAAGAGGGAAGAGAATGGGCATTGATCGTTCGAGACGTCAAGGCTAAACTTGAAGTGCCGTAGTGCGGCAGATGAAGAAGAAGAAGAAGAAGAAAAAGAAAAAAGGAAGAAAAAAGAAAAAGAAGAAAAAGAAGAAAAAAGAAAAAGAAGAAGAAAAGAAAAAAGAAGGAAAAGAAGAATAAAAAAAGAAGAAGAAGAAGAGTACAACGTGGTGAATCGTTTCTCGTGCTCACCCTTCATCTCTTCTGTTCTGTTTGAGATTCTGCTATCATGTTATTACAAAGTTGTATAGAAGCGCAAACACCAATCTATGTAACACTTTTCCTTTTGTGAGTGATTCAATGGGGTGTTTGGTGATCGTATGTCGTTTTTATCGGAAAGGTGACACAGAAGCCGATGTTTCGAAGATATAGTCTCAACGCGGCAACCGACGATTGTCCGCAGTGCGGTCCTTGACAATGACGTGTAATGACGAAGAACATTGACGAGACTAGTAATGAGAATAAATATTGTAACTAGTGGTGCTAAAACATCACGTATGATCTCGCCCGTATTTTCACGCAAAATTCGTCAAAATGTACTCAAATTTTCGAAAAATTGTAGATGACTTTATTTCAAAATCTATCTTTACGGAAGACATTTCATTAAAAGAAAAACATTATATTTTTACTATTTTAATTGTAGGAAGACTCCAAAAACATTTTGAACTCTTGTAATTTTCGACAAATTAGCGTTCTTAACGAACATGAGACCTACATCATTCTCTTTAACGTCCTTCACACTATCCAACAACAAGATTTAATCAAAACCTATGGAGCCATTGTTTTGTGGATTTGGAAAATGCGCCAGAGGATTCGTGTACAGTACCCAAGATTAAAATATCGGTTTCATATTCAAGGGAACACGACATCAGCTAGATCAATAGGGGAATATCAGTTTTGGAGAAAATCGGCTGAACAATTTAGGCACGTAGAACCTACAAAACATTGATTCTGGCTACACCACGTGATATAGAATGTTTGTTTCTAAATTTAGCAACTGGATTTATCCTCATTTTTGTTACCAGAGCCCTGTAATAAGAGTTTTTCTCCGAAAATCCTCCGTTTTTCGCACAGCATTATATGTTTCTCTCCTTCCCGTAGCGGGAAATAATAATGATATAATGAGGAGACGGTGGCTGGAGAACCGCGAGAGGAACCGGGATTCAGTGACATAACATTAGGAGCGTCGACGTCGTGTCGGGAAGAATGGGATAGGGAGATGGAAGAGGAAAGATAATAATTTGTGGAGCGGGCGGGCTAGGGGATCAACATTCGGTGAGGTGAGGATAGCGCGCCCAGTGTCGCTTCCTTGGGTAAGAGTGTGCCAGTCGCTTGAAGCGTACAGAATGCTTGTGAGACGTCGTAGCTCAGAGGCACAGAAAGAAAGATCCCGAGAGTCGAACCTCGCACAGCCGCCCTCATAAAGAACGCCAAGGGCGGGGATGGCGGCGGGGAGGGGCCGGAAGCGGCGGCGCGGGCGGGGCTCTGGCCCGAGGCCAACTGGGGCGACAACGCCCACAGAGAGGGCGTCCCGCGAGTTACAGAGTAACGAGAGGTTTAGACGAGTGGTAACTTTTAATTAACTTAACTGCGGATTACAGGGGTGTTAACCCTTGGCATCTCATTGCGCTCTCCTCCTGAGAAGGAGACGAGGAATGCAGAAAGAAACCGCGTGGTCTCCCGGCAGATGGAAAACTAGCCTTGAAAACTGAACCTTAACCTTCAATTTATAATTTGTTTACCTTTGTGTGCTTCTTTATGTTTGCAATGTCCTAATTATTTTATTTAATCTCCTATCAATTTTTGCTTTCATATTCATTCTATACTGATATATGTACCGTGTACTAGAACAAGCAATAACTCACTCAAGTTTGTCGAACATTTCAATTTATTAATGTTTTAATAATTTTATAAAATTCGGAATTTTTGGGCAACATTCTTCTATATACATAAATGGCGATCTCTATTCGTAAAATAGCAGTGCGACTGTTATCGAGCGGCAAATGGTATTTTGATAAAGGCTTAATCCACATATAAATAATTTACCTTAAAATGTCATATTTCCCCTCTTGTTGAGTTACAATAGTATTCCAGAAAAGGAACGGATCTGATATTTTCTATTTAATAATCGACATAATTTTTAGAATATTTTAATTTCAATATATTATTTTTTCTTTATATTAATTTCACTGGTAACTTTTAATTATTTATAATGTTACCTTTTCGTTGTGTCTCACGTAAATTAGGAATGTCAAGTATTTTCATTGAAGAAACGAAGTTATTTTTAATATCTTTTGTAGTACAAATAAAATATGTGATCTTTTCCCCAGAAATGATAGATTAAAAGCGTGTAATTGAATTGGATTGGAAGTAAAAGTCTTAATATTTTCAAAAATGTGAACTTATTTGTGATAATTGCGTTTTTTCATAAATAAAATAAAATAAAAATAAAATAAAATAATCGTTTTTTCATTCGATATCCAATGGGAAAACGAACTGCAACGAAAGAAGAAGCAAGAAATGCTTCATGAAAAGTGCCGATGTGGATATGGCACTTTTAAAAAGGTGTTGGCAGCCAACGATGAACAACAGTCGACACGGAAAAGTTTCTAATGATCGCAAAGCCCAACGTTCATCTTCCATTCACTTCCCTCTCATTACTCATTAGGCTCCAACTACCGTGTGCAGAGAATATAAACGCATTTGACGACGATCGAAGTCAGAGTTTCAAAGGGACAAAATTCATTACCAGTAACGTGTGCCATTGTGCTCGCAACAAAGCATTTGTGTGCCACAGTAGAATCAACTTGTTTATGCGGTTGGCTTGTCCTCTGCGCAAAGCGCGACACATACTCGCTTACAGGAACGCAGACCCAGATACGCAAAGTCGGACGACAGATATTTGTGAGCAAGAAACAGAGAGGATAGGAATACTACAGTGTGTAGCAAGAAGACCTGGAGTATGACCTTGATTTCCAAAAATTTATTATCAGAATAACCGTCATAATAGTGTGACGTCTTAAAGTGTCTACTGCGCGAAATTTCTTGTTTTATAAAATGTAAAAATTACATAGATGAAACGCTTCTTCTAGGCTTTGAGTAATAATTCCTTAAGGACTGACGCCTAACTTTCAAAATACTCGTACATTATTACAAATGCATTAGTTTTATTTTGAGTAGTACAGATGCGTAATTCCTATAGAAAATTTGTGGAAGGTTCGCTCAATAGATTGAATGTATCTTTACGCTACAATATTCTTATGCGCGGAAATTTTCAAGGCTGGCGAGATGAAATCCACATCAACACAGCCACCCCACACCCATCCCGCCCGCTGCGACACGTTACGCCAGTCCAAAGCACCCCGCCCACTAGCTGGATCAAACGATCGCGTCACGGAAGAAAGGGGGACGACCACCCGGCCGCAAGCCGACAAAGTGGGAGTCTGCAGGCGGTGAGAGGTAGCGGCAGTTGAGGTGAGAAAGGGGGCTCGGTGGCGCGAGGCGTGGTGGACGAGAGACGAGGCAAGCGCTGGGCGAGGAAGGGTGATCATGATGACGTAAACCGCGACGAGAAGTTACGAGTGGCATGGTAAGAATCATCCTCCATCCATCAATTACACAGTCCGATGAATTCATACGTAATACGTAACTCATAAACAATCATATTTCTGAATAGTTAATAAAAACTCTTAGAAAATGTTATTAACCACACATCTGTCGGTTATGTAACCTGTAACAACCAGATCCTTCCGCTGCCGAGCGCTGGTTAAAAAGCTAAAGTGAGTATATAATATAAAGATCTTAATTAAAAGAACAGACAGGTTTCTGAAAAGGAGGTCAGAGGAACTGTGAAACAAGCATTTAAAAGGTTCTACTTCGTTCTTAAAAACGTCCTGTAGCCGGTGTGTCTCGCCTATGCTGTGATAATTAGTAGCCCGCTAGCTTTAAAATTTTGAATCGAGGTATCGCGACTCATTTTTTATGAGAAAGTAAATGCTTCTTTGAGATATTTTGCCGCAATTAAGCAGCGAATTACTACTCATCTTACACCATATATTTCAATACATAGCTTGGTAAGTCTTGAGTTGTGGAAACGGAAAACGCACTCGTTACAGTCCATTTGGCAAATGTAGTGAACCTAAGAAGTGGTTCATAACAAATGGTATTGGTTGGAATAAAACTTAACAATTTTTAAAACAACAGCCGAATATTATTAGATGAAACAATAGTCGGATAAAATTGCCTCGCTTGTAACATTTCCCCCCGTGATATTTAATGCCTGCTCTCCTGTGTTAAAGATGTTCTTTAAACGAATGAAACGTCTTTCATTTCTCTCAATACTTTAATATTTAAACCATTACTTTATTTATGAAATTTTTTGATCAAAGGTACAAGTTTATTTCATACAAAAATATGTATTTTTGTATTGATCTTCGATATTCTAGTGACAATTTCACCACACATTTTCTTCTACTGACATGAACAAGTAGTTGAAGTAGATTCCTATTTTAAAACATTTAAAATGAAAGCAATGGACACAAAAAAAATTAAAATAGCAGAAAAACTAGACGGTGTTATTGGTAATAAATTTTGTATCGAATTAAATATATAGATTAAACATCTTGAAGCAATATCATGTTATTGTTTTCAAATGGTTATCAAATTTTAATTTTATTGATTTTAGTCTGGCTGCCCAGTCTCTAAGCCCCACTGCCATTCTGCTTCCCAAGACGCAATAAGTCCCATTTGTCGAGATGAGTCTTGGAAATTCCATGCAATTTTTCCCTTTACACTTATCGATCGTCCATTCAGATGGGCTCCGCCTGCGGGCTCGACGAGGGAAATCGTCCATCGAAGCCGCTCATTTTCTGCACCGCCGCAATCATTTCGTCTCGAAGGGCGATTCGGGGGAGGGAGAGGGGGAGGTGAGGGGGTGGCGACCGGGCGATTCCAGACGCCGATAACCACCCGCCCACTTAGCTAACGCCGCGCCCTCGCTCCTGGTCGATCCAATAACGGCCATCTTCTCAGCAAATGAAGCGGTTCCCTGACTAAGAACGTCTTTGTCCGATACTAAATCCAAGGAACGCTTCCAGTGGCGTTCCGTAAACCTGTACTACTATTTTATAAATTATTATTATTATTATTATTATTATTATTATTATTACTATTATTATTACTATTATTATTACTATTACTATTAAAACTAATTTTTTGGTTGCGAATTGGCCATTCTAGAATCACGCAAACACGTCACTTGTACTCATTGAGGCCCAGTCATATTCTCCTGGGGGTAAGTGCACGTGACCTTTTTTTGAGGGTGAGATCAGCACTTTTGGACCAAATCCATTTTTACACCCCAGGGTTGTCAGCTCTAGGGGGATGAATTACGAGAAGAAAATGATGATGATGAAAGACGATTGGACAATCACAAACACACACAACCATGCCCGAGCCTAGACTCAAACCAACAATTCTGGAGAATCTGTACAAGGAGATGGATTTGATGTTCAGAAAGAGAATTAGGCGCAAGGTTCGTGACCCGGTTGTTAGTGTATATCTCCGGCATTTGTCTACTACTGATGGACGAAACCACAAAAAATTACCGATGGAAGAAGCCGCCGCAAGAATTCGCCTTCAAAGAGGGGGCCGAATTCGAGTGATCTATGAACCTAGAGTGGAGAATGCCCCTCCGCTGGGGATCGATTGCTAGACCCTCCTGGTCAGAATAGCTTCAAAGACAGCGTAAATGCATCCTCTGGGCCCACTCAACACGTGAGGAATAGAAAAAATTCCGAAGTTACTAAAAAGACTACACTGAAAAGTTTTGGGAAAAACTCAAAAATCAGTTCGCAAATGTAACCGAATTCCTCTTGAGTCTATATGATTTAACTTTAACTACGCAGAGAACGGATACATCATAATTCTGCCGCTCGAAAGGCATTTGCAGAGCTGAGACTGCATTTGATTGTGAGGTGTCGCTTCTAAAAATAAGATTTTCACCAAAAACCTCGGTCACTTTTGAGCTATCCATGCTGCTCATCTTTGCATATGATTATTTTGCATTTGCATTCCTTCTGTTGTCATATCAGTTAAGGACGAGTTCTCTATACAAGACAAGCTGTTGCAGCTTATCGCTATCGGCAGAACATGCCAGTGGATGGGTCGAAACCTCACCAATTCTTGCAACTTTAATCTAAATGAAACTTTATTTCCATGGGAATTTTCCCTGGAAATTCCATGGGAAATTTCAAGATTTATGTAAAATGATAAAGTGTGAAAATAATATTTTTTACTATTACAGACGTTTATTTTAAATCCAGAGATTGAAATATCTTGAGATATATCTTACGGATAAATCTTGGAAACAAAATTCAATATTTTGGAGAGGGATCGTATCTGAACTAGAACAATCCGACTCAATTTTTCGAATGGCTTCAGTAGACATAACGTGGAAATATTAAATGAGAACCAAAACTTTACTGCAATTTCAAGCTTACAATATAAAGTATGTAATATTTCTTCAGTACATATCTTTCGATTTGTGATAAATAGCATTCTAAAGAATATACAATGTATGTCATTTTTAGTTCTTTCAGTTTAGACAAATGACACTCGATTTCTCAACATTTTATGCTTATAGATTCAGTGCGCAGTAAAATATGACTTGTGTATTCAAAACCATGATGCTTGACACATTTTATAATATTTTAAACAAGTATAATATTGTATACAAGTGTAAAACAAAGAAAAATAAAATGTAAATAATAATTTTTAGTAGATATTGAAAATTAGGTTAGGATGAAAGAGTAAATAAATACTTTTCATAGATATTGAAAATACTTCCAATTGAAAAGAAGAGACGTTTTACTTCTCCCACAGTCTCAAATGCGGTCGAAAGTTTGAAGATTTTTTTACAACAATGGTAAAAGGTTCTTAAATGAACGTCTAGGAAAGAAAAAGCTTAAGCGTTGTCATGTTAGATTCTCGAATCAATACTGTATGATATCTCTTGAGACATCAGGCAATTTTCTCCAAGACATAAGAGACCACACAAAAAGTACACTTGGAAGAAAATGCTCTATTTATCTCGTCCTTATTAATTATTAATGTCAAGAGTCGGAAACGACACACCTGAGATACGTCGATAAAAACTAGCTACATCACTCGTGAATATAATTTCAGTAATGCCGATATGTAAGATATGCTTTTTCCGAAGAATGTTCCGTGTGTTAAACGTAGTTATATTTGTCATGTTGATTGTGACTAATCCTTTTCTTTAACGTGTTGTTAATGCAGATTTCTACAGGATGATAATATTTTTGTCCACCTTGGTTATGTAAAGTCAAACATTATGCCAACATAATCAGTTTCGTAATGAAGTTCTTCACCGCGTTGCAACGCGTTGGGGAGAATTCTGAGGCCACTTCACGGCTGGGGCGTCTTGGGGTTTTGATTTTATTGATTGATTAGTGTTGCCGGGCGCAACTTCAAAGGTCATTAAATAAAAAGATTAGTCCCAGAAGCGTCAATAGTCCTGTATGTGTAGTGCATGTTATTTTCTCTGTAGGTGGAAGTTATCTTCTTCCGCTAGATGGCGAGATCTGGTGCCGACCTTCCGGTCGGATAAAGGGGTTTTCTCCAACCAGGTATCTCTCTCCAGGAGGGTGCCGCTACAAGATCCTTCGTTTACTCCTTACACCCTCTGCATTTTATGTTAAGCTATTGACAAAAGAGGCAATACGTTGGTTCTCAGGGAAGAACTAATGGAGAAGAAGGTACAGTGAAGAGGTTCTAGAACAGTAACCAGTAAAATTATATAAATATGTAATTTAAATATATAAATGTAAATTATGTAAAGTCCTATTGTAAAAATTCTAAAAGTTCTCTTCTCACCCTGAACCCCTTCCACCAGTACCTCTTCAAGTACCACCGTCAGAAATCAGGTTTCTATGGAATGGCCTGGAGTTAACTAATCAGCACATCTTTCAATGGAGCTGAAGTATTCCCTTTCACAGATAAAATGAAGGTGTAAGGCGAGAGGTAAGAACAAGGGATGGATGATATACATGGAAACGATTTCTGTCACCAGCGTGTGTGACATCGAACGCAAATATTTGCTAAACGTTCCTTTGGAGGCGATGTACATTCTGAAGCAAAACGCTTTGCAAACTTCCGTCCCTAAGGCCTCTCCTGAAGACGTAAGTAGACAGTGAGAAAACTCTAAGCCCTTATCTTTCTCGTAGCTTTGGACGGCGTGTTGACCAGGACAACTACAACGACCAGGCCAGATGGACCGAATCAATGCGAAAAAATGATCTTTAAAACTCATTATTTTATAACAGTCGCGTTATTTTGTGACAGTCGCATTCTCATAGCAGAGTCAAGGATGGATAACATGCCTTCCTCTCTCTTTGTTGCTGTTTCGTCGTTTGACTATTATTTCTAAACCCTTTTCTATCAATAAATGATAGTTTCGTCTATCAATACATATCGGATGATTACAAAACTTTGAAACCGTCAGCATGCATATAATCCTTCGTTAAATCTTCGGAGCGACAAGAAGGAAATGGATAAAAACAAATATGAACATCTGTTACCGCTTTTGCTAATGGCGTGATGTAGGTGAAATGGCATGACCTTAGAATAGTAAACAATTGCGGTTATGCAAGTACACAGTAAAAAGTTGTTGGTAGTGTAAGTTTCAAAAAGAAAAGAATAATTGAGCGGCTTTAAGCATCACCGGACAATTAGCATATGAAAGTGTGACGCTCACGATCGGTGTATGTTCACATACCACATAAAAATCACATTAAACATATCAGCACGAGCACATGGATAAACTGTCGCACAAAGCTCTACATCATGAACCCTAAGGCTACCTACCACCTACCCTAAGGCTCTGCGAAAACTAATCTATTCACACTGTTGAGGAAAGCCGAATTAAACCCGTTTAATGTTCATGGAAAATTGTCCTAGTATTTACATTGGCAAGTAAAAGCATTCCATCAACCCAAAATATTAGTATTATTTTGGGAATAAAATAGTGAATTTTCTTATACATCTATCTCCCGTTGACAGGAAATCTTAAAATTAAAGTTGGTATTGGAAAACTTCTACCCAATATTGTGAATTAAGATAGTAAATTATATCAAAACTAATGTTTCTGTCAAAATATTTGTTTATAACAAAAATTCAGGCAATTATAGGGAAATATAAATTAAATATACACATTTTTCTTTATTTATTTAACAATTTATTATGGAGTTCACCGTTAAACTGATATTTTTAGTGAATAATGAATGGCACTGGTATACAACTGTTAAAGCTTTGATATAATTACTGCATAATCTTTTCAATTAAATGTTTTGTATAGGGGTTGCCACATAACAGAAGACATTTGAAAGTAAACAACCTATCTTCAATCCATCTTATTGTTACAAAACGAAAGTTGAACATATCTATGTATACTTAAATATACGTACATATAATATTTTGAAAACGAGAATTGAATAACATGAAAATTAATATATAACATTTGTAAAATCTATCAAATCGTCTTTCCAAATGTCACTATTCTCATGATCTTTGGATGTTAGGTCCTCCTAGAACACAGGTAGAGTAGAACGGAACCCAGACAACAGCAAAATTTTCAGAAATCTGTTTTTGTCAAATTTATGCCTTAAGGGTTTTATTTTTGACGAAAAAAACACATGTACTCTCACATGTACTCTAGTAAATATTTTTTCTCTGAATACAACATACATATGTTTCGTGTCTTAACAATGATCACTACACGTTGCGAGTAAAACTTAAATAACCGTAATTAAGACACTGAATGCAAAAATAAATAAATGAAATATAAAAGTCCTTACTGCAATTAAGGAAAAGTTAAACGCGAGTGCATGGTCGACGTACAAATAGATCAGAGGGAGAAACAAATCGCAATGTAGTAAATAATTCAATTTAATTTCCCTTTCTCAAGACAGAGAACGGGACATTCCACTTCGCTCAAACATGTATACGCATCGCTGCACCTGCGTGGGTAGTGCAAGAGAAATGTGAGCACCGCCTGGCGTCGGGAGCGCTGCGCCGCAAGAAGCAATGTAGGCGCAATTTCAATTTGCACGGCAGAGAGCGATGCGTCATTCGCAGAGTATTTATCTTTGCGCCTTCGCGAAGGGAGAGAAGACGCAGGATGGCGAAGCAGAGAATGACGTGGGGGAACGTACTTGAAACCGGACGTCTATGAATGTCTTCTCTTTCCTCTGAACTTTCAGTAGTTTTGCATCATATGATATCTCGTTGAATATTTTTATCCTTAAGGGTGCAGGCCTGGGAGAATCTATATGATCTACAGTGTTGCCTGCCTGCCTAGGAAATGTTGTGCCGATGAAATGACGGGTGGGATTGGGTAGGGCAGGGTGGATGCAAGTGGGGCGGAACCGAAGATGGGACAGCGTATCCTCAGCGTAAGCTACACTTATTCGTAATGCAAGGGGTTTGCTCCAAGGAGTGGAACCCCGACGCTTGCGTTTATCCTCACTGCTCTTGGGGTGCACAAGTACTCCCTCGGGCTTGCATGCGGATACGCAGGAACGCAGTACTCCACCGGGGCGCCTCCTGAATTAAAACTAGGTGGGGCCACTCTGCTAGCTAAGATCTACTATCTGTTTGGGCCAGGAGTCTAATTAACCGCCATAAAAAACGCAGCGATAAATCCATACTCCATTGTCCACGACTTTTGGGCTATGTAACGACGAAGCTAAGTATCCATCTAGAGGTCACCCAGGGAGAAGCCCAAGTGATTCGTGACTCCGATAAACATCCACCTTGACGCTGTCGACTTGAGTATCTCTGGAATCTATGCGAACTGACGAGGGGCTTCAGGCTACCTATCGGTCTTTTATTTGTAGGTTTGGAAACAAATCCCGCGCCAAATCCTGCCCAAAGGTTGGCGGGTGGAGACCCAGCAGGTGGGTTACTGGGCGAACCCGGCAACATGCAGCTTATTGCCGCCTTTTCACTGCATCCACCTGAGCACTAGCGACGTGAGTACAGTCGGAAATCTCGCGTCCGGGTGGACATTTCCTCCGGTTTGGCTATCCTCCCTTTCATCCCCCCCTTCAGGGATGGGCAAGGATGCTTTCACTTCCGCTTTGCGGCGCTTCCACGGAAAAAAGCTACTAATTGTCTTCATCTTTTGTATTTCTCTCCTCACCCAACCTCCTTTTCATATCCCTTACCTACCTCGCCCATCTTTACATTATCCCACCTCCCTTCTGCGTCTACCGCACGCTTGGCGCTTTTCACTACAACACCTTACACAATTGCCTACTCTCTAAGCACTATACAAGACGTTTGTTAGTAAGAATTCAATACCATTCATTAATTAAAATATGTATTGTTTCCTTGCGATTTCGAAAATTCGTAATTATCAAAATTTTTCAAAAAGTCCCCAATTTTTTTCATTAACTGTCTTGAAATAAGACAGTGAAATATAAAGATAGCATGAGTACGATTTTCACTGTTACACTTATTAAAGCCATTACATTCTTACAGGCATGCCTCTCCGTTATTCGCGTTTAAATTTTATTTTTCTATCTGTTGCTACAGAGAAAAAGATTACATTTGATTCAGTGTAGTGAATTTTGAACCAGTTCTTCAAAAGAAAAAGACGTGCCCATTTACGAGTATACTGGATAATGCCGGATTACCGCTCTCTTTTGTCGCACGTTTCCTGAGCTATAGTGAAAGCACGCATGCTTCGTGTATCTCCTGGAACTACAGAAGGACACTCGTGGAATTGTGCGTGCGAGCGTTCGTTCGTTGAAACGTCGGGATCATTCGTTAAAAAATGAAGCCTTTTAATCGGTTATAAGGGAGTTAGTGCAGAGGCCTTGATTATTTCTTTATGCCTTGCAATCGCAGTGTAGCTAAACCCAAATAGAACAGTCATGAGTCGTGGAGATAACGGATGTTAGGAAGCGGACACGAGCCGAAAGACAGGAGGGCGAGGGTAGACGGTGCCACGTGGATTGGTATGTGGGCGAAGGTGCCTGCCGAGATCTGAGGAGGACATCAGAGCAGTGGCCAAGGGTGTAGGCGGGGCCAAAGGGCAGCGGACGGGGAAGGGAAAGCACTTGGGGTAGGTCCACGCATTAATCACGCGGAAGCGAGCTACGCGATGCTCGTTTGTCACTGCGCGTCCCGCAGAGTTCCGACCCCCTGCCTTGGGAGCCATCGTGTCCCGGCCACGTGGCCTTTGCACCGTTCGCAATCTTACTAGCCCTCTCGGATGGTTTTCTTAGGGACATACAAATTGCCGCAATATATACTAATTCTGCAACTGATTGTTGTTTGAGATTTTTGAAGTGATGCAATCTATTCGGGCTGGATCATTTGAAAAAACGCTTTTTCTGCATCAGAGGATCCCAGAATTTATATTTCTACAAAAATCTCGAAATAGATTTTCCACAGTGGTACATACCTTCTTTCTGTTCTACGTTTATTTAGTGTACATTATAAACTTAACGAGAAGGTAAAAAGTAAGTGTGTGTTGATCATTGAACCCCATCCCGCACACACGCGCTGCAGCTGTTAAGACTTTTAGAGACTATCGTTCAACTTCAGTTGGGCTCAATTCTGTGCGTCAGTATTGCCAGGTCGACAGAGAGTAAACAAGTGGTGCTACAGAAAGGCACAGACTTTCTCGAATTAGGTAATTGTCTAATTTCTTTCGTCTGCGGCCAATTTACAATATTGCCAATATTGCAATATCTCATGGCAGTTGCCATCTAAAGTTGCCCAAGGTGCATTTCTTTCAAAGATTTTTCAATTTTTTGTTTCCTAGCAGTAGATCCGAAATATTACTTTAAAAACATTACTTTAAAAACAAAGAGTAAAACCTCGTCCAGAATGGAAATTTTTGTCAAACAACTAGGAGCCATTTTTAAGAAAATGGCGTTTAAGCGTGACTGTAATGCTAAGTTTGAAGTTCTTTCTCACAGGAATGTTCTGATTTTTCATTTAAAGTCTTGTAATGAAAGTTTTTCATTAATTGAAGCACTTTCACTTACAAATACAATCATGTGTACTAACCGCTGGAATTGTGGATATGAACGGTGTAAAACATATCTTTAAAATTTAAAAGTGTGTTGTTTAAAAACAACAAAAGAATACAGCAAAATAATTTTGTCATCTTAATCAGTGCAATTAGTACTATCCGTATGAAAAGTTTAAACAAACGTAGTCGGAGCAGTTTTTTTTAAATATTCCGTTTGAGCATTTCTGAAAATGTTGAATTTTGACCTCGTTTTTAGAGAAAACTTTGAAGTTTTCAAAAAAAATGTTTATGAAGTTAATTAAAACACATGTCTTTTAAATACAATAATGTGAACAAATTCCCGTAATGTTAATAACAATTACGTAAGGGACAAGTAAAAATTACATTTTTGTAATTAAAAAAAACAAAAGAATAGAGAAAAATGGTGTTCATGACATCTAATAAATAACATTTAGCTATATCCCTACCCAAAATTTTAAAAAAACCGGAGCCGTTTTCGAGAATATCATGTTTTGTTATTTTTTAACATTGTACTAATTGCGCGCAATATTGGGCGAAAATTGTTAAAAGCTAAAAATCATAAATGCTCTTAATTAAGAGAATAATTATAGACAACAAATTTTGTTTGAAGGAAAAATCTCAATTTAAATTTTGTAGTTGTAGGAAGACGCCGTAAAATGCAAAACTTTTAAAAATTCGAATATTCAGACCGTAAAAATTAGACCTATGTGAAATTGATAAGTGGTTTAGACTCTATTCCTACAAGAAATTAAAGAAAAAATTTGGATCTGTTTCCAGAGGCTTCATATAAAGTATCTCTAAATTTTAAAGAATGTTTTTTGAAATGTGGAAGGTTCGACTCGAGCGAGATCGACAAGGCTTTCTTTAATTCGGACAACAATCCTACGTATTGTTTAAGCGTTAGGTGTTCACAAGTGAACAGATAACGGACGTTTTGCCGTCAATTGATTTTTTTGTTTCAAGGACCCACAAAACAGTGATTCTGGCTACATCACGTGTTAGAGGATTCTTTTTTCTAAATTTATCAACAGAATATATCCACTTTTTCGTTACTAGGGCCCTGTAATGTGAGTTTTCGACCTAAAATTCGCAGTTTTTTCGCACAGCATTACATAATTTTATCTACACTACGTATGTACTATAAATACGTACGTATACGGGAAAGTTAAAATTAGTTGTGTTAATACCCTTTTTCGTTTAGTTAACTATATATATTCATTAAAAATCTTGGGTTATCACTATGTTATTGACTTACGTGCAATAAAAACGTAATCATGCAAGTCCACAACAGTCAATTAGAACTCAGAGAACTGAATGAAATCGTTTAATTATGTATCTATAATGCAGACTTTTCCAGATGGCGATGAAAAATGAATAATAATGTACATCACATATTAGGTACATCAAAAACATAGAATCAATTAACGTATGAAACAAAATTATAAACGAATAATTATTACTTCTTAACAGACAATCATATTAATATTTGATGAACAATAAGTTAAATTACAAACTTGTCTACTCATCGACCTTGGCATCAATCATTCCAACCAAAAAGTTCGCATCATATTGCATAGACATGTGTATTTCACTTATTTGAACGTGACTCCCAGAGAGAGCAGATTTGACAAAACTCTTGAATTTGTTTGGAAAATCAAGTAAATTGTTTATAATTTAAAATATCAATATTCTCCTTTAAACGCCACGACCTCAACATAAACAAGTATGACCATAAGCATGTTGGTTTGACACTAGGTGACTAATGGAACAACATAAAATATTTACCATGAATAAATGTGTTATATGTAAAACATTTGGTCTTTGCATATTACAAATATAAAAAATGTAATCGTCAGTTGAACGTACCCACTCTGGAAAGAACACCAGCAAAACATCTGAGTCAAAAGTGAATCGTCACTCTCTTTTCCAACATTAACACGCACACACACATCTTATACACGCCCTTTTTTTTCGTACGAAGTAATGCTTTAATTCTTTGTCAGCTTGTTCTCATATTTCAACCGAAATATTTAAATATTTTCAATTTTCAAATGTAATTATCAAACACAATTATTGTCTAAGACACCAAGGTTATCATAAATATACACTGCAAGTCATACTAAAATAGGTGTTGTTTAAAACCAATATGACTACATCAGATACCTACCTCTAATGGTGAAGATATGATTGAATTTCTCGAAATTAAAATTATTCTGTAATGGAAACGAAAAAAAAATATTGAACTTAACAGGTGTGTAAAGGGGTATAATTGCACTAGAGATATAAAAGAAAACTATCTCCTATCGTCGCTCATTTTTTCGAACATACCATTCATGCAATTATACCCTTTTATACATTCATTTCGTTATATAAGGAATTTCTTTCGTTCACAGCGTCCCTTAATCCGAAGGATAGACCCGCAACACCTCTCCGCATAGTGGGTTGCCTAGCTAACATCGCACGGCGCTTGCGAGAAGAGGTCTGAAGGGTTCGGTATTTCGTCAATCTGTGAAATGGCCTGAGCCTACTCTCTTTCCTAAAGATAGATGTTTTCATAGTTAAGGAATGTGGCATTACATGAATGTAGGTGTGAAGGTAGTACTTGATGCTGAGTTTAGGTATGCGTATTCAAAGATTGCAATGATTGCCATGCGTTTAGAAATCGCGTTGATAATTTGCGCTCCGCGGTTCCAAAACATCAATCAAGCGTTTCTTAGTTATGGTGGGTCATTATGAAGTGAACCCGATTAGTCTTACGAATTCGTTTTGTTCAAAACTAATGCGTTATGAGTCTAAAATTTGTACCAAGACACTTGCTTAGTGGCACGTCATAAAACGTAATTATGCAGTGAATTAAAAGTTTAATTTAACGCGACGTTAAACGAATTGAAAATGCGTCTTGTTCATGTATTGTTTGTATGTTTGCCTACATACAGGCCTCTTTGTGTGTATCTTTTAAGTATATATGCCCATTCAATAAAAATGAAAGTTACTCCAAGGACATGGATATTCTAATGTCGACGGAGGGCTGCAGGAAGAATGGATAAATTCGGCCAGAAGATAGAGAGGTACGTATCACGTCCTTGAAAGCATGAGACGAAATGACGCTTAACTACGTGAATGAAACTTTATCACAAATGAAGTACATTGACTGGTGACTTATCTCAACTTAAAGATAGTCATATTTGGTCTGGTTTTTGTTGATTTTTACTCTGGTTTGCAATCCTATAGCCTTGAATCTAGAAAGCGGAAGCACCAAAAATGTTGATTTTCACACATTACACTTTTTTCTCACACTCGACAGAACATCTTTGCTGCGGCAACCCACAAATAACATGTAATTGCAAATGCTCGACAGTAATGCTGTAAGGCCTCGCTTGAAAATGCTCCAATCTCTTATAATGTAATGAGATGTCTTACCATACTTATTTCGCAAACGACCATTAGCAAATTTTTAATTTGTCTTGGGGCCGAAACAGTGAGTTTTCGGAAGGGATGAAGCGAGGGGAAGGGGGTGGAGGCGAAGGCGAAGAGGCACGGCTCGGAGCGCGGACGCCTTTGGGAAGTTCTACGAGCGGCGCAGCATCTGCGAAGTGGAATAAACAACTCTTGGGGCGGGGCGGGGCGGAGTGGGGCGGAGCGGAGTGGGGCGGGGCGGGGCGGAGCAGAGCGGGGTTTGGTGGGACGGAGCGGCCCATTCCCAGCCTGCGATTAAACCTTAATTTCCTGCTCTGCACTTAACAGCCATGTTCCTCCTGGAGGGGTACGAGCCGCGAAGCAAGGGCTGCCCAGATTCCTCGAGGTAAGAGCTAATATTGCAAATGCGAACTGGATAAGGTACGTTCACCTTCTCAGACTACATACGCAAAACAAGCAAGGTTACAGAGTACTCAAGGTAGTGAATTGGATCAAGCCTCTCGTATGACAGAGCGAGGTTGTGTTAGGTGTCTTTCAAAAACTTTCTATGTTCTGACAGATGTACATCTCCCTTACCAACTGCCGCTCGCACTTTCGAGAGCTTAATTACAACTGCCAAACATACTTCTGAACTTATTCACTGGAATTGTTGGGTCTCCGGTGTGCTGCCGTGGCGACTGTATAAACTACGTGTGTATAATTCATGTACATTAACTTAAATATTCAAACAATTGATTAACGTAAAATTAGTTATTATTGAAGTTGGCAAATCATTATATTCACAGAGATTTCATATATATTACATCCTTTCATTACTCGTGACTCCGTTTTCTTTGAGAAATAAGGCTGACTACAATATATTTTAAGTATATGTCTGCGTATAATGTGTACTACTAATTTCAAATGCACACAGAAACTAAACCAAAATTATGCAGGGATTTTGATGGATTCTTTGGGTTTGTTTGATACCTAATTATCCGGAAAAATTCAAACATGGCACATTTTAAATTTTGACTGAAAATGGGAACATTACATTGTACTATTTATTCTCAAACTGTGCTTATCGACTGAATTCTCATAATCAGTGCGCCACTGTTTACAACATAGATGACTTCATAGGCATAGGCAAGGACATGGCTTTAGGAAGAGATAGAGAGCCATTAAATATTGGTTTTCACATATTGAGTTATGACACAGCAATATTTGTATTATTCGTTATATGTCCAAAAGCGTTATACAGGACGTAACCAAATCATGTAATTGGAGTTTTCGTAAAAACTGTTATTGTTAAAGAATTTATTTGAGAGTACTATGTTGTTTTCGTTCAGAATGCTTGGTACATTTTGAAAAATAGTTTTCTGTGCATTTGTTTCTGGGGCGTTTATTTTTCTGCAAGCCACTATTATCTATATAAATTTATACATGATTGAGAATTAAAAATACTAAATAATCAATCTTACATCGCTTTCCATTTCTCTCTTTCGCGGATAGTGGGGTCCCATTTATAGTTGTATGACATTTGCTTTATATTTTCCAAACGTGCCTTACCCCTCCAGCTTTTCCCTTCATCCATTGATGATATTTAATCCCTCCTCCTCTTCCTTTCCCCCCTCATATTGTCATTGGTTACATGGAGCGTGCAGCCCCTCACACAGTTTTTCATAAGATCAACGTCTGAGAACTCTAATTGGTCCTTCATATAATAACTAGACTGACCATATACAGTAACAAGTGATAGTTTCATTAACGTATTGAAAACCATTATCAATGAAATGATGCTTGTTGCAGCTGATTAACAGAGTTCTGGTAAATAGGCAGATTTTTTTCCCTTCAAATCAATAGTTGTTTTAAGTGGACGAAGTAAAAGCTTAATGTCTCGATGTTTTTCGAAAACTGAATGTTTAAGGAAACTTATTACCAAGTGCATTGTTAACGTAAAATTTTACTTTTGCGAGTATTGTTAAGAGAGTTCCAGTCTGTGGTAGCATAGGTTGAAAACCATGATTTTTGGAAACTATTGGGGAAACATTTGCAAAATGGTACCTCGAAGTTGCACGAAATGGACATCAATAATGTGCATCACTGCACCCAGATGCAGAGTTCGTTTGAGTGCTTGTAGTAACAAGTACAAATGATTCTTCGTTACTCGTGAAATGGAGAGCTGTTTCTCAGGTCAGTCTTAATTAATGCGCAATTCAATTTGTTAGCCGCAGATTAATTCCTCCCTCTACACTGCCAGTACACCTACACTGTACTTTTCCTAATTCACGCTTTATTTGTTCCTCGCGCCATGTGAGAGTTATGGCGCTTTATAACATTCTTCTTTATCAATAAATCGTTTTGACTCGTACATTTTTGGTTCTTCAGGCGATAAAACTCATAATATTAAAGTCTCTAACCAGAAAATTGATTATTTAGTGAAATCGGGCGACCCATCCCAGTGACGACTAATGGTTGCTTGTGCCCAAAGTTGCAGTTTGTGAAGCCAAGATCTACAAGCGGCAGGTAGACATCTAGTAGTTGTTTTTACGTTGTTCCGCTTCACTGCTTTCTCCGCCTGCCTCTCTCTCTCTTGTTGCGTTGGAAGGAATTGAAATCAAGGCTGAGAGGACTGAGGGGCAGAGAGAACGGTGAGCTAAATAATAAGAACCAATAAAAGTGGTAAACTGAATTGTGAGCAATTAATGTCTCTTGGCTTTTTATACACATTTTTTGTTTCTTTAAGTTGATCAATATTTAAGGACCTCCGAAAGGCCCTACCACTCTCTTGATAACTTGACTTTGTTTTTCTTTTTCTCAGAAACTGTTTATAGTAACTGATTTTTGTAAATTGAGGTGAAAAGTTAGTATATGATCACAATTTAACATAAGGTTTTTGAAAAATAATTTTTGTTTTTAGGAAAAAATAATAGTTGCTTGTATTTTTTGCACATTTTTGTATATATTTCTATGCACTTCCTATTACTTCACAAGGTACTGAAAAATATCTGTGTTAAAATTTGAAAGAAAGTACATTTGAAAATCTGTAAAAATTTTACTCTCTTCTGTCGAGTATATTTGAAGAAAAAGAAAAAATCATTTCAAAAGTAAACTAATAAAAAACAACAAAATGTCCAGTACATTCCATGGTAACTTGGTCACAGGGTCTTCTTTAGTTTCTTCAATCTTCCGTCTTGTGTCTATTCTTCCTTCTTTCACATGCAATTGTTTCTATTTCTTTCTGAGCCTTATTTGAAGCTCTCAATCTCTCTTTATAAAGCGTTTATTTCCAGAACTAGTAATTTTCGTGAAATTTTCTTCACATCTCGGTGAAGATAGAGATGTAGCTAACAATTGAATCCCGGTTTTACCCACGTTCTTTCTTATCCTGAAAACATGTAAAGCGCTTTAAACAGTTTTGTAAAGGGAGATAGATCACTGAACGTAATTAAGTCACACTTTATAGTTCAACTAGATATTTCCGTTCACAAGAGAAACAAATACACAAAAAGCACAAACAACACAATGTAAACAAATACAGAAACATGGATTACATGTGGGCACTGTACAGACAAATTAAGATCGCAAAAGTGACGTCAGAATTTAACATTTGGAGTTATTTCACACTATTTGAAAGTAAACAAAGCACATCGCATCTTCATATAGATATCACAGCTGTCAGTTTGCCAAAGATGGCCATGCTCCCTCTTTTCTGGTTATTTTGAACACTTAGCAAGTTGCATAGGTTCATAAATTACATACCAAATTAAAGAGGAGATTTAATATGTTAACAAAACACAAAAAGCGAAAATTTGCATAATTTTGTGGCCTTCCGAAGCCCCTTGAAATGCAACATGTATATATTACAAACCTACTACTCTTGCGAGTGGCCGTGCGAGTGTGAGTGCGAGCGTGTGCGTGAGCTTGCCCCTAAGCGTATGTGAGCAAGTACGTGAGCGTGAGCATGCGCGAGGGCTTGTGCGTGGACATTTTCCTGCGAGTGCGTTTCAGCGAGCGTGCGTGGAGCACAGATGTCAGCGAATGCCAGCCAGGGGCGTTGGCCATCGCGGCGCATCAGCCGCTCCCTGTGGCGGCGCGGAGCGCGTCTGTTGGCAAATCGCTCTCGACAGCCGCGCAGCGCGAAGCGATGCGATTACGTCATTACGATCGGGCCATGTCAAGGCTCAGACCTCTCGTGTGTGAGAGGAGGCGGATTTCCGAATTGGCTCCCGAATTTCCATGAGCCAGCCGGCTCCTCCCAGATAACCAATAAAATATATCGCATATCCAAGAGCAGACAGAGGGTGAATGGGGGGAAATGAAATGCAATTAGTACAATAAATTGTTCATTATTTAGAAAGTTGAAGGAGACGTACATTTATTTCATCAAGAATATTTTGAGGTGGCAACGGAACTATCATCAATAATACAAATTCCAATAAATTTAGATACAGCAAAAAGAACCATTTGCGGAACCTTATAAAACAAATTTTCAATAAATATTTGCACCACAATCCACTTCTGTAACTGTAAGAATTGTAAGAACGAAAAAATGACAATACGTTATTTGACAAAAACGCCTAATATTAAACTTGATTATTGTTATTACGGAATTATTAGTACTTCATTACAATACATTTGTTGTGATTGATTAAAACTGATTTATTGTAATTTATTATTACTGATACTCCCCCCGCCTCCATTGACGTATGTCCCATCCTTCCCTATCCTCGCGGTGCAACTTTCGCTCTTCGAATCAGCAATGCTGCCTTCCGCTTCTGATGGCTAATTGTGTTAGAAAGGGCAAAGTCAAGAGCCGCACTGTTCACCAACGCCCAAACCCAAGGTCAATTAGGCTCAGTGCAAACTGCATGTAAATGCTGTTTACTTTGATGGCCGATTTCAGAAACCATAAAGGGACAGTCGAACTCCACAATCGATAGCAGACGTCATCTACATGACGACTTTACTCGTCTACATGATATAAAAGTTTGGAAAATTTATTCTTAGGAACTGTATGACATACAAATATTTACCTGTGTTTCAGAATCCATATCTTACCATTTTACTATACACAGTGTCAGGGGATGAAACATCGAAACTTCGACAACAAGCTCTTAAGACACTTTTAAGTATATTTTGTGTAATAAACCACTTGGATAATCCGACTGGCTAGCTGCTATAAGCACTCAAAAGTTGTTTTGAAAAAAAAAAGGTTTCTATGTAAAAATTTGCTTTCCAGGAGCATAGAATCACTCTAAAAACATGTAAATTAGTTATTATATACACAAGAAAGGAATATGTTTGCTCAAAAACAAAAATTAATTCAGAAGTTAAAAAAGTAGTTGAATTGTGAAAATTGGGTACTTTTTTATTTGTGTTAATTTTTCTTTCTGAACAAATACATTCATTTTTTTTGAAAATAATAAACCACTTACATGTTTGTGTTTCTATGCTTCTGCAATGTAAGTTTTAGCCTAGAAAGCATTTTTTTCAAACCAACATTTGAGTACTTCTTGCGACTCAGCCATTCGGAATATCCAAGCAATGTATTTGACAAAATATAATTTAAATTGTCTTATGAGCTTATTTGGGAGGTTTCGACGGTTCGTTCCTGTATACAGTTCGACGATTAATAAAAGTAACATCAGAGTGTAGTTAGTAGTCTTTGAAAGCTAGAAAGTTTCTAACTCGAGAAATAAATTTGCATCAGTAAATTAAATAAGAATTTGAATTTATATAATTGCTAAAAATTAGCATCCAAATGTTCATAGCGATTCGATTGTGTCAAATAAAAACAATCGACACAAGAAAGTAAATAACGTAATATACTTCCATATTTTCAAATTATTTATTTTTTCTGCAATATACTTAAAACATAAATATTTTGAAGTATTTATGGAAAATCCCTGTTTAACTAATAGCTAATCTTTATTTAACTATTTTCATTACACAACACAAATTATAACACACCGGCACAAAATAAATTTAAGACCGCAGAGGACACGTTGAGAAATTTTCTTTCACAAATCGAACGATAAACGAATGGAATAAATTGCCTGCAAAACCCTTTGAACCTCGAAGCATTCAACAGATTAGGAAATTAATTTAAGGTATTACTAAGTAAACGAACTTAAATAAGAATAGTAGGTTATAGAACGAAGCGTAAGTGATAAATTGTGAAGTGAGGTGTCGTGCTGGGAAGAAAAAAGAAATAATGAAGTAAGTGATTTAAGGGTCGAAGTGAAGTGAAGTGACGTGCAGTGCCAGTGCAGTGTAGTCTTAATTGAACAAACATTCAGTGCGGAGTTAGATTATAGAATTTTCTTTTTCTTAAGGTAATTTAATGTTATATGAATTAGTATTTATATTATATTATTATTGTTATTATTATTATAATTATATTATTATATTATTATTATTTTTATGATTATTATCATTTCGCTATTGTTGTTAGGCTTATAACCTTTTACTATTGTCACTATAACTAGTATTGAATCATTATTATTATTATTATTATTATTATTATTATTATTATTATTATTATTGTTATTATTACTCAATTATTTGCGTGTTAGATATATTATCAAATTTATGTAATTAGCTGTCACCGGGTTATTATAATGTTAGTAATACAACTTCATCCACAAATAACTATTTTTATGTAAACACTCTCTCATTGGCAACACTGACTCAAAGTATTTCAGTGATGTTTATTGTTTGTTGGCAGATATTCCTACTCAAAATAAATCATACTCAACAATAAATAATATTTTTTTATAAAACGACTAAACAGCACGTCGTGAAATTCAATAATTCAATGCATCGATAAATCTGCAAAATTATTTCCGTCCAATTCTATTGTTCCCAAGAGAGAGACTGCCAATCGCGAAACCTCGATTATTACCACCGTCTTCTCATGAATTTTACATTACGTCCCCGGGACATGTCTCGCAAAAGAATCTCAAGCACGGAATACAAAGTTTGTTGACCCGTTGTCCTCACGACATATGGACTTGGTCTGCAATTTTCCCTCTATTAAAAGCCTTGGATTTCTGGTATATATATATATATATATATATATATATATATATATGTGTGTGTGTGTGTGTGTGTGTGTGTGTGTGTGTGTGTGTGTATTAGAACCTTAGAATTCTTCTCATTAACCTATGGTTTTGCCTTTAACGCTTATTAGATTTGATAAGGAATTCGCCATGCCTAACTGCTTCGTGGATTCTCCCACATTTTCTTAATGTCAGATCTGCCAAAATTACATGTTGTTTTAAAATAAAATGTTGTTTTACAAGCTTTCGGTGTAGAGAAAATTGTACATTTGTTATAAAATAGTGAACGTTAAACTAGTTTTTTTTTTCAAATTAAAGGACGTGCCCATCTACATGTATGTCGACGCGGAAAGGACTGCCAGACGACAGTATAAAAGATATGTATGCCCTTGTTTATAATGCATTGTTATAATTATACATGTAGTATTAAGTTCTTCAGTATATAAAATATTTCTTCCATTACACTGCAATTTATTCTAGTCGTTTACCTCCCTCGCAGGGGGTCTCCGTACTTCGGTACCCTAGCAAGGGTTTCCCCTAACCACGTATCTCCCACCAGCGGATAACCAGCCCGGTCTGGCGGTCGGAAAATACCTGAACATGTGTAGGGCAGTAGAATAAATTATGTATATTATTTTTAAATAAACGTGTAAGTATTGTTCATGCCTGTGTTGCTTATTTCCACAACGCCACACTAGCCACCGTCGGGATCCGAGCCCTAGGACCTCCCTGCTTGAGCCGCTACAGTAACCACAGTTGTATTCCCGAGCCAACGCAGCCGGTATGAGCTTTGACGGCGCCAGGTCATCAACGTGCCGCAAATACTCGGACAGGCGACGGGTTGGATGCGGCAGACGCGGGCGAGGGCGTGCGCCAATTGCGTCACCGGATGTTGCGCCTCGGAGTGCGGAAACCTCCACCAGCGACAGGTGGCGCTTCACGTCCGCGCGGGCTGCTTTCCCATCTCGCTACGCAAACGACGCAGCGGCCATGTTACACAAGTGAGATCCGTCTTTGTAATCTAGTGAACCAAATGACGTGGAACGAAGCACGTAGAGAGATCCGCAGTTGGACAGGTATTTGGTATGATATTAGTTCAATGAATAGGAGCTCCGATCGGTAAAACAAACGATAAAGTGAACAACACGGTTTGAAGTTGCATTGGTAACTATCAATATTTTTACCTGACCAAACAGATATTTTGAATGTATATAAAGAGAGAATGCACATTCATTATAAAATATACGGTTACATTACATATCATATTCCTCATTTTATTTGTTACGTTGAAAATGAATATTTTAGGTCATATTTCTAGTTTAAGGCACTTATCAAGTTTATACCAATTAAAATAAATGCGATTAGAATTTTTAAAACGTTTGTTTTAAAGTCAATGTTAAAAAATAATTGGTGTATCTCATGAGACAATTTAAAGTATGTTACCCTATTCTTAAAAATTTCACCAGTATAAGTCTATATATATGCGATGCGGCTGCATCGTTCAGTACACAATATTTCTCGTCCTCGTTTCCTACACCACGTCATCCTTCTCGTAAATGATTCCTTTACACATCTTTCCTTTCCCGTTCATCCCTTCCCTTCGAACTTCTGTCTCTCTGCATTTCTCCCACATCTGCTGTCCCATCACTTTACGTGCCTCTCTCTCCCTCTTCCCAGAATCACTCTCCACTTTGAATGCAGAAGTTTTGTAGCAGTTATAAGGAATATAAAATTGTAACAAATATAGATTTACGAACACAATGTAATACATAGGGAGATAAGAACTAATTATCCGCTAATAATTCCGAATAATATAAGTGTACCAGAAGAAAAGAACCAACATATCCTGTCATTCATAAATGCTAAATTCATAAATGCTAAATATAAAAATGTTTTTATCTGAATGTATATATTGAAACACAGAATGTGTTCCCTTACACTAATTAAAACATTAGTGTAAGTAATCAATATATATTTTGGACTGCGCGGTACGTACGCCAAGAGCTGCGAACAACGACGGGAGCTAGCAACGGTCGCTACCGCCACCGGTGCCACCGCCGGGAGGCCAGCGTGAGAATGTCGGTTACAAACCGGGCAGCGAGCACGTGCAGGCAGTCGTTAGGAGAATTGCGAAGAGGACAGACGTTAGCGGAGCGGCGAAGAGTTCAGACGTGTGGCGAAAAGCTTGCCGTTAGCGCATGGACAAAAGGGAACATGCAATGTGTTCGTAAAGTACTAGTAACTGTGAAGCAGTAAATACGTGAAGTAGATAATGGGAGTATCATTAGAATAAAAGATTCGTGTTGATAGAACAATCGATCGCGCTGGTATTAATTAGTGTAGTGGAAGCCTTATCGAAACTGTGTGGTACGGAACTGAGACCAGTACGCGTGATAGGTGCGGGTTGAGTAATTAAATCCATCGACGGAAGGTGATTCGAGAGAGGTGCAACGCCGTGGGATCAAGATCCGAGTCGGGGAGGAGTCGCAAGGTCACCAGCCCAGGACGACCGCCACGCCATCAGCCGCCGACGGCCCACAGCTGCTGCCGAGATCGGCAACCCTGTTCATACGAGCTGTTCTACGAGCATCGAAGGTATTTGGTCGGGGCCCCGAAGGTATGATAAATGCATATTACACCTAATCTTGGTACCAAGGCAGAGTGTATAAATGTTATCAGATCATGTAATTAACAAATTTGATTTGCAAATAAATCTTGTTCATGATTGTATTTCCATTTCTGATTAACTTTCCCAATATTATACCAACTTATCCAGGGACCCATTCACGGAAAAGATACCCTCCTTTAGTGTTATATTGCAGTGAAATACCCGGCATCACCAGGTACGTCACAGCTGGCGCCCGAACAAGTCTGGAAAGCGTGTAATTAAGAAATGTGGCCTTAGGAAAGTTGGTAAAATATTGGAAGGTACTGTGCATGTATTTGATGTATAGTAATGCAGATTAAAGATAATAGGCAGGCAATGTAAAGTTTATTATTAGAGGAAACGAAAGTAATAGTACATGTATTAACAAAGCATGCATAAGTCATGTAAGCATAATGAATATTTGATAATTACAGAAATTTTGTTGTGAAATTAATTGTGGGCAGATATAGGAAATTATTTGAGAGTAACCAGTATAAAGTTACTACTGCAGTTACTGAGTTTATGAAAGCCACACATGTACATATTGTAAATGATATAATGTAATAGAATTCCAAATTTTGTAAAACATGTTAATAATGTTTGAATTGCTTGGTAGTTTTTAATAACATGGAAATTAAAGAATTGGGAAGTAATAATAATTCTTGTGGAAATATAAGGGTGGTTAATATTATTGTATAAATTGTGCACATTACTTGCTGGGAATGTTTATTCAGCAGCGCATTGTCCATTGGTAATGGTAAAGTTTATGGAATTTAGTGGAAAGGATACTAGGTCGGGAAGTGTATAGCAGTATTGTGAACGGATATTTGTAATATTCATACAGTACTATTGAGGGAAATTTAGGGAGAAGATATGACATGTAATTGTGAGTGATTATTGTGTACATAATATAGCAATAATTGTGTTGAGAAGTAATTCTAAATTAATAGTGGATTTATTAAAATTTGAGAGTATTTTTGTAACAATGTTAATAAGTTTGTCAGCGGCATATATGTAGTCAAGTGGCAATAATATTACTGATTGTAGAGAATATGTTTATTGTGTTTTTGTGGTGAGTGAGGGTGTGTTCATCATTAATCTGCATCTGAGATATTAGTGCATTACAACAGTTACGTGTAGTATACAGTGCTGGGGCGGACATAGTAAATTCATAGGATAACTGTTGTATCGTTGTTAGGTGAGGCAAAAGGAAAATTTGTGCGAGTATTTTAGTGAAGTGAGGATCGAACGGATAGCTCAAAGTAACAGAATGGAGGCGCAAAATGTAGTGCTGGACCGGGAGGAGAAGGTGGATGAAGTAAGGGAGATAGATGTAGGAATCGATAATAGCATTTCATCGGAAAGCAGGGATAGTGGAATTGGAAGCAGGTTGGACGATACGTCAGGGGACAGTTTCAATAAAGAGGTAGAAATCACGTCAACGCCGATGAACCAAGCAGCAGGAAATCCAAATCGGGGTGGGGTGGGGTGGAGAAGATATTAATTTAGGCGTTATGCAGATGATGATGAAGATGTTCGAACAACTGAATGGGAAATTAGATGAAAAGAATGGGAAGATATTGGAAGGACAGAATGAACAGAATAGGAAATTAGATGAACAGAAAATATTCACAGAGGAGCAGATTAGGAAGTTGGCAGAAGAACAGAGTAGGAAATTAGACGAACAGAAATTATTCACAGAGGAACAGATTAGGAAGCTGGCAGAAGAACAGAATAGGAAATTAGATGCAATAGGGGGGCGAATAGGACGCGCTGAAGAACAAATTGAATTAACGAAAAATGAGATGACCAAAATCGCAGAGCGAGTGGAAATTCATGAGCAATGGACTGCCGAAGAATTAGGGAAACAGAAAAAGGAATTAGAATCCCAAGTAATTAGTCTGGGGGGAGATTTGGAGAATAAGTTGAACCAGCAATTAGACGCTAAAACTACTAAGCAGGACGAGAAAATTGAAAGGATGCAGTTGGTAGTCAAGGAAGAAATGCAGGAGAATAAGCGGGAATGCGAAGAGAAGGTTGTGTCACTACGAACAGAGATCGAACAAATAAAAGAATGCAAGGCATCCCCAATTCCAGCAAGCGGGACGATACCATTCACCCCTCCAAGATCACTAAAATTTTCAGGAGACGGTAAAGAAAATCCGTGCATATTCATGAGGGCGGCAGAACGACATTTAGCTGTCATCAATACCTCGGAAAGGTGTAAGATACAATTGTTATATTTAATGCTGGAAGGGAACGCAAGGATATGGGCCGATACATTTGATGAGTTTCCCGAATCAGTAAAGGCATTTAAAGATCGGTTCTTTGAGCGGTACTGGAATGAGGAGATTCAAATCAATTTTAAAATCAGCTTGATGAATAACCACTACAACCAGTCAATGGGAAGCTTGCGGGAATACGCAACAAGGCGTATCATGGAATACAAAACGTTATCTCCACCGATGAGCGATCAAGAAATTATATGTGTACTAACGAGACAATTCCCAGTTACGGTGCAGAATCTATTACGTAGTGTGCAGCACACCAACTTGGAGAGATTTCAGAACGTGTTAGGGGGGTACGACCTAACTTTTGCAGGCGCACCAAAGAACAGGAAGGAAGGGAACATTAATATGATAAGAACAGAACGGAATCAGGGGCAAGGAAGTGACAGGAGCATTAATTACCAGGGAAATCAACGCGGAAGAGGGGGAGACGGATGGAGACCAGAGCCGAGAAACCAAAGACCGGCCTGGAGCGGACCTAACCTAAACCGCACGGAGTCAAGAGGCGGGGGCGGAAGTGCAGCCGACCAACCAGCACAGCCAAGCACAAGTAGAGAACAAGAGCACTATTTAAACCAATAAAGTCCGTGGTGAAAGGTGGCCCCATTACGGACGCGGAAATTGTGAAAGTTAACGTGGTCTCCATAAATACTATACAGCCAGTAACTCACGATGCCCAACCGTGGCAGAGAAGTAAGAGCTCAGCGATCAGAATCAGGAAATGTCCCACGATTACGATGGAATGTGAGGGTGTAGTTAAAGAAGCATTAGTAGACACAGGGTGCACGACTACAGTAGTTTCGGAGGAAATGTACGAGGAATTAAAAGCAAAAGGAAAAGAAATAATGTGTTTGCCTATGAATAGGGCGTATGTGATTGGAGCTACTCAGAAGAAGTCAAGCCCCATCACAAAACAAATAATGTTTCGAGCCATGATTGGCGACCAAGTATACGAGATAGTGGCCCTGGTAGTCAAAAAGTTATTACACCCGATAATCATAGGGACGGATTTTCTGGTCGATCACAGAGCAATTATTGATCTAGAACGGCAAGTGGTGGAGCTGGGGAGCCAGGCGATAGGATTCGATTTGGGGATAGACGAAGGATACGAAGCATGCACGGGCGCAGTGGCCGAAGAATCATTAGAAGAACAGCTGAGGCAGCAGACGGAGAAGATAGAGATATTAAATACGCGTCACAAGGAGCAACTGTTGCAGCTGTTGATGGAGAATAAAGAAGTATTCCAGAAGAATCGCGCCCCAATAAAGGGATTCACATTTCGAATCCAACTTACAGATACAACACCATTTCGACAGCGTAACTATCCGATACCAGCAGCGCTGAAGCAAGATGTTTCTGAACTATTAGCATCAATGATAAATGATGGAACCATAAGAAAGGCACAGACATCCTACACTAACCCAATCGTGATCGTCAAAAAGAAAGATGGAGGAATACGATTATGCCTAGATGCACGAAGACTAAATGCAGTAACACAACCATACAGGGATGCTCCGTTATCGGTGGAAGAAGCATTGCAGAGGTTTGGAGGGAGCATCATTTTCTCTAGTACTGATTTTAGTAAAGCTTATTGGCAAATGCAAGTGGCGGAAGAGGACCAGCAGTATACAGGATTCGCATTTGAGGGAATATGTTATGTGTTTTGTAGAGTGCCATTCGGGTTACGCAATAGCGGAGCTGCGTTGATTCAATACGTGGACAAGATATCGCAAGAACCAACTAAAACATCAGAACAGATATACCAAGCATTAGTGAAGTCAGGGAAGGAAAGAAATTCGAAATTAAAGAAGAAGATTTACAAGTTCAGTGAAGGGCAACTAGTGTTACTACGAGTTCCCAAGGTATCAAACCCAAATTTGAAGCTGTATGCAAAATTTTTCCCATTATATGAGGGACCATATGTGATAGATAAAGTTACGGATAAAAATGTGGCTAAGTTACTAAATGACAAACAAGAAGTGGTGGGACACTACAATTTCCATAACCTAAGACCCTGTCCCATAGGTATGGAAAATAGTGAAGTGTAAATAAGTGTAATCTTAGTGTTAATCTAAACAATCACGTGCTAATTCGATTTTAGGGTATAAGTGTATATAGGGTTCATGTAATATACAAGACAGTGCAACCATCGGCAGAGACGATGATACTAAAGTGAATTTTTCCGGAGGCGGGAAAAATCCAAAAAAAGAAAGGAGGGGGGTGATGAAACACAGAATGTGTTCCCTTACACTAATTAAAACATTAGTGTAAGTAATCAATATATATTTTGGACTGCGCTTTACGTACGCCAAGCGCTGCGAACAACGACGGGAGCTAGCAACGGTCGCTACCGCCACCGGTGCCACCGCCGGGAGGCCAGCGTGAGAATGTCGGTTACAAACCGGGCAGCGAGCACGTGCAGGCAGTCGTTAGGAGAATTGCGAAGAGGACAGACGTTAGCGGAGCGGCGAAGAGTTCAGACGTGTGGCGAAAAGCTTGCCGTTAGCGCATGGACAAAAGGGAACATGCAATGTGTTCGTAAAGTACTAGTAACTGTGAAGCAGTAAATACGTGAAGTAGATAATGAGAGTATCATTAGAATAAAAGATTCGTGTTGATAGAACAATCGATCGCGCTGGTATTAATTAGTGTAGTGGAAGCCTTATCGAAACTGTGTGGTACGGAACTGAGACCAGTACGCGTGATAGGTGCGGGTTGAGTAATTAAATCCATCGACGGAAGGTGATTCGAGAGAGGTGCAACGCCGTGGTATCAAGATCCGAGTCGGGGAGGAGTCGCAAGGTCACCAGCCCAGGACGACCGCCACGCCATCAGCCACCGACGGCCCACAGCTGCTGCCGAGGTCGGCAACCCTGTTGATAC
Source organism: Gryllus longicercus (assembly GCA_038098605.1). Taxonomy (NCBI): domain Eukaryota; kingdom Metazoa; phylum Arthropoda; class Insecta; order Orthoptera; family Gryllidae; genus Gryllus; species Gryllus longicercus. Next base: position 3,569,297 of record JAZDUA010000007.1, read on the forward strand.
GAGCTGTTCTACGAGCATCGAAGGTATTTGGTCGGAGCCCCGAAGGTATGATAAATGCACATTACACCTAATCTTGGTACCAAGGCAGAGTGTATAAATGTTATCAGATCATGTAATTAACAAATTTGATTTGCAAATAAATCTTGTTCATGATTGTATTTCCATTTCTGATTAACTTTCCCAATATTATACCAACTTATCCAGGGACCCATTCACGGAAAAGATACCCTCCTTTAGTGTTATATTGCAGTGAAATACCCGGCATCACCAGGTACGTCACAATATATTCATACAAAAGAAACACCTACTCGTTACTTATAACAGTTAAAAAGTCGATTGAAAATTGATCATTATCAAAATCCTCACTGGATATTTCATATCTGCTTAACTCCTTGGTTATAAGATGGCACACTCTGCCTTTCAGCAAAATGATTCTACTCAACTTTTTTAAACCATAGAAAAATGTAGTCCCTTGACTTCACTCCTTACCTACGCAGTGGCTCTTAAGCCCATTGCTGGCGAGATCTGTCTCCAACCGCTTGTAGCCCAGTGTCATCTCTCATAACCATGAGCCAGTGTCCTCTCTTCAACGCTGTTAAAGGCAGGGATATTTGGTGGTGCTCAAGTGGTGTTCACTTAGCGACCCATAGACGTACTGTGTGTCTTACCCCCCTCCAGGCACGTAATCAATTACACTCATTGTTTGGCAGTACCGGGGAAAGAATAGGTTTTTTCAAGCTGCTTCTCTGTTTGTTGGGCTTGTCTCCACTGAGCCACAATTTTCAAGCAAACATACATCACTAAGACGGGATTCGAACCAGCTCAACTCGCAGGTGTCGCAACTCACAGTATATGGATTATCAGGCTATTTGATTCGACTTACTTGCGGGAAAAGTCTTCAAATGTAGTTCAGAAACCAGAGACGTCTTATATAATCCTATTGACATCACTACACTATTACTTTTTGAAATTTCAAACCATAAGAAGCACGTCATTTTTTTTCACAGTAAAACATCACGTGAAATAAACATTATTTAAATGAAGGTGTAATCAGAGGTATAAAGGGAAAATAAAAGGGTCTTCTTCTAAGGAAGAACTGTTTCGTGTCAGGTGTTCATTCGGAATACGGAGACTTTCGCCAATTCACACAACCCTCTCCCGCAGATAGAAGCAGCAAAATGGCTCGGGGTGAAGGGGGAAGGAGGGGCGGCTCAAATGTCCGCATCGCATGTCGGAGGCTCTTTGGGCCCGGGGGCAGGCGAAGTCGTTTCCTGCCCCGCCCGCGAACTGAAGGCGGCTTTAAACATACACCGCGCTCCCTCCGGCCGAAGGGATCCACAGCCAGAAATACGCCTTTCCCTCCCTGCCCGCGCTTTCGTGTCCACCGCATGCGCCCTCCGTTACACGTTGTTTCGTTCTGGAGAGATGGTATTTACGCCTTGGAAACAAAATCCAACCGCTTCCTGATTATAAGTTATATTTATTTACGGCCAGCTCAGACAGACCTGGGTATACCTATATTAATTGAATAATACCTTCGGCTTATATAGAGCAACAAAAACCTTACAAAATGAAAATTATGCACATTACATTGTTACACAGTCTTACGTGATACCTTTTCGTCATATGTTTTAACGTCAAACATGCTAAATTTGATTTCCAATGTTTCCAAAATCAAAACGCACCATTGCTGATCGGCTTATAGAGACTAATATTTTGGATATATTAATATAAACATTCTTGGGCTTTGAAGACAGTCACATCCTCCATGAACGGGCTTGATCAATTCCATCCCGTTATTAATTATTAAATCGTTTGACGCTGCGCTGCAATTCGGCGCGACCTGACCTGACCAGCCTCTTCGCCGCCGCCCCGCCAGAGCGCGGTTGAATAGTTTTATGACTCATAGGGACCCGCGGCGTGACTCTTTTTTTTCTTTTTTTTTTGTGAGACGACCCTGAAATGCAGTCCATCGCCGGCCACATCGTGGCGCCACCAAAAACATCCTATACATTCAAAAGACACCTGCCTTGTATTTTTTGGGGTCAACCCACCCCACCCCGCCCAGTACCAGCGGTCAAAAATAATTGTCTCCTCCACTAAATACGAGGAAATATCCAAAAGACGCCTGAACGCTGCCGTCTGATGCGGATAGCGTTAAAATGCACATAAAGGTCACGGCGTTCTCTTTGCTTTGCTAAGGCGTGGTACGCGAAAAGACGTTTTCATTGACCCGTACGAAAGGGAGACCGATCGATCCTATCATAAAATTGCGGGAGCCAGCGCACTTGTGCGTGAATCGCACACTTGTGCGTTGGCCAAACAGTTCTTTTGGCAAAACAATATTTTCAAAGACTGCCGCGTATGCAGCGGTGAACGCCGTTAGGCCGTATATTCACCACATTCCACCGACCTCGAAGACAAATGGAGAATCCTCTCCCCACGTAGGTCCGTGTATTAACCTTCGCAACTGAAATTCAACGCCGATTATTTTTGTAGCATCAGCAAGCGCATCATTGGTTTGAATATCTCACTGCCTTCGCTCCTTATAACTGATTTTAGGCAATAAGGGTGAAGCACTCTAATCCGAGAAGGGGATTGAAGCCTACGATCTAACGCGCGTGAGACTCTGGAATTTCTTGTACATTGACTTGGTATCCTACTCGCACTTGTAATCACTTGCGTCTCGAACGTGCTGACTTGACTTAGGGCCGCGAGCACGCACTTGCGGACGCGTCTCAAATGAGCTTTGGCAGACTTATGTCTCAAAGACGCACTTGTAATATATTGCGTTTCTAGCTTGAACTTCCAACGACAAGTATAAACTTCAATTTAATTTCAGCACTAGACTTGTGCTAAGAACTCCATCTCTGAGGACATCTTATCTCGTGCTCTGGCCGGCACTTTGACTTCGGTCTCGCCTGAGTCGGGAATCTAACTCAGTTCATCGATATATGTACGCGTCTTCAAAATGGTCATTAGATTCATGAGCTGTGAACTGGTTATTATATGTTAAAGTTTTCATGAACAGTGGAATATCTCAGTACATTTTAAACTGTGAATGAATTGTAAGATGAGGAAGTTGACATAATAAATAAGTTATTTGTTGAGAATACCTTGTTATGAAATCCTATCCATTAATGAAATTACATACAGAGATAAATGAGAATGAAAAAATACCAGTTATATTAAATTCATAAAAAATAATAAAGAGAAGTGGGGATGAATTTCAATGTGTTACAAATAATACGAGAAAGTATATTCTATTGTAGCGACAATAGCATTGAAACTCCATTGCGTAATATAGTAATAATAATTTCCCTTCCAAATCTTCTTTCTCATTTTCAGTTGCTGTCGCAATCTCCTCGCAGATGGAGTCGTATTTCTTCTGTTTATACTCAGGTAATTGAATGTGTCTATCAAACTAATGAACGAGTTGCTCCGGCATCGTCGCCTCTGGAACACTAATTTTATTTCTCCCAAATTCCACGCATATTTCGTATTATCCTTCTATCTCCCGCGAGTGTGAGTTAGTAGACTAAAGAACTAGTAGACTAAAGTAGACTAAAAAGACTAAAATACTAGGGAAAACGTGTTGTACTTTACTTACTGACGTTACTTCCAATCCAACGTCCAAAAAGTTTCGATTGGGTTTTCTGAAAATAAAAACTATTTTTTCGGGTTTTCCGGTCCAGGATCACATGTCTATAAAAACGAATTACGGTAGACTAATGCTTTCTTATAGTATTCGAACGCTAACATATAATGCGTACTAATAATTTAGTAAATTGCAGTGGTCTACAAAAAATATTTTTTCTATAACAAGAACAAAACACACTGATTCTCTAAGATAATTTGCCTCTCAATTCAAATCTATTTTCAGTATCGGCTTCAGTTTTGATGTGATAATGATTTTTGTAATTGCGTGTATCCTATATATTACATGTACCTTGCGAAATGACACGCTATAGTAGCAAGAGATCCAGATTATGCAGTAAGAAATACAACAACATAAATGTTAAGCAAAGTGAAGAGGAGTCTTGGAATTTCACAGGACGTTAGAAATGTGTCAGTATCGATACCTCCTCTGTCTTCTGAATGATCGTCAGTGTATCGTTTTTCATTGTCCCTTTCTCAGGGGGTAGTGATACCAGCAATTCTTCACTGTGACGTACAGACCTTACAGCAGATGGGGAATTCGGATATTGTAGAGTTTTTTGTTTTGTTTTTGAGATGATCCCAGCAATTTGTATCAGATGGAAGTAATAGTAATTCATTGGTTCCCTCCAAATCATGGGTATAGCAAATGGCACGTGACGTAAACCTTTTAACCAGAATATCAGGGGAGTAACACACAGCATATATAAGAGACCTGTTACTTATCCTGGTCACCTACTTTACACTCGAAATAAAGTTCAAAACACTTCCTTCTCAGAGGATTCCGCGACTTGAGAAAAATTCTCCACAGATATGACGTATTTGTGCTATTTACACATCTTTAATGCATTTCTTGTTCAGAATTAATACATAGCACAAAGCTTCACGAATGTAGAACACAGTCACATCTTCGCTGCTTTCCACGTTGTACAGACTCTTAATGCTGGGACGCAACAGACAGGAAACACAACGCGAGCAATCTGTTCGAGCAGAAATTATCAGCCTTTTTGTCAAACCTTTTTCGTTTCCTAAAGGTGATTTTTTTGAATTCAGTGTCAACTACAGTAATCCCTTGTACATAGTTCGATTGTGAACAATCACACCTGCAGAATTGTTAAATTAAGCTACAGCAAAATAACCAATATGCAGCGTTTTCAAGCATTTCCGTAAATAAAGAGTAGCGTGTAACATGAAAACTGAGCCCGATGTGCAAAAACTGATTTTATATTCGAATTCAGTGTCCAAGTCTTAGCTAAGAACACCATTTACATTCTTTGTTACAAAAATGTCGTTGAATAGTGTTATTAATAAAAAATACACTGCTAAACTTATAGAAAAGTCACCATTGTCTCTCTTTGCATCTACTTTCAAAACTATTTTATGCACACTGCAACTATTAATCTTTATCTCTTATACCGTTTGAATTAGAATCAATTTTCATTCATTTTTCCGCGTAAAATTGCTTTAAAGCTCGGCAATCTGCATATTCCAATGAAATGCCCCTGCACTCAGCACTTTGGATCAATGTGAACACTTTGGCTCTGCGCAGGCAGATGAAGGTAAAATAGAGTATGGAGGGGAAAGAGAAGAGCGCAGTAGCGGAGGCAGCAAATTCCACTGAGGAAATGAGATTGAAGGTCTTGGGGAGGAGAAATCCCATGAGCCATCGTTCTTGCGTCAACCGACCCCCGAATTGATAATCGCGCATACGTCACTTTCGCAGGTTCGTTCCATCATACTTTCGCTGTACGGGACGAAATGAATCTGCTGCTCGTCTTAAGAATGAGGCCACGTCAAGATGATGAGGATTGCGGATGAAGGTATTTGCAGGAGGCGGCGTAACTACTCAAGGATTCTCTAAATCTGTGAAGAACTAAGCCCCTAGACCGCTTGCAGAAGGGGTTGAAGATTTGTCTAATGGCTTGGAGAGAAGATCATTAATTAACTCTGATCTGTCTGAATTATATTGTAAAAAATTTCATTACACCGTTTTATAATTTTATAAAAATATTAAGTTTTTCCCTCAAAATGTTGAAATGCATATCGCGAAGCGTTTTAGGATGACATGGATGAGATAAAGTCGCAATTGAATTTGTGCAAATTTTTGAGATAAAAGTCTGAACTATCGACAGTTTCGTACAGCGTGCCCATATGGGCACGCTACGTAGATAAGGGTTATATATATATATATATATATATATATATATATATATATATATATATATATATATATATATAACCCTTATCTAGTATCTATATATATAATATAAAATATATAAAATAATTACGCTTTAAATAAAAACGAAGGGCACACAGATGATAGCACAAATAACATACGTGGTTCAAGTGAGCACAAAGGCGATAGACTCTTTTTACCTGTTATGCGGAATGATATTAAGTAACTACTCTTCTTTGAGCATCATACGCAAACCTGGCAGTTGCATCGTCACCTCTTGCCCTGTTGGGAAGTACAAGTTCAATTCCTGCCCAATTCCAATGGCGCGATGCTCTCCCATTGGTCCCATCGTCGTTCGTCTTCTCACCTTCCCAGACACAGACCCACTGACGGCGGAGGAGAGAGAGAGCGCTTCTTGCAGTAGCGTAAAGTTTCAGCAGCGGAAGGAGCATCCACGGAGTTATATCCCCACCGCACAGCGCCATCGCCGATCCCCTGCCACTCCCAACGGCTGAGGACAACTGTTACCCCTGTACTGATCGGGAGGTCCTAGGATTCCAGTATCAAAGATGGCGCATTTTTGACACTGCTATAGTTCGATTACAGGCGCTATCTGGAAGATAATTCTAGCAGTCGGCTACGCTTATTCGCAGATACAATGGTTTCTTCGATCAATTCCAGGCGAATGCTCAATCAGTACCGTAATAAACCGACCACGGGCCGCGCGCGATCTATCCTTGTACATATTTGTCCTTACACATTGACACAAACACACTTATATGGACCACACATCGACACAGTCCTGTTGGATCTTAGCACTTCATCCGGCCGTGGCGCTGCCCCACTGGTTCACCACATACGCGCCAGAAGACTCCAACCGCCGCCAGAGGCCGACGTGTAGGCGCCATATCTCGAGTGTAACCAAAGGAGGAATATCGCTATCTTCTGGGATATAATATGAAGGTAATAACAGATGACGTGCCGTGACACCCAAAATAATCAAATCAATTCTGCTCCTTCCACTTTCATGCACCGTCTGAATTTCAGTTCGACCCCCCCTCCCCATCACTCACATTCCAGATGAGAGATCGGGGTCCGCAATAATGTTTATGACACACCACATCAAGGTCACACCACCAGAAAGAGTATGAATCCATGCATCACTATAAACATTCATCTATAAATATTCATGCAACCGACCCTTCAAGTACGGCCTTTATTTTCCCTCGGATCATCTAATTCCGACCCTTCAAGTACGGCCTTTATTTTCCCTCGAATCACCTAATTTCCCCTCCGTTTTGGACTTGATCGTCATTTACAGCACTGCTTCCATCATTTTTTCTTCCCGGATCAATTCTGGTTTCATACGTCTTCTCTTCCAGGACTCGTACCCCTTCTCGTCGCTTTTATCTCCATTTATTTTGTTCCCCCATCTCATATCCTCTTCCGTCTTCTGTCTCCGTCTCCATTGACCATGCGTCTTTGCTCTTACCATTGAACTCTGATCTGTTAGATTCATTTACACTCCTCTCATTTTATCCTTTCCTTTTTCGTTTTTCGTCTCGAACTTGGCATGGATTTTGGCGCGCCTATGCTCTACCTCTGCTCTGTATCTACCTCACTGTCGTATTTCCTATCTCCTGCCCTTTCTCCTTATCGTCCTCATTCTCCTCCTCCTCTTTCTCGTCTCCTTCCTGCTGCTTCTGCTCCTCCGCCTCCTAGCGGGAAGTGTCTCCGGCTGCGACGTGAGCCGCTGCCAATTTCCGAAGCGATTTCCTCAACGATTTCCGCAGCGACCTCGTCGCCGCGCTGCGCAGGGCACCAGCGGATCGCGCTCGGCCGGCCGGAAATCGCGGACACCGCCACTTCCGGAGGCTGCGTCGGCCGATTCGGGACACGCAACCCTCGACCCCCACCCCCACCCCCACCCCCACGCGGCCCCGTGCTCCATGTCTCCTCGGCCAGCGCTGGAAGGAAGCGACAGCTGGTGCGCCCAGCTGCTCCTTCCCTTTGCGACCAGGGGAATACTCCTTAACGGCAGAGACTTCAAACTGAACCTTTTTCATCAGCAACTCTAGTGGCGTGTTCTTGTGCTGATGAAACTGTCCGAATCAAGTGCTTTCTATATTATAAAAGTTATTCAGAATTTTGTGAAACTTGTTATACTGGGTTCACGTTTCAAGAAATAATTCGTAGTACACATATCAGATGTAAGATTTTAAAGCGTTTTTCGGGTGCCGTTAAAATATAAATTCACTTTTGTTTCAAGGAACGACGCATAACAAAAATTACTTTTTTAAGTGTTCAAAACTATTAATACTCATTCTTAAATCTTGAAATTTTTAGATATATTGTTAGATGTTATATTACATCAAGTAAACATTACATAGGGTTTCTGTCCTGGAATAAATTTAGCTGCATATAATTGTTATAAAGATGACAGTTCTAGTTAACAAATCTTAACATACAATGCTCTAAGTTCCTAACGTTTACTGACAATTCTGAAGACCTCACACTACTTACATAAATTAACTGCTCATTTCAAAGATAGCAGAGCGAGTTAAGCTTTGAGTTCGGTTTATACTTCTTATGATTCCCATTTAATATGAGAGTAAATACAATATTTTAATTGCCATACGTTGTATTATGTTTAGTTTATTTACACATTCCAGCACATAATATCATCAGCGAAAATAGATTATTCGATTACAGCAGCAGAAACATAGTATATTAAAAGTTATCACATTGATTGTATTCTACGCTTCATTATTATTAATAATTGATGATTAAAGTCACCATGTGCTTATCAAATAATTTTTCATATTCCTTGTATTAAATGCTGCTCAATGTGTAAAAGTAGTTACTATATTTTTATAACTATTTTTCTAATTTATGTCATATTAATCGAAGATTTTTATTTTGCTGAAAGGCAAACTTTCAACCCAAAACAAGAGTAACATCGTTTTTATTAACTTTAGAAATTCGTGTATTCTAACGAACTCACCATACGCGCAATACACTTTGAACAAAGCGTCTTTTTCACACTTTCGCGCGAATTTTTTCGCCCGCCCTCTGGCGGCGCCTCCGGCCACGAAACGACGCGCGGCGACCGCCGGCGCATCGCCTGCGCCGCGAGGAAGGGAGAGCGGGCGATAGCATTTCAATTAAACTGACGGCCGCCGCGCGGCGCCTCGCCAGATAAATCCTAATGGTTTTCGCTTTATGGAATCGGCCGCAGCCTCGCGGGCGGCGGAGGGGAGGAGGACAGACCAAACGAGGCGGGATGGGACGGGGAGGGGCAGGTTGATGCGGATTGGAGCGGAGCGGGGCGAGGCGCGGCGGGGCGGGGCGGGACGGGGCGAGGTGAGGCGGGGTGGAGCGGAGCGAGGCGGGGCCCAGAGGGGCGCAACGGGGCGGAGCGGGACGGAGCGGGGCGGAGCGGGACGGAGCGGGGCGGAGCGGGGCGGAGCGGGGCGGAGCGGGGCGGAGCGGGGCGGAGCGGGGCGGAGCGGGGCGGAGCGGGGCGGAGCGGGGCGGAGCGGGGCGGAGCGGGGCGGAGCGGGGCGGAGCGGGGCGGAGCGGGGCGGAGCGGGGCGGAGCGGGGCGGAGCGGGGCGGAGCGGGGCGGATCGGGGCGGAGCGGGGCGGAGCGGGGCGGGGCGGAGCGGGGCGGAGCGGGGCGGAGCGGGGCGGGGCGGGGTGGGGGCGGGGCGGGGCGGGGGCGGAGCGGGACGGAGCGGGGCGGGAGGGGGGATCAGGCGAAATCGCGCTACAGAATGCGTCTGGCGCGCCTAGCGGGTGATTGTGGAGGCGCGAGGCAGCGGAAGTGCCAAACGCGAGGCGAATGGGTTTTTTGAATTACGAGTAGTGGAGAGCGCGAGTGGACGATGAGAGGAAGGCAACATAGGGGTTGACTCTCAATATTGGGGTGGAAGAGGCGACCGTGGGCTCTTGTATTAACAGATTCGTCATGGAATTCTGTCAAACGGACCATAGAGGATTTTGGGGACAACTGCGGATATTCGCATGTGAATTTTCGAGAATCAAAGGCATATTTTTGTATAAACGAAAGAAATGTTTGACAATCTTATTTTAGAAGATAGAATTTATGCACGAATATCACGACGCTACATCTGGCGATAGAGGACATTAATAAGAAGCGGCTGTTTATCAAAGAGTATGCAACCCGTCAATCGTACGTGTATTGACCTCAGGAGATGCTCAAGTTGTTCCTAGAAAGTAATTTACAATTCTTTACGATTTATTAATGAAATTCAGAGCTTTCTTTGATCCAAATTGAAGCATTGGAAACTATATTCAAAGTTTGCAGAAAATATATTCAAATAAATAAAAGTATCTATTTTAACGATTTTTAGACAGCTCAACATTTTAATGTACTGATATTATCGTACTGTAACCTCTACAAACGGTTACAGCGAATACAATTTATTAAACCTCGTTAATTAAATGTTTTAGAGTACATATTAATATTCTCATAGAATAAATTAAGGTACTAGTTGATGTTACTAAACAATATACATAACAAGAATTTGAAGGTAATACATGCATTATCCGTGTCGACTCAAAACCATAGTGTGCGTTTTTCTTGCAATGACCCAGTGTATGATGTTGTGTGACGAAGAGAAAATTCACTTCTTTGGTTGAGAAGACCAGAATACGACTGTCTGCGTGCTAACCACACGAAAACCATTTAACCCCTTAACCCTTGACCGCAAGTCTCTCTCTTAGCAGCAACCAAAGTGGACGGTAATAATTTTCCAGGCTTAGGCTGGGCAACATTTTCATGTTAGGAAACGGAAAACTTACAATAATTATGTGATTCGTTTATGTGTAGTATATAATATGTAATTTGTGGGTATCATTCTTAGCTTGTGTTGTAATTTTTGATTTTGTAATTCATGTAGAATAGATTTTGTACGGGAGAATTAATGTAGAATAGATTTGTAACTGGGCATACATATTGTTTTAGGTAAAGTAAAATGACAGCCAGCTGCGAGTATGCTTCATCCGAGGCTCAGGAAGGGAAAATCGCGTTGGCGGACTGCATTAATTTAAGAGATAGGGTTATTGAATATTATTTTCAAACAGTTAGGGCTTTCGGGGAACATTACAAAAATTCTCCCGCTGCCAGAATTTACGACGATAGCAGAGCACCGCGAGGACATCCCATCGACGGCATCCGGACGGAAGAGATCTCTTAAGATCGGCGTGGAAGATATTTCCGTAAGCTTACTAATATCTATACAAGAAATATCGCACGGTCACATATATCACAATATCACAAGATAATTATAATCATTAATGAGCTCAAAGGCCGAAAAATGTAAATCTGCAAAACAAAAGTTAACTTTTTATTATCAAACAATGTAAGAAAGGTGACAATTTGTAGAAGTTGTCATCAAATTTCAATAACAGGATAATACAGCAAAACTTCCAAGAATTGCGGCTCAGTACAGAGTCGCACGTCCACATATAATAATAAAATAAGAAGGTCAAGAATGTGTCGAATCCAGGTTTGTAAAGTCAATGTAATGTTTGAAAACGCAAAACTAATTAATATTGTATGAGTGCTAATATTAACATTAAATTAAATGAGAAAAAATTGTAAACCATCACAAATGACTGCCCAATCTGGGGCAGAATAAAATAAAGAATTAATTAGTGGAAGGTAGTTCAAATAAAAGTATCCTATAACTGTAAGAAATTTGTCCATTTAATGTGATTGTAATCAATCATTTTGTTTCTTAATAGTACAAAAACATATTATAATTTACTTCAATCATCTTTCTCTTCCATAATTTTTTATACATTAAATTTTAGTGTTGTGTAAGATTTTTTTATCTTCAACCCGTACGCCATCTCGCGGTTGTTTTGTAAATCTAGTGAGAGAGTGAAAAGCGCATCTGATTTCCAAATTACTCTGAAGCATGTGCAGCGCCCAGACGAATCGTGGGCAGCGCAGAGGTCCAACGAAGGCTCCGCGCTCAGAGTGAACTCGTCGCTAATGGGTCCACAAAGAGAAAGTAACTGCGCTAATGCACAGGGAATGAAGCGCCGCCGGGAGCCTTAGTTCGTGAGAACTCTGCAAGGAATGCGAAGGGAAAAGGTCTCCCATCCACATTCCTCCCTCACTCCCTTATTTCCTCTTTCTCCCTTCTTTGCACAACACTTATTACTTCTTTCGTTTATACCAGATTTTCGGCTCTTAATGAAGTTGTGCCAATGTACGTAAGTGATTTTTTGATAATAATAACGTCCAAGACAGTTTTCTAGCGTCTGGGTCTCTTACGGAAAGAAAAAATGTAACTATTTTGATATGAATATTTTGTATAATGTACACAATATTTCTGATATCCCTAAATTTCTTATCCGGGGTTAATTTTCACCAATAATTGCTGCATGTCAACACTATTACAATTAAATACTGCGTACACATTATTTCGCAATGAATGACAGACATTTTTATTAGTAAAATGTTTAGTGGCTAAAGCACATATTCATTTTCATAGAGTATTATATTTAGAATTTTTCAAAGTTCCAAAGAAACACAAATACTTAAAATGAACGTTTCATAAAATTCAAATTTGGATTACATTTTTAATCAGGCAGCCCGCTGGAACGGTTCCTATTTGTTGTGACGACCGGAACGGGAATCTCCCGTACAAGTGGACTCTGCAATCCGTGACAGAGGAGTCAATTCCCGAGGTCCATTCGCTGAATGGACCCGACATCGATTGGTTCCACGCCTCCCACAAAGTGGCTCGACTGTCGCAACGCGGACAGCACATCGACCCCGGGGGCAGGGGGGGCAATGACCACAATGGAAGCGACTGCCGCTCTCTACAGCACGCGTCCAACCTAGCACAACGCTTCTGCTGATTATAATCTTAAAAAATTAAAATAATTAATTAAAATTAAAAATAATTAAATTAAATAAAATTAAAGATAATTCAATAAAATAATTAAAATAACTATTTTGCATTTCCGGGCGCGTATACGGCTATGATCGTTTGTCCTGTAAGAGTGGTGCATGTAATATAGTGGGAGGTGGCGGAAAGACGCTTCCTGGGTTCCCCCTTCATGTATCTCGGTAGGCGGGGCAGCGTTCTAGCCGACAGAAGCTGAAGTCACAATCTAATACAACAGGATTTCATCTGGTTCCGAACACTGGTGAGTGATAAGTTGCCTACAAATTACTGGAAAATATCACATGTGTAATTGAGTTATACGACGTTACCTACCACATGTCCATTGACAAAAATGTTATCTTCGACCTATACGCCCTATAAGGGATTTGTATCATGCGCACTTTGTATCCTCCCTGCGAAGTAACCGCGACACTTGTTTGTAGCGCGCCCCCGCACGCCCTAATGGCCGCGAGGTGCGAGTGAAGGGCGGAGTTTTCTTTCTTCGTTGGCACCGGAGCCGCCGCGGATTCCTGTTCTTTACGGCGCGCACTTCTACTGCGAAATTAAACCATAAATTGCGCCCGCGATTCCGACTTTCCCTGCGCAGCGCGTGTGTTGTCGGGTGCAAAAGGAGCGTGGCGGATGCAAAGGGGTGGCTAAGCCGCCAAACTGCCCTATCACCACTGACGTCGTGCCAAGGGAATCGACTGTCGGACTCGAGTGAACTTGGATGTCGGAGGAGTGGGTAAATTACAAAGAAACAGTGGTGTTCTCTGACCAACTTCTCGTTTTTCCACTGGAATTCGTGAGACAACTGCTTGCTCACTGCTTCAGATAAATATACAAGAAAAATAAAGTATTGTTGATGTTTCATTTCCAGTTCATTTTGAAGTATTTACTCTATAGAGAATAACATGTCGGAGAATTTGAGGCACAAACAGAATAGAGAGTAGCATGTTAATTTACACTAGTTTATTACGTTATCACAGTTCTCGTTAACCCGATCTCACCGTGAAAATCGCCGCAACAAAACTCGCCACAAAAAATTTTGACATAACAAGAAAACATTGTAATAACCGCAGAGAACGAATTTATATAACAGGGACAAGGATTATTTCTGTGCCTTGGAACGTGTGTTAACGATGGTGTACTGTGATTGGCACACGAAATAATTTCTCGCGTATTCGGGACTACATGTTCAAAACGAGAATTTCCTGATGCCCCATATTCCCCTGCTCTTCGTGCCACTCTGACCCCTAAACTAGGAGCCTTCTGCGATGACAATGCCTTCCCTACCTCCACTGTGCTTTCCATTCGGCCAAGTGGGGGAGAATGAATGCAAGGGGCGGCGCGGATGTTGGGCAAAGTTGGCGGCGTGGAATGCAGCTTCCTCTGTTGGACCCCCAGGGGGTGATTTATGGGGCACGGGACATAAGGTTACTCAGAGAGACATTTCCTGCCCTCTCTTCTACGGCTACGAGTACTTTTTCCTCTCAGCTCTGTTCCCAATCTCACTCAGGCGTGTTACGAAGAATTGGTAGAATAAACCGAACATATGTTTTCATATATCATAGAAATGCATTAGACAATAGTTTTGATAACAAGAATAAAAATTTTGTTTTGACAAATCACAGAGTAGGTCATTGCAATGAAGGCGCAAGATCTTATTCCAAAGGTTTCGATTGAGACCGACATGATTGCGGCGACATGATTGAGACCGACATGAATGTCACCAGACGTGGCCTGATGACAGGATATTTCGAACTGCTGACGCGCTTTATAGCGGTTGAATTGCCAGAGGTATTAAGAATACTTTGAGAAACAGAAAGAGAGAGAGAGAGAGAGAGAGAGAGAGAGGAAATGTGAGAGACAGAGGGAAAAATACAGTAAGGTGTGATGGAGAGAGCGGTGTATGTAGAGCGAGAGGGAGAGTTAAGGAAGAAGGTGGAGCAGAAAAGAAAGGGGTAGAGAAAGTGGGATAGAAAAGGAGTGAGGGGTGTAGGGAGAAGGGGAAGGAGGGAGAATGAAAGATAGGATGCAGAGCGGGGTAGGCGAGTGAGCAGGAAAGATAAAGAGAGCGCCGAGAAGGGAGAGATACTGGGGGTGTAAAATAGAGAGGGAAATGGAGAGAAAGTAGAGAATGGAGGCAGGAGATAAGATCACATCGAAAGTGAAAACTCATCATCTTCGCATACACGAAGTCATGGTGCGAGACCTCCCATTGCAACTCCAGCTCTCCTTTCACGGTGCCTGTAATAGAATCTAATTAAGAAGGAAGCTCAAACTTTGAAATGTCCTCCTAAGGATCGCTCAGCCTTTAGAGGCCTTTAGAGTGCAAGGGCCGAGGAGCCGAAGGGCCACTGTCCGCCCTTTGTCCTCCCTATCAGCGCCTGGCAAGCAGCGCTGCTTCACCGCGTGGCTACCTTGTTTTGCCGCCCCCCCTCTCCTCGCGCCTCGACTCCAGGCGGTGCTGCGACCACTTCGAGGCGTCGGGTGGTCCGCCTGTCCATTGTGCGACCGCCGCCAAACACCCCCGAGCGGATAAGCGACCGCTCTCTGCTTACGAAGCGGCGACACAATGAGAATACCAACTCGCCCCTGCATTGTCTCTCGAGCAATTTCAGCGCCTTGCTTATTGGGGCTCCCCAGCAAATCTCGACCCTTCAGCCTCACGAGAATATAAACACATTGATAAGTACTCGAGACTTCAACCTTTAATATGCAATGAAATACGTTTGCTATAAATGGTATATCATCAAAATGGTAAAACTATAGAGACATGAGTACGTTAAAAGTGTTTATCATTACAAAAAATTATTTGGATACAATCCTATCTTCGCAAAAGAGAGAAAATGTGTTATTTGTTAAAATGTTTTCACATAAAATACATCCATCCAGCACTATTAAAGAATCTGATAAGTACCAGGAAGAAACCAGTAGACAAGAAGAATGTGCAGCTCTAGAAAGATAAAAGAAATAATTGAACGGGACGCTATTTATCCATCTTGCTCAATCCAAAATATGTATTTTCAGATTTTTAATTTGTTTCTTCTTAATAACGTTTGTTTGGCACACAGCATTATTCACAAAGGAGTTTATTTTTAGAAATGGTCACATATCTCTAATTAATAAAATATTACTCTTGTTTTAATGGAATATGCATTTACTACAATTCCGTTATATTTGTGAAAATGCTAGTTTTCAGGATAATTTTTTTTACGTTTATAAAAAAAGTTATACTTTTGCGCTTTAAAAGTAGCGTGATATTGAGCACTATGAGAACACAGTTGTCAAAATGAGATTTAAGATCATATTACTATCCCACTAACTTCTAAACAAAAACACTCTCGTTACGCCTTCGTACATCATTCTTCATACTTTAAAGATTGTGTTAGGACAATCAATCTCTTACTTAAATGTCTTAAATGCTTTACGCATCGCAATAACGCATATCCTGGTCATAATGACGATCTCAGTACAAGTTCTTTTATTGTACTTAAAAATGTACGTGAATTTTTGAGTACATGAAAACATGAAAATGTAAGTGTATTTTCATGATTAAGTCAAGTAATTCGCAGCGGATGCCACGTGCCAATCTCATCCTTTACTCCGAATCGCTTCCGACTCCTACCTGGCATGAGTGTTTTGTAATAATTTAGGCTGCTTCCAACACCTCGTTGCTCCCTAGAAATGCCCACGTAATAACAGGCTCACCACAACCTACGCCTTTGGTGATAATTGCACAATTCAAACTACTCAACATCTTAGCAATATAAAATGCTTATAATTTTCAAATTTAAAAACCATGCTCAGTCATATAATTCACTTAATTATAACTTAGAAATACTTTACTCTCAATGTTATCAGCACTATGTTAGGCGGCTCTCTATTGGCTAATTCTAGATCCAGCGAGACTTCGTCTCTCGCTGCGGCTGTGGCAATACGATACATCACGAGTTCAGTTACGGCCAGATTGCGAGCGAGTGCAGACCTGTTCGTCCCGGAGACATGGCGCAAGTCATACCACATCACGTTTGATAGTGCAATAATTGACTGTAAACTTACTTCACTCTGATGTGTCGCAAAACTGTGATACGTAGCGTGCCATTGATAAACGTAAGTCATGAACAGTGCTTTGTAACGCTCGGATTACACAAACGTACGTCTCGCTAATCGCTACAATACGTGATATGTTCTTTCAACCTAATTGTAGTAAGCCAATTAACTACAAGTTTATTTCACTGTGACATATTGCTTACGCAGTCACATAATACATCGGCAAGAATAACCTCAATTTTAATTTGTTTTAAAGAATTTTCAGAATAGGACGTGAAATAATTATCAGAGGTAATATTACGTGAACATTGACAATTTAGATTAATTCGCAAGTCACCAAGTGAAAAGGTATTTCATCTAGAAGTTTTCAATACACGAGTAGTAATCATTTAGATTATTCTAAGAATGGAATTCTATCCTTCAGACTTTGAAAAAGGTCAAATATTAATTATACTAATGTGTTTCATGAAACGTTCTTCAATATCTCAAGTCAACCACTTCCTGTAACTGATGCACCGACGTTTATGATTGGCCAGTAGGAAAAAGTGATGCAAAAATCTGATATAAAATGGACATGCTTCAACAGCACTTCCTTTCTTCCATTCTAATTTGTTTCCATCTTTCTTTCATATTACATTTAAATCATATTTTTAAGTTAAAATAATATGAAAAAGTAAATGAACGAATATTATTAGAAACAAACTGAATATTTCTGAAAAATACTACAGAAGTTTCCAACGCTTAATGCTATTCATATGGAAAACAAAAACTCTATTTAAGCACATGATAACAAGTTTACCATCATTATAATACGTTATTTACCATTTCCTTTGTTTCATTAACAACACATATGTTTCTGAAATTTATCTGCCAGCTAATCGGAGTTCAAAGAGTTACAACAGCACCTCAAACGAAGAGCGGAATATTCGAATTTACGAGTTAAAGAAAAATTTCTACATAAATAATGAAACATTTTAAAAATATAAATAGTTAATGTAATCTTTAATACAATCTATTCCAAGTTGAGTATAGCCAATTTGAAACAAATGCAAAATCTCTGAAAATTATTAACACAATGTGCCCAACTTTGTGCAAACCAATCTGAAATATGTTTGCAGTTCTGATCTTAGTAATTTATTGATGCCCGAATCTTATGTTCTTTACACTTATATTACTTACTTGCGGCGACGTCGCATCCAGTATGGAGTAGAACACAAGATGGTTTCTCTAAGGAGTAGGTCTATTAACAAAGATTATCCTTCATGTTTTGATAACACAATTACATTATTTTCTCGTTTAGTTAACTAAATATTTTCAACAATTTCATGAAAAGTCGTTAATTATCACAATGTTAATTGCATGCGTGCAATTAAAACTTCACCATACAATTAAAACACACGTACCAACCAGAACTCTGAAAAATGATCAACATTGCTTAATTATGATTAGAATACACACGTAGCTAAATTATTTCCAGTCGGCCATGAAACATTAAAAAAATAAAATTAATGAATGTATTAAGAAAAATTATAAACGAAAAATTATAACTTCTCCTTAGACAATCATGTTATTATTTATAGTTAAATACGTTATATTACAAACTGTTACCCTACTCATACTTGGCATACTCATATTGGTGTAAATGGCATGAGCAGAATAGTTGATTTAAGACTCATTTTTCTTCAAATACTTTGTTCTGCCACACTCCTTTGCCCCCGTGGGCAGAAGTAGAAGGAGCGTGTTCCAGCATTGTGGAGGGAGGGAATGGGGAGTAAGAATAAGAGCGTACGTTTAGAGTGGGGGAGGGAAGCTACTTTTGATTGCGTTAGGGTGCGAGTACAGGTGGCAGAGCTGTAAATTCCGCGCGAGGGTGAAGCTGCGGAAAAGCACACGCAGGTTTTCAGAAATTGAAAAACTTCCGTTGTTCTATTGTCCACTAAGTCAACATAACTTTAATTTTTCTTTCGCGGCTGCCTTTTTCAGAAGGGGTGTTACATTTTTAAATTGAAACACGTCTACATTTTCAAATGTAAAATTTGTTTATTGTCGGGCGAGAGGGATAAAAAATCGTGCATCCTTGGCTACCCGGGATGAGCCGCGTCTCGGTCAATTGTACTGACGTTTCGGCCATCTTGCTGTGGCCTTCTTCAGAGCTATACTGCTCTGCAGTATAGCCCTAGCTATATGGTTAATGCTCTAGCTTCAATTAGGCGGGCGGGCAGAAGTTTTGCTGGCAATCGTTTTTTCGGTATCGAGGACCCACAAAATATGTATTCAAATTACACAATATGTTAGTAGAAGTTATTTACTATTTTTAGGAAAAAGATCTTACCCATTTTCTGTTCAGATGGCCTGGCGATAAGAGTTTTTCTGTTAAAAATTCACCGTTTTCCGACGCACGATTACACTAATTTCTCTTCTTACGAAGTAAGAGCGAGAAATTATAAAGTAACTTTTGGCCTGGTAAATTCGTAGTGCGGAGGGCAAAATGTAACATGATTCGTTTCTGCTCAACAATTTTCTCTCTGAAGTGCTTCGTGCATGCAATTACATCGCCACTTCCTTCATTTTCATTTAAATACTTAACGCTTAACTCGCAGAACTAAATTACGGAGAGAATTGAGTTTGCTTCGCAAAAGTGCTGGTTCTGTAAGATGAACTTAGCTGGGGAGTGGATTTCTCGCAGCTTCCTCGATCTACCCTTGTGGCGTCAGGAAGAAATGCTACACACAAATGAAAAAATATTTTATTGAACTATGAGTTGACATTATTCTAAAACATGATAAATTCGAAGATAAAGATACTATGCACTTACTTTTAGTATTAAAAATCATAAATAATATTCATTCCTAATTAAGGAAGTTTTGTTTTTCTATTTCCTTTATCTCTGTATTCAGGAAACTATGAATTATATATTATGTTTGCGTTTATTTTATATCGTACTAATATTTTTTTTTATTCCTAATGACGACATTTCTCTTTGCGAATTGAGTTATCTTCTTATCTTGAAACCAAACCACATATCCACCATATGGTAAGCCTAACAGACTTTCGGGGCTAACCTACGCAGGTGTATAGAAAAAGTTAAACCAAAACAACTTGATTTCAATGTCAATTGGGAATGCTCCCCCCTCGACTGCTCCAGGACAGGACTCTGCGGTGAAGAATGTACGCCTACAAGGGCGGGTGTGTTTCGGCACGGCGGGTGGGGGTGAAGGCTCTCTCCCCTTTAAATCCACCCACCGCGCCGTCCCCCGCGGCGTATTTAGAGTTTCCGGTCGCGTCGTCTTCTTTGGTTGTTAGTCCCGTGAGTGTAGTGCATGTTGTAGCCTGAAAGCTGGGTGTTCTTCCGTTTCACCGTAATGTCGGACTGCGAGTTTCTTTCTCCCTCTCAAGATATGAAAGCTGGTGGTGCCTCAGAGTGTTAGTTTGGTATTCCGTTTTGTCTGAGCTTTCTTTTCGCGGTTTTCCCGCACGTTTTCCTAGCTTCTATCTACAGGCACCTAACACATCTTACAAAAATGGCTTCGATGGTGTAACAGCGAATCGCACTGTTATACCCAAGTTCGCGGGTTCAAAACCGATAGAAGCTGTGCATTTTTCAGGATGAAAAATCCTCTGTACGTCTTCCTTCGGATAGGAAGTACAGCCGGCTTTTGTATGTCGTAGATTTATTGCACGTAAAAGATCATCAAGTCTAAAACAAATGCCTGAGCGCAATTAAAATTGTCGGTTTCGTCGCTCGAATGATAAATCCTTTTTCTATTAGACAGTAAAAGTAGCGTACCGAAATTTCCATAGTTAGACGGAAGAGTAGGCCAGATGGACTGAGCCTCGCCAAAGAAAATAAGCGTAATTGAATTTTCATCAAAAATTTATTTTATTATTTCGTGAAATTTTATTTTCACATTTTCTCAATTTTTCATTTTGATTTGAATTATGATTTAAATAATTTCGTGGAAGAATAAAATCTGTTTTATATCTAAATTGAAAAAATACCTATAGATTTTCTGGAAATGTGAAACTTTGATTTAATTATGACAAAAACATTTTGTCGTTTCAATAAATTTCATTAGGAAACATTTAAACATTTGCATCACAAATGCAGTAACGTAGTTCTCGTAATTTAAATATTAACAATGTGAGGGATGTATAAAAATAAAATTTTGTGTATTTTGAAAAGCAGAAGAATAGTGATAATTGCGTAAGTCGTGTTGTTGTGTATATTTAGCACTACTCGTTCAAAAAGAGAACCACTACACGTACACGTTTAAAGAAATAATGTGTAACTGTTTTGGAGAAAAAATAAAAATATGTTTTGTTTACAAACGGATGAAAAGACGGCCGAAAAACGGACGCACATTTTGAAAGTAACACATGTTTAGAATCAAGGGACCACAAAACGTGTTTTTCCGTTAAAATCACGAAATCTATTTTCCGCAGCAGTCATTACATTCTCTTTAGTTATTCTCAATATATATGTACGTACACGAGAAAGTAAAAATCAAGTTTCATGCAATGAAATATAAAACAATCCCATTTTCTATTTGGAGTCGCTTTTGTAGTCTTTTAGCTCAATCATCTGTGACTAATTAAAAATGTACAATAAACATTAAAAAAACAAGACAAAATATTTTGCAAATAATTTGTCTCGAATCTACAAGGAAATGCAAGGTAAAGAGTGTGTTTAACACTTTAGAAGCAATCACGTAACAGGCGTCTTTACTGAAAAGGAAATCGTGACAAGTAGAAAATATGTTGCAATGGTTTCAATATCAAGATATTTAACTCCGCGAAAGTTTTCTTTATTCAATTTTTTAATACAATAACATTTCAAATGAGGTTCATTAAGGCGAATTTACAATTTTTCCTTCGAATTTCTTGTGTCATCGTTTAGAATTTCGCACGGGAAAAAGTGCACACACCGCACGCTAACAGCTTCTGCTTTTCTTTTTCCCCTAGCCGGAATCTCGCTGGAAAGGAAAATCTTTCCTACTCCAAATCGCACCACCTCCGCAGCGAATGAATATTTCAATGACGGCAAATCAATGCGATAAGGGAGGAATTGTTCTGGAATGGCAGGGGACGACGCCTCTTCAACATTTTGAAGGAGAAAAGAATCGCCGTCAGTTTCGATTGCGAAATGTCCCACTAGGAAGGTGTGGGTCACAACCGTGGTTAAGTAGACAACGTAGGGGGAGAGAAAGAACGTAGGGGCAGAGAACGTAGGCGGTAAGGTAAGTGAGGAACAATGAAATAATCGAGGGTCAATAAGGTATGGTTCAATTGAATTGAATTATGGCTTTTTACGTAGTGAGACTCAGATGAGACTCACACTGCTGTTCCGTCTGACCTTAAAAATTTTATACTTTTCTTTCACTATCTAGCAGAGAAAAAAGAATCACTTGGGCGACGTAACAGACAATTTTGACTTTACCTCAGAGGCTTCTTTTAGGATTGACGATCATGCAGTAAATATATGACATGGGACAGCAGGCTTCATTTTCTCTCCAAAGGAAGGCCTATGAAGGATTTTTTCACAGCTTGTGCATAACAGTCCGGTACGGTAACTGTTATGCAACCGCAACTGCAGAGATTATCACAGAAAATCTATGTTAAAATATACGTATTTTCTCCACACACGAGAAAATTCAGTAGTTTAAAATGTATAGACAAAAAATGTGTTTTTTGAGAATGTATACAAAAATGTATATCTCTAAATGAAAAACTGAGTATTAACTTATAATAATTATTTAGTTTTACTAAATAAACAATGTAACGTGGTATAATATTTTATATTTATTATATCATCTCTAAACACATTAATGCTAACATTGAGTAAATGAAAGGTCTGTACAAGGATTATATTTGCGAGTACCTTCTGTATAATTATATAAACACGTAGGAGTGAGGGACGAAATATCAGAAACTTTTACGCCTCACGCTCAAACTAATTTCGTTGAATAAGGTATTCAACGAAATATTATAAACAGTTGCTTCTTAAATTGCATTTCATTTGCAGAAGTAGTAAGCATTGACTATTCACCACCCACGAGACTGAGCGTAGGTCGAATGCGACTGGCAGTTTCGACAGCGGCGGGGCCGAGCTGCGGTGAATGGGGGGCGAGGTGGGCGGCGGAGCCTCGCCCTCCCAGGAGCGTAAATCAGAGGCTGCGGACACGCGCGAGGTGTATTAGTCACTCAGCGACGGCTGCGCATTACGCGCCCCGCCCCCCCCCCACACCCCAACCCCACTCACTCCCACAGACACGAGCCATCCCTCGCTCGCCGCTGCCCCTGTCCCTGCCCATGCCCATGCCTCGGGGCACAGCAGGACCCCGCACCTCAGTGCAAGGGGGCGTCGTCCCACTGCTCAATAGAGACGCAACCCGCGATACACGCCATCAACCTCCTTTCGCCCGCTTCTCCGATAGATTGATTGCGATTCCAGGTGAATAAACAGCTAAGACAATAGTCCCGTAAGTGTAGTGTACGTTTTATCGCGGGATGTGGCTTTCATTTCCTGCCCAGTAAATGGCGAGATCCTGCGTCAACCTTGCCATTGGCTTGCGGAGTTTTCCCGCTCCACATATCTCCCATCAGCTTGGCTCCGCCCCACCCGGAGCAACTGGTCCAACTGGTCTCCCGATTTGTGTGGTAATGTAGTGTATGTAAGTGTGTGTAGTGTCTTACATTAACTTGGTGTTTATTGGAGAAAATTCGGAAAACTACCAATTACAGCAACCCGACGCAAGAATAATCTTTTAGATATGGCTGAAATCGATTTAGCTATGTAGCTGGTGTAGAAAATCTTGCCCTCCGCAGGAATTGAACCCTAGGACCTCCCGGTAACAGACACTGCAGTGATATCAGATGCCCTGAGCCACGTAAGCCGGCCGGATTTTAGTTGAGCCCATTGTTTCCCCAATTCAACATCGCCCTCACACGGTACATCTCGCCTCCTCTATTCAATCCGACCGCTGCGGTCCACCACCAACCCAAACCACATTCACACCCACACGCCAGGACACGGGAAATGCTCCTCACCGCTCCATCTCTTACAGAGGCTTCCCCTTTTCCCTTTCCTTAATGGAACCTCTATGGCCCCATATTCGCGCCTGCTGCTCTTGCATTCGCAGAAATCCTAATGCCCCCCTCAATTCTGCCGCTCCCCCACCCAGACCTCTCCTACGTCATGCGTTAGATCTCAATCGGATCCCACCCGACACCTCTCTCTCACTACAGAGGGGCAACCTCCCACCGCTCAGTGACGTTGCTCCCACCACAGCGTCTATCCTCCCCCATCATTCAGCCCGCTTTACCTCCTTTACAGGTGTAACAACTAGTGCTTTTGATCCAGATCCACTCACTTTCCCGGACGACCGGTTCGCCCTTCGTCGGCGTAATGGGGACTCACCAAGCTGTAGCATCTACCTGCCCCTCCTCCCTTCCCTCGTTTATAACGCTGCGCCCCTGCCCCCTCCAGCTGCCCTCGCCCAAACCACCAGACCGTTAACGCGCATGCCCACAGCACCTTGAATCCACCCCGAGGATCCGCCGTTTCTTCTCTGTTCAGTGGAGACGCCGCCGTCGATCTCATCCGCAAAGCATCACCGCACCCACGTCGGCGCTCTAGGCGTCGCTGTATCCGTTCCTTCACGTGATCCCGTGTCTTCCTGATTTCCGCCACCTGTTCCTTCCGTTACCCGCCGCTCCTGTTACTCCGCGAATCTCTTCCTCCGTCGCCTCCTCTTCCCTTTGCAGCGCACTTTCTTAAGATGTGAAATATTGCGACTGCCAAATCCCGCTTCGTTTTGTCTTTAAACTTCAGGAGTAAACCTTAACCTTCCCTTGTAATATTTGCTGTTGGGACATACTTTTTTTCGCAATATCTTTTATCGAGCACTGTGATTTGTTTTCATTCATGCAGATGTAGTTCAAAATTGATTAAGCGGAATTATCAAATATCACTTCGATAAACTTAGAGCAACACTAAAACTTCTTAACTAAAGCTATCATGAAAAAATCGCACTCTATAAGAAAATGAAGCTTCTGTTTAGCACAATTTTCTTATTAGGCGCTCTGATGGATTCTTGCCACCTTCATTACAATTTATAAACTCGTGAGATCTAATGAAATCTATGCAGAATGCACTGTGCTTCAAAAATCGCTAAACCTCTGATGGTTAAATATTCTTCAAGATTTCCACACAAGGGAAGGTGAACTACGTAGTCTCATTGACTGATTAAGATAAAAGCACACATTTCAATTCAATCTAATGTTTTAACACTTTTGATCCGAATTCATTCCTACGTCATTACCATGAAATTAAATATTTCAATTTCCGGCGCATTTTGTTTACATAGTGTATGTTTTTTAGATGGTTTATCACAAAATGTCTTCACCATCTCAAACGTCTTCCCAATTAAATTGATGTTGACAGAACAGTCATTTGTGTTGTGTCGGTTATATATATACCAATGTTTACAAAAAGGCAATTACTATATTTATGATCAATTCAATAACATATCAATATATCGTCACGTGTATCGTGACAAAGTGGCGATGTGGCGGACAGTTCTAGCTTCAGAGACCCAACAAAGCATCTCGTCATTCGTCTCCCCGAAAGTCTCCGGGAAATATCAGCAACCCGCAAGTTACCCTCTTTTACATTAGCCTCTGCAGCGTAGTATAGAGCCTGTGACGAAAGGTCACAGATCTACTCCGAAAAAAAGGAGTCAGCGACCGTTTGGCCAAACACTCCCATGGAATTCAATGCTACAAACATATTTTTCCTCGAACCTTGGACAAGCGATCACCCGATGAGAAACTCGTGAGAAAATTCGTTCGGGGATTTATTACTTGGATCCGATTGAGGATTCGTTTATATCGAGTTACGTTCTTGTGTATGTTTTTACCTTTTACACTTTGTCACAGGTTATTAGAGGATCATTTCCTTGTGCCCTAGGCCCGATCTCGTCATCTCCCTGCCAGTCTGACTAGTTATACTCTTAGTAAAGGAGATATAGCAATTTTCAACAGATATATGATGAAAGTATATACAAGCACATGCTTGTTTAAATGTTTGTTAATACTATTACATTAAGGATTCATCGATTCGAGTGTTAATTTATTTCAACAAGCTGTAATATACGAGTAGTAAGAGCTCATTTCCTGTTTAGAATGATACAGTTGACAAATCGCGTAAAAAGTAGCAGTTTATCAAATGCTCTAAATTGAAAATGAGAGTGACGGAAAACACAATTATTTAATTGCAGTAGCTCAAACGCACATTCTTTCTGCAAAGGACAAATTGCTGCGTGTTCCATGTTGCGGTACACCTGTACACATTCCATACGGCTGTTTATACAGAGTTTTACTCTTTTAGCTTCGACCACAAATGGATCTGTTCAATAAATTTACGATGCTGCGCTATTAAATACTCTTTTGGACGTGTTGGACAGCAGCGCTGGGCGCAACTTGCAATCAGAAAAACCGCAGTGACGTAATCAGCAATTTATTAGTCGTGCTCTCCTTCCACACGGGCAACATCGTTTCATACACCTCCAAATATCGTTACATATATTATTGTAATATAATATTAATATAATATTAATATAATAATAATAATAATAATAATAATGATAATAATAATAGTAATAATAACAACAACAATAACATCTGTCCGATGGTCGAGATCGCTAATGCAGTGCCGTCGAGGACTCGGACCAGAAGATCAAGTGTTCGCGTTCCGCCTCGAGCACGGTTGTGTTGGGTGTCTCGGTACGTTGGTGAGTGTCTATTTCATCATCATCATAATCACAGTGTCATCCCATTCCTCAGGGTGAACTACCCTGGGATGTAAAAATGGAATGAACGTTAAAATGCTGATGCTCCCAATAGAAAGTAACATGCACCTATCCCGATATTCAAGACTGAGCCACGGTGGGATGCACGTATCGCGTGAGCCTATGATGGCTAATTCGCAAGACAAAACAAAAATATCTTCGAGGCCACAACATTACTGGTATTAACAAGTGACACTATGTTGGAGATTCTATGAAAAATTGACCCTGGACCATTTTTCTGAGAGTTGTGATTCGCAATGACTATGGTTCTTTCGTAATGCATATTACTATTTTTCACTTCTCTTAGAATTTCAAGTAACATTATGCATCCTCCAGGCACGTGAAAGGTCCCTATAATTTAGTTATATACTCAGGCACTTGGCTAGAATACAACAAGATTGAAGCAGTTTAACTTGTGACTAAAAGTTAAAATATATGATCATGTTATCCTGCCTATTTTTATACTTTACGTATCCACTGAATTCGTGAACTCTCGTACTTCTTGCATCCTAGCTTACGAAAGAGATATCAATTGGCAGGGAGAAAGATACCGCCCCCATTAAATATTTGCTATTTACGGTTGTGTTATAGAATAGCAACCTTTTTAATATTCTTTGTATTTAAGAAACTATTGTACAGTGTATAGACTACACAAGGTTATTACAGTATTTATAAATACTGTTTTCTTAAAATATATGTCTTAATATAGTGTTATAAATAAATATTTTGTTGGCTGATTTTGAATACTGCGTATGCTCATTTTTGTAAAACCAATGAGCATGATTTTGTTGAGCAGTAGTTTGGCTACCGTAGACCTCGAGTAGTCAATGCACCTCATTACGAGAATACACCTGGTGATACGTATGATTTCAGTATTGATTGAACACGGACGTGATTATTTCTAAGGAAAATTCATTGGTGTAAGTAATTAACACTGAAACAAAGATAAGTCAGTTAATATCCGTTGAAGCGGCAAAACATTGTCTGGGAATTTTATTGCGTTGAAGTAAACGCAATATATGGTAACCAAGGGAGTGCTTCTCAATTTCGAACGATATTTAGGAATCTTTGAGAATCATTCAAAAACACATATATAAAAAATATTTTAAAAAATATTTGCAGCATAGCGTCAGGTACGAACTTAACCTGGAAGACGACAATCGGTGGTACGAACAGAAACCAGTTTCGGGGCGTTCACAATGCAAAGGGGAGACGATGAGTCGCCCCATCCTCGTCTCGGAGAGCAAGACGTTCTTCCCCTGTTTTTCTCACGCCTGCCCTTAGAAGAGTCAGCATCTTTTGCTCCTCGCCTTTGGCCCTGATCCCACGGACCGGGCGGCTTAGCAGACAAAGCCCCACGAGCTGCTTATTAGCACAAGGGCCAGACCCCTCCCCAGCGCTCCGTCCCTCTTTCCAGTTCCGTCACGCTCCCCTTGCCAGCGTCACGCCTCTCTACAATCACCTCCCCTTTCCCATACACTCCCCCCTCACTATGGCCCCGTCTATTCTCCCTCCCTTCCTTCCACAGCGCCCCGCCCCTTTCGTCAATGTTACGCGCCTCATGCCAGCGTCTTGCCTCCTGGCTAGCACTCCACCCCACTCTCTCTCCCCCTCCATCGCCTTGGTCCCCTCCCCTTTCGACAACGTTACGCACCTCTTGTCAGCGCCCCTCCTCTTGGCAAGCACTCTGCCCTCTCTCTCTGCTGCATCTCCCCCTCGCCCCGAAATCCCATTGACAAATTAGCGCCTACCCCGCCCGCTCAATAGGGACCCTACTGACGGGGTCACCGTATCGGCCATTCCAAGCCCACCTTACACCCACTGCCTATAGTCTAGCTTTGCACTTGCTTCCTCGACCGTTCTAACGAGCGCCTCTTGATGCCCTGCCTCCGCTCTAGAGTGGCCTCGCCGAACCGCATTCCGAGAGCGTACTCTCTCACGATCTACCCTGTTAGAGAGAAAATTGGCAAGAGAATTTAATCCATTGCCTTTGCTTTGGTTTTAATT
Source organism: Gryllus longicercus (assembly GCA_038098605.1). Taxonomy (NCBI): domain Eukaryota; kingdom Metazoa; phylum Arthropoda; class Insecta; order Orthoptera; family Gryllidae; genus Gryllus; species Gryllus longicercus. The sequence goes on from JAZDUA010000007.1 coordinate 3,597,969, forward strand.
GTCAAACGAACGCGAGAGAACAGCTCTCAATCTCAACCGCTAATTTTGTTTCGGATTAATCAAATGAAGTCCTGAAAAGTGGTACCATTCTCGAGATTTCAGCAAATTTTTGTATAAACGATTAAAAGCGATAATTCCTCCTGTGCTATTTTTCCAGTTTTTTCACGCCTTCACTCACATCCCCTCTCTCTGTCTCTCTCTTTCAGAGATGCTGCTTTTTTCACCGCCGGGAGCGCAACCTGGCGCTGGCAGTGCTGCTGCGGATTAACGCCGGACAAACGAGCAGCGTGTCGCGCTTCATCGCTCAGCGAGCGGCACCGGCGGCGGGGAATTGGAGGGGAGGCAGAAGAGCCTGAACGAACGTAGCAAGTGAGGGGCGGGGATATGTTGGCGTAGGAGAAGGGGCGCCCCTGGGCGGGTGACGCAGGCGGAATGCCGGGAGTGGGGGCGTAATTAAGGACAACTGTAGAGGTGTGAATAAGACGTGTCATGCTTGATTGCTCCACGCAGAGGCATCGGAGGGGGGTGGAGAAGACAGGGTGTGCAGGTGAGGGCAGAGGCTGGCCCAGAAGCATTGATGCTCAGTAAGTGCGGAGGTGTTGCGGCAACTGAGACGGAGGAGGGGGGAGCGATGGCACGGCTGGGCGGCAGAGGAGGCGGAGGGGGAGTGCAAGGGACAGAGTGATGACTGCTTTGGGGTGTGGGCGACGTAAGGAGATGGAAACGACGGTGGTGGTAACGACGTCTGTGCAGACACTGCGTAAAAGGCGGGGAGAAGAGGAAGGAATAGAATAGTTGTGGTGGAGGTGTGGCAAGCGTCGAAGGGACGATGAAGTTAAAGTGTAAAAAGGGCAGAGAGGCGGCTAAGGAGGGTGTGTGCGAATAAAAGAGGCAAGGCGAAGACTGGTGAAAAACGACAATTGAAGAGACGGCGTGGGAAGTGTTGATGAGGTATGGGTGGGTAGTGGGAGGGAGATAATGGTTGTGGATGAGATATGGGGTGGGAGGGGGCGTTCCTCCGTAGCTGCTGCCAGCGGGGCAGGTAGCCTCATCGCCCGGAGTCCCTCCCCCTCCCATTGGCACAGCGCTCCGCCGGCGACTAATGAACTCGTCGCCCTCTCGCTGCCGCCCCGCGCGCTGCTCACGCGCTCAATTGCAGCGACGATGCGACACAGCGGCGCGCGGCATGCGCTGGCAGAGAACTCGCGTCCTTTGCCTTCATTTCACTTCTACACTGAGAACCACTCTTCACGTGAATATACTCGTTACCTCGCAAGGATGCGAGCTATGAGCATGTTGCCCAAGCTGAAATAAAACCTTAGCCGTTCTCGGAAAATATCGCACATGTCGTCGATTTCGTCAGCACATGTCATTCATTTCATTGCCATCTCCTGAGTTACGAAGGAAGTTCTTGCAGGATATCTGCATTTGAACTGCACTGGAGTGTGAGGTTGGCTCATCAAGAGAATACTGATATAAGTAATTTTATCATGAACTTAAATTTGATACTTTTTTTATATTTTCTAAATGTATTTTGAATTTGAATTATACGATTTAGAAATTACTTTATTGATGTAATATGAATATCATATTTAATCAGATGATTATAAACAATGGGTTCCTTCAAAAGAGAACAATCGTCAAAAAACACAAATGGCATGGTTACAAGAGGAAGATACAATTAAGAATTTACACAATGAAACGTACAGAGATATAAATATTAAAAGTGGTTTTCAAGGCGAACACATCAAATAACTCAAACTTGCAAAAACATCTAAAACTCTAAATAATTAATTCTAATGATTCAAGAAATTTTTAATTAAAATGAAAAACTATGTGATGTGAAATAAGGAGCGTTTTGAGTTTTTGAATACTTTCATACATGCATTAAATTTTATCGACAATTCATTTATTAAAATACCAAAATAGTGAATATTTTGATGTTATATTTAGGCATTTGTTAGACATATTTATCATTTTACGTTTGTAAGTAAAATGCCAAACACGCAAGAGTCCGTGTAACTTTTAAATGCGCGGGTTTTCATTAGTTAAAACGTTTACTCTTACTTCCTCTATACTTTCAAAATTTTAAATAAGAAGCGACAAAAATATTTCACAGTCAGTAACATTTATTGCTCTCATACGTAACTAGTCTCTCTCCTCTTCCATTCTTGTTTACTCGTGGTGTGACTGTATCCACCGACAGATATTTTGTCACATGTTCTTGCACGAACCGTGAACTACTAACGTCCTGCACCTTCGGCTAATCATTTTTGGATTCCGCCTCGTACGTCATTTACTGCCCAGCACCCAACGTATAACACACCTACTCACTACCTCGTAGGATAGGAAAGCAGCTGTTCATATTTTGCTTTTCAAAGAAATTTAATTTAAAGTTTTAATTCAAAAAAATCCCAATTACACATATGCACATCAGATTCATACTGCCAAGGTTGCACAAAAACCAGGACATTTATTAAAGCTCAAGTGTGTTGTGATATATATTTCTATAAGGATTGGACAATTATTCCTGGCTCTCCGCAAAGATGACGCAGGAAAGATGCATAGTATATTTTTGTTTATTTTCCTCTTTTCTTTTTCTTTCCTTTTCTTCCTTTCTTTCTTTCCTTCGAGAACCTGACAGAGGAATATGGCGATATGACGCCAGACATCACTTAGGGGATGATGCAAGTAAAACTAGTTCTCCACTTATGTGATAATCGTGCCGCACAAAAAGTGACTCGGAAGCCAACTAAAGCGGGCAGACGTGCGCAAAGAAGCGAAGGTCTGTGCTTAATCTGTTTAAGATTATAAAATAACAAGACGGCGCCCACAGTTGTCGCAGAAACTAACGTTAATACATATTTGTTTTATGTTTACGAAAACATTTGCTTTAATGCAAAAGAAAGTGTTGTTCAATTTCTTACTGGTTACATATCATATTTAAACCAAGAAATACCATTATCACAACTAAAGAATACTATGCAACTTCCTACTACTTTGGTCGGTAGCATAATCATTTTTTTAACCTTTTGTTGTGACATCCTTTTCTCTAGATCCCTTGTCCTTCCCAAAATCTCCGACATAATCAGTGCCGGGTGCTGTTCACCCTCTCTCCGCTTCTTTCATCACGCTCCAATTCCTAAGGAAGCGAAGGAGGCACGGACCGCCGGCTTTTGTTTGCTTTGAGCGCGGATTAAAAAGTTGACAATCGTGGTCTTATACCTTAACACAGACTTTTAATTGAGCCGGAGGTTCCGTCGGCTCAGAAAATAGGTACGAGATATTTTAAACAAAGTTCGTCCGACAGGCGAGTGCGCATTCAGAAACTCTGGTGGGAAGAGATGAAAGTGACCTCCGACTCAACAAAGAGGAGCCTGGTTCGTCACTGAATTCGATGCATCACAGCCTCGACAGATACGTCTAGGACAAGGATGCTCAACCCTCTCTTGCGTTGACCACTTTGGAAAGAATGGTTTGCTCCATCGACTTATATTTTCTGTACTTTACACCACACAACACAATCTTAACCAAAACGGAACAAATCACATTCCTTTCCACAAATACTTTTTGTCGTAAATATCTCGATTTTCAATAATCGAGGGCTTCAGCTTCAGAATATCTTAGCCTATAATCTTCATTGCTGTGCAATGGTTACAAAATGCAGTATATTTCGAGTGTTCTTTCAAAGAACTGATCATTACATTTATGTAGCATTTGTTGCGAATATTTTTTTTCTTGTAAAATAAAGTAAAGTTTAGAATACATAGTGATAATTTCTTTATTTTCCTAAATATTTTACCAATGAACAATGGATTACAAAACATGAGCGACTTGTAATTTATAATTAGATGTTTTGCATATTTATATAAAAAAGTACACCTTCATTCATTCTTTTATGTTATAACTTTAATTTTTATATTCATTATACCAATATGTCGTGATTTACATTTGTATACTGACCCGCAGCCGATCTTTAAACGTGGTTGATCCCGTTTAAAACTTTCTTGACTCCCAAGGAGTCGATACCAAGCCCGGTGGGTATCTGTGGTCTAGAAACATAGGCCCTGGGAAGATATCTGACACCTAAAATGATTCTGTATTTGTGTTACATATTTAAAGTCAAGTAGAAAGCAAAGATACGTATTGAGAATCAAAAGTTTAAACGTTTATTAGGGGGTGACTTCTAGGAATAGATTTGGACATTTTTTTGTCAATCTATACGTTTAATACTTTAAAGAGAGACCACGCGGTTCCAAGAAGACACCTACAAATCAACTTGTTACCATATTAAAGAGACATCCTGTTCCGAAGGGTTCGAGGAGGTCGATGGGAAATGCGGAATATGTGAAAGATTGAAGCGGGAGGCGGCGGGGGAGGGAAAATCCAATACTCCTTCCGGGGTCTCCGTCTCAAAGGTGTAATACGTTTCATGAGGGAACTGGGTGAATTCCGCTGCTTTGAAGACTCGCAGGGCGGAGCGGAGGAAGGACGGAATGGGACGAGTGAAAATTGGGCTGAGGGAGGGGAGAGGAAGGAAGACGAGACGATATGAGGGGAAAGAAAGGGAGGGAAGAGGAGGCAAGAAGAGGAAATGAGAACGAGGGGGAAAAAGGCGAGGGCGAAGGAAGAAAAAAGAAGAGGACGGAAGAACAAAAGTGGTAAGAAAGAAAGATGATAGAAAAAGGAGGGAAGAGTAGATAAAGGGGGAGAAGAAGATGGCATGTGTAATGCGGATTGTGATCAGTAGATCGATGGTAGGGCTCAGATGAGCATCTCGAATACAGGCGCCAATGCTTGTGAGTTTAAACAAATGCCGATATTTGTCACTCGGTAGATGGAAAAAAACCCGCGTGTTTAAGGCACCAAAGACACTGATAGTCAAGTCATATAACCTTATCAAGGCAAAGATGCGATTTTAAGGAAGAGTATTATAGCGGGGCACAAAATAGAGACTGGCATACGCTCGAAGCGTGTAAAGAATCTTGGTCATTTGCGTAGTAAAGGAATACACTTAAACGAAACACAAATTGCAAGTCATAATAAACACACACAATGGAGATGGTTGTCATGGAGGTGAAGTGTACGGGTATCAGTGAGCAAGTATCTTATAATGAGTCAGTGAGCAAGTATCTTATAATTCGTACACGGTACACGAAATGTTTACACAAGTGAGAATTAAAAGTAATTTTAGTGATGAAAATGGGGCTTTTCTCAAAGGTATTTTGGTTTCCGAGCAAGTCTCTACATTATAACAACAAATCTTAATACAAACACGAGCTTAGATGTAGGAGCAATATTCTGAGCAAGGCAACCTCGCGTGCAGCGGAGCAAGTTGAGATAATATTGAGATGATGTTGAGATGAGTTGGGAAGCCAAACTTGGGCATAACCAGGAGGGAGCGCAGATCTCCGCTCAACTCAGTTATGCAGATATCTACGCACTTAAGTCATCTTCCTTTAACATATGTGAAATCTATCTCACATTAAATACTTCACATTTCTTTATTTGGCCCTTCCACAACTTTAACGTCACTTACTACTGCGCAGTTAAAAAATCGTTAAGAAAACACTTCATTGCTGTCGGGGTGGGTACATATTTAATGATGATATCGAAAAAAGCCATCGATATTTTTAAATTATATTTTAAATAATTTTCATATATGTTCTTAGATCTTGAATATGAAACGTCAGTTGCGACTGAAATGTTCTATGCCTGGTGCGAATCTGTCGCGCCAGTTGTGACTACAAATATCAACTAGAAACACTACACACTGACCTTCAACGAACTGATTGGCCTTATTCTATAATTACTGGACTCGTCAAAGATATTACGCACATTTTAAATTTGCAAGTACGAGCGTATAAAATGGATTCACACACTTACTGTATTAGTATTAATGTTTCGTTCCACATTCTTTCCCAGCAGACATACAGCACTACTAAAAGGAACATTTAGAAATTGTATACAATATACCGAGCAGAACTCAGACCTCAAATTTCGAACCCTTCCGCCACATTAATCAAACTCTCAAGTCACTACGTTCTGCAAAAAATGAATCTCGCCATACTGTAACTTCCGAGAACAATTGCCAACGGATTTAAGAGCAACCCAACAAAAGACACCCAAAATGCCTCACCTCATTCTCACATCCGACACACACGGGAATCTTCATACTCTTTTGACGAGGTCCAGTAACTCAAAGAGTTTGCACAAAGAAAACTTCTTAGAACAATCATTAACACAGGCGGTGGTATCACTTTTCTTTCCTTGTGTCGAACGGCGCGAGGAGGATGGTTCAAAACTTATCTAATAAATTTTTCAGAATGTAAACGCTCAAAAGGCCAGAAAATGAAACAAGACTCAGCGGAACCGGAGACGAGAGCCTCACTAGCGTGATAGATGTCTTGGACGTATTGCTATTTCTTGGAATTCCCCCGTGCTGTATTTCAATTTTGAAAAAATGCATAACTCATATTTTCAGAGCAGTTACACTATATAATATGGGTCGTGTTTAGAACGCTTGAAGCTTTCTGATTGGACAGGGAAGGACAGTTTTTAACGTTTTAATTTTCGTTTTCACGAGAAAGGTAATATGGTAATCAGTTGTCTGTATATCAAAAGAATCCGTCTGGAAGTATAAATGAGAATTTATTACACAGAAATAACTTTCAAAAGAGACGCTAAAATTCAGGTTTTGCAGCAATTACACTCAGTTGTGCGGCTTTCATCTCCTATCTGCGCGAGACATCAGAAACAGATATTTCAGGAGACATCAGAGACAGCAGAAACATCATCCTTGACATAATAAGGACTGTCCTTGGTTTCACGTCCATTATTACTGACATCTTGATGTTTAGGCTCTTCCCATGTTTATCGTCTTCCTTTTCAGTTTTTTCTCTCTCGAACACTCTTCCCTTTACTGCTTTCCCTCTATTACTTGTGAAATGAAATCCTCAGTCTTTGTTTATCTCCGTGTCTTCACCGTTGTTAACATTTTTATAAAGATGTTTATCCTATTTTAGTGCCCCAATAAGTTCCTCTTCAGTTTTTATTTGGATTATAAAATTAAACTTACTATTTTTAGATTTAATTTCTTTTTATTTGTCTTTTTAGACCAGAATTTTCATTTAATCATTTCCCTTCTCTTCTGCGTTTGGCCTTACTCGTTGAGGGAGCAGAAAGGTTTTCACTCCGGAGAAATGCTCAGTTCTATTTCCGAGAAACACTTTGACTTTCATGGAGTCGAGAGACCGGCTCGTCAACTGGCTTGTGCCCGAAGGGTTGGGGAGGGGGGAAGGAGATGGAGAGGGGGAGGAAGATGGATTCCACGGCTGGTGGCCGGATGAATATTCAGTCTCTCCTCTTTTCCTTTTCTTATCTCTCCCTCTCTTTTTTTCTCTCTTCACTCAGCAGTCCTTTTCCTTCTACGGTATTCAAACTCAGAGTACGATATTAATTTATGACAAATAATGTAGTGAGCAAATAATAACTATTATTATAGTAATAATAGTTACCGCTGTGACTCAGTGCTTAGGAACCTGATTTCGCAGCCGGGACGCCCGGGTTCGATCCCCGGGCCAGCCATCCTGACCGAAGTTTTCGTGGTTTCATGGTTCAAAAATACCATGACCACCTCTTATCATAATAATAATAATAATAATAACAATAATAATAATAATAATAATAATAATAATACCGAGCGAAGTGGCTCAGTGCGTAGCGCACTGACTTAGTAATCGGGAGGTCCGGGTTCGATTCCCGGGCCGGCCATCCTGACCGGGGTTTTCGTGGTTTCCCTCGGTCATAAAGGCGAATGCTGGGATGGTTCCAAAGGTCCACAATCACCTATCGCCTCCTAATCCATTCCTATCATCGTTCATCTTCCATACCCCCGGGCTAACAACCATGGGGGATAAAAATCGGATCCAGCTAAATGCTGGTCCCCCCTAAGAATTGTTGCAAGCACCTGCTACCGCGATAATAAATAAAAACTGATCGAATAATAAATAAAAACACGATCACCTATCGCCTCCTAATCCATTCCTATCATCGTTCATCTTCCATACCCCCGGGCTAACAACCATGGGGGATAAAAATCGGATCCAGCTAAATGCTGGTCCCCCCTAAGAATTGTTGCAAGCACCTGCTACCGCGATAATAAATAAAAACTGAGCCACGGTAAATGCAGGATGCCTGCTTGCGTGGTCCTAGTCGGCCGATTAACGAATAATAATAATAATAATAATAATAATAATAATAATAATAATAATAATAATAATAATAATAATAATAATAATAATAATAAGAAGAAGAAGAAGAAGAAGAAGAAGACGATAAAAAAGAAAAGGAAGAAAAATAGTCAGTGCGTTACGCTCGTATGTAACACAACAATATATATGACTATATTTTCAAATTAAAATTTGCAGAATTTATAATTGTGCCTTTACATTCAATATTTTTTTAAATATAATATTGTGCTGTAAACGTATCACATACTTCTTTAACCTATGAAAGCTAGCAGGCTAGGAATCTGGCGAACAGTCGCTGTCTTTTTTAGTCTTCAAAACGCTAAACACTTAGAAGCGCGCGGGAATAAGCCAGATGGTCAGAATGACAGTGGACTCTCTGATACAAAACAACAACAAAATGCACCCTCTTGTCATCGTTGGAATAAACGACTTTTAAATTTGTTTTGGAACAAATTCAAAGAGAGATTAAAAAACTACAAGCAGTTATACGAAATCTGTTCTAGGCGGCTGATGTCGGAGACAAGATTGTCAGTATGAAACTACATTCGTTCAAGGGAACTGTCTCAAACTAGATGACAGTCAAATTTGCACTTCTACTCCATTCTGTCATGTCTCCAAACTTAACGCGTAGAGGAAAGTTGCGAAGTTTAGAAGAACAATCGCTGTCCCAAGAACTACCTTTTGTTGTGCTACCAACCTGCCTACCTACTTACCGATCTACCTACGAAGTTGTCAACATGACGCCCGCCGGTGCAATGGGTTGATTGGCAATTAGTTTTCCACGTTTAAAAGGCACTTACATAATGATAGAAGAAACGGGGTGAGGTCTGAAGTATATTAAAAAGTGTAATAGTTTGTTCAACGGATTTACTCCGTTGGTGTGGTGAATCTCTCTTTTGAATCACGTTCGATCGAAGATCCCCCGCTGATTTCAAAGCATTCAACCCTTACGAGACGCCCATCCCCTGGCGTCTCCGTGTTATTGCCCCACCCAACCAGCACCGCTATGTACACCCTGCCTCCCCCACCCCGCTGCGCATCTAATAGAGATTTATAGAGGAGGGTGGAGGCTCGTGTAGCCCTCCCGGCGTAAAGACGCGTCTTAAGTTGTTTCCGTCCTAGAAGGGTGATTTAGGGCTTGGGCCGCCCGCGAGACTCCGCAACTTCGTAAGATGCCCACGACGAAGGCGGTGGAGGTAGTGTCGGTAGTATTGGTACTGTTGAATGTGGTGGTGGAAGCGATGATGAATGTAATGAGATAATGTTGGTAATGAGATGATGGAGGTGATGGACTGGATGATTGAGACGTGAAAGTCATAGAGGTGATGGATGCTGACGATGGCTGGCTTTGGAAATGACACAAACACTGGAAAGCATGAATCAAAAGTGGACCAAGAGAAGGACGGTAGTGCAAGTAAAATTGGCAATGTGCAAGTAATATAAAGCCATAAAAATTGTGATTAAATCATCTAAATGACATGTAATAGGACAGACTACAACCAGTCCCTATTAGTTGACAGCTTCTTATTCTGGATAGATTATTTGTCAACATCAAATACCTTGCCTATATTTGCTTCTTCTTGGTGTAGTATTGAGGAAACGGTGATTAACTGCTATTTTTTCTTCAAAAATAAATTTAAGGTATTCCCCGTTCGAAATTTTAGAGACATTTCCGAATATCCTTGGGTGTTTAGAAGCACAGGTGTTGACAATTCGAATTCCTGGTGGCGCACATGTAATGCTAATGAATATGGCCAAGCCACCTGATGCCAGGTCAAAATTATACCCATTTGTTCGTCTGTAGTCCGTGATAGTAGCGACTTATTCTCATGACTGAGGCAGTCATGCAACTGGACAAGTTAAATTCCTATTTAGAATGTCAAAGAGAGACGAGACGAGACATCAGAATTCAAACGATACAGTTCCCAGATCGTGTTGCATATTATTACTACGAACAGTTTATTTGAGAGACACTAACAGACTATTCGTAGCTTTAGTGAGATTAAATTGGTAAGAAAAGCTGGAGGTTTGCAAGGAGAGCATTAGGTAAGGTGCTCCTCCAAACGAACGCAGATGAAAACATTCAATGGGGTAATTCTTAAGCATGACAATAGTGCCACGCAAGGCATGATGGCGGACCTAAACGCCAGTCTGCGAACACCAGAAGGAAAAGGTGCTGTGGCGCGGCAGTTTTCGTCATGAACGAGAGAAGAGATATCTCGTTTGTTGTGATTTTCTTTATCAACATCACTTACAAATTATTATTTCCACGAATCCATATCACTTTTGACCCCTATTGTTTATACTTCTTAATTTAACATTACACATAATTAACAATGTTCATAATAAAATAATAATGCTCGTGGCAGCAAAAGGTCGATGTTTTGACATTAGAAAGTGCCATTGCATTATAGGGTAGAGCAATCATTACATCTGGCTTTTGTCAACTGAGAAAATCATGCAAAAAAGTGTTTCATTCCTGTCATAGCGAGGGCGCGATTGCTTTTGTGTAGACGACTTTTATTATATTTTTATTCGACAGAATCGAAACCGTATAGATAGAATTAAAAATTCACAACGCTCGAAATATGAACGAAATCAATCATCTAAGAGCAATTAGAAATCACGGTAATGGGAGCTGTCAAACACACTTTTGTTTCTAGCGTTATGTTGTAATATAAATGATGAATTTAACATAAGATATTGCAATCTCAAGTGTTCACTGTACTGATTCAGACATCAAATGTAAGTTTGAGTTCATAAAATCATATCTACATCGTTTGAGCGTAGTTTTTTTATCTAAATATTCAACAGCCTACAAGCATCGGTGTTTTGACTCAGTTTTGAAACCTAACTATAGAAGCGGAGAATTTGGAGGTTCTTCAAAACATTGCTTACTTTTGAGTTTTACCTGCTAAAAACGAAAATATGTTATACAAAATTAAATGAAAGTGAAATGATTTTCTTTAATTTTGTTCATGTGATCAATGACGTGCACAGAACATTTTCAGTTGATAAATTGATATACGATATGTCTACAGTGTACGGTTGCAACAACTTACTTAATTATAACTTTCCAACTTTCTTGATAATAAGGAATTTGATTTCGGCAAACAACTCTATAAGAGCAAAAAGACGACCAGATCCTAATCCTAAAGTTTCACAATATTTTAAGATCCTCTTATAATCACGCAAAACATCGCATGCAAAAATGCAAGATGTAGCATCATCGTTTTTTGAAAAGTCAATTTCGGCAAATTACTACTTAACTTGCGCTGACAAAAACATAGGAACAACATTGTCGTTTTCGTTACGGCAGAAGCACAACCAGGGCGTCCCGCAGGGTCCTAAAGCTGGGCCATAACGCGGGCGGCGCTTTACGAGACCTGCAGGAGTCGCAGGGCGGTTGCTCCGCCGCCTCCGCCGTTTGACGACTCCGCCCGGGACTTTCCGTCAAGAGCTCGAGGCCTCAGGAGGAAATATGCCGAGATTGAGAGCGGCTGCAGAACCGAGGAGAGGAGTCGGCGGCAGCTTCAGGGGGAATAGTGGGAATGGTGGTGGGCAGAGGACAGTGTTAAGAGGCGGTGATGGTGGTGGTGGAGGTAATAGTAGTAGCGGCGGTGGTGTAAGTGAAGGGAGCGACCGCATCGACGACGGAAGTGGTAACGAGAGTGGGATCAGTGATAGCGGTGGGGAAGGCGAGGTGGAAAGCAGTGTGGAAAGTGATGGCGGCAGCAGTGGCGAGGGTGATTATGACGACAATGGTTGCGAGAGCAGTGGCGGCGATAGTGAGGGAGGAGATGGCAGAAGTGGTAGCGATGGTGGTGGAGGTAGCGGTAGTGAGAGCGGTGATGGAAGAAGCGGTGTCAGGGGAGTGATGGCGACAATGATGGGGGTGGTGACAGCGGCGATGGTGGCGGGGATGTTGATGGTGACACAGCCTAGATGGAGCGGGTGGTGGTGGTAGCAGTGCTGGGTGCGGTGGCGGTGGCGGTGGCGGTGGCGGTGGCGGTGGCGGTGGCGGTGGCGGTGGCGGTGGCGGTGGCGGTGGCGGTGGCGGTGGCGCTGGCGGTGGCGGTGGCGGTGGCGGTGGCGGTAGCGGTAGCGGTGGCGGTGGAGGCGGCGGGGCGACGTGAAAGGATGGGGAAAGTGGCGTGAGAGGGAACGAATCCAAACATGAGCAGCCTGAGAAGTCGCGCGTTGTTTTATGAAAATCTGTCAGAAAGAGCGCCTCCGGAGACGTAGACGGAGTCCTCCTTGCTGTAACTTGTCACTTAAACTTCGTTATGGTGGAAAATGCAAGCTCCCATTATATAAAAATGTGTATGTCACGCGATATGCCTGGAAGATGAGATATTCATTCAATTCTTAATATTATATTCATAATTTTTAAAAATATCCATTAAACCATCTTTTAAGAAAATAATATTAAAGGCAAATCAAGTTTTTATTACACCTTCTCATACGAATCGGGGTACATGTGTACCCTAATATCCCTTTTTTGTGGTACATGTTGCGTTTATTATGAGATATTAAAATTTCGTTACATTACCTGAAATACTTCAATTGACAATGACGTATTAAAGAATGTAATGAAAGCAAGCACAGGGGTGCGTTTGTACGCCATCTGGTATTCCGTGTATTCAATTTTTATTGCTATGAATCACTTTGAACAATGTACATTTCGAATTGGCACGCCCATCTTCTGATGCAAATGAAAGTGGCATTACTGAAACGCCTGCAAGTTTACAATTACGCATTTGAATCATCTCTTCAGTCTACCAGTAGAAGTGAATGTTTCTAGTGTATTTTTGCATTTCAGAGGACAATATTGAAGGAAATTATAACAGAAAAAATGTAAAAAGAGGATATTTATGTCGTATCCGAGGCAAGAACTTATCGAATATTAAGTTGAAAAGAGTCTGAAAAACCTTGCACATTATTCGTGTGGGGTACACGTGTATTCGGCGTTTTTTCATCGACTTGGTATGTGGAGGGTTAAGAATATAACATTTTTATTATCATAGCACTATTATAAGTTTATTTAGCAATAAAACGGCAACTAAAGAAGGTTAAAAATTATTGTTGTAAAATGCCCACAACAACTGAAACATTTGAGAATAAAAAAATATCTAGAAAAGCTCAAGAATAGTCCTCCAAATCGATGTAAGTACGAAGCTCTCAACCGATCAAAGAAGGTTGCAGATAGAATTTGCTTATTATTTGAGCGTTAATCCCTTCCTCTTGCACACGAGCGTTTTCGAAAAAAAAATATCGCAAGTCTCTCCTCCGTCAGAGCGCGACGCGGTGCCGTCAGACCAACATGATCTGTCGATGCGGCGGATGCCAGTTGTGGTCGGGGTGAGTCCCGGGGCTACTGCGTCTGTTTGTTCAGGAGATTGACTGCAGAGTAATGTGTGTGCGTGTATGTGTGTGTTTTCGGGGAGAGAAATAAGGAATGAGCTCAAGTACATGATTTGGGCCGAAGAAAATCGAAGTGAAATAAGGGGCGATGTCACAGTAGAAGGGTAGATTTTGTAATCTATTAGTATCAAGAGGTCTAATATTTAAAACCGAAAATTATTTCGGGATCTGTTGCACATTCTTACAACTCCTTTACATTAAGAATTTATAGCATGGAAAGTGCATAACATTAGTATTCTTAAACATATGACAAACAGAAAGGGAACTCTCAAAATGCGTAAGCTGTGGAGCTGTGAAAATTGGATTTCGAAAGTGGAGCTGAAAAGAAGATAATAAAGAAGGTACATGCAGATAGCATCATAGCACTCTGTAGTAAAGGGTGAGGGTGGAAAACATTTTCTGGAAAATTGGCTATGGTGGCGACCGCGTTACGGAGAAATTTCTTTGCAGGCAATGGTGGTTGTGGGGGTGGTTGATGTGGTGGTTGTTGTGGTTGTTATGGTTGTGATAGAGGTGGGACTGTAGTCGAACTAGATCAGATTCTATTTATTTGCGCTAGAGTAATTGAAATGGCGACTACAAACTACTTTAGTATCACTGAAAATGGTAGTCTTGTTTTACCATTAATTAAATGATTCTTTAATGTGAAAACGATCTCAGTAAAGCTTGGCACAGAACTTAACGCTAAATAATACTGATAAATGACCAAAACGCATGCAATAGTTTCCAATGTTTAAGAATGCAAACAAATTTTCAAACTAGTAACATACTTTGCGTGTATAAAGTAAATTTATATTTTCTTACTGAGTGTGCATGTATGCTAGGACAAAATTAAATAAAAGTTACAATAAGTTGAAAAATACTCGTATGTTACTAAATGAAACATACCTTGGTTGTATCATTGGAGTTTTTGAAAGTTTTCTTCTCATAACACTAATGCTGCTTTATTGTGGCCTTCAGGTCACAGAACCACACAGCTCTCATTACATATTTTTATATATGCATTGGAAAGTAGTAATTTACTTGAGATATATCCACAATCCTCGTCACATACGGACACGCTGCCACTGCTGTCAACACCTGCCAGGGAACTAGTTGCCTACAAAACAGCACAAGGACCAGCGTTTTATTTGTAACACTAGCGCTACATGTATACCTAGGTAATGCTATCCAATGTCTTTGGGCCCAACCGAGTTTAAAACTATATGACAACAACTTCCTCGCCAGGAAAATCCGGGAAGCAGCTGAAAGACTTGGTAACTTAAGATACTGATATCTCCCTCTAAAGTGGGTAGAGGTTGCACGCCGGCAAAACTCGAATGGCTGGGCTACACCTGTATCCCGCTCGAGTGCTCCAGGATTAATAAGTTTAAAACAGTTCTCACGAAAACATCGGTATGACAATTTCTTTTGTTTTTTGTTTATACTTTCTATTGTCAGTTTGTTCTTTTTAAGCAGTCTTTTCTGTTCCCTTTATCCACAGAAATATTGCGAATTATAACTGCACCAAAATAAAAATACATTAACATTCATTCAAAAGGGCGCCAATAGCAAGTCAAACAACATGAGCTATTTCCAATTACGTTTTTTAAAAAACGAAGTTTAGGTTTTTCTTCATTTATTTATCGCAGTTGAAAGGAACATATACAATGTGATTTTAGAAGTTTTGAATCGATAATATCATGTGAAAGGTCCCACTTCACGCAAGAAAACTGAAAGAAGAGTTACTGTAATGAGAGCGATGTACTATGGTGAAGTACTGTTGTCACGTTCGGTGAATGACTAATGATACAGTATCAACTCATAAATGAAATACTTCGTATATTAAGAGACGAGGAGTATTCCCATTTTCACCCTAAAAGAAACTTACAGATTTAAATGTCCCTAGAAGAAACTTAAGATTTAAATGTCATGCGCTAAAGCTTAGTAGCTGTCTCATCATATTTAAATAAACATTTTGAGATAACAGAGTATTTGTTTCGAGAGTTTTTATGCAACTTATAATGGCTAAAAATGTAATTTCATCTGCAATTACATACATTACAAACTAGTAGTACACGAGTACTTCAGGGTTAAGATTTGTGAATTTCTTCTATTGCTTTCTTCCATTGTGCACGGCTAATGTTGAGAAAGCGGCCTCTTTGTGGCAAAAAGTCCCCTGAAAGTCAGCAAACGTACACTGTAATACGCTTTATGAGAGCTTCCCTCACTGTCACTTCCCAATTCAGTGGGAAGATTATAAAGATTATTTTTTCTAATGAGTTCATGTATATTATCCTACTGAAACGGGCTAATATGTAACAATTTGTGCTAGAAAAAAATATATTTTCATTGAACTAGCGATCAAATAAAAGTGGCACCTGTCGATGCGGCTGTGTAGACTAAATTCTCATTCGCCTGAACTTGGGATAGTTCATCCTGTCACTTCAAAAACTTTCTGTAGTTCTTTACGTCCATCATGGAAATGTCTTGTTAAAAGTCAGCGAGGAGAACTACTCTCCGTCTGTTTTTCGAAGCGCGCTCTTGGACATTCTGTGCTCCTTAACAAGTTTCTGCGAGAGTTAAAGCCGTGCGGATGGATGGAACGTCGAAACGAGTTTTTGAACCTTTCTAACTGCAGCCTGAGTTGTCATTGCTTGTGACGGCAACAGAACTATTGCTAAATAAACACTGTATGCCATCCAAAGCAACAAGAAGAACTTTATATCTGTAAAGTGGATCTTGTAGATCACAGTGCAAAAAAAAAAAAATAATAACTTCGTGAGCGAAAAGAAAAAATTAATTGCCTATGGTCAGTCAAGAGCAACATTAGCAGCGAATTTTTTTTGCGTGGTTCGGTATCTTCTGGATTTTTTGATATTAGGTAAGTTACCGAGGCGTAGAGACATTTGCCAAATGTAATGAGGGTCAGTAATATTAGGTGAAACAAGTCTTCCTTGAAGAAATAAGTTTCTTTTCACATTTTTCCTTTATTACGCTATGTTCTGCTTATTGTTACACGGAATTGTATAGTAAATCTCCTACAATGTATCCAACGTATAGGTTTTTACATAATTAATTTCTTTTCGGAGTGCTGAGTGAACATAAGCTCCGGTTTTAACGTGTAAAAACTCCCTTCTTTGATATTCATAATTCTCATGTTCCTGAAGTCTCTGTGTTTTTAGCAAGTCCAGAAATTTAAAAATCATCTAAAAACCTCACTGACAACAAGAACCCAGTGAATCTTTAGAAACAAGCAAATATTCTACGTACTGTACACGCAGCTTCAAGTTTAAAAATTTAAAAGTGAAAATGTACTCGGATGAAAACGTACTTAATTTCACGTTATCAAGGAAGATCTAATGATAAATCTAATAAACATATAAATCAACTCAATTAATGTGAAAGGACCCATAACTTTAAAATTAACGAATTGCAAAACTCTATTATGTACAATGTTATGAATTTTTAACGAACACGTAGCGTCTGAAGGAGTGAACAGGAGAAACGCTGTGAATGCCTTCCTTCACCAACGCAGCGATCTTGTGGAGGCCACGGCAGCAGCCACAGCAAAGATCTGCTCCAGAGTCAAAGAGCTGGGTGAGGCGCAGGGAGGAGACAAGGGGGTGGGAGGGAGTGACGGGGGGCGAGGGGAGAAGAGCGACGTCGCTGGCACGGGCGGCGACGGCCGCCCGCGAAACGAAAAGCCGTTTTCCATCGCTTCCCCTCCATTGATTTTTACGTCCTCTTCCCTCCTCAGCCGTTGACCCACGACTCCCCACGCACCTCCACCCCCGCCACCTAACGATGATCCTCTTTTTGCGAGTGGATTAAAATCCGCACAGCGGACGATATGAATAATTCCGCCGGAGAAAGTCGGACTTTTCGGTCGGATTCCTGCGCCATCCTCTCTCCTTCCTCGTTCGAGTCGCCATCTCTTCCACCGTACCACTGATCCACCTTGGTCAGTATTTCGCGCTGCATGTTACAATTAGTGGCCTGCGTCGCGTGGGTGGGTACGTGGCGTGGGTGGTAGTGAATGGGATGAAATGAAATGCTTGGGATTGAATGTAATAACAGGGAATTGGAATGGAATGGTATAGGAAGGGATGGGAATGGTTGGTATGGATTAGGAACGTATGGGTTGTGGCGGGATGGAATCGGATGAGATGGGGTGGAGTGGGGTGGGGTGGGGTAGGATGGGATGGAATAGGATCGGATGGGATGGAATGAGAAGAGATGGGGGTGGGATGTGGGCCATCGCACACGGCACCCGAGGTCAGCTATTGTCCATTGTCTTTTCGTGAAATGAAAGAAGACAGCGGCGAGGAACATCTTTCCCTCAGTAGGATTAAGATACGTAGACCCAAGATCGTTAGTAACTTAAATGCCTTCAACTCCATTTACCTCTTAACTATTTATTAATACACCCACGGAAGTGTTTATATGGATTTTCTTTGTAACCCTCTACAATACTTCTTTAACACTGAAAACTGTGACTCCGGATAATGGCTTATCACTGAAACTTCTTGAACGCTGTTTAAAGTTAGTCGGTTCTAAAAAAAAAATAACGATCGCAATGTGAATTATTTCAGTGATACTTAGGAACATTTAAAACCACTTAAAAATAATACTGATATCCGTTAGCCCTACCGATGGTGCAGGAACCCATAAAATATCCATTAAGGCCGGACCTTCACTTACTAGCAATTTTTAACGCACTTTTTAAATAACATTGTCAATATAGCAATTTTAGAAACTTTTTGAAATGTATGTATGTTAATTCCTTGTAGTTAATTGATAAAATAATTTATTAATTGAGATAAAACGTATTTTTACTTACGATGTTTTAAAATTTCGTTTGTTAGCCTTGGATAATTTGCATTATAATACTGTTTGTTTCCTCGCTTATTGGAAAATAGAGGTCGTGTTGGCGAATAGAAACTGCGCCAATGACCAACTTATGAGAGTCGTAAGCCTTTAGAAATCCATGTGCAAGACGACATTTTTGCCTTCAACACTCCCTTCAATTCGTTTCTGAGTGTCTTACTGTTGGCGTTAGGAAGAGCACAAGATTGTCTGTTTTATACTTCTGGCTCAATAAGAAGCAACGTTCACACTGGCTCTAGAGCGTTCTAGGAACATTCACTTCAACAAACGAGCAAATTAAATTTTTGGGTTCTGGTTATTTTCTTGAGGACGTTTCATGTGCATCAATGTATAAAACAGCAATAGCATAAAATTTTTATTTTCTCCAGGAAGCTCGTTTATGAAGATGACGCCGCTCATTTCCATTCCTAGGAGCAGACGGCGCGCAGAGCAGACAACTGCCTGCCCCTTCTCTTTATTTCGTTCCTCTTCCCTACATGTGAAAGCGTAGGTTTTGGTGGCCAGAGTCAGTATCTACTTGGCTATGCATTGTGCCCTAAGGTTGGTCGCAGCAGGCCTGCGGAAATGTTGGTTGAGACGTGGCGTCTCCCGAACAGCCAAGTTAATTTTCACTACTTGCGTTTGGTGGCTTTTCACTCATCTACAACCACACAGTACAGGAAGATGTCAAAATATCAAATTTCTTAAGATTGCTGTTTTAGCTTATCATTCACTAAGTACATTATTAGGGACAATATCTATCTTCGGAATTTGTTTTTACCATTCTACTTGTTCAGAGTAAAGAGGATTCCAGCTGGAATATGGATAGAGGATTGCGACGCATCTGCATCTGATTTGAAAGTTAACTTCAACACGTGCAGTGGAAGTAATTCTCTCCTGAGCTTTTTCTTTCTCACAACGTTAAAATGTGCAAGAGATCGCAATGGCGAATGGCCTGCTAATTTTTTTCCGTACGTACATATATTAATGAAGTCATCATTGCGCCTCGTGATTCCAGCAGCAGTGTAGCCTCATGTGAACCCCCCAGCATTTTTTTCACAAGAACTGAAATTCTGCAAAATCCTCATCTTCCTTCGGAATAAACTCTTGTGGTACAAAAAAGAAAAGCGCATTCTGTGGTCCACTGTTGAAAATGGTTTAATTAACTGCCGCAATAACGTCACTATGATGAGAAGCGTCTTTCATTTGTTCCTCTCAAGGACATTTGACGAACAACCACTTAGCACCTCTAGTCGATCATTTCACTCCAGTCAAGACACATCTCAGATCATTCATACGCTATCTGATTTTCCCAACGCACTAGCAAGTAGTCACTTACGGGTGACTCAGCTGTCCGTAACATGAAAGTGCATTCCCCATACAATTCTTCGAGAATATCACTGCAAACTGTGTTACTGGTTCGCAAAAAATCTATTCAGGGTGACAGGCTCCTTGAAAAAAGTTATTGTTGCAATGGAACGTCCACCGGCTTACCGGAGGGTTAGATGGGGGCTGCTCCAATGCAAGATTTTGAGGCAAACTGCCCGCGGGTGGCCGGTGCTTTGCTCTGCGAGATATTCCCCTTTCACTAGACCCATTTCTCCTCTGCCGATGACAGAAGCAGCGCTCCGCTTCCCTGCATTCCGTTCCCCTGCCCTACCCTGGATTGATTGATTAGTGCTTCCGGGCGCGGCAACTAGTATTCTCGTTAGTCACGTAAGTGTAGCGTATGTTTTATCGCGAGAAGTGGTGGTAATCTTTACCCGCTGGATGATATCCGGCGCCGATCTACCCATGAGACAGCGGGAAATGGGTAGGTGTGTAATGTATGGTCGAACACGCGTCCCATCGGGATGTAGAGGGTAACCGGCTGTCGGCTGGAAACGCCGCAGAAAACAAAATGCGTTTTGAATATTCTCTGTCCTTGCGATCCTTTCCGCTGGCCACGAAGTTTTGCTAAAGACGCAGTTCAATATGTACTACATTGCTCTGAATGCTACACTGACACTCTACTCCAGCAGATCATATAATAAGACAGCAACGTGTTTAGACAAGTCTATAAGAGCACGTCTGGCTGTAAGCGATAACGTACGGCGACGGTTTCGGATTGTTTTGAAAGCACCTGATAAGCACTGAAAGACGAAACTAACACGAAGAGTTAATAAAAGTCCTAATGGATGAAATATTTACTCCTTACGAAAAGCACAAGGTAGAGGGTAAGAACTACACAGGGGACTGTTGTTGAACCCTCGTTGTTAGACGACAGTTCAGTTAGCCAAGGAACCAACCGATTTTCACGACGCGGTTCCCCCGACCATGACTCGGGGACCACCATTCCCTCCGATAATCGGACGATGCCTTCAGATGCGACTGCGCTTAAAAATGCCTGCAAAACGATCAATGCAGAGAGACCAGCGTTGCTGTAATCTCGTTTCATATATGAAACAGAACCTCTTTTTTTATACACGAGGCTATGAAAGCACAATGGGAATTTGATTCTCGGAAATGGAAGCTGTAAATCCAGACGCGCACGGCATGTATCACCTAATGCGAATTAGGTTGAGAATTAAAATAACATCACCATATTACAGTACATGGAATTCGAAATGCATGAATATGGTATTACATTTCAGCCAGCGCGCATTATGAAAAGCAGCCGAGAAGCCAGAAATGTTAGGGATTATGCTACAAAGACGAAAGAGGTAATGAAATCTGAAAGCAACGAGAACCCAACTGGGGCTGTGGTAATATTAGATTTGTTCTTATATATGATAGCAATACAAGATTTTTAAAAAGTAAAAATGTTGCCAAATCATATACATGGTTATTAATGTTAAATTTAAAACTTTTTTATTTTTACATACGTTTTAGAACGAAATAATGTGTATAATAGAAAATCTCCTCTTCATTTAAATTGTAGAACTGTCGAATAACCATAATTGATACCGCCTCAACCACTGCTAAAATGCAAGAAATGTTTCTCCAAATATATAATATATTTTAAGGACCTTACTACCAAGCTAAAACTTGGTAAAACCACTTTACATGATAGAAATATATAAAATATATCGGGGTATTAACTGTGTCCGTGGCTCATGCTACATGGCGTTAGTTCTTCTATTTATTTCGATCCCAATTCGATACTACATTTTGAATATGTCTTACGTAAGCATGAGCACAGAAGCTTAAAGCTTGCAAGCCTTTCAGTAAAAGTCTTACGTGTTATGCTTATGCGAACGCATTGTGAATGAGTCCGCGTGTGGACGTAGACCTAACTTTTATATTAACTGATGCGTATGTTTATGTTTGCCTTGTGAATGGCCCTTAAATCCCCTAGTTACTCGTACGCCACGGCATCTCCACCACGTTTTCACTGGTCCCGCTTCTCCTGTACACCTACTTTAAGCAAACGGAAACCTCACGTTTCCGACTGAGAGGCCGCAATTAAATTCACACTCCTCATAGCCTCCAATCAGGGGGCTGAGCCGACTCGCTCGAGCAACTAACGGGATTAAGGAGTTAACTAGCGGCCTCTGCGAATCTCGGCGTCCGCGCGGGCGGCGGCGGCGGCGGCGGCGGCCAGGCTGCAGACGGCGAAGTCTCCTTTGCCCGCCCAAACGTCTCACCTACGTGCGCCACGAGGCGGCGGCGGCGGCGGCGGCGGCGGCTCAAGTCAACTACCACAACCTTTCGCTCCCTTGCCCTCGATCCCCCGCGAGGCGATGAAGGGGGACTCGCGAACGACAGCGCTCTCAACGCAGGGAGTGCCGGATCAACATTCTAAGAGGCCCTCGGATGGGGGTGCACAGATCGATAAGATTTTCTAAACAAGGAATTTCTTCGAAACTTACGTCAAACATTTTCACAAATACGTGTGATGTGAATAGTCAAGTCTTACGTATAATTAGAACACCCCCTACAAGTTCTACTAGCAGCTAATCACAAAACAACTAAGTGTTCCTGAGATCTATATAAAATTTAAATTGCAGTAGGTACTACAGTATAGATTTAGATAGGCTACATATAAAAAAAGGCGTCTTGAGATTGGCTGAGGGTAGAAAAAGCGGAAGTGGTGTTGCTACATTCACCCGGATACATCCCAGATTTACATTAAATTCTTTGGCCAGCCACCTGTGATAAATACTGTAAACAAAAAGGGGAACGAAGCTATTTCAATAAGACCGCCACGGTATGTGCAAACAATCTTACTAAAAGCAATTAACTGCACGTTAGTAGACACTTTAATTATTATTGATTTTATAATTAATACGGCCGGGTTTCAAATGGAAAACTATGAAGTATTTTGAAGCGAGTTCAGTTTCTCGTCGTTGAAACTTTGGCTTTTCTGACATGTTGCTCTCGTCTGCGTTTGTGAACGCATATTGGTCCACACGTAACATTATTTGCTTAAATAGAAGATTAATTTCAGCCTAGCCCTGCCTAGCCTAGCCTAGCCTAGCCTAGCCCAGCCCAGCCCAGCCTAGCCCAGCCCAGCCCAGCCCAGCCCAGCCCAGCCCAGCCTAGCCCAGCCTAGCCCAGCCTAGCCCAGCCTAGCCCAGCCTAGCCCAGCCTAGCCCAGCCTAGCCCAGCCTAGCCCAGCCTAGCCCAGCCTAGCCCAGCCTAGCCCAGCCTAGCCCAGCCTAGCCCAGCCTAGCCCAGCCTAGCCCAGCCTAGCCCAGCCTAGCCCAGCCTAGCCCAGCCTAGCCCAGCCTAGCCCAGCCTAGCCCAGCCTAGCCCAGCCTAGCCCAGCCTAGCCCAGCCTAGCCCAGCCTAGCCCAGCCTAGCCCAGCCTAGCCCAGCCTAGCCCAGCCTAGCCCAGCCTAGCCCAGCCTAGCCCAGCCTAGCCCAGCCTAGCCCAGCCTAGCCCAGCCTAGCCCAGCCTAGCCCAGCCTAGCCCAGCCTAGCCCAGCCTAGCCCAGCCTAGCCCAGCCTAGCCCAGCCTAGCCCAGCCTAGCCCATCTTTGCGTAGCCGGGAGTCGGAGCGCAACGCGGACTCGGAGCGTGGTGAGAGGAACATATCGTGAGATCGGAACGAATCGTAAGATCGGAACGAATATTGACGTCGGGGCGCGGTGGTGAAGAAATGAAATGTTTGGGGCATAGGGCGAAAAACAGGATATCGCGACGGCAACCCAACTTTCTTCCTACAATACACCGAATCAGCTAGAAACCGCAGTAACCAACTTCTTTGTAGTGTCGTCTTTCTCGTCTACCTTTCTCTTTTCTTTAACTCCTGATTGCAACGCCGCGTCAATCTGAGGAGAAAAGCAAAACTACCAGTTCTCAAACCCATTTGTTTTAATGTTTGTTATGTAAGCAATTATACTGTATTCTCAAAGCACAAATAAGTGATATCCCTTTAGTTGACTTCTAATGCGCCGCAAGATGTCAATAATAACAAGAAAATGGATAATAAAGATAAAGCAATTTTTAAAGCCCTCAACCTTTAGCGTCTGCATACATTTTATTTTAATAAGACTAGTTTGTGTCCACATTCCCTGCATATCTATGACAATGAGATCGTCGTTTTTCACTTAAAATTATGGAAATCTGATACGCCGTTTTCGTACTAAAGTTAAAGCTCGCACAAAATGACACAAAACAAAACAAAAAAAAACAAAGAACGCACCAACCTCTAGAAAACATTTTACGAACCCACTTTGTCACTCTCGAACTCACTAACACCTATTGGGAATTGTTGCAGCAGTGAAAGACGAGATATGTCCCTAAAACGGAAAGCCCTGTTATAATCTGTCCCTAATATACGAAATACGGTGAAAATAGTTTTTCATGTCACCTTTTCAAGCTGAGCTAACATATTTATGCTTGCAAACACAATGCTGCGTTAACGCGCGAAAAACGCCCTTCCGGGCGTCGCCACATCCGCAGTGGAGCCGCGAAATTCATTTGACGCCGCGAACGGCGCTTCCGAAGATAAATCCGCTCTCTTTACGGCTGCAGGTCGTTTGCGGATGGCGGTGTAGGGGCCTTGCGTGCTGGGGTACGGAGGGAGTGGATGGCGGGCGGCGAGGGAGGTGACCGGATCGAGGAAAAGGCGGCGGTAAGGGATGAGTGGAGGACATGGGGGCAGTAAAAGTAAAGAGGACGAGGGGGCGAGGGGGCGTAGCAGTGGGGGTGGCGTGAGGGGAGAGTGGCGAGGCGGCAAGGTTGGTGGATTGGCGGAAAAGGAGGTGGGATGGAGAACTGCTTTGAGGAAAATGCGATAGAGACGGAGAGGGAGTGAGAGTGGGGGCAGTGCGGGGGTGGCTGGGGCCGTGTGCGCTGGGAAGGGGGAGAAAGGGCGAGGTGGTGAGCGGCACCTGGCGTCAGCTGCAGTGATGGCGCGGGCGGCGAAGTGCGGGAGGCGGGGCGCCATGGGGTCAGAAACGGCAGGGGCGGAGGCGGCGTGGGCGGCGGGGGTGGCGGGAGCAGCGGGGGCTGCGGGGACAGCGGGGCGGCGGGGGCGGCGGGGGCGATGAGGGCGGGGGTGATGGGGGCAGCGGCGGGCGGCGGCGGGCAGTGGCGGGCGGCGGCGGGCGGCGGCGGGCGGCGGGGGCAGCTGCTGCGGCGGCGGAGAATGTGGCAAATAGGAACGGAATAGTCGGTGTGGAGGCGGGACCAACGGGGGAGGAGTGAAGCAGAAGTGGAGAGGAGGATAAGGAAAAAGGTGGTGAGGGAGGTGTTGCTAAATGAGCGAATGAACACATTGCGAATCTAATCTTCATATGACGTGTGAAACACCCGAGGCATCGGATATCTAACAATGATACTCCACTGCAACATGCTCCACCTTTTTACAGTCATGTCAGTCCCTTCTCCTTTCCACACACTTCAGCCTTTTACTTACTCCATCATTACAACTATCGAGCCTGACCAAGACTGTTCTCTCTTAATACCACTTAAAGCACATACGTTTCACAGAGAAGATTCGGAAACAATTAGTGCACTACACTCATAAGCGAATCAAGTGCATAGCGTTTCCGCAGCCCGTGAATTATCCCTGGCAACAGACCATTGACCAATTTGTTGACTTCTTACATTTTGGTGACCGGTTTCAAGCAACATAGAATATGGCATGTTTGTAAACCATTCGCAGTAAATGATCACGTTCCTCTCATACAATGTTATAAAGTCTTGTATGTACGTCTATTGCGTAGTCGTTTTCAACTTATCATGCTGTAATGCTGTTATATAAATCATGAGTGATTATTTTTTTGATAGTGAAAATTTTATCATTAAACAGTATACGTCCTCGAGATTCGTAATTGCCTTTGTTGATGTAGTGTCGTTATGGCTAACTTCCGATATACATAGAAATATAGGGTCAACTCACAGCTTTGCTGAGAATTAACTTAGAAATGGATTTCATTACCCTCAGCAAACAATTTATAGCATGATATTCTACATCGCCGCAATTGTATCGTAAAGTTTGAAAAAGATAGAAACGAGAGTTTTAGGCCTTATAATTACTAATGGTTTATAGATGTGCTGAGAAAGACTTTCGGATTGAAAGTCTTAAGCGTCGTCGCATAAAAACTAAAATATCCGTTTCAAAAAAAAAAAGTTTCGCAATGTGTGAAATATTCAACTAATTTTTATGCCTAATTTGGTTATATTTACATAAATGCTCATAAAACCCGTGATTGGTATTTGCCACCCCCCGAATATTTGTGCAGCAAACAAACTAAGCTAATAATGTGTTAAGCCAACAAAATACTGCAAAGGGAAAACGAACATGCCACGCTGTGGAAAGCTAAATGTGACTAACTACAAAATACAACGCTAATCGTTTATTCGAGAACAAATATTTGTCATTGAAACATATTTCTAATATTTTTAAGCATTAGATATTTGTATATTTCTCTTTCTTTTTGCATTACGAAGATTCACACTATCCTTTCTGAGGAGGTGATCAGGAAGGGAGAAGAACGTGACGAGAGCGGAAGCATAAGGGACGAAGTGATGTAGGGAATGAAGAGGGCAGGGTGGGGAAGGTGTTGTGAAGGGTAGAAAAACAAGCGCAAAGATGAAGTGAGAGTAGACGACACAGGTAGCGAGGAAACGAGGCAACTAACAAGGTCTAAAGCGAGTGTGGCAGGGCGAAGTGGAATTAGGCGGAGAAGGGTGAGATGGGATGGCTTTGAGCGGGATGGGATGGGATGGGATGGGGATGCGCAGAGCGGGTTGGAGTGGAGAGAGATGGGATGAGAACGATGGAGGAGTGGGGTGGGATGGAGCAACTCGAGTGGAATGGAGCGGAGATGTGCGGCATGGGGAGGAGAGGGGGGATGGAGAGGAGAGGGGAATGGAGCAGAGCAGAATGAGGAGGAATGGACCAGAGCGGAGAGAGATGGAGAGGAGCGGAGTGGGATTGAATGATGCGGAGTGGGAAGACACGGATCGGAAGGGTGCAGGGTTGAGTGAAGCGGGCTGGAACAGGAGTGTCTGGAGCGAGGAGAAGGTCAGGAGCGAGGAGAAGATCTGAATCGGGGAGGAGATCTGGAGCGGGGAGGTGGTTTGGAGCGGGGAGGAGATCTAGTGCGGGGAGGTGGTCTGAAGCGGGGAGGAAGTCTGGATCGGATGACTGGGGCGAGGCGGGCTGTAGCGGGGTGGAAATGAAACAGAGCATGTTAGACCAGAGCGGGGAGGAGAGAAGCGGGGAGGAGAGAAGCGGGACGGGACAGAGTGGGGCGTGGCGTAACGGAGTAAATGAGATGGTGTGATGGCGACGGGGCGACCGAGTAAGAGAGAGCACAATATGCGGGGCGGGAAGGAGGTCGAGACGGGATGTCGCTCTCTCACAACCCTCTGCTGTGCAGAAGGCAACGGCGGTAGAGCGGACAAAGTCGCAATTAAATTACATTTAATTTTGCGCAAGCGCATTAAGTGCTTCTGGAGCGCATTCAAACAGAAGTCGTGGGGGGAAGGAGGCTGTGGGGGCTAGAAGGGGCGAGGACGTAGGAAAGCAGCTTACTATTGACGTCTCTAAGCCAATAAACAGAGCGGAAAGGACCACATCGTTGCTTACAACGTCATGAAAGAGCACTACATAGTATGTACGTTATGATGGTCCTCGAAAGTTATTGCGTCGTCATAGGTTGGAGTAATTGGGGATTAGAAGTTGTTGTTACAGGAATTGTGACGAGCAGAAAGGCGAGCGCATGGGAGTCAAAGTGGTTGGTGGGCTCATTAGTATGTGAAGAGGGAATGAGTTCGGCTCACCAGGGAAATTTTAAAAACCAAAACAGTACAGCAAGCAATAAGGTTCCAATCACAAAAATTTACAAACAACCATCATGTCTTCAAAAATGGTATAGATGTGCAATCGTCGCAAACATCGTATATGCAGTCTATAAATCCACTTATTTTAGATCAATTTTGAAAGTACGGGAAATCTTTGTACATCGGGCGTGGGGTGCGTAAAACCACCCCACCCCACGCGTTTGATTTTGGACAAACAGCGAGAGAAATAAAATGCATTTTGTTTGTGAGATGGTGGCAATATTATGAATTTCATTTGAAACTTGTTTTAGTGCAACGGTATTTATTCATAAAGAAGTTATTAAACTGAATTGACCTCGTAATTATAAAACTAAAATTTCCAACGTTTACAAGTTTTGTTTTCTACAAAACTTTAACCCAAATTTTATGTGCAGTGTATTTATTTTAATCCTTACAAATTGTTGAGAAGTATTCTTTCTTTAAAGGTACGAAATCTAGGGAATGTTATCCACTACCATAGGTTTTTCAGAAAGAATTCAGTCATTGCCATTTGGGGCACTCTATTACCTTGTATCTTGAATCATTCGTAATTAAACTAGTGGTGCTGCAGCATTACTTTCTCATATTACTAGCAATTTTTGTAATTTTCCCAATCGAAAATAAAATCACATTTCAACGAAAATTAGACGTTTTATTTATTGTATTCGAGGGAAAAATTACAGAAAAAATTTAGAGATGTTTTCGAGAATAAATATTAACAATCCTCGCAATTCTCGTTTTTACATCAAGAACACGATTTTATTTACCACTCCAATGCTAATCGGTGGAGTTCGTATATCCCATTTTTCTTGTGCCTTTTCAGAGTTTCGTAAACACGTAAACCATGTAAATGTATTGTTAAATTAATGACAACAAAAAATACATTTTGATTTGCTCTATTTACGTAGGGTTAGAAGTTTACTAGATATAGCTTTACAATGTTGCTTGGGGACCTATCTACACGGCGAGAGCATCTGTGTAACTTTCCAATGTTATTACAATGCAGTGGTACGTCAACTATGCATTCGAGTTACTGAAAGAGTCGTATTTAACGTGAACTAAGAAGACTGATAGCAGAGTTAAGAGCGCCGGGCCGAAATAAACGTGCGTTTGAAGCTCATTACTGCGACTTCACCACATAAAAATGCATATTGCCTTAGGATAGCACAAATAGAGAAAATAGTTTGCATTTTTGTTACAAAATAATCCATCTTATACTTATGGGGTGGTTGAGCGTCAATAGTATTATCCATAATGGATATATAAAAAATGTATCCAATATCGAGTCCGCCATTATTAGCTAGAACACTTCATACGCTATTTTGCTTCGTTGGAAGGCGTTCATGGGAAGAGTCCGGCGGCGGAGCGCCTGCGCATGCGTTGCGCCCCCCCCCCCCCAAGACGCGCTCGATGAGATTCCGACCGCAACCGAAGAACATCTCATAGCCTCAGCCTTCCTATCCCTTCTGTGCCACCCCCCGCTTCACACGGCTGCGATGTACTGCACCCTCCCCTTTTAATGTCCATCATGCCAGGCGCTTTCTTCTCCCTTCCTTTCTTCCTTCCTTCCTTCCTTCCTTCCTTCCTTCCTTGTCCTCTCCGGCACGTCGCCGCCTTATCCCGCCTCTCAGTGCCTCACTCCGCCTCTCCCCCTTTTCCCTTCCCCTTCGTACCTTCTTTCCTCTTACTTCCGTCTCTGCACCGGTCGCCTTCTCCGCACACCCGTGGCCCAGGGCAACGCACTCCGCCCCTCGCCGCTTTCACTCTGCACCCTCCTCCACGTGCTCCACATTTTTTCTCTACACCTTCCACCTCCTTATAGCTCCCGATCTTTATGGCTCGACTGTGCTTCATATGTGAATGAATAACACTAGTGCATTACACAAAATACTTTTTCAATATAAAATTCACATTTAAACTGCTTTTTGATATTTTGTACGTCAAAGTATAATGTACACCCTTGTTTGCATCACCTTAAAACACAGCACCGTCGTCAGGATCAAGTAAGTAGAGCCGATTTTGAAACTTCATTTCCTGTTCCACAGCAGTTCGCACAGAAGAGATCGGGTTTATAAAAAAATCATGAACAGAAAGACAAAGGTACAATTCAGAATCCTAGTCCTAATAGAGATAGGTAATAAAAAAATCTTCAGTACTAAAGAGATTGCTATTAATCTTTTTGTGAATTGTAATTTACTCTGATAGTCCAGAAATATTGTAGATATTCAAGGTATCAACACCTTATCCGCTTCACAGAATATAGTTAATTGTACTTGCACTTTACCTTAACTCGTCATTTACCAAAGAATTACTTAATTTTCATCATGGCTGATCATCTTGGCCACCATTTTGATGAAGCTGGCAAACGACGGTTGAAAGATTTTTGTTGTCACTGCGCCAATTGAGGTCACTGATAATTTATAAATGTCCCCCTCATTTACGAGCCATTACGTTGTCTCGGCCTTTTTATTTCTTTCGCCGTTGTAATCCACATGGTCTGTGTGTAATGAAACATGGGGCATTAAGAAGCTCGTACATTATAGAGAGCATTTATTGCTCTCCATTAACTTTCAAGACCTCTGTAATGGGAAAATGTGCCAGGATTTTAAGTCTTCACGCTCTCCAATACTGTGAACACTATTGTGTGCACAATTCGCACAGAAAGAGAGTATACACACTGAGAAAAATATAAAACTCTCAACAAACGCGTAGTTTAAGAATATTTTTGAAGGAAAAAAATAAGATTAAACTGCTTCGTGGCCAAGTGAATCAAGTGTGCTGTTGTTTAGTAAACGTCAAAGATTCTAAAGCAACCTTAATACAGTTAGGCCGTTTTCACAAACTGCATGTAAGAAGCACAAAGGTTTCTGATGTCTGCAAGTATTTCGAGTATTTCCCTCAACACCCTTGAGATCAATAAGTGAAACTAATCCGGTTTTCAGTTGCTAAATTTACAAAAAAAAAAAAAGACCATTACGTGGTGTAGCCAGAATCCATCTTTAGTTGGTCCTCGATATCGAAAAATCGAATGACTGCAAAACGTCTGCCTGCCAGTCCATCCGTCTGTGAACAACGCTAGCGGCTATACCGTTCACCCGATTTCCTCCAACATTGATTTTCCCCAATCGTTCTGGCTAATGTCACGGTCTCTTGACGTTTAAACTGATATTTTAATTTGGGGGGGGGGGAGTTTACATGATGCCCCTGGGACATTTTTGATTATTTTTTTTAAATGGCTCCATCGTCTTTTATTAAATTTTGTTGTTGGATAATGTAATGGTCGTTTACGACAATGGTGCAAGTCTCACGTTCGTTAAAAATATTGATTTTTTCAAAAAATTCTCAAGTTCAAAATATTTTTCGGCGTATTTCTACAACTAAAATATTAAATATAGATAATTTTTCCTTAATGAAATCTAAGGTCTTGTACAATTTTTC
Source organism: Gryllus longicercus (assembly GCA_038098605.1). NCBI lineage: Eukaryota > Metazoa > Arthropoda > Insecta > Orthoptera > Gryllidae > Gryllus > Gryllus longicercus. The sequence continues at coordinate 3,629,192 of JAZDUA010000007.1, forward strand.
AACAATTTGAGTACTTTTCGAGTAATTTTGCGTAAAACTTCGAGGGAAAAATTACGTCCTGTTTTAGCACTACTAGTTTTCTTCTACATTGTTACACAATTCAAACACAAGCTATTTTCTTTAATTTTTGGAATACAGCTGATATGAAGTCGAATATTTCATATTCGAAAATTTGGTTAATATTCATTTGAAGGCGTGTAATTCATCACAAATTCAAACACGAAGTGCCTAATGAGCGAGCCCGCAATCCGAATCTTCTTACGTGGCATGCGAGTAGAATCTCGGGGGCCCGAAACCTTGCAGCAGGAAGGAATCTTAACGACTTGGCATTCAATGCAGAACGTTTTTCAGGTGAGATATCCTTCCTTCACTTTCATATTCGGAAGATCAGATAACTTGCATGCTAATATAATTCAATCGGTTACTTACTCTGGCTGCTATCCACTCAAATGAAACAACTTGATAGGTTCTACTACACTGTCGAACATACCTGAAACAATGAATTAAAGCAAAATAGAAAACATGTTGTACGTTATAGAACACAAAAATAATCCATAAGTTTTACGGGATTTAACACTTGATGTGTTTCTGACACGGTCAATGTCTGGGAACGCGTTACATCAGAACACGCCCGAAAGCGAGAAGCGCCGACGGCGAGCATTTATTTTCAATACGTTCTCACAGTGACGTCAGAAACGAGGAGCCGCATGGGCGGGCGAAGTGAACGGAAGGAGACTGGGATCCCAGGGTCGGGTGGCAGCCGAGGGGTGGGCTGGCGTTTGCCGACGGAGGATGCCGCCGAGGCGTCTGAGGCGCGGCTCGCTCGCACACACATTAAGAGGGCTCGGTGGATGTAAATGGCTAAGTTCCGGCGCCGACTTACCCGCAGGCTTATGGGTTTTTTCTGCAACCAGGTATCTCCCACCAGCGCGGCAACGCCCCACTCGGGACAAGCATTAAGCTCCCGACTAATGTCCCGAATGTGTGTTAGTGTAGTGCATGTAAGAGTATGAGTAAGTAACGGGGAGATACTAGGTAAAGGAAGAGGAAGGAAAGATCGCGCGCAGTCCGTGGCCCCTTTGTTACGGTTATGCTCCGGTATTCGCCTGGTGTTAACCGGAGAAAACACGAAAAAACTAGCAACCGATCGCTAGAATTCTCCTCCAGACAGCAAAAAAACTTCGGCCTAGCTCTCTAGCTAGTGTCAAAAATCCGTGGTGGTGTCAAATCCACCGTGGGGTCCTCTTGGTCTGAGGCACTGCTGTAACCTCAATTGATGCCCTGAGACACGTAGGCCGGCCTACTCCAGATGCGGAAACGCCCAGGGGAGGGAGGGCGATCCGTCGAGGACCGGTGAGTTTGGACAGGTGTGTGTGTGTGTGTGTGTGTGTGTGTGTGTGAGGGGGGGCGATTCCTCCCTTAGGATCGGATCGCGCACATGTGCCGAAACACACGACCTCCCATCAAATACGATTCGCTACACGGCATTCCTCTTTGACTAGACACTCCGTGCACACGCACGAGTATCGAGCTCTTGGCTCGAAAATGCACACAAATGAGCGTCAGGGTAGGTTTTGGAGCTGTACCAAACTTTATGCAAACTTGTTGTGGTTGCGGCTTAAGTAAAATAAAGAATGTTTTATTTATTATACAATAAAGTTTTCGTAAAATTGTTACGGGTACATTTAAAAAACACTAGGAAACGAAATCACAAACAAATATCCTAACACCTTCGAGAATTTTCACGTAAAATATTGAAAATTATTCTTCTGAATTCAATGGATCGCAGATGCCCAGATAAGGATCAAAAGCAAAACGTTAAAATGAGCATCATGTTACTTATCAATAATCAAAAGGCAAACGTTCCTTCGATTTCGCAATATTTCATGTTTTTTCTATTCACAATTTTCCCCCTCATTTCATTCCCCAATCGTTTTCTAACTTTTTTTAGCAATGAACGTTCACTAAAGGTGCGTGTATCTGCATGAATAATTCAAGAGCGCGTGTTTAGGGGGCGTACCTTTGGGTGAGGCCTAGCACCGCCCAAGCAAACGATTCTCCCGTCTAATTGTAGGCTCCCTCCACGCGAAAGCAGACGTTTTCACATGCGCTACAGCCGTAACATGACGCATTTTCACACTACACTGGTACACTTACCGGGCGAGAAAAAGATTCACTCCCATGTTTTCTGAAGAAATTTTATACGTTACTGTCACAAAATATTACTTTATTGCTTCGCCTTTAAATGCGAGTGAAAAATTTGACTGTACAACAAATGATCTTGATAGCTGAAATGAAAAGTGTTGGATAAAGAAATAAAGAATTAAAGAAAACGATCAATTTTGACAAAAAAATAATGATTTTGGACTCAATATATATTGCCATATATATGGCAATATATCAACGTACCGAGAAGCAAAGAAAGTATGGGGAAGTTTCGAGACAGTGACAAATTAGGAATGGCTACGGCTAAAAGGAAACGAAATGTATTATAAAAACGAGAAAGGGGCTAATGTAGCTGTAATACACATCACACGGCCTCACGGAATTTGTACACAAAACTTTCCAGCTCATTACAGAATAACTACTATTTTTACTTATTGATTTGTGTGAATTTCTTTATAATAATTAGCAAGTAAATATATTTGACGAAGCCTGTGAAGTTATAATATCAAATTCGAAAAAAACACCGAAGCATAATTAAATCATACAGTATTTTAATAACAGATCGCTTTGTAAATTACAACCAAGATTTAGAAAAGAATTTCTCTTCAGTGTCTAACTTATAAATGAAGACACATACTTCAAACATACAAACCATATTTTTTGGTATATATATATATATATATATATATATATATATATATATATATATATATAATGAGAAATTAAAGTAATTAGGTATTAAATATCTGTTGTAGTTTCTAAACTTATTTATTAGAGACACGTATACACAACCATTGCTAGATAAAAAGAGAAAATAATATTTTAAATTTCAAAATTAACACCCATGTTGACAACCAGCTTCCCTAATCTCTCACTGATACAATTGATAATTTTATGAAGGAATTGAATTGGAATGTTGGGCATTACCTTTTGAATCCGCACCTCCTATTTCTCCAATGTATGAAGTTTGAACTTGTACACCTCCTCTTTGTATAGCCTCACATGAAAAAAAACACAGTCCGTGATCTGGACTTCTTGTTGCCAATTCTTGAATTTCTTGCGACGCCTCCCAAGTCTAAGTCCAGAAAATGTATGGTCCAACCATTCGCAAACCCTTGCGATGCGGTGCAATGTGCAATGTGTGGTGTTGCACCAACTAGCACATTTTCTAGCCAACTAGAAAATGAAATTATCATTGTTTTCTCAATCTAATTCCAAAGGCTACAAGCAATCTTGAATTATCTGAATATAGCGGTAACTACTGCAACATGACAGGCCTTTGTCAGTCACAACGGCCCCATTTCGCGGCCAGATCCTCTACAAAAATATCGTTTCTGTGGGAGAAAGGATTTTCTTTCGCAGTTCTTCCTCCCCATGCGCCTGCTAGAGAATCGTAAATAAACAACCCTTTTTAGGGCAGGCACGGGCCATTGCTCACCGGTTGCCCTGTCCAGCGACAGGTGTCTTCCGCGCGCTCGCCTTCGCGCCGCGGGAGAAAATGTATCTTTTCACAGACAAATTCACACATCGTTTGACTCCTAAGAGCTGAAGCACATCTTTGGATATCAAATCAGCCCGGCGAACGACGACACGTCACGTGCATGAGCTCGTAATAATCGCCGTAAGGAAGTTTAAACACGTTCTGGAGACAGACGCGTCGCGCCCTAAAACCCCGCACAAATCACAGGAAGAAAGAATGTCAATTAGCCCCGAAGCACAATCCGCGCCAACCTTTCAGTCGCCTCCCACTACATGACAACATCGACAGGAGACGAGAGTCTTCGCCGCGCTTAGAGAAGTTACGTTAATAGCCGTGGAGAGCCCTTCGGACAAAAGACCCCCTTGACCCTCTTCCAAAACTGGCACGCGGCGAGAAAGAAATGAAGATCGCGACAAGTAGCCAACCAAAAGATGGAAATCAACAGAATGTTCTGGAAGCTAGGCCACGTGACACATCGGCTGCGAATCCGAAGCGTAGGCCCATGCAAGTTCCACGTCGCCGAACTTCTAAAATTTAATTGGCTCAGATAGTGAAAATCTTATGGGAACAAGGCTTTGCACTTGAGACTGAACTCACGATGTGGGAACCCACCGCGGAGAAAAACAGAATAGCGAACGACACCAGATAGGAGAGACAGTTGCAGAACATAGTGCATACCGGTTCACAGCAACAACTTTGACGAGAGACAACAACCATCACGTCAATAATTCAACTTGGTCGTGACTGACAGTTTGAAGTCTACTACTGCTTAACACCGAAGACTGCGCGATTGAGGCACGATTTCGTTCTCAATGTTCGAACCTGTGACGCTGCCGCAACGAGAGAACGCTGAATCGGCCCTTCACAGACTGTCAGCTATATTGCGATTTATGCAACTCTTCTCTGTCAGGTATCAGCTGTTGACGGTTTCATCCTATCGGGAGCTTGAACGTACCATACTGACGTCCCTATGGTAACGTTCAAGCTCCCAAATTGGATGAAACTGTCAACAGCTGATACCTGCTAGGGGCAGAGTTGCGAAAATCGCAATATGGCAATAAGGTTTCATCGAAAAGCGTGCCTGTATGCTGCCACCAGTCGTGTCAGGGTCAGCGACCTTCGAACAGCCGTCACGCTGCCGACCCGCCCTTCTCAACGCACAAAGAGACGCGCCAACTAGAGTTACGACGCGGTCATTGCCGCAATGGACGCAAGCTTCCTCCAGTGATGACAGTCCATTCATAACATCTCAACAATTGCAAGTAGAATATTTTATTCAGGAAAGACGAGTAATGATAAGGTCTGGGAACGTGTTATAACGAAAACATTAGAGGCTCACAAAACGAACTGGAAACGCCTAAAGAAAGAAGACCGTCATAATGCACGGCCATTGTAACATCATCTTATGAAAGCTAAACTTCAAGCACAAAAAATATAAATCCATGTAACATTGGGCATAGCAATGTTTTCGGAAATAAACAGTGGGCTTCCTTCAGGACCACATTGAAAAAATTCCTGTACATTTATTCAGTGACGCATGTTGAGCACACCTGATCCCCAATCATTGGAAATATAATCCACTGTGTTCAAACCCTGTAGAAAGTCTCGGTTCTCTGCAGCTAATCCCGTACACGTCTTCGGCAGTCGCCGGAGATCGGCTTGAAAAGGAAAGTCCTTGCGACTTGCGTGCCAGCACGCCTGACGCCTAATCCTGGCAACCGATCACAAGGAGAGATCGTGATACTATTAACGGTATCGTGAAGAAGATACTATTGAAGTGCAGTAGGTGTTAGTAAATACCAATTAATAGTAAACATTGAGGCTCTCTATATAACTTTAAATCAATTAAAATTTAGAAACTATGTTTTGTGTTACTAAATTTATTTATTTATTTTCTCGTGTTTCGCGATTATTTAACGAAGTAAATAAGAGTATATGTAGAATTATGAAGCAGATATGACATTAAGTGTTGATTATAAGTATAGTATATACGATTAGTTAGTAAGCACCCAATAACTCTGTAACCCAGTATAAAAAAGCATTATAATGAATTTATTATAATTTTGTAGGGTATTACAAATATCTAGTTATTTTATATCCACCTGTATGTACTGTAATGGGATTGTCGCACGCTTTAGGTGGCGACGCGTGTTTAATAAAGTTTTTATTGAATATAACGTGCTGCGAAAGATGCTGCGAAATATTAAATATATGCTGACAAAGATGTCAAGAAAAGTGCAGTTTTTTACTACTTGCTAGCGTTTTCGGAGCATGGGGGACGCTGAGGCATGCAACCCTATTGTCTCGGCACAACGCACGCCAGGCGGCATCCAGTGACTCATGGGCAAATACGGACACCACTGTCTCCGAAGACAGCATCGCCGCTCCTCCCTATTCTCGGAATTTGAATGAAGTTCGAGGGTCGCAGAATTTGGCAAGGCGCGGGCGTCCGCCAACGACGCCGCGATTGGGCGGAAGAAACCGCGTGACGTGCGCCCACCAATCGCCGGAAATGAAGCGGGGGAGGGTCACGTGACCCGTGAAGCTGAGGCGGCAACTGAAACACGCTAGCTCTGCTATTCTGATTCCGATCAGGAAGACAAGAAGTTGGTGGGCTTGCCGTGGAGGTGAGGGTGAGGGTGAGGGTGAGGGCAAGTTGGTTTGACTTAAGGGGGGCTGCCTGCATTACTGCATTGCCGTCGTCCGAATGCATCTCAGTATCGCTATATCGCAGGCCGCCTCCGGGGACGCTGACTTTGAACAAACGCAGTGGACCATGCCTATAAGAGCCCGCCCTCGAGCCCAGTGACGACAGTGCAAGGCGCGATTCACACAGCCACGGACTGTGGAGCCGATGCCCGGATCAACGCTCTTGGCGCCCGTTGACGCCAGCACGCCGCATCGAAGCCGCAGCCATTACCTGGTCGCACCGCCGACCGCACCTCGCCACCTGTCGCATCGACAGCCTGGCTGATGGGCAAAGGGGTGAGGCGAGGCGCTGCCGGCCGACGACCGCCGCTTCCGTAACCGGGGTCGTCGCCACCGCCGCTTCCGTAACCGGGGTCGTCGCCACCGCCACTTCCGTAATCGGGGTCGTGACCACCACCGCCGGGACGCGGGGCCACCGCTCCCGCAGGAATGGTCGTGACCACCGGGGAGGACACTGCCCGTCAGCCGATGATGAACTCTGGTGCGCACGGTCATATAAGATAACATTAGATATAAGGTAGATCGAAGAACTAATTTTAGCCTGTGGCTTCACCTCGTTCAAAAAGGAACATTAAAACCACCTTTAAAAAAATTAACCACGTGTTTACATGTAGTGTTAGCATTAGTTCTGCATAACAAACTAATTATTACATTGATAGCAACAGCTAGGTATTATCAGCCTTTTCTCTTTTCAAAAATCATTTTTAACATTTATTATATCAAATTTACAGAATGTGTAGAGCTCATGAATCAAGCTATTAACTTTCGTTTGAAACATAAGTATACCGTACAATTCCGATCTATCAAAAACTAACACCCAGGTATTCACCTAGCTATCTTTTACTAACAACCCCAGACTATACGGACAACTAACATTGCTACATACCGGTCAGTTAGGTGTGTTCAGATCGCCAGTTCTCGTGAGATTGGATTTTTCGTACTTCCAAGAAGATCACGACTTTCAAATCGTACTTGCCATTGATTGCATCTCATGTATTCGGGAACGTGTCCAGCACTGTGACATGGAATGCTATACTTTGTTTATTAGTGGCCCTGACAACGTGTATTCTTTGACTCCCATGCTTGAATACAATCGTATCACACACATTTGATTCCGTCTTTCTCCCATTCAAATTAAATCTGGGGGTTCTGGCTTATCGCAGCATATACAAATACTTTTCCCTCCTTCGACAAAACTTCGACGGCAAATAGGTCTGCACTTAATAAAATCTTACGACACCGTCTCGCGCTCACTTGATCAAGCCATGGGGAAAGCCCTCCCACAGCGTTGCCACATTTGCGCTCGAAGGGCAGACATTAATAAGCAGCCGAGGGTCGTAAATCTCTTGTGCTGTCAGAGCGTAGACGGATATGAAACACTCGCTGATCCTGGCCTTACGAAGGGACTTTCCGCTCGTGGACGGCCATATTTGCATTCGCCTTGATTGATTGCGTGTGTGAAGGTGACGGAGCAACCGAGGGCTAGTGGAGGCCGTCGAGGCTGGTCGAACGCAACCAGAACATTCGCTTCAGCTTTGGAATTAGGAAGGAGCGAGAGCAGCTACTACAAGAGACAAAAAGCGACAGCTCTAAAAGGCGCTTTCTAAATACTGGATTGTTATATTGACGTAACGCCAGCAAACAGAGGAATGGAAATCCTTACTTAGCGGCCTCTTCTGGTATGACAAACTAATCAAATTGAAATACATGAATGAGTGGTAGCGAAATAGGGTGAATGTGTACACCTCTTGAAAGGCAAAGTATTTACTTACATTACTTTTTTTTCTTATAAGGAAGTGACACGGAAAATATTGACCGTCACACAACTAACGGAGAGAGTTCGTTATAAACCACACCTACTATTGCAATCTACAAACTTTAAGCGCATGCGATATTTGCTCTGTACCATTCCAATGACGTTAGTAATAATTACGCTCATCAAATTGTTTACATAATAATCGAATACATGTAGTTAATAAAACGTACATTCTAAATCGTCGTTTAAATTGGGTATTATATAATTTGATTTTAAAGTCTACAAAAATAAAACTCAATTTGATGTATTCATGATTTCCATTACTCGCGAGGATACATTATGAATGAATTTAACTTCTTTTCTTAACTAACTAATTTAAGAAAGTTTATTTTCCACAGTCGCGTAAAATAGTATTGGTAACATCGGTTGGTACTGTAAAACGGCAACCCACATATATGAAAACCATCTGATGTCCCCTCCCTCAGCAGCCGAAATTTACAGTAAGCACTATATACAACAATGCCTGACGATCCTTCCATCCAAAAGCATCAGTATCATCATCATCATCATCATCATCATCATCAAAATGGCAGCGAGGCACTAACTTCCTAAGCCGTTGTACGAGACCCGCAGAGGGCTTTCTCCCTATCATAAAGGGGATCATAAAGGGGATTAGTCAACTTGTAAGCCTCTCAATCGATTGCGGGTTTGCAGTACACGATGCAAACACAACGCGAAGAAAACTAATTCACAAATTCACCGAGAGATTCAAAGACCTTTTCCTCTCAGAATTCATCTCACAAACCTCTGAAAAATATTATTCTCTCCTTCCAGCACGTCCTAACAATTCAATATTCAATCTCGGCTAAAACTCACATTATCCATCATGCATTAGATCCAGATTCCCCTAAGATCTCTGTCGCCCACCCTAATTCATAAAATTATTCGCTCACTTTTCCTTCATTTCATCACATGTAAACTAGGCACACGCACGTGCAACATGGAAGACGTTTGGAAGCGCCTTGTGGTATTGAAGTTGGAAAACATTGGCTGACAATTGTTTAAAATTTCAGTTTCTGTGTGTGTCTACATAATGTTATTTTATTCTTTGTTAGTGGTGCTTTGGGTTTTCTGATAGTATTATGTGCCTCGATGCGTTTCACAAGAATAACGAAAACTGTATTGATTATTTATGTTTTAATGATGTCTTCTGGTCTATGTAAGTCACTAAGTTTAGAAAAAATGTTGACGTCGTGTACAATCATTCCATATCTAGCGCTGGTGACATTAAATTGTCACTCCATTTTCCTGCTTCCGCGAGATGAGGCCAAATCGCTCGATACCTCATTTATCAAACCGCGCGTACCACTTCATATGCCTCACGTAAAATGAACTCGTGCTGCTCACGTTGAAAGTACATATACCCTTTTCCATCGCTCATCAGGGTAATGATCCGTAGAACTACCTTTTCTCTGCTTTTGTCCGTTTTATGCCTACATTTCTCGGCAGTAAACAACGGTAAAATGTATTTACTTACCTCTGAATGATTAATCTTATTCTGCCATGACTAACAGAGTTTATTGATAGATCTAAGAAGAGTTCGTGGCAGAGTAATAGTAGTACTTATTCAAAGTTAGTGAAGTCTTTTTCAGTGAAACATGACTTATTAGACAGTTAGACATTTATATGACAAACTGCTTTAAGCTAATAATGGCAGATATTATTCATCAAACATATATTATCTCACACTTCCTGAAACGTTCATAACTTCTTCAAAGTTGTATGTTTGCATAGACAATATCATTATAAGGATTCGAAGCGCTCTTTCACTCGTTCTCCAAACAACAATAAATGCAAATTACATGAAATAAACCTATTAAAAGCAACTTCATAGTTCTATTACTTCTTTTTACATTCTCGCCTTACTTCCGAAGAAGAGAAAGTTTTTGTAATCGTGCACCGGAAAATGGCATATTTTGTGACAAAACCTCTCATCGTCGGTTCTCGTAACCTGGTAACCTGGTAACTGGTACTTTTCGCGTAATTTTGCGTGAAAGTACGGGCGAGAGAGTACGTGCCGTTTCAGCACGACTAGTTCATTGTAACGAATACAGTGAAAATGGAATGAAGCAGCATACAACATTAAGAGGTGTCTGTGAAACATTGTATCGATTCGCAATTATCTTTTGTCTTGACGTCTTATTTGTCCCCGACGACGTGTTTATTATTTATGTACAATAGAGTTATGATACAAACTCAAATAAAGTTTCTTATGTAATAGTTATTTATGACGCGAGAGGTAAAAGTGACATTTTATTTTGCGGGGAGGATTAGTTACCATCATAGGCTCATAGGCCGAGTGGCTTAATCGCACCACCAAAATAAAATCACTTTCACTTAGTGTATCGTACGCTATTTTTAAACAGCCTAACTAACTTACATTTTGTTTTAATTTACGTATACAAATCATTTAGTTATAGATTTTTAAGGTCTGCTTATGTAATGTGGTCACACGATAGTGTGTTGATATCTTTAATGCATTCACGGATTTATCTCAACATTTCAGCATCGTCTCACTTTTAACACTAGTGCTAAAAACGGAACTTCGAACACGATGTACATGCCGTAAATGTAAACGATTTTATTAACGGATGTTTAAAAAGTAATTTTACAAATGAGTTCAGAAAACGTTTTGCTCATCATGTGTTAAAAAGTAGAATTCGCAACACATACGCGAGGCGATTCGCGCGCTTGTTATATACCTTACGAGTACTATTCTCCATCCCTTCATTCGGGTGACCGTATTTCTTTTACATTGGTGATGCGCTGTATTTTCCCACGAAATAGTTGCATCGGCAGAATGAGTATGATGGCTAGTTCTTTAGAGAAGATGGGGAAAGTGAACAGAGGTCGCAGAGATCCCCTTTCCTGCAAACGGCGTACCATCAGAGGGGAGACCGCCATTGTTCGCGAGGCTGAGAACAAACGAGGCGCGAAACGGCGTCGCTCGCTTTAGCGCCCTCGCCGCAGCCGCCTCCTTCACATCTACGCCGCCTGTGATCTCAGCTGTCCCACACACAGTGGCGCCTTTGGCAGCAAGTTTTGAATGGCTGAACAGAGAATTCATTATAATTATTATAAAATTGGTTAGTCCGATGTCAACTTACGAATTTGCAATTGACATTTACCTTGATGTTGATGTTTAAATGAAAAGAAAATCCATGAAGATATTTTTTTGCGTCACTTGAATCATCATACAGCCGAATATTAAAGTAACCTCAAAGAAGAGAGGCTGCAGTGCTCTCCCCCCAACATCACGTTCACTCGCTAGGTGCCGTGCATCCCATAGGTAAGTAGTTTTAAACTAACTAGAGCTCCTAAATCAGGCACGACAATCCGCGCCCGCACGAGCTACTTGCTCGCCTGGGGAGCCCGGCGCCCCAACGAGCACGGGCAACTTCCCCTGACTTCGCTCTCCTTTCCCCTCCAAATCCAGAAAGAGGTTTACACGCGCAAGCTGAAGCGGCGCGTGGAGGTGAATAGTGGCTTCATACGAAAATGTATTTGCCAGAATTTTTAATCAAATAACCGAGACTTATATTACGTTTATAATATTCACTACTTATTACTATTTGATGGGAATTAATACAGTAAAGTGTGTGACAATAACTGTGAAGTAGCTTCTCCTAAAGACTGTCACGATGTATCCAATGACGCACCGTCACTCCAACGCACTTTATACAGCCATTACTTTTAAATCTCGCGCCAATTTTTCTCTAGGAACTTGTTACCTTACCTGCGTCCTTGATTCCCAGATTCACAGAGCCCGCCCTAGATTCACAGAGCTATGCACTTCTTTGCTACGCCCATTACGCCATTTTATGTATAATTGTCAAGAGAGTTTAAGCAATGCGTGATAGAAATCTATCCTATTGAAAACCAATATTAATATTATTATGTGCTCGAAAAATTTCGGAAAGGCTGTCCATTGTTATAACTTCTCCCTACGTTGCCCGATGAGTAATGAAATGAAATTATTAATTAAGTAATGTAATTAATGTAATGAAAATGTATGCAAGTAATGAAATTATTAATTAAGTAATGAAATGAAATTATTAAATGGCATCTCCCGTTCACGTTGCGCCATTCTCTGTATTTAAGGACTCCAACGCTGATAACCACTCAGCAGTTCCTAGCAGCGAATACGTTATTCACAATCCGGTCACGCGGAAGCGAACTACTTTGCACTTCGCTTCATATGACGATTTCTCGCTTTCAGTGAGGCGATTTTATCCTCCTCTCCAACCAGGAGAAATGGCCTTCTACTCACGCGAACGCCAATTTCACGGGCGATCTGTCCCGGCGCTCCGTGAACGGGTGAACGCGGAGCGAATCATTTGTCTTACGGTCCCTGCTATTTGAAACCCTTACAGACGGCACTCACGAGTTCGATCAATCCAAGTGCAAAGATTTAGACGTTCCTTCCATATCGAAATGCAAGCGGCGCCTCTCCAAACACTTGAAGGCGTCTCGTAGTAGCCGACAAAAACTCTGGCTCCAGGGCGTTTGGGTTGGAATGAGTCAGTATTCTGCATACGGATTACGCATAAACCACTTTGCACGACAATTTTATAAATATCACTCTGAAATACATTCTGTACCACTCTGTAATGAACGTGATTCATTAATTATTATCTATATTTTTTGCCCTAATCAAAAAATAATGTCCTGTTTTTACACGAATGTATCATTAAGTATACATAACTTTATTTTCTGCATCCTCGTGACAATATCATAAACTCTGGGTAATGGGAGCAAAAAAACTTTGAAATTTTTACATATTATTAATTACGATTAAATGATGTTGCCAAAAAGATATTTTTTAGTTAGAATGCCCCCATAAACAATAATAAATAAAATGTCCCGGTCGCGGTGAAGTGTGGTGCTATTGAATCGTTATCTGGCAGTACAAAAAGTGGTTTCGTAGTTGCATAAGTTTGTAGTCAGATAATCATAGAATTTGATAAACACAGCAACTCCTAATAGGCTTCCTTAAAACGATTTGATTTGGCAGATCTCTTCATTTTGGTGTCCGCTCGGGGCACCAATTTCCAATAACTTATAATAATTCTTGTGTGTCTGTCTCTTTAAAGATGTTTAAACTGCTTTTTGAACTTTTTGACAAGTAAACTCACGTTTGACAAGTATACACACATTTGACAAGTAAACTTACATAATACACATTTAACGTTATCTTGTGATACGGTGAACGTTATCTTTGATCTACACTCAGCTGGATTTATAAAAAATTATAAGAAAGTAATAGCTGATTAAATAATTCGTGTTTCCCCTCGAGATGTGGCGACAAACGCAACTAGCTCAAACTTTCACCTCGTGGCCCCCCTTCAAGGTCTCCTTAAAATTGCTTCGTGGTTTTCTGGTGAACCGCGGATCACATTGAGAACCTGTTAGTGATGGAAAAACATGTTCAAAAGTAAAAACTTGAATTTAGTATTGAAGAAATTAAATTGTGTTTTACAATATTATACAATATAATACATTACTAATGTGGGAATAAGATTGACGAGTTACCCATAGTCCAATATAGCATACAAGTTGTAACTTATCATAGTTGGTTTATAATGATTGGAAGTTAATTTATCAAAGTTGGATAGCAACGCGAAGACGCATTTCCTTGCTAGTGATGCTTCCATAGTTGATATAATCGAGTAACTGCTGCAAAGAGTAAATGCACGTCGTATGTGCCACTCAAAATCTTATCTTTCAAGCAAAGTGGCTAATATCTCCACCAATTTCCACACTTATTTAGGACAAAGAATTAAAATAGGTACGAGTTTGCGACATGAAACATTTCAATTCTTGGATCCAATCCGTAATTCTGTTTACAGCTGAGTAAAACAAACGCCTAGATACCTAATTGCAGGATCCGATTAATGCCTGACACAGAATGAAATTTCAATGTAGTACCTCCAAAGCTCGTCGGCTTGGTGTGCATGGCCGTTCGAAACTATTCCACTCGCAACAAACGCCGCGAGCGAGCTCTCGTGACGGGTGCTGAACCGAGAGCCGAAAAATTAACACGCTGTCTCTCTCGTGATGCAAAAAGGGCGAGGACCAGACCGGCCACGTTACTCAGGCAGAGGTGTCAGAGGAACAAACAAAGTAAGCAAATAAAACTTGTGATATCCAGTGCCAGAAACTACGGTAAATTGTCCTTACATGTAGGTATCAATATAGCAGAAAACGTGCAACTGAATAATCTACATTTGGTTTGAACATTTAAACATTTTCATGAGTCGTTATAAGAAACTTAACTTATTTATTAGTTTTCGCCTAAGGTGAAGCCCTCTGTGCGACAGTTGTGGGGGCGGGGAGCATATAGCCATGAGCGAGGGCGAGGCTGGTCACGGAAGAGGGTGAAGGAAGAGCAAGTGACGAAGATCTGGAACCAGAATTGTGGGTGGACGGAAAGGAGGGAGGTAATTTATTTATTTATTTATTTTATTTATTTATTTTATTTATTTATTTATTTATTTATTTATTTATTTATTTATTTATTTATTTATTTATTTATTTATTTATTTATTTATTTATTTATTTATTTATTTATTTATTTATTTATTTATTTATTTATTTATTTATTTATTTATTTATTTATTTATTTATTTATTTATTTATTTATTTATTTATTTATTTATTTATTTATTTATTTATTTATTTATTTATTTATTTATTTATTTATTTATTTATTTATTTATTTATTTATTTATTTATTTATTTATTTATTTATTTATTTGCAGTGATATGTCGTGCGAAGTCTATACGATTACATGACCGTCACAACATTGCTCACCCACACTAATACCCGTTTCTTACCAACTTGTCAACGTTGTTGCGATTTGTTTGCACAAATTAATGTACCTAAACTCGAATCCAGCGAACGCACCCAGCGAGGTTCCATGGTGGAGAAGCTGCGTCCTCGTTTTGAAAAGTCGCCTCCCGAGAACGCGCTGATCTCACGGTGCAGCGTCTCAGTAGCAGAGAAGCAAGTACAGCGCAGCATTCGCCGCCCCACAAGCGGAAAGGGTGGGGGAGAGTGAGCGATGGCGCGGGGACAGGAGCGGTTGGGATGTGTTTGGAAACGGAGAACGGGAGGGTGGGTAAAGAGATGAGAATTCAGAGGAAAAGAGGATTGGATTGCAGGGGTGATGGTTGCGAGGATGGGAGATAGTCGCTAGGGGAACGTGGGTTGGGGAATGTGGAATACGGAGAAGGTGAGTGGCGAAGGGGTTGGAAGTAGTGTGAGGACTTAATAGGGAGGATGTGCCAGTCTGGAACCGAAGGCTGAGCGAAGGAGCGGGCGGAGGATGAGTTGGAGAGGGAAGAGGGTAGACGCGGGTACATCCGAAGGCAGAAGGGATGAAATTTATCGACAAAAGAGAGAGTAGAGGAGGGAGTTACGGATTCATTGATTGGAAAGCACAATGGTCTTTCTTCCCATTCTCAATAATTCTCCTTAATGGAAAATGAGATCTGTCAATAACATAAGAATTCTCAATGATGCCTTACAATCTCTAAAAATTATTACTGTAAGGAGCTTAAGCTATTGAGAAATATCAATTCAGTTTCAACGATTACATATTAAGGAATGTATTTCAATTGAAATAAAATGATTATATGTGATATCAAACATCGTTTTCTTCACAATAAAACTGCCAATAAACTCTTGGAATATTTACAATTTCTGTATATATTTTGTACATTCATTTCGCCTTTTTTCATCCATTTTAATAGATTATAACTTAATGGTAATATTGTTTGAAAATAATACTACCAAGTACAAAATTTCGAAGGTTTGGAAAGAATGGTGCAAGCATTTTATTTCTCTTGGAAATACCGCACTACTTTCAAGAATTTGATTTGAAAATGATTGCTAAATGGCGGAGAAAAATGCATTTAATGAAGAAAATGGGACTGATTAAGTGGGAAACTGAAAATGATAGATTGAGATAACTAATTAAAACTGAATATTAATTAAAAATAATATAATTGTATCGTTAATTGTTGATATTTTTCGTGTTTGATGGGTCAGTTTTGCTAAAGTTACAACGAAATTCTATTCATTTTATAGCAGGTCAAAAAATCTTTGCCAATCTTTTATCGCATGCTCGCCTGTAGAGCAGACATTGAGTACTAGAGAAAGTATTACCTTTGTTTTGATACATGTCCTATCATGTATTGATAGATAATTCTGCATTAAAAATGATTTCTTTAAGTTCAAAAATTAAACACGAATGATTACCGAAGTAAGAGTAGATGGTGCGCAATTGTGTTCAATAGTGGTGAACTACTAAAATACTAGAGAAAGAAGAGGTATATATTAATGCATCATTATTTTTACTATTATTATTATTATTATTATTATTATTATTATTATTATTATTATTATTATTTTGCAAACATTTCAACAAAGTTTTTTTTAATCTGCGTGTTTCTGTCAGAACACTAGTAAATACGTCTATAAATCTAAACTGGGCCTTACATTCAGGTAAACATGTATTTTAGGTTATTTATAATATACCTATGCATACGCGTTACAGTAATTGTAATATTGAAAATGGATAGTGCATAAATAAACAAGCCTATAGTATGAAATAAATCATGTTTCAAGTAAGCACCGTATTTAGTATTTATTTACTTAATGACATGAAACAGAAGAAATAATAAATAATACAGTCAAACTATTTTCTACATACGAGTACTAAGTATTTGGGGTAGAACGGGCTGAAATGTATTCATTGCGCAGACTCATGATTGTTTTGTTAATTGCAGCGGCTGAAGGATGGATCCAAATTATAGACATAAATTCCAAAGAGTCAACTGGTTTCTCTGCATATTAAAATTACTTTGAAGAACATGATAATATTCGCTAAAAAATCCACTCAGTTTGGCTCAGTGTATGTGTCAATTCTTCGACTTGAAGGTTCGATAATTGTACGTTCTTGTAAATTCAAGCGAATTGGGCTGTAGGACTTAGGGGAGTTTGGCGGCAAGCACATCAGGAACTCGTTGCCAACATCCAGAACAGCGCCAATCCCCTCCCGCAGCGCTTCCCCACCTAGCGGCGGCGGCGCGAATTTCAATCTCCTCATCAACTGGGGCGCCACCTGCGACCTTCACGAGGTTGAGATAGATACGGCGGTTTGCACAGTGCGAGTATTCTATGACTTCGGTGAGATTATAATAATGTTATGCTTTATATAAACATTGACCTTGCACAAAACAATGTAATATGATAATGGACAGTTTAATGTATTAAATTCACGCCCTGTTTTACGTATCACAATATAAATAAATTGTGAAGTCAAGCTCCAAAATATTTATAACTATCCAGCATTTCTTTTCATTACAAAACATCGACAAATTAGCGTTAAATAGTAAAATGTTGATATCGAAAAAAGAAAAATTAATAACGGAATGAAATAATTTTAATTTATTCACGTTAGACATGTCTTTTTTGAGTTTTCTTGTTAGCATATCTATTAATTGAACATATCAGGGAATGTTGACGAGACAAACTTGCAAAACAGATATTTTTTGTGTTCCTCTCACCGTGAAAATATGCTGTTTTTATTTCACTGCGATTTTGAAACAATTTTTAAAAACAATTTATTTTTAAATTAGTCGTTATTATTGATTCCAGATTTCGAAAATAATTCACGTTGATAATTCCAAAATCACGATTATCACGTTAATGTATTAAGCGTTTGCAACGCAAACTGCCATCAATGTATGAAATTAAATTTATGTGAAGGAGTATACTGAATAAATATTTCGATTTTCAGACGGATCACATTATGCATAAAAACACACTTCTATGCATGACGAATAATGTTATTGGTGGACTTTAAATGCCATATTACATTATTTACCTTAAAATAAAAGTTTAAAAATCACGTAATTTTTATTTTTTTCTCCTATTTTTTAGTATTGGCTGGCCCAGCTAACAAACGGGTTGTTCACGTAAGTGGTTCAAAAATCAGTCTGACAAAATAACATCGCTGGGAAATTTCATCATTTCAGAGAAAAGTGACATCTCAAAAATTGTCATTTTCAAGGGGAACGGTTTGAATGTCTACCGAGTCAATTATTCCAAGAGCGATAGACAGAAGATGGTTTTACTCTGCATACCGGATGTGTTGTGAACTATATATATTAAACTTTCAGAAGAAAAAAAAACAATTTTGTCTATTTTTTTCTTCCATTGGACTTCAAAATGACAACATTTGTGATGAGTAATTTTTTTTCTCACGGAAGAGCCTGGAGGATGTGAACCTTCGTACCTTGTGTCGCAAACAGCACCTGCACGACGACCAGCAAGAAGTTGACAGACGCTGCCATCGCCATTGCAGCTTGCATGCCTTCCACCCGCGACGCACTTTCACTGTACTGACACTGGCAACGTCACTGACACTGGCACTGACACTCGCACCGGCACTGGCACTCGCTCGGTCCCGCACTCGCGCACTGCACCGGCGCCCGGCTGCGTGGTGTGGTGCGCTGGCGACCGCCCCGCCGCCGACTAACGGCCTTCGCTCCTCCGCCGCCGCCGCCCTCATCCCCCAGCTCGCGCATGCGCACCCCTGACCTCGCCACGCGCGGTCCCGCCGACCGCCAGGAGTGAATTCGAAATGTTCCACTCAGGGATACCAAGTACATTGACCTTAAATACGCGTTTACGTATGGACTGCGCAATAAGAACTAAAATATGAAATAAACTCTGAATAAAAAGATACAAAATAGGACAAAATAATACATTTATTAAACGTATAAGTTAGCCGCTTAAGATGGCCGAGATCGTTAGAGCAGTAGTACCGTACCAGTCTCGGACCAGAAGGTCGCTAGTTCGAATGCCACCTCGGGCATGGGTGTATTTGTGAATGTCTTTATGTATGTGCCATTCGTTCATACCTCACTGTGATAATCATCTCATCGTTCTAATTTTATACTCCAAGGGACCTTGGGACTTGGGACATAAAAATCGAGATTCGGCTAAAAAGCTGATCCCCCTCCTCCGAGATAATGGTGCACCTGCTGAGGTAGGATGCACGCATGGTCCGAGTTGAACTATTTGCGAAAAAAGCCTATAATTTACGAGAATAAAACGACCGAGACCATTGTTTTAATATTGATCATAGTTGAATATTTATTCATTTTTTGCATTAATATACACAAGGCATTTCTGAGCCGCTGAAAGTAAATATCATAATCCATTTCTGGCACTTGATAATGGGGAATAAAGTTTCATTAATAATTTGGTAGCAATGAGTGATGCAGGCGCTACTACAACGATCCGTAGACTAGACACAGAGGATAACGTCAATATTAACGAACAGAATGGTAAATTGTATGTATTCCATTGGTTCATCACAACTTATTGATTAAAATTCCAAAGCAATGATCGTTGAAAATAATAATATAAAAATGGTTGCATAAATAAGATAATAATTAAGGTC
The DNA here is from genome assembly GCA_038098605.1 of Gryllus longicercus. Classification (NCBI taxonomy): domain Eukaryota; kingdom Metazoa; phylum Arthropoda; class Insecta; order Orthoptera; family Gryllidae; genus Gryllus; species Gryllus longicercus. The sequence continues at coordinate 3,648,840 of JAZDUA010000007.1, forward strand.
ATTTTCGAACTTAACAGAATCTATCTCGATGTGTAACAGTATAAATGAAAACATTGATTCACTAAACAATCAATTAATCAATCTGTAGATAAAGCACGGAGAGTTTTAATGTGAGCCGATAGTAAGTCGAATGTCTACAACCTATCCCATTTCGTTGGAATGTCTCAGGTCTCACGTTCAGTGGGTCTTCGGGACCATTCCCTCCCGCCACAGCGACATGGCAAAGGGCGTTGCAGGCACGCCCTTAAAGAGCTTCAGAAAAAGTTAGGTATTTCATCAAATTAAATAGAAAACATAATAGACACGTAAATGACACTGATATTTGCAAACCTTCGGAATGTTGTCGGCGATAGTCCCAAGTCGATTGCAAATAATTATAAACATTATTTTTATTTAATTGCGTATGCCATGGAATATTAAAAGCCTCCAGAAGCACAACATAATACTATATCTTAAAAGTAGAATAAAAATTGCTTATTTGCTATTAAGAGTGTTCATTAATAACGAAGAACAAACTGAGAAACTGAATCATTCATGAATATCCACAACTACACTTCCGATTCAATTTATTCAGTCTGAAAGTGAAAGTCCATCAAAAGGTCCAAGAACATCATCTCAAATAATTTCAAAAAACGTAGAAAAAACATCAAGCCAGGATGGATATCTTCTTATGAGTGGTGGTATGGTTAAACCAATGCATTCAAAGTTCGATAATTACTGGCTGAAAATACATGAAGTGTAAAAGAACGTTGGCAGATTAGAAAGAATTGATATTGAAAATATAAGGTAAGGAAAAAAAGTAGTGACTATGTTTACTTAAACGTATCTTGCCATGCGATTATCCGTAATCCAAACAGAGCAAAAGGTGCTGTCGCTGTGATATTGAGCTCCATCTGCGATGTCCAACTTGCCGCGTTACGGTCTCAACTGAGGAGCATGGGCGGGGCGGCCAGAGGAGAGATTAGGGCAGGTGTCGGCTGTGGACCTTGAGCTTTGCATACAAAGCGCCTTATTCGGCCCTCATGACGTTTGTTCTCATGGCTTCATAAAATATCTAAAGGGAAGCATTTTAGTCGCAGTCACAACGCAAACATCATGCAAACATTTAAGACTTCTCAACGAAAGACAATACAAAATTCCTACATTTTGAGTTAAAAAGTAACAAAATTCATCTGTGCGAAATTTATTAAAAGTAGGTGTCAGAAATTATGAAGTAGATAATATTCTTATGACTACAGAGACACTAGTATATTTTTGAGACAATTACTTGACTGGAAGTAAAAACCCAGATTTCAGAAGCATTGAAAAAAATAAGTTATACTGAAATACATACGATGCAATATAACGATAAAAATTCATTTTCTTACGGCTCATGTTCATTTTTACGAAATTTTAAGAGATTTTAACGAAACAAAATATGTAAAAGACACATCGATATCCTAAAGTAAAATTTAAAATTGAGATAATATTCCGTCCCGCCAACTATGTGCTTCCATAGCTTCTAAAGGGTTCACAATATCGAAATGCAGCTTTCGGTCAACAATGTGTAATCATGGGGGCAAGTAATAGGTTGTAGAGATATTGTTTAAAACAATTTTAGTTTCTGAAAAATCATCTTTGATTTTTTAAACAGAACCGCATATTTTTTTCACTTGCAATAGATATCTGAGAAAAAGAAAAATGCGACGATGTAACATATCGCACCTCCAATAGAAAAGTGACACAAGTGCGAAATCGTCATTTTTCAGCTAAAAGCTGATAAGAGGTTACCTAAAGGTACTGCTACTATTCTCAAGTTGATTTTGAATTAGTTCAATAACTGTCCGCTAGAAGGTGAATGTTTGATACAATCTATAACGAGTATTACAGATCTACGAAACGTAAAATTGCAGTTTCTGATAAGTCAGGAATTTGCACTTGTGTCACTTTTCTATTGGAGGTGCGATATGTTAATGTTTTGATAAAATTTTGAGTAAAAAATTATATACTTTTTGACGAGTGATTATAAATTAAACGTGGCATATTTCCTGTAGCAGCCCTGTAGCAACTATCGCTTTTGGAAAAGGTGGCCTTCGCGACCTCTCCCTTCTCCATAGAACTGTGCCGGCGGCGAGTGGGCCACCTTCCTCAAAGGTGACAGTTGCAAGGGCTGCTACAAGAAATATTGGCCGTTTAATTTAAAATCACACGCCAAAAGTCTAATTTTATACTCAATTAACAATCAATATATTAACACATAAAACATCTCTGTATTCCTCTGTTTATGATCTATCAATTGCTAGCGAGAAAAATATACGGTTCTATTTAAAAAATCGAAGATTATTAAATTATTTGAAAACTAAAAATATTTCAAACAATATTTCCACAGTATATTACTTGCCCCATGATTACGCATTGTTGAGAGAAAACTGCATTTCGATGTCATGAACCGTTTGGAAGTTATGGGGGTGATCCATAGTTAGGGGGACACGCTGCATAATTGAAATACAAAATTAATGCAAATATGCCCATTTTTTTCGAGAATTAACTTAAAATGAAAAAAATGCTGTTTCGAAATTACAAAACATGGCGATTTTCATGGATGCTGAAATGTATAATTTTCACGAATTTACTTCCTCTAATAAAAGAGACGAATAGTATATTAATATACTCTCATCAATGCACAAACAGTGTTTCTATAACTCCAAGTTAGATGAACAGAAGACGCAGAGTTTAAATTTCTATAGGCAATTGTTTGTATGGCAGCTTCCGAGGAGCATGCATTCTAGAACAGACCACACAACCGGGAGCAAGAAACGCACCCGAAACTCCTCTACAGCCCTTCCCTTTCGGGTATCAACAACTTCTTGCCATCGCTGGCAACTTGGGTGCCGAAGGAGGAAAGGGCAGGGGAATTGTCCGGGACGAAGGTGACCGTAGAGGTGAACGGCGTTTGAGCGGGCGAATTGTCGGAGTGGGAGTATAGAGAGAGAAAGTGAAACAGAGACGACCCAAGAACGAGGAGAGAAAGTGTGCAGAACACGCGATTGTGAACCTGAAAATTGGTAAATGATGTGACATACGGTCAGTTGAGAAATGTTTGAGTTGAAACTTCTGAAACTCTGAAAATACCTTAGAAGTAATAACTACTTGTACCTTTCCGGAGATCATTGAAATACCTTGGGGTGTGACATATATTGGTGTAGAGAGCACAGAGGTTTTCAGTCACATAAAACAATGAGATTTTTTTTATTTAAGGTTGCATCAACATCTCGATCAATAGCGACCATTATGCGACCAATAGCGACGATATGAGTATTTGTATTTGTGAACTAGATGAAATGATATATGGTGATGGGGGTTTAAAGGACGAACACAATACAACCATAACCGAGGCGGAGTTCGAACCCGCGATCCTTCGGGCCGAGATCACTAGAGCACTACTGCATTGGCCACTTGATCGGCCAATGAGAAGTTGTAGAATAGTTACAGTACGCCGAGCGTTCTTGTTAGTTTCTGGCAATCTTATAAAGATTTTGATTTAAAGATGTGACTAAAACTGACATTTAGAGAAATTTAATGCCATTATTGACTACCAAGTACAATGTTTTGTAGTATTTCACAGACCTAACAAAGATAAACTAAAACATCCGCATTTGTAATTCATGCTGCAGATGGCCCGGAATCCCTGAGATTCCTTTGCAAAGTTTTTCCCCACCTTTGCTCCCTCGTTTCCGAATTAAGCAGGGATAATTAGAGAACCGTCGCTGTTTGCAAGTAGCAAACAGACCAGCAGAGCAAAACGACAGGCTGCTCTCCATTGGCGGAGGAAGGGGGGGCGGCGGCGGCAGCGGCGGGGGATGCAGGGCTTGCTGCCCCGACGGGGACCCGAGGGAGAACGACAGGGCGGCGGGTGGTGGGCGGAGGGGGGTTGGGGCGGACTTGGCAAGCGTCTTCGGGCGGCCCCAGTGCCGCAAAGGCCTTGTTCGCGCCATAATTACACCCAAATTAACCCCACGCAGGGACGGTCGGGAATGAGATCGCGTAATCTCGGCTTTTGCCTCTCGTAAACCGGGTTTAATTTTTAATTTCGCGGGATGAAATGGATAACACGGCCCCACGAGGTGCCTCGAAGCAGGCTGCTGAGGGGGACGAGGGGAGCGGAGGGGGAGGAGGGGTGGGGGCGAAGGTGGAAATGAGAGGGGAAGAGAGGCGGTGGAGGCGGAAGAGGGTCAAGGGTTCGGGGTTTTGTTTCACCCTGCTTGCTGTGTTAGGATCCTGCAAATGAACTTGTGCAAGTCCATTACGTTACACAATTTTCTGAAACTTGCAGTAAAATGAATGGTAGTATTACTAGATATATAATAAACTGGATACGTTTTGGCATATGAATATTCGATACACATTCCAGCAATTTACTTTAGCCCATTAGTGGTGAAATTAGTTTACATTCTATCAAAGAACAAAAAAGCTTTCAGCTGCTAGGGTTAATAACGTGCCCCCTTTAACAGAAGAATCTTTCCAGAATGGTTAATATAGTTGACTCAAAAGAAGCGAGTCCAGTTTTACAGAAAAACGAGGTTGTTCTGAGCGTAGCAATTTACTTCGCAACCAAATACTTTACTTCATATACCTACTGTCTTGCGAACTATCCTTATAGACATTTTTAATGGCAAAAATATATTTTCAAACCATTTAAACCATTAATTTCACTCTATGAAGGTTTAGTCATGTAGTTTTGTACTGTACCGACTATATAAAAACACTATCTATCCGAAGCAATTCACTCATACTTAGTGCACTCTCCAGAAACTCAAGTCTTTTGAGCATCACCTTCGGCGCAACTCTCCCGCGCGCGAAAAAAAAACCCATGCAAATAAGCTAGTACTAGAGGCAGCTAAGGGTTAGTCGACTGTAAAAGCATTAATCTCACGCCCCATTCTTCTCATTGGCCAACGCCTCTTCCCGGCTGGTGTCGCCTCACCGAGCCCACCAATGGTTTTCCCCTCTTACTGCAATAGAGTATTTCATTATTTTGTTTCCTAATAAAACAATCGAAAAATAAAAAGAAAATGTTTTGTTCATTCATAAACAATATCCATGATGTCTGGTGACTCATCAAAAAGCAAAGATTTCATTTCAATTAAGATTATCATTTTGTTCATCACTGAGTTCATATATGAGTGCGACCGTATTATTTTGACTGAAAAATATGAAATATATAATGAATACAAAACATTGAAGGGATTTTTATTACCACAAAAATAACAATGTTTAGGGAATATTTCAATTCAAACAATTGTTTATTTTCTTCTTGCAATATCAACCTTGAAGAGCTTTTGTTTTGAAAAGAAACCAGATTCACATTCGGAAAACATTTAAATAACAAAAAGTATTTTCCTCGTACAAAAATAGAGATTAAAAATTTTGATTTTCAATCTCAATATTAATATCTCTACTCTATATGTACGTGAAAGTAAATATTATAAAAATTAAGAGAATTAATATATGTACAAAGAAGGAAGACTCTGATATTTCTTTGGTCTGAGTATTTTAAATAGAATAGTATGTTCGAGCCATCGCGGAAGGACAGAGTTCAAAAACAAGATGTATAATATTACGTGAATTTATTTGAAATATATCCCAGCTCAGTAAATTCACCCACAGTGGAGTTGCTTTGCTTCTCATATTGGTTTTTTGCAGATAGCCCTACACATTTGATGCGGTAAAAATGGCTTGGATGCAGAATTTCAATTAGAAAATCAAGTAAAAGAATATTAAAGTTAGAAAAAACGACGAAGTTCTTCGGACAGCAGAAGAAAAGACAGAATCAGAAATAAGTCGGAATTCGTATCGTTAAAGTGGATGCAAATGCATGCGGTTTTTCGGAAGGCAGCAAGTAACGGCATGCAGAAAGCGAAGCCGAGTCTGGAAGCATCCAAAAGAGAAGAGAAAGAAACGAAGGAAGGAACCTAAAAGATCTGCGTCCAGTGACAGTTTCTCCTCCGGGATAGTCGTGACCTTATCCGAACTGCTACCTTAATCTTGATCACGGTTTCCGATCTGCAATTGCGACATTTTACATTCAACAAAAGTCAATTAGAACAGGAAGGAAGGTAAGGCCAACCAAATCGAGCTGCAAGATTTCATATTTTTTAAAAGGAAAAGAAAACACATTTTAAAGAAACATTGCACGATTAAAGCTGAATGCAGCAAAGTAACCACATTAAACCTGCAAGTTGTTTCTCAAGAAAATCCAACGTACTAAAACGAGGTATAAAAATAGCTTTCAGAATTGTTCTCTACAAAAAAAGCAATATGATTTTGTTTTCCATTAAATTTAATATTATATAGTAAGTGCGTCTAAAACAAACAAACAAACAAACAGACAAACAGACAGACAAACAGACAAGTAGATAAATAGATAAATAGATAAATAAATAAATAGATAAATAAATAAATAAACAAATAAATAAACAAATAAATAAATAAATAAATAAATAAATAAATAAATAAATAAATAAATAAATAAATAAATAAATAAATAAATAAATAAATAAATAAATAAATAAATAAATAAATAAATAAATAAATAAATAAATAAATAAATAAATAAATAAATAAATAAATAAATAAATAAATAAATAAATAAATAAATAAATAAATAAATAAATAAATAAATAAATAAATAAATAAATAAATAAATAAATAAATAAATAATGCCTTTCCTTAGTCACACCCCCGACTGTATATCCGTCCTCACGGCCTCCTTCATATCCCTCATGCCTCCACCCTCACGTCGATGTCCTCTCCTTTCCCTTCACGCCTTCGTGGCGTCACATCTCCGCCTGAATCCCCATCCCCCTGTGCGCACGCCTTCCTCCCCTATATTCGCTCGTGCCCAGCGGTTCAGAAAATACCCACTTCTACAACAAGGAACAAACAACGCGATCCGTCGCCGGCCCATGCGAAGTTCATGTTTTCGATTTTCCCTTCGAGACATCGCGCGACAGGGAACGCAAGTCGTGCGATCGGGAATTGGCGTTCGGCGCAGAGCCGCTGAAGGAAAATGTGAGAAGAGCACGTCTTTCCAATAGAATACGGACTATCAGATCGACACAAAGTTTGTAAAATATTCACGGAACAAATATGTGGCAACTCAGAAAAGATCGAAGAGGGATGCACATGGGAATCTTCTTTAAGTCTTATAAAATTCGCGACTTCAAAACAAAGAAAAAAGAACGCGAGACGTAAAAACTTAAATAGTAGTAGTACATCACAATTATTAACAGCAGTACCAAATATTACATTGATAACAAGGAGGATATCATTATTTTCATAAAATATTTCTTGACAATAAATTTTTTGATATGGGATTCGAACAGCGCCCGCGATGAAAATCGATATTGCTGACGATTGCTGCTCGATACGCTATGCTTTAAGTTTATATTCTCCCTACTATTTGGCATTTTGATCTGCCATCGCGCCATCCATCTTTCTCTCGGCCTTCGACTTGAGCTCCAGCTCCATTGACGTTTTCTCTCTCCGCGCCTTGCTACGCTCCCGCCTCGCTTCGCCCCCCCCCCCTCCCCTCGCTCCGCTCCCGTCTCGCTCCGCCCCCGTCTCGCCCCCCCCCGCCCCTCGCTCCGCTCCCGTCTCGCTCCGCTCCCGTCTCGCTCCCCTCCCGTCTCGCTCCGCTCCCGCCTCGCTCCGCTCCCGCCTCGCTCCGCTCCAGTCTCACTCCGCTCCAGTCTCGCTCCTCTCCCGTCTCGCTCGGCTCCAGTCGCGCTCCGCTCCCGTCTCGCTCCGCTCCCGTCTCGCTCCGCTCCAGTCTCGCTCCGCTCCCGTCTCGCTCCGCTCCCGTCTCGCTCCGCTCCCGTCTCGCTCCGCTCCCGTCTCGCTCCGCTCCCGTCTCGCTCCGCTCCCGTCTCGCTCCGCTCCCGTCTCGCTCCGCTCCCGTCTCGCTCCGCTCCCGTCTCGCTCCGCTCCCGTCTCGCTCCGCTCCCGTCTCGCTCCGCTCCCGTCTCGCTCCGCTCCCGTCTCGCTCCGCTCCCGTCTCGCTCCGCTCCCGTCTCGCTCCGCTCCCGTCTCGCTCCGCTCCCGTCTCGCTCCGCTCCCGTCTCGCTCCGCTCCCGTCTCGCTCCGCTCCCGTCTCGCTCCGCTCCCGTCTCGCTCCGCTCCCGTCTCGCTCCGCTCCCGTCTCGCTCCGCTCCCGTCTCGCTCCGCTCCCGTCTCGCTCCCCTCCCGTCTCGCTCCGCTCCCGCCTCGCTCCGCTCCCGCCTCGCTCCGCTCCAGTCTCGCTCCGCTCCAGTCTCGCTCCTCTCCCGTCTCGCTCGGCTCCAGTCGCGCTCCGCTCCCGTCTCGCTCCGCTCCAGTCTCGCTCCGCTCCCGTCTCGCTCCGCTCCCGTCTCGCTCCGCTCCCGTCTCGCTCCGCTCCCGTCTCGCTCCGCTCCCGTCTCGCTCCGCTCCCGTCTCGCTCCGCTCCCGTCTCGCTCCGCTCCCGTCTCGCTCCGCTCCCGCCTCGCTCCGCTCCAGTCTCGCTCCGCTCCAGTCTCGCTCCTCTCCCGTCTCGCTCGGCTCCAGTCGCGCTCCGCTCCCGTCTCGCTCCGCTCCCGTCTCGCTCCGCTCCCGTCTCGCTCCGCTCCCGTCTCGCTCCGCTCCCGTCTCGCTCCGCTCCCGTCTCGCTCCGCTCCCGTCTCGCTCCGCTCCCGTCTCGCTCCGCTCCCGTCTCGCTCCGCTCCCGTCTCGCTCCGCTCCCGTCTCGCTCCGCTCCCGTCTCGCCCCGCTCCCGTCTCGCTCCGCTCCCGTCTCGCTCCGCTCCCGTCTCGCTCCGCTCCCGTCTCGCTCCGCTCCCGTCTCGCTCCGCTCCCGTCTCGCTCCGCTCCCGTCTCGCTCCGCTCCCGTCTCGCTCCGCTCCCGTCTCGCTCCGCTTCCGTCTCGCTCCGCTCCCGTCTCGCTCCGCTCCCGTCTCGCTCCGCTCGCGTCTCGCTCCGCTCCCGTCTCGCTCCGCTTCCGTCTCGCTCCGCTCCCGTCTCGCTCCGCTCCCGTCTCGCTCCGCTCCCGTTCGCTCCGCTCCCGTCTCGCTCCGCTCCCGTCTCGCTCCGCTCCCGTCTCGCTCCGCTCCCGTCTCGCTCCGCTCCCGTCTCGCTCCGCTCCCGTCTCGCTCCGCTCCCGTCTCGCGCTTCAACATTTTCAATCCTTTGCCACGTATTTGCATTTCAACCTCATAATTCGTCTGTCTTTTCCTCCCCGCTGCCCCGACATCTTTTTCTTCGTCTTATAAGTGTGCTTGTCCTCCTCTGGACTCAGTTCACGAGAAGGAGTATGTGTTCTCGCTTTATTGGTCGCCGCGTGGGCTCTAGTGCCTGAGGCGAAAAACAGAGACCGCACCCTCTGACTCACTCTCTCTTACACACACACAGAATCAAAGAGAGCAGCTCACATGGGGCTGAAGGAAAGGAACAGAACGCCGGCAGGGCAACGAATTAGTTTTTTTTCTTCCAAAATCGTTTTACTGCGTTTCCCCTTCAGGGCCAACAAGACGCCTGATGCGGACTTCGCCTCCTCTGACCAATTCGTAGTTTTTAGGTTTAACATGACAGTTACGGTTCTCTTGATTGATTTATTTCTCCGGCCACGTCAAATTATAGTTATTATCCTTGTTATTGTAGAAAATGTTATACCCCGGGATTTAAAATAACACAGGACGACGGAGGCATCATGATGGAAGAGTGAGTGGACGGGAAGACTGGCGACCATGAATGATATTGAAAAGTTTATTTGAAATTATTCTCCATACCTGGGCCAACGTAGTAATGTTCAGACAAGCCTGCACCGTTACAAGGGATTGCAAACTTCTGGAGCATGCAGTAAATATTGTTGCCTTCTTGTAAAAAAATCTTCTATTACAATCCTTAAAGATATTCATGATTAAGATTTTATCGAAAACAATAAGTATATGATTATACAAAAATATTTGTTTCGATATATTGTTCCTTCCTCGCTATAACCGGCGGCGACCTATTCGCGACTTCGGGGAAATTTTCCTTTCCAGCTGTCTCTCCCCATGACATGGCACCACCTTGAGCCGAACAAGATCTAACCTCCTGATACACTTGGAATACAAGTGTATGAATGTGTAAGTATACGTAAGTAAGGTGGGAAGATAGAACAAAGAAGGTGAAGGAAAGATCGCGCGCGGTCCTTGGTCCGTACTGCTCCGGCATTCGCTGATCGGAGAAACCACGGAAAATTATCGATTAGAGCAACCGGCCGTTTCAACACTTCTTCAGACAGAGGCGGAATTCGACTTACCTATAGCGCTATTGTCGAAAATCCGCTAGCGACGGGATTCAAACATTGGGACCTTCCCACGTCAGTCTTTACAGTCACAACAATGCTGGCTCTAAGCAATCTCAGACGGTACTGACTGCCATAACGCTCGAAGTGTAGAGGAAGATATTATCCTAAATTCAGAAGTTACGGCGCACAGTGATTATAGGGATAATAGTAATTTAAGTAAAATTCTTCCTCGTCCCACCAAGGCTGGTTACCTTTCTTTCTGCAAAACGTATTAGATTCTCCCACCCACAGGTTCTCTGGAAAATATTTTTTGCCTTGCAGCGATCTCCATACGGTACAGAAGAGGTGGCCTCCATATATCAGGCAAACATGTGCCCTGCATTGGGAATATTTCAACAGCTTCGAAGCAGCACAGCAGAGAACATCCGAAAGCAGCTTGTGCCCCTGCATCCGGTTAGTTATAAAAAGAGGATTGAGAACTCTTCGCGAAGCTAAGGAAAAATTCATTGCTTGGAAGAATCTGCCTTTATTGCAAAACTCGTGGTTACCGCCAACTCTCTTGACTTCTCCTCTTTCACTAATTAATTGGAGCGCTGCCATTGGACATTCCAGCTTATTCAATCCCTCAAAGCCGCCGCATGCAGACAACAATTTAGTCGCTAGATTTGAAGACTATACCCAACAATTTTTATCATTCAAAATAACCAACAATTCACCAATACAAAATAAGAATACGATGCACATTTTTTCTGTTAAATTTGTCTCAACCTGACTGAATGTTGGGAAACGCCAAGTACTTTTCATTGTCTCACCCATCTCTCGATATACCGTTTTTTGCACCATGTTCCACTGAATTCACGCAGACAGATCGAAGAACAAT